>CM031607.1:62894713-62916352 GCA_018398815.1 Conus ventricosus | reverse complement strand
GCCACAAAAACTTCGAAAAACAGTCTTAATGAGTAATCATCAGATTTGTTCATTTGCTTTCATCGTTGTCAGGTCGGATGGCGTCTATTCAGAGCCAGTATTATATAGAGGGCCAAATGCCGCAGAATACTTCTTAGAACGCATGCAGAAAGTGCGTAATGACTGTTCTAATAATCTAAACTTATCTGAAATCAAGATGACGCCTGAAGACCAACAACAGTATGACTCAGCCACACATTGTTGGATTTGCGGTTTAGGTCTCTCATCAGACGCAGAGAATCCGACAGTAAGAGACCATGATCACATTAGCGGAAAGTTCAGAGGAGCAGCGCACAGTAAATGCAATCTTCAACTAAAGTTTGATCCTAAGACATGGAAGCTGCCCATCTTCTTTCATAACTTGCGAGGTTACGACTCTCATCTTATAATGAAAGCAGTGGACGATGCCTTCAGGGTGTCATGCATTGCACAGTCATCAGAAAAGTACATGTGCTTTAATCTAAATAACATGTCTTTTTATGACTCTATGCAACACATGATGGGTTCATTAGAGTCACTGGCTATGTCCTTAAAGTCCTGCCCAATAACAGAAGAATATTTTGACCCAACTCTCGTTAGAAAGGGCGTTTATCCTTATGAGTACATGAACAGTTGGGAAAGGTTTGACGAAGACACACTTCCTCCTAAAGGCGCGTTCTTTTCTAGTCTTAGAGGAAAGGACATCAGTGATTCTGATTACCAACATGCTCAAGATGCGTGGCAGAAGTTAGAGTGTAAAAACAATGGGAGACTATCATGACTCCTACTTGAGGGCCGATGTATGTTTGTTGGCAGACGTCTTTGAAAACTATAGAAAGACCTGCATGAAACATTATAGCTTGGATCCCGCGCATTACATTTCTGCGCCCGGGATGAGTTGGGACGCTTTCTTAAAGTTTACTGGAGTACAGATTGATTTATTGTCTGACCTACCAATGATTCAGATGATTGAAAACGGATTGCGTGGAGGAATTAGTATGGCGTCGCATCATTACTGTAAAGCAAACAACAAATACTTGGACGACTATGATCCGAGTAAAAGGTCTAACTATCTCATGATTTAGATGCAAACAATCTGTATGGATGGGCAATGGCGCAATCGCTTCCATTACGTAACTTTAAAATGTACACAGGCGGTGATCCAAAAAATATTCAAAAAGCATTAAAGTGGTTGGGCAGTTTGACGCCGGGTCAACAGCGTGGTTTCATTCTAGAAGTTGACTTAGAATATCCTCATGAACTCCATGACTTGCATAATGACTATCCGTTAGCGGCAGAAAGTCTAAAGATGGCAAAAACAGAACCGCCTAAACTTGTGCCTAATCTTCGAGGCAAAAAAAATTATGTCTGTCATTACAGACTTCTACAATTTTATTTAAGACATGGTTTGAAGTTGACAGCTGTTCATCATATAATTGCTTTTGATCAAGAACAGTTCATGAAACCATACATCATGAAGAACACTGATCTCAGAACCAAATCCGCAGATGCTTCAGAAAAAGACTTTTTCAAGTTGATGAACAACAGCTGTTTCGGAAAGACTATGGAGAATCCGCACAAGCGCAAAGATGTCAGATTAGTCACCAGAGAGAACGAAGCAATTAAGCTGACTTCAAAACCAAATTATCAGGACTTTAGAAGATTTCATGATCAGCTTTTTGGCATAATGATGAAAAAAAAGAAAGTCAAATTGGACAAACCTGTTTTTATTGGGTTTACTGTTTTAGAATTATCAAAGCTTTTGATGCTAGAGTTTCTTTATGACTACTTTAAGCCCTCGTATCCTGAGTCCAGAGTACTTTACACAGATACAGATAGTTTTGTTATAAATATCCCTACTGAAGACATCTATAAAGACATGGAATTAGAAGTAGCTAAAGGGCATGCAGGATGGTATGATACATCTGATTACCCTAAAGACTCGCCTTTGCATTCAATTACTAACAAGAAGGTTTTAGGAAAGATGAAGGATGAATTATCTGGAAAGGTGATTAAGGAGTATGTGGGGTTAAGGTCAAAAATGTACAGTATTTCGAGCCAGGAGAAAACCATTAAGAAAGCAAAGGGAATATCTCGCAGCGTTGTGCAGTCAAACATATCACATGACAACTATAAAGAAGCATTGTTTAACAATAAGACTTTTCATCATGACAACGTAAAACTGCGATCTAATCTACATGAGATCAACACAACAGTTGTAACAAAGAAGTCATTAGATAGAACAAACACAAAACGGGTGTTTGTTAATCCAGAGTTTTCATATGCAATTGGGCACTGGAGAACCGCATAAACAGGGGGGTTTATATTTTTCATCAACTTTTATTATAAGATCAATCATAGCTTCATCCAATTCATTTAAATCTTTTCTCATGTTTGCTTGATGCGTTCGAATTTTTTTTATTATTTTCAAGATATTCTTTTTCCCAATTTGGGTTTTTGGATTGTAGGTGATCTGGATGATTTAGCATGCATTGATTAATCCCCGAAAATGTTTCCTTAATAGCATTACACGCATGAAATGATTCCCGTATCATTTTCAAGGTCTCTTCCTTTACCATTCTTGTTTCATTCTGCGCTTCCTTCTGAGCTTCCATTTTAAACTCAAATATATTTACGTAAATTAATTAAAGCGGAACAGTGTCTGGTGGGATTATCTGCAGTTCCTCCTTCACAAAAGATCTTTGAGGAGCCGGTTGTTTTGTTGTGTCAGTTTCTCGTAAATAATACACGGGCGGATTCATTTTTACAATTCTTTTTATTTCATATGGATCAACACTCCAAACTGGATCGGTTGCCCTGATGCGAGTGTCCCCTCTGCTTCCCCCGGTAAATAAAGGTACCTTACTTTTAAACCAAACGGTAATAGTTTGCTGGGTGTACTGGAGTCTTCAGCAACATTTATTGTTTTTCTTTTGATTGCTTGTACTGGTTTTAGCCCTTTAAATTCTTCATTATTCATTGCGCACAAAACTGAGGGCAGTCTTCTAACCCATTCTGTGTTGCGAGAATTGTCAATAAGCTCTCTGTGATACTGGTAGGAAAAAAGTCTTTCAGTAACTGTTTGTTAAAGTTTTCAACTAAAGCCTGTGATCTGTGAACTCCTGGAATGCCTCTTTTAATGGTAACTCTATGTTTTAACAATAATTGATTCACTTGCCCTTTAAATTCTTTTCCATCATCGACTTGAATCATGCGAGGATAAGTTAAGGGACCCCGTTGGTATATTAGATGTATAGCAACAGCAACAGCAGAAGCACTCTTTTGTGTTAATGGTTCCGCATCTTTGTATCTTGAAGCTACGTCAATGACTGTGAGTGCGTACTTAAATCTTTTTCGTCTAATCGTACAGAGGGTAAATATAGAAGATCCATTTGATGGGTGTCGTTCGGTATTGTATTCACAAAGTGTGGTCTCTGTATTCGTTTGGGCGCAGGTAAATAAATTTGCCAAATCGCTTGTTTAGATAACCATTCTTTTGCTGTTTGTTCACTGACTCCCACTGCTTGGCTTAGCTTTTTAATTGCTGTGATGCCCTTCCAATATCCTTTGGGCGAATAATAGATTTTGTTCATTTTTTATTCAGCCAATATTATGCGCAACAAAATACACAACGGTCATACCAACGGCAATAAACGCGATTTCTTGCATCTTTTGTTTTTCTGATGGATGATAAAAGTCGCTAAATTTTGGTGGGGGCAATGTCTCGATTGGTTTGCCTGTTACTAGATAATATTGTTTTATTGCTTGATCAACATCTTTAAATGTGTAAGCTGCATGGCCCTGTTTTTTCAGAGTATCATTAATAAAATCTAACTGCTCAATTCTCTGCTTTTCATAGCGATCTTGTGCTGCAGCAAGTTGCTCCACAGCTTTGTTATGTCTTTTTCTCTCGCCTTCATCTCGCAGTTTACTAAATGCGTAATTACTTCTGCTAAAAGCAAGCGCATTCACCACAGCGCCACCTATCATCATTACGAGTGAAGCCATTTTTTATAAATGTATTTTTTTCTTACATATTTATATTGTCCGGAATTATTCCTTGCTTGACTAGAAAATCTTTCGGGGCAAACGAAGCTGCAATGATAGCAATTAGCTTTGCTGAATCCTCAAAGTCTAGTTTGCCAAGATCTGCTGGTTTAATTCTTAACAAGCTTTTACCAAGCATTGAGTATCCTACACTTAGACCTCCAATAACAGCAGAATGGTATACAAGGTTGGCAACAGTTTTTTCGGTGCTCATTTTTAGAAAATAAAATAATTATAATTAATAAAAAACATGAACAGTGATGATCTACTACAGCTACAAGGCAGCCTAAACCTTCCTGAACTTATGAATGACAAGTTGATGACCAAGCTATTATGCCCAAAAAGGAGAGGCTGTATTCTTTGGCAGCATGTGGAAAAACAAAACAGTTCCTCGGAACTGAATTCAGCATAGAACAAATTCAACAGATGTCGTCGCAAGACATTTTAAAGTATCATAACAGGTATGAAGCGCAGCTGGGGTCTAGAATGGTGAAAAGTGTGGGGCAAACGGTTCTTAGTTTGTACACTAAACTAGTCAGTAGATTTGCTCCCATTGATTCTGAACAAGATCTTACGTATGATTTAACGCAAGATCCAGTTTTAACAAAGTCATTAGAGTCTCTAGGGTGTGATCTATACTACAGATTTGGAACATTGTTATCACCATTAATCATGGGATTAATAACTTTTAATCATATAGATTTTATTTCCCTTCAAAATGACCGAGCCAGAAAATCAGCAGAATCAGAAAACACTGAATCAGGTGGAGAAAGTAACCAAGCCAGAAAATCAGCAGAAAACACTGAATCAGGTGGAGACCAGTGAAAAGCATCCTCATCCTGGGCGTGTTAAAGCAGGAAAAAAAATTAGCAGAGTGGAACAGACAAAAAAAATTAATGTTACAGAATATAACTCATAATGAAAACATAACACCACCAACGCCAGAACAAGTTGATTCAATGCCAGCTATAAAAACTCCATGTAATTCAAGGCCTACAGCACCAAAGTCTTCATGGTATATTGAACTTAAAACTGTTGCCATTTTTGGCGCCCTTGCTGCTGTGGGGGGCAGTTATTACGGTTATAAAATATATACACAATGGCAACAGAAACAAAAGCAATCAAAAAATCTGAACCGCTAAATACAAAAAACAACAGCACGCCAGCACCGCCAATAACAAAAGATCATTTTGATCCATTTCAGATGGAATAATATTATAAGAACTTAAATTTAAATTTTTTTAATAAAAATAGAACATGGCGTATTATAAAATGATGGTGTCAATAAATAAAGACATGGAGTCTATAAAAGACATTTCCATAGACCAGAATTGTAATCAATGCGGCTGCTTCGGATGTAAGAACTTCATTAAGATCTATGCTGACCGATCTTGCGCAGAGAACGCTGAGCAAGATATTCTCAGCGATGACACGTTTTTTGAGGCGTGTGTGTACTATATTAGACATTTACTATTTAAGATAAAAACATAGATTGTATTTTTTTGATAATTATAAGATAACTTGAATAAGAACTTGGTTGTACTTAAAAGACGACTTAGTTATGATCTTGAGGTGGCTTAATTAAGAACTTAATTAAGAACTTAATTAAAAACTTGAAGTAACTTAATTAAGAACTTAATTAAGAACTTAAGGATGACTTAATTAAGAATTTAGAGTGACTTAATTAAAAACTTGGAAGTGACTTGGGGTTAAGAACTTGGGGGTGGCTTAATTAAAAAACTTAACTAAGAACTTAGAGGTAACTTAATTAAGAACTTAAAGGTTACTTGATTAACCTTTACCAACCAAGTCGTTCAAAAGTGGGTAACAGGATACACTTCCATAAAATGGTCCAAGGGAAATAAGCGCTGTAACTAGTCTTGGGGATGTTAGAACGAGTTACTTTCAGTGGCCTATTGTGAACTTGGCTGCGTCTCATTATGTGTAAGCCCTGTGTTTTGTCGCGCTGGGTGACAGTGTGTCATCACACACGCAACGCACAACACACACACATACACACACTCACGTTACACTGTCTAATATCACTTTAAAGTGAAAAGCCGTTAAATCAAAGAACAACAACACACACACACGCGCGAGCGCATGCACACACACACACACACACACACACACACACACACACACACACACACACACACGCACGCACAACACGCACACACACACACACGCACGCACGCACTTACACACACACACATGCCCACCCATGTAACATGTACGGCGGCCCCGGGCGGATCATGTAATAGGACTACGCACTATCCGATTACTTACTATGGGGCCAGCCAGAGCCAGACCCACACACACACACACACACACACACACACCACACACAGAAAGAGAGAGAGAAAAAGAACGGCAGGTGAGAATGAGGCGGTAGTTTGACAGGGGGCATATAATTACACGGCAAGCGGCGAGCGAACGCTGTGTGTATGTGTGTGTGGGTGTGTATCAGGCTTTACCTTCCGGGCTAATCGCACCGTGTTGGTGTTTTTCAGCTTTAAGCAAATCAAACAGCCGCGGACGGTAGCAGGTTGAGCGTTAGGCCTTGGCCGTTGCTTGCACACACACACACACACACACACACACACACACATACGTACGTACGCGTGCGCACACACACACACCGCGCGCGCGCATGCACACACACACACACACACACACGCACGCACACACACATACACACACACACACACACACACACACGCACTCACACACACACACACCACACAACACAATACTTACGCGCACAGCCTGCTAAACAGAACACACGCGGCATTTGCGCCGCACACAACGGCCGCCTGTCTAGAGGTCGCGCAGGCAGCTTTATCGATTGCATCACGAAAAGTAGTAATGGAGTGGTCTCCCTGTACACGTGGATTGCACCACCACCAAAAGTAAGCTTAAATATAAGAATTCAACTACTCGCTATTGGTGGTCGGTTGGCCACCGCAGGCGTCACACTTTCGGAGTTTGGAGTTGCTGAGTTCAGGGCTGCACTTCCCTCATTAGTTGGTCACATAGTTTCGAGTTTCGAGTGAGACCAGAGTCTTGGGGGTCAAGTTCACCCCATCCAGAATGAAGACCGGTGTCAGCCATTCCAGACCAGAGGCCAGCCACCACCACCCAAAAACCCCAGGGCAAACATACTCCTGGGGTTTCCCCCCTGAAAGCATGGTCGACACAAAGTGACGCCTGCAAATAAAATTAAATCAACAGTCGGCCATGCTCAGGGAGGGGGGTTTTTGCTATTTTTTATGTTAAAAAAATTGTATTTTTATTTATCTGCAATATATATGTTTGTAGCGTGCTGCCATTATTTTTTTCAAAATATCAAATATTAACACGCACACAGCAAAAATATGTCCACACACTACAGTTGTCCCAATCCAAACCAAAGTTTTAAAGTCTCCAGAAAACACATGACACTTCACAACTCAACATCAGCAATGGAAATGACGAGGCAGAGCTGCGTTGTAAGCCCTGCACTTAATTTAATAAGACTGGCGTTGGTTCAAAATCGCCATGCCCAGTCACGCGGTAAGTAATCGGATAGTGCAGAGTCCTTAGGTAGGCCGTCAACTAGCAATTAAAGGCTTACCAGTTTGTATATGCCGTGCGTTCAGCGGCTGCTGCTTTTCCCCTACGTTACACTATGGGGTATGTTCAGCTTTCCCCCTACGTTTTTGGTTATTGAAGTGTTACTTGTCAGAGAACAGGAAAACCTTCATTCTGGGTCACTTTCGCCCGAAACTGGTTGAGGGCGAAAGTGAGCCAGAATGAAGGTTTTCCTGTTCTCTACCCTTACTCTCCTGGGATAGGTCTTTCCGTGTGTCATCCCTTGACGTTGGCAAAGACGTTCAGTCTGATTGCAGCCTAGACTTGTCCGTTATTTCTTTATCCCGTCTCCTGCCACTGACTAGCATAATTATCACCATGGATGGTCATGTTTTGCAGGTTTGGGGATGCGAGTCACAACTACCATACACATGTCATTGTGCTGCACTGAATTCGCTATAGGTCAGAGGTTGCAGGTTCCATTTCCGTTGGCGCCCGAGATAAAAACTGTCACGGAAGATACGGTCGTTCTGGTGATAATAGCGTCGTGCTATATGAGTCCCTCCTCTCCTTCCCCCTACCACCCCGACACGAAAGATCGAAACCAACAACTACAACAACAACCAACCACACAACAGCAGCAGCAGCAGCAGCAACAACAACAACAACAACAATAATAAAATGATGATGAAGATAATAATAATAACAATAATAATAATAATGATAATGATAATAATGATAATACTATTAATTACAATAATGATAATGTTAATAATGATAATAATAATAATGACGATAGTAGCAATAGTAACAATAATAATACTTGTGTAATTCAATAAAAGCTTTTCTCTCTCTCTCTCTCTCTCTCTCTCTCTCTCTCTCTCTCTCTCTCTCTCTCTCTCTCTCTCATTTAAAGTCATAAACATACGACTAACAAATCTAACACTAAACAAATGAGGACGTGAGATGTGGAGAGGAGAAAGAATGAAGGTGAATAAACCAGTAAACTAACCAACTCTACGTCATGCTGGGCAGCGACCAACCATCAACGACTGACTGAGTAGGAAAACATAGCAACTGCAAGAACACACCACACACACACACACACACACACACACACACACACACACACACACAAATCAACCAACTGACTGACCCAATGGTTGACTGACTGAGGACTGGTTGACTGGAGGAAAAAAAAACGTCTGACTCACTACCGTACTAACTAATCACCAACGAAGTAACTACTGATCAACTGACTGACCGACAGACAGATCAAAGGACAAACAAAATCTTTGTGATGTTGCTCTAATCAGCCTCTCAGCCTCTTCAGCAGGACAACTCTCTCTCCCTCCCCCCACCCCTCTTCTCACTGTCCCCTCCTTCCACATAAGCACACCCTCGACCACCACCATCACCACCCCCAAGCCCATCTCCAGCTTCATTCGTTCTCTCCTCTCCCCATCTCATTTCCTCCTGCTATTAAAGGAGCGGCTAAAGCCTATTAGCGAAGATAACACTTGCGCCGCAGTCCAACCCGGACCAGTCTTTATCTCAAGCCTCTCACAGGGGTCAAAGAGGCCAGCCCTGCTATCAACACCCTGGGGCACGCCACCCACAGAGGACTTCTGCTGCTCTCCCCTCTTCCCCCCCCCCCCCCCCCCCCCCCCCCGACGCTGAAGAGTTAGATGACGTAAAGGGGACAACACTCTCTTGAACTTGTAATGAGCGGAGCCCCCAGGTTGAACAACCTGACTACAGGCCAGGGAGGCACTGTAGTGAAGGAGGTGAACTGATTTCGAAAGACCGACGGTCACTTGGATAAGTCACGAGGGTCAACCTGCTTAGACTATAAACGTAACCTAACTGCCCTCCAGCCCTCCAGTGGGGAGCTATCATCTTTGGCGAAAGCGCGGCGGTTGGGGCTTGGCTAAATAAGACTCACTGCTCCCGAAGACAAAATCCCCAAATTGTAGATAAGGTATAACGGGAGTATATAGAGATTTCTCTGATGTTTCGTTCCGCCCGACAATTATTGCTCCCTTCTCCTCTCTCCTCCTCCTTTCTGCACCACCCACCTCCTGCCTTCTCACTCACTTTCTTTACTTTCCCCTCCCTCTCCCAGAAAAGAAAATGCGAGGAATGACAAGGCGTTAACTTCTGCTAAGATAAAACGTCTGTTCTGTAGTGATGCATTTTACGGTTGTTTTTTTTAAAATTTCTTTATCCATTCAGCTGTTGGTAAAATAATTCTCACGGACTTGCATAGAGAAGGAACTGGTTCTGTATGAACAACATTTCATCCTGATCCACGCAGTTCAGAATAACGACCTGCACGCACTGCCGAGATGCCGATCTTCACATCAGAGTGACGGTCTACATGTCACCTGAGGAGGCATAGAGGTCCTCCTCCCCCCTCCCCCAATTTGACTCGTCTTACCGGAGAACAGTCAAAGGGGTCATATCCACTCCTGGCCATTTCTGGACTGACGTTCAGATTAAAAGAGACTGTGCAAAGAACAGAGGGCCAGACTAAAAAAAAATGTATTTATTGTAGTATTTCTTTTAAACATCTCCAATTTTAAAGAAAGGACGTACACAGAGAAAGAAACTATGGCCCCCGCCTGCCCCCCACCCCCTCACCTCCTCCCCCCCCCCCCCCCCCACACACACATTCACACACACGCGCGCGCGCGCGCGCGCACTAAACATCTCTGAGTTGAAGGACCCTTTAGGGTGTTTCGCAGCCCAACATCGTAAGAGAAGAACCCACCCCCTTCCCCTCTCCCTGTGAAATTCCAGGCAAATGAGCACACTGTCATGGAAGCCAGATACCCTCAAGCTGCTGACTAGAATGGCATACCTCTCAGTCTCATGGAAGCCAGATACCCTCAAGCTGCTGACTAGAATGGCATACCTCTCAGTCTCATGGAAGCCAGATACCCTCAAGCTGCTGACTAGAATGGCATACCTCTCAGTCTCATGGAAGCCAGATACCCTCAAGCTGCTGACTAGAATGGCATACCTCTCAGTCTCATGGAAGCCAGATACCCTCAAGCTGCTGACTAGAATGGCATACCTCTCAGTCTCATGGAAGCCAGATACCCTCAAGCTGCTGACTAGAATGACATACCTCTCAAGCTGCTGACTAGAATGACATACCTCTCAAGCTGCTGACTAGAATGGCATACCTCTCAAGCTGCTGACTAGAATGGCATACCTCTCAGTCTCATGGAAGCCAGATACCCTCAAGCTGCTGACTAGAATGGCATACCTCTCAGTCTCATGGAAGCCAGATACCCTCAAGCTGCTGACTAGAATGGCATACCTCTCAGTCTCATGGAAGCCAGATACCCTCAAGCTGCTGACTAGAATGGCATACCTCTCAGTCTCATGGAAGCCAGATACCCTCAAGCTGCTGACTAGAATGGCATACCTCTCAGTCTCATGGAAGCCAGATACCCTCAAGCTGCTGACTAGAATGGCATACCTCTCAGTCTCATGGAAGCCAGATACCCTCAAGCTGCTGACTAGAATGGCATACCTCTCAGTCTCATGGAAGCCAGATACCCTCAAGCTGCTGAATAGAATGGCATACCTCTCAGTCTCATGGAAGCCAGATACCCTCAAGCTGCTGACTAGAATGGCATACCTCTCAGTCTCATGGAAGCCAGATACCCTCAAGCTGCTGACTAGAATGGCATACCTCTCAGTCTCATGGAAGCCAGATACCCTCAAGCTGCTGACTAGAATGGCATACCTCTCAGTCTCATAGACGTGAGCATCTTCCATTCTGGTTTAATAAGCTAGTCACAAAAAGTTAAGGGCCAGACAGAAAAACTCTCACCAAAATAAAACGACATAACGCACAGGAAAACAGCTTATACCGTATTTTATTTCATGTCTTTAGCTTTCATGTCAATGCCATTGCAATTGTGTCAATTCAATTTTTCTGGACAAAATCAAGGATCAAACATCATAACCCCTCTTTTTGAAAATCACAAAATTGACAATTCACAAGAAAGTTTATTGAAAAGCTTCAGTAGTGCGTATGTCCGCCATTTGCACCCACACATTCCACGCATCTAGGCCTCATGGACTGGATCAGAGTCACAAGGGTCTGTTGAGGCATGGCGTTCCACTCCTGCAGCAGAAATTGGAACAGTTGGTGGAGGTCAACAGGAGGAGGGTGGTTGTCGTGGACGCGGCGTTTCAGATGGTCCCAAAAGTTCTCAATAGGGTTCAAATCAGGCGAACGCGATGGCCAGTCCAGTCGTGGAACCTGCTGCTGCCTCAGGTAGTCGTTCACCACACGGGCGCGGTGTGGAGTGGCGTTGTCGTCCATGAGGGTGGCACCGGGTCCCATGGCTTGCAGAGTGGGGATAATCAACGGCCTCACGATTTCATCTCTGTACCTTACGCCAGTAAGTCTGCCTGGCACAAGGTGAAGGGGTGTCCTGCCATGAAGGTGGATGCCTCCCCATACCATCAGGGAGCCGCCTCCATAGCGATCGTGCTCACGAACACAGCCATCAGCAAGCCTCTCCCTGGACGACGCCAGACGCGTACCCGGCCATCATTTCGGGACAGGGAGAATCTGGACTCATCGGTGAAGAGGATGGTGCTCCATTGCTGCCTCGTCCATCGCTGATGACGTCGACACCACCTCCTTCTGGCCTGTCGATGGTGCTGTGTTAGTGGGAGATGGACGGCGGGCCTTCTTGAGCGGAGGCTGAAACTGTGAAGGCGACCTCGGACGGTCTGGCGACTTACGTTGATGTTAGTCGTTCTTCTCAGCTCCTGTCTCAGAGTGGTTGCATTGATTGTTCTGCTGCGGACTGCTGTCAGCATCAAGTAGCGATCGTCTTGCCCGTTGGTGATTCTTGGCCGCCCTGAGCGTGGTCGTTCCTAGGCTCTTCCAGTGTCTTGGTATCGCTGGTGAAGGCGTTGAATGACTGAGTGGCTCACTCCCAGACGTCTTGCCACCTCTCTTCCAGAAATGCCATCTTGGAGCCATCCCAGAGCCCGGCCGCGATCTAGTGTTGACAGTTTTCGTCTTGGAGGCATGGTTATTGCAGCCCCGATTAGCGGTCATTTTATACCCACCGCAGGCAAATTGTCATTGAAAAGTGTTCAACATAGGCAGGCCTTGCACGTGCACTGTGCCGATTTCTCAATTCAAAACTGCTGTGTAATCTGCGCCTGGCCAAACTTCATGCATTATTCACGGATTTTTGGTGTTTTGGCTGAGCGCATATTCTCGACCCGAAAAATGCGTCGTCTGAAAGATTATTTCGGTCATACAGTGTGGTGTGTGAGCTGTCAGAATAGCTCAGAATGAAACACGCTGCGCTTTGTTTTACGAGCATTCAGACCCATTACTTAGAGTACCCCAAAATCTAAGGCGGCCCTTAACTTTTTGTGACTAGCTTAGGACACGGTGAGTTCAATCAAAGTCATTTCTTTTGACGAACCTGACTGGAGTACTATATCAGGACTCATGGCACACTTTCTGATGATTGGTTTGGACGGTTTTACCTTTCTAGAAGGACTGCTGTGCACTTCCAGATGTCCATGAAATAAACGTCGCTTGCATGCTGTAATTCACACAGCTGGTTCAAATGATGATTCTTGCCCTCTGCCGTTTTAAACGTTGTTGCTGGAGCTTTTTATGACGTGGTGTTTTCATTGTCAGTATTCATCTCATGAACGATCTCTTTAAGCAATATGATGTGCCTTAATGTTTATATTCTTTTGGGTAGTGCTCCTTTACGTGAACTCAAGACATATTCCGGTTTGTTTGGACACGCATGTTCATCAGATATTATACATTTTACCTGATTTGCTTGTGACGCCAGGAGTTCTGGTACAGATCTGATAATGAAGTTCATTCTTAGAGGGGCAAAATAGCTTGTTTCGTTCTAGCCATAAACTTCTCTGAGATGTGCATTTCCACGCAGTCCATTGCGCCTGTTGGTTTGGTGGACTGCCTTCTTGATTCTTTAAGCAACTTCTACTTTCTTCCCTTCCTGCATTGTTATGCCTCTCCTTGCTTTTTCTTTTGCCTTTGAGCACCACTTCATTTTTGTTGATTCCACTCGCGGCCTGCTGATTGTGTGTGCGTCCTGTGCGTCCTGATCTTGTGGTCTTCCATTGCCACGTTCTCGGCCTCCCAAACGTTCCATTTTCTGACAATCTTCACCTTGGACTGGATTGATTAGAAAACCTTGTCTCCGAGTCCTGAAGCAGGGGAACGAGTCTGTCCATGAGTGCTGAAGTTTTTCTTTTTCCCCACTACGGATGCCCGTTAAAAGTTAATGGGCTTACTCATGAGCCGAGTTTCATCTTTCCTCTCAGTTTCGTGTGACTCGGTTGAACAGATTTTGTATAATTTAGCTGACATCAGTTTGGCATTACAAAAAAACAGATACAAAAAACAAATAGACACAGACAAAAGCATAATCCCCGTTGTGAAGGCGAAGTCAAAAGGAAGGTTATAAAAACTACACAAACAACGACAACAAAGTAGCTAGCATTTGAAAAAAAAGTGGCAATTAAACAGACGAGTAATCAAACGGTTCATCTCACAGCTCAACAGGCAAATAATTATTTGAAAAGAAGGAATGACAACATTTATTGAATGTAAACATGTAGTATCTTCTCAAAAGATGGCTAGCAAAATTATCCTAAAACACACATCAAATAACTATTTTCATACCAATGGAGAATAACAGCATAGACTTGTAGTATGAGTGTAGGTTGTAAATCATTACACACACTCTTCGCTGCTGTCTATGTTCATGGAGATCTAATGCAGCGGACCAATCCAGACATGATTTTTATAAATTCATTTCTAAATCGCTTTCCGGTCAGACAGTACAAGTAAAAGTTTATAGAGAAATTGAAATAAAATAGGCTGTACAGTAGGCCCTGGAAAAAGTAGTCAAAAGCCATCTTTTCCATAGACTTCGCTACAACTGTTATGCTCACATATGAGATTGAATTCCACACTGCGATGGGAAATGTGAAGACGATGAAACACACGGACATGACCAGCGCAGTCAGAGTGATGGAGTTCACTTTCTGTTCCCTCTGGCTCTGCTGTTTGTCACTGGATGCAAACTGTTCACCTGCTTCCTTCACGGACACCCTTAACTTGGTCACAAGAATGATGTTACTGATCATCAGACCCACTACAGGAATCACGGAGAACAGAAACACATCGATTTTTACGAAGACGTCGACCAGAAAATCATAATAGGCAGGACGGAAAGTACATCGACCGCCTTTTTTAATACTTCCGTGAAAAAACTGAGAATACACCAAGCAAAAGAAGAGCACGACGGTTGCGATAATGCCCCACATTCTCTTGGCCGTACACATCAACCCCACTCGATGAGGCCAGACCACAGACAGAGCTCTCTGTACAACCATCACCAACAGAATCCAGGTGGAAACCCCAATTGCTACATTGAAAATGAAGATTGATAACTGACACGTAAAACTGTGAAAAGTCCGTATGTCGAACGGACTAAATATAATGTTGACCCACGCCCTAACAGGCCCGGTGAAGAGGACACAGGTATCAGATATTGCTAAGGTCAGAAAATAATAGTCTAAGCTGGAACGGCTGGCTCTTAATCGAATAACAATAATGATGGTCATCACATTGCCAAATGTGCCAAAAACAAAAAGAAAAGGGAAAAAGTACTTTCGCATCAAAAATCTCATCTGAACTAATTGAAATGAGGTCAGGTCAGTCTTCTGTGGCATGGTGGAGAACGCGGAGGTGAGGTCCTCAAGTGTAGATAAGTCAGACATATTTGTGAGGAGAGAAATGGATACCATGTCCATGTTAAATCGCCGGTTTCCAGACAGTCTCTCACTTATCAAGCCTCCTGACGTATTGCAACTGCTGATTAAATGATGAAGGCTTTAGTTTTGGAACGTGTTTTCCTTGGATACAAGTTTAGGAGAAAGGATCAGTCTACACTGAAAACGGTTCCAGACTGGAAATGCAAGTATTCATATTTGTCAGAAGTTTGATTCACTAACGTTGTCCTCTGAGATGTCTGGGCGGTATTGACGTGGACCACTCACTTTTCATTCTCGCCAAAACGACCCAATCACATCAGCCTGCACAAATGATGGTGACACACAAGGAACCCTTAGTCGCAATAACTGAATTCAACGTATTTTAAACTACGTGTTAAAGCATCGTTTCAAATTCTTTACGTGGTCGTAGATGTTTTTAAATACATAATCAATTTTTTTTCTTTCTTAGGTATTAAAACTGATAATCTGAATGTCTGCCACGAACTGATTTCTTACCGCGAATATTTGTTGGTCTGCATCACGTTTCTCTCTTAGCTGGCAACACTGTAGGAGGATACCCGACTCCTTTGAAGCAGCATTGTTTTATTAGGACTAGCATTCTCCCGTCCCAGTGTCCTCACGCACCCCTTTCACTCTCCTGTCACAAATTTGATTATATGAATAAACAGAGAGATTTAGAGAGAGAGAGAGAGAGAGAGAGAGAGAGAGAGAGAGAGAGAGAGACAGAGAGAGAGAGAGACAGAGAGACAGAGAGAGACAGACAGAGAGAGAGACACAGAGAGAGAGAGAGACAGAGAGAGAGAGAGAAAGAGAGAGAGAGAGAGAGAGAGAGAGAGAGAGAGAGAGAGAGAGAGCAGTATAATGTCTTCATCCTGTCCTGATAGAATCTGACATTTATTGCCCTGACATATGTGTTGAGATCTAGAATGTAAATGACATTAAAAAGAAACATTGTGCCATTTTGCTGAGTCCGTGAAGACCTTTAATTAGCATTTAGATTTGAGATACGCTTTTACTGGAATCAACTCTCTTTGATATTTATCCTTGATCGTTTAACATATATGTTCAATATTGATATAGTGCCTGCCGTATGCTGAATATAACCATTATAAACAGCGTTGAATCCATCTTCTCATATGAACAGAGGACTTGGTTTTGAGACCATTTTCAGTGGTTTCGGTTTCCCTAATAAGTATCAACATAAGGTATGTCGATGGTGGTGGTTGTCGTTCACACATGACTTATTGTTTAACGATATCTATATCAGCATGAGATAAAACAACCACATAAATATCTCACTCAGCACAGCTGCATGAAAACAGAGAGTAAGAAAAAAATAACATCGTAATACGCTGAAAAAGGGCATAACTGATTGTGAATCTCCAGATATGGCCACACCCACATCAGGTAAGGGAACTGTGATATGGTGTTCCTTCGACAATACATCGAACTCAGACAAGTTCGACACCAAGCAACACGCACGTGACTGTTTGCTAAAACACACAGACTTAAACACACCAACGAAGTAGCCATCTGTGCATGCAGATGCTTGTGGCGAAGCAAAATAACACATTTCAACTGCTGTAAGATAGCGACCACTACAATCTGCAACGAATTGTTAGCATGCAAATTTGAGCTATTCTACCTGGGAATTATCGAGTCAGCTGACCAGCATTACCATGGTTATTTTGGGCACAAAGATTCCCTTTATAAGATTGAGTATGAACAGTTTGCAGACGCTTGTCATCCGTGTACTGTTGACAATGTAAAATGTTGACAATCTAAGCATGTACACGAAAACATGCTTAAAATATAAACCAGAGTGAGTTGTTACATTTCTTTTTATTTGATGGTATGACATCTCTTGTCGAATTGAAATGATCAACGCATCTTCATTATATGTCATTATTTCCGACTCAGTATGAACATAAAGTGCAAGTCATTCCTTTTTTTTTTCAAAAGGTCTCATTTGAATCTGATAGTAGTTTTAGAATGTTAGGATTGTTTGCAGTTTTCAGTTCGTGTCTCAATGAATACAGCACACTATGTTGTAAGATATTAGCAACCTCCCCTGAGAATTTGCAACTGATCTTTTCATTGTTTGTAATTTTCATCTTCACACTGCTCGACCTGACAGTGGTAAAGAGTCCAATGATGATGATGATGATGATAATGACGATGCTGCTTACTGAGAGAGAGAGATTCATCGTCAAGATCATGATCATTATCACCATCATCATTATCATTATTATTACTATGATTACTATCATCATCATCGTTATTATTATTACTATAACTATCATTATTATCATTATTTTCTTCATAGAGTGGACACGATTCTGTAAATAAGATTTATGTTCCTTTTGAACTGTTAATATTATCATTATTATTATTATTACTTTTATTATTATTATTATTATTATTATTATTATTATTATTATTGCAATTTATAGAGTGAAACAATTCTGTAAATAAGATTTATGTTCCTTTTTAACTATCCATACACAGAATGTTAAAAATAGGAAAATGTGCGTGGCTGGGTGATTTGCCACACTTTTTCCAAAACCACAAGGAGCTGACCGCTCATGATGCCTTCAAACTGAGTTGTCATTCTTAAGCTGTGTTTTACGTGAATTCTTTAGACGCTCGCCGAAAATATTGCGCAGCTCGTTCTTCCCGTTTTCCTCTTTCTTGAGCCTGACTATGAGTTTGTAATTGCGTTAACATCCCGTGTGACTTAACCTGGCGAAACATTGCAAGATTAGGGACAATGAATAATTCTGACGGTCTGTCAGTGTTTGGACACCTTGCTGACAGGACTGAAGTTTCAGATTAGGTGGAACTCACCACAATTGTAAAAAAACAAAATAAAATAAGATAAAAAGAGGAAAAACTAAAACATATTCGTTCGTGCACGCAAAGAACATTCAAACTTCGACAATGTCCGAACGCCACAGGATGGATGGGATTTGCTTGACATTTTTGCACCAGAGAATAACGTTGCTGATTTAAACTTTTCCTTGCACACAAGACATTGAAGTGCGTCTCATGGACATGCTTGAAGGAGTTTTTTTTATGTTAATGTCAGTTTCATAGTTTTATTTTTAAATTCATATAATCAGAGCTGCTGTGATTCACCAAATCATTTCGGATGTTGACTTGTGCTTAAACCCTACATTTATTTTATTGCGTTTTGAATTTAGGACAGAAGAAGTTGATAACTCTTAGTGGCCAAGGTCCTTTTCTAGGAACAAATATAATATTTCATGTTATAATTAGAAATGATGATAGGTTTTTTAAAAGTTGATATTTCACTTGTCCATACAAATTAAATTTTTCTATCACAATTTTTTTTTTCATTTAAGGCAATCCCATTACAATGACTGGCAGTGAGCTTGTTTCCTAAGGTGTAGACAGGAAAGGGAGAGGAAATGATGTATTTCTTTTACATTTTTAAAAAGAAATCTTGAATTTGAGCAAACAGCATGAAAATGCTTATTTTTTCCTTTGTTATTTTGCCTTGAACTGTTTGAGCCTTATTAAGTCGTTTTCCGAAAACTCTTGGTATCTTCCAGTTTCAAAGGACAGGCTGCACAGGCAAGTTCATCGTAGAAATAAAAATTGCTACTGTGAATGATGTGACTATTTTTGTTGTATTTGAATTGAGAGAAAATGTCATATGCTTTCATAATCATTCATTTTACCACTAGAGGAGGATTCCCTCACATCAGAACTATCCTTTGTGTCATACACACGCGCTTTCCAGACTCGCTTCTTTCTTTTTACCTGAGGGTACCCTCTCCATCTTTCTGTCTCTGATACCACCCATCCAGAGACAGCAGAATACCTGAACATATTCAGTAGTCCTGGCCGTACCGGTGTTGGTGGTTGATGCTGCAAAGTTCCCTCAGATGGTGACCCTGGACCTGATTCTCACGTGGATGTGTCTCCATAATGATGTACACTGACACTCAGTGGAGTCAAACATGTGGGAAACACTTACCTGTGAAATGTATATGTGGTCGTGAGCATGAGCGTTGGTGACAGAATCGATGCGTTTTCATAACTTTTGCCAAGTAGCTAGTTATGCTCCATTCTTAGCTTTCTTTCAGTCCTCCTCCACCCCCTCCGCTTCCATTTAGTAAAGACACATTTGCGTCTTGCGAGGAAAATGAATAAAGGTTGTCTCATGAATTGATACTTGCGTGCACCGTCGTAGTGTTGGCGTAAGGTAGAAAGTTGTACGTTGCCCTTTTCTAGGCATTGCCTGTACAATTAGATTTACGTAAGTGGTAAATTCTGCACAATATTACTCTAATTGTTGTTGTAGTTGTTGTTGCTGCTGTTAATATCATTATCCTTATTGTCGTTGTTGTCGTTTGAAAGTGGTCAATCCACTTAGCTTTTGAAGTTTTGAGAAAACAAAAGTTAACGGAGAACAAGAAGAGAGGGGGTGGATAATAAGAAAAGACACTGATGTTGGAAAGGGCAGATCTTAAGTTTGTTTCTGCATAGACTTCCGATAACATCAGATTACCTTAGGATTCAGATTTATTTGTTTCATGCAGCTGCATTCAAGTGGAACAGTTTCATCTACTTTTGAGTTGCCCCCAGTCCCAGCATGTAGGGTTTTCCCACTTTTTTTTTAAACTTATTGCTCTTATTGCCGTTGTTGCTGTTGTTGGTTTGGTTTTGCTGTTATGGAGCTTCCACAGAAAGAAAGGAATCCCAGTCCAATAGAAACTGATGCGCAACAAACCGCTATCGGAAGAAAGCAGACAGATGAACATATGATTAAAAGGCGGTACATCTGGAATCAAATCATACAGAATCCTAGAACATGAGTATGTGTTAACACGTTAGATTTGCTTTGCATCGCTGAGACATGCAGACACGTAGACAGACTGAGACCCGTTTGTGTCAGACTGTGTTAGGACCAGTTATGAATGTGTATACGTACCTTATCCTGATCACGAGTGATCAACAGAAAGAGACACGTACCACATTCGCGATACTGCGTACACAGACAGCTTACTAGTAGACCATCACGTCTTTGTCAAAGCAAAAGATGATTTTGTTGACAGTTTAGCTTCTTTAAGAGCTATCACCACTACTAGAGAAGCACATCCTTGTCAAAATAAAAGATTATACTTTACACCGTATCTTCTTTAAATTGCATTCTCTACGAGAAAGTCACATCTGTATAAAGAACAAAAAAGTGACTTGTGTACACGTTCACTTGCTAAGAGTTACACTGGGTATGACAGTCAGACCTTTGCCAGACCATAGGTAACTTTCAGGACATTTTAATATTTTAAAGATAAAGCACTACAAGACAAAAAAAGTTCTTCGAAAAAGCAACGTGACCTCGGTAGAGTTAACAGCTGTCGGAAAAGAATATCAATGCTAAACAGAGTAGATGAAATAACAACACAAATAAAAGATCAATTCGCTACCTTCTTCCATACAAATTAGCGCATGACCAAAACATGCACAGTTACCCCATAACTTTAGACCAGTTGGTATATCAGGCTGCATGTATAAAATTTTCAAGAAGATCTTAAGTGATACATTCAAGAAAACAAATGTAGGTGCCTCTTATTTAAACCAAACACCACTTCACTTAGGAATCTTGCTATGATCAGTAGTATGTCGTGTGTGTTTTTCAATGATTTAATTCCTAATCTTCCAAACAATGTACACAATATCAATTATCTGGAGTGCGTGGGAAGCTATGGATGATGGTCACTCTATCTAAACTCCATCTTTCTCTAGAATCAGTAAAAAGGAAACGGTTCTGTTAGGATTACATAATGTCACAGCGAGTTTAGTTATGCCTACCTTTTAAAACGTTGAAGAAGCCCCATGCCACTTGATGATTGATAACACACTCAACATTCAATATTTGATTGAGCGTACGTATATGCTCAAAAACAGACACAAATATTTTACGGCAGAATCCATGTACATCTTGTTCCAACGCGTTGCATCTGATGTAATCAAATGAAAAAAGTCAGTATTTTCAGTTAGTTTGATGAGAATGACGTCGGTGACACATTTTGTTTTAAATCAGAGATCCAGGTTTGGAACTTCACCTGGGTTTTGAATTCTATTCTTTGTACGTTGAATTTTACATTTTGGTTCTGTTTCTAACCGACTCACACT
>CM031607.1:62874443-62888713 GCA_018398815.1 Conus ventricosus | reverse complement strand
CCACCACCACAACAACGCGCACAGCCTGCTAACAGAAACCCCGGGCATTGGAAATTTTCGAGTTTTCGTTGCATCACGAAAAGTAGTAATGGAGTGTCTCCCTGACACGTGATGCACACCACCAAAGTAACTTAATAAAGAATTCACACTCGCTATTGGTGGTCGGTTGCCCCGCAGGCGTCACACTTTCGAGTTTGGAGTTGCTGAGTTCAGGGCTGCACTTCCCTCATTAGTTGGTCACATAGTTTCGAGTTTCGAGTGAGACCAGAGTCTTGGGGGTCAAGTTCACCCCCATCCAGATGAAGACCGGTGTCAGCCATTCCAGACCAGGGGCCAGCCACCACCACCCAAAAAACCCCAGGGCAAACATACTCCTGGGGTTTCCCCCTGAAAGCATGGTCGACACAAAGTGACGCCTGCAAATAAAATTAAATCAACAGTCGCCATGCTCAGGGAGGGGGTTTTTGCTATTTTTATGTTAAAAAAATTGTATTTTTATTTATCTGCAATATATATGTTTGTAGCGTGCTGCCATTATTTTTTTCAAAATATCAAATATTAACACGCACACAGCAAAAATATGTCCACACACTACAGTTGTCCCAATCCAAACCAAAGTTTTAAAGTCTCCAGAAAAACACATGACACTCACAACTCAACATCAGAAATGGAAATGACGAGGCAGAGCTGCGTTGTAAGCCCTGCACTTAATTTAATAAGACTGGCGTTGGTTCAAAATCGCCATGCCCAGTCACGCGGTAAGTAATGGGATAGTGCAGAGTCCTTAGGTAGGCCGTCAACTAGCAATTAAAGGCTTACCAGTTTGTATATGCCGTGCGTTCAGCGCTGCTGCTTTTCCCCTACGTTACACTATGGGTATGTTCAGCTTTCCCCCTACGTTTTTGGTTATTGAAGTGTTACTTGTCAGAGAACAGGAAAACCTTCATTCTGGGTCACTTTCGCCCGAAACTGGTTGAGGGCGAAAGTGAGCCAGAATGAAGGTTTTCCTGTCTCTACCCTTACTCTCCTGGGATAGGTCTTTCCGTGTGTCATCCCTTGACGTTGGCAAAGACGTTCAGTCTGATTGCAGCCTAGACTTGTCCGTTATTTCTTTATCCCGTCTCCTGCCACTGACTAGCATAATTATCACCATGGATGGTCATGTTTGCAGGTTTGGGGATGCGAGTCACAACTACCATACACATGTCATTGTGCTGCACCCGAATTCGCTATAGGTCAAGTTGCAGGTTCCATTTCCGTTGGCGCCCGAGATAAAAACTGTCACGGAAGATACGGTCGTTCTGGTGATAATAGCGTCGTGCTATATGAGTCCCTCCTCTCCTTCCCCCTACCACCCCGACACGAAAGATCGAAACCAACAACTACAACAACAACCAACCACACAACAGCAGCAGCAGCAGCAGCAACAACAACAACAACAACAATAATAAAATGATGATGAAGATAATAATAATAACAATAATAATAATAATGATAATGATAATAATGATAATACTATTAATTACAATAATGATAATGTTAATAATGATAATAATAATAATGACGATAGTAGCATAGTAACAATAATAATACTTGGTGTAATTCAATAAAAGCTTTTCTCTCCTCTCTCTCTCCTCTCTCTCTCTCTCTCTCTCTCTCTCTCTCTCTCTCCTCTCATTTAAAGTCATAAACATACGACTAACAAATCTAACACTAAACAAATGAGGACGTGAGATGTGGAGAGGAGAAAGAATGAAGGTGAATAAACCAGTAACTAACCAACTCTACGTCATGCTGGGCAGCGACCAACCATCAACGACTGACTGAGTAGGAAAACATAGCAACTGCAAGAACACACACAACACACACAACACACACCACACACACACACACACACACACACAAATCAACCAACTGACTGACCCAATGGTTGACTGACTGAGGGACTGGTTGACTGGAGGAAAAAAAACGTCTGACTCACTACCGTACTAACTAATCACCAACGAAGTAACTACTGATCAACTGACTGACCGACAGACAGATCAAAGGACAAACAAAATCTTTGTGATGTTGCTCTAATCAGCCTCTCAGCCTCTTCAGCAGGACAACTCTCTCTCCTCCCCCCACCCCTCTTCTCACTGTCCCCTCCTTCCACATAAGCACACCCTCGACCACCACCATCACCACCCCCAAGCCCATCTCCAGCTTCATTCGTTCTCTCCTCTCCCCATCTCATTTCCTCCTGCTATTAAAGGAGCGGCTAAAGCCTATTAGCGAAGATAACACTTGCGCCGCAGTCCAACCCGGACCAGTCTTTATCTCAAGCCTCTCACAGGGTCAAAGAGGCCAGCCCTGCTATCAACACCCTGGGGCACGCCACCCACAGAGGACTTCTGCTGCTCTCCCCTCTTCCCCCCCCCCCCCCCCCCCCCCCCCCCGACGCTGAAGAGTTAGATGACGTAAAGGGGACAACACTCTCTTGAACTTGTAATGAGCGGAGCCCCCAGGTTGAACAACCTGACTACAGGCCAGGGAGGCACTGTAGTGAAGGAGGTAAAACTGATTTCGAAAGACCGACGGTCACTTGGGATAAGTCACGAGGGTCAACCTGCTTAGACTATAAACGTAACCTAACTGCCCTCCAGCCCTCCAGTGGGGAGCTATCATCTTTGGCGAAAGCGCGGCGGTTGGGGCTTGGCTAAATAAGACTCACTGCTCCCGAAGACAAAATCCCCAAATTGTAGATAAGGTATAACGGAGTATATAGAGATTTCTCTGATGTTTCGTTCCGCCCGACAATTATTGCTCCCTTCTCCTCTCTCCTCCTCCTTTCTGCACCACCCACCTCCTGCCTTCTCACTCACTTTCTTTACTTTCCCCTCCCTCTCCCAGAAAAGAAAATGCGAGGAATGACAAGGCGTTAACTTCTGCTAAGATAAAACGTCTGTTCTGTAGTGATGCATTTTAACGGTTTTTTTTTTTAAAATTTCTTTATCCATTCAGCTGTTGGTAAAATAATTCTCACGGACTTGCATAGAGAAGGAACTGGTTCTGTATGAACAACATTTCATCCTGATCCACGCAGTTCAGAATAACGACCTGCACGCACTGCCGAATGCCGATCTTCACATCAGAGTGACGGTCTACATGTCACCTGAGGAGGCATAGAGGTCCTCCTCCCCCCTCCCCCAATTTGATCGTCTTACCGGAGAACAGTCAAAGGGGTCATATCCACTCCTGGCCATTTCTGGACTGACGTTCAGATTAAAAGAGACTGTGCAAAGAACAGAGGGCCAGACTAAAAAAAATGTATTTATTGTAGTATTTCTTTTAAACATCTCCAATTTTAAAGAAAGGACGTACACAGAGAAAGAAACTATGGCCCCCGCCTGCCCCCACCCCCTCACCTCCTCCCCCCCCCCCCCCCCACACACACATTCACACACACGCGCGCGCGCGCGCGCGCACTAAACATCTCTGAGTTGAAGGACCCTTTAGGGTGTTTCGCAGCCCAACATCGTAAGAGAAGAACCCACCCCCTTCCCCTCTCCCTGTGAAATTCCAGGCAAATGAGCACACTGTCATGGAAGCCAGATACCCTCAAGCTGCTGACTAGAATGGCATACCTCTCAGTCTCATGGAAGCCAGATACCCTCAAGCTGCTGACTAGAATGGCATACCTCTCAGTCTCATGGAAGCCAGATACCCTCAAGCTGCTGACTAGAATGGCATACCTCTCAGTCTCATGGAAGCCAGATACCCTCAAGCTGCTGACTAGAATGGCATACCTCTCAGTCTCATGGAAGCCAGATACCCTCAAGCTGCTGACTAGAATGGCATACCTCTCAGTCTCATGGAAGCCAGATACCCTCAAGCTGCTGACTAGAATGACATACCTCTCAAGCTGCTGACTAGAATGACATACCTCTCAAGCTGCTGACTAGAATGGCATACCTCTCAAGCTGCTGACTAGAATGGCATACCTCTCAGTCTCATGGAAGCCAGATACCCTCAAGCTGCTGACTAGAATGGCATACCTCTCAGTCTCATGGAAGCCAGATACCCTCAAGCTGCTGACTAGAATGGCATACCTCTCAGTCTCATGGAAGCCAGATACCCTCAAGCTGCTGACTAGAATGGCATACCTCTCAGTCTCATGGAAGCCAATACCCTCAAGCTGCTGACTAGAATGGCATACCTCTCAGTCTCATGGAAGCCAGATACCCTCAAGCTGCTGACTAGAATGGCATACCTCTCAGTCTCATGGAAGCCAGATACCCTCAAGCTGCTGACTAGAATGGCATACCTCTCAGTCTCATGGAAGCCAGATACCCTCAAGCTGCTGAATAGAATGGCATACCTCTCAGTCTCATGGAAGCCAGATACCCTCAAGCTGCTGACTAGAATGGCATACCTCTCAGTCTCATGGAAGCCAGATACCCTCAAGCTGCTGACTAGAATGGCATACCTCTCAGTCTCATGGAAGCCAGATACCCTCAAGCTGCTGACTAGAATGGCATACCTCTCAGTCTCATAGACGTGAGCATCTTCCATTCTGGTTTAATAAGCTAGTCACAAAAAGTTAAGGGCCAGACAGAAAAACTCTCACCAAAATAAAACGACATAACGCACAGGAAAACAGCTTATACCGTATTTTATTTCATGTCTTTAGCTTTCATGTCAATGCCATTGCAATTGTGTCAATTCAATTTTTCTGGACAAAATCAAGGATCAAACATCATAACCCCTCTTTTGAAAATCACAAAATTGACAATTCACAAGAAAGTTTATTGAAAAGCTTCAGTAGTGCGTATGTCCGCCATTTGCACCCACACATTCCACGCATCTAGGCCTCATGGACTGGATCAGAGTCACAAGGTCTGTTGAGGCATGGCGTTCCACTCCTGCAGCAGAAATTGGAACAGTTGGTGGAGGTCAACAGGAGGAGGGTGGTTGTCGTGGACGCGGCGTTTCAGATGGTCCCAAAAGTTCTCAATAGGGTTCAAATCAGGCGAACGCGATGGCCAGTCCAGTCGTGGAACCTGCTGCTGCCTCAGGTAGTCGTTCACCACACGGGCGCGGTGTGGAGTGGCGTTGTCGTCCATGAGGGTGGCACCGGTCCCATGGCTTGCAGAGTGGGGATAATCAACGGCCTCACGATTTCATCTCTGTACCTTACGCCAGTAAGTCTGCCTGCACAAGGTGAAGGGGTGTCCTGCCATGAAGGTGGATGCCTCCCCATACCATCAGGGAGCCGCCTCCATAGCGATCGTGCTCACGAACACAGCCATCAGCAAGCCTCTCCCTGGACGACGCCAGACGCGTACCCGGCCATCATTTCGGGACAGGAGAATCTGGACTCATCGGTGAAGAGGATGTGCTCCATTGCTGCCTCGTCCCATCGCTGATGACGTCGACACCACCTCCTTCTGGCCTGTCGATGGTGCTGTGTTAGTGGGAGATGGACGGCGGGCCTTCTTGAGCGGAGGCTGAAACTGTGAAGGCGACCTCGGACGGTCTGGCGACTTACGTTGATGTTAGTCGTTCTTCTCAGCTCCTGTCTCAGAGTGGTTGCATTGATTGTTCTGCTGCGGACTGCTGTCAGCATCAAGTAGCGATCGTCTTGCCCGTTGGTGATTCTTGGCCGCCCTGAGCGTGGTCGTTCCTAGGCTCTTCCATGTCTTGGTATCGCTGGTGAAGGCGTTGAATGACTGAGTGGCTCACTCCAGACGTCTTGCCACCTCTCTTCCAGAAATGCCATCTTGGAGCCATCCCAGAGCCCGGCCGCGATCTAGTGTTGACAGTTTTCGTCTTGGAGGCATGGTTATTGCAGCCCCGATTAGCGGTCATTTTATACCCACCGCAGGCAAATTGTCATTGAAAAGTGTTCAACATAGGCAGGCCTTGCACGTGCACTGTGCCGATTTCTCAATTCAAAATGCTGTGTAATCTGCGCCTGGCCAAACTTCATGCATTATTCACGGATTTTTGGTGTTTTGGCTGAGCGCATATTCTCGACCCGAAAAATGCGTCGTCTGAAAGATTATTTCGGTCATACAGTGTGGTGTGTGAGCTGTCAGAATAGCTCAGAATGAAACACGCTGCGCTTTGTTTTACGAGCATTCAGACCCATTACTTAGAGTACCCCAAAATCAAGGCGGCCCTTAACTTTTTGTGACTAGCTTAGGACACGTGAGTTCATCAAAGTCATTCTTTTGACGAACCTGACTGGAGTACTATATCAGGACTCATGGCACACTTTCTGATGATTGGTTGGACGGTTTTACCTTTCTAGAAGGACTGCTGTGCACTTCCAGATTCCATGAAATAAACGTCGCTTGCATGCTGTAATTCACACAGCTGTTCAAATGATGATTCTTGCCCCTGCCGTTTTAAACGTTGTTGCTGGAGCTTTTTAGACGTGGTGTTTTCATTGTCAGTATTCATCTCATGAACGATCTCTTTAAGCAATATGATGTGCCTTAATGTTTATATTCTTTTGGGTAGTGCTCCTTTACGTGAACTCAAGACATATTCCGGTTTGTTTGGACACGCATGTTCATCAGATATTATACATTTTACCTGATTTGCTTGTGACGCCAGGAGTTCTGGTACAGATCTGATAATGAAGTTCATTCTTAGAGGGGCAAAATAGCTTGTTTCGTTCTAGCCATAAACTTCTCTGAGATGTGCATTTCCACGCAGTCCATTGCGCCTGTTGGTTTGGTGGACTGCCTTCTTGATTCTTTAAGCAACTTCTACTTTCTTCCCTTCCTGCATTGTTATGCCTCTCCTTGCTTTTTCTTTTGCCTTTGAGCACCACTTCATTTTGTTGATTCCACTCGCGGCCTGCTGATTGTGTGTGCGTCCTGTGCGTCCTGATCTTGTGGTCTTCCATTGCCACGTTCTCGGCCTCCCAAACGTTCCATTTTCTGACAAATTTCACCTTGGACTGGATTGATTAGAAAACCTTGTCTCCGAGTCCTGAAGCAGGGAACGAGTCTGTCCATGAGTGCTGAAGTTTTTCTTTTTCCCCACTACGGATGCCCGTTAAAAGTTAATGGGCTTACTCATGAGCCGAGTTTCATCTTTCCTCTCAGTTTCGTGTGACTCGGTTGAACAGATTTTGTATAATTTAGCTGACATCAGTTTGGCATTACAAAAAAACAGATACAAAAAACAAATAGACACAGACAAAAGCATAATCCCCGTTGTGAAGGCGAAGTCAAAAGGAAGGTTATAAAAACTACACAAACAACGACAACAAAGTAGCTAGCATTTGAAAAAAAAGTGGCAATTAAACAGACGAGTAATCAAACGGTTCATCTCACAGCTCAACAGGCAAATAATTATTTGAAAAGAAGGAATGACAACATTTATTGAATGTAAACATGTAGTATCTTCTCAAAAGATGGCTAGCAAAATTATCCTAAAACACACATCAAATAACTATTTTCATACCAATGGAGAATAACAGCATAGACTTGTAGTATGAGTGTAGGTTGTAAATCATTACACACACTCTTCGCTGCTGTCTATGTTCATGGAGATCTAATGCAGCGGACCAATCCAGACATGATTTTTATAAATTCATTTCTAAATCGCTTTCCGGTCAGACAGTACAAGTTAAAAGTTTATAGAGAAATTGAAATAAAATAGGCTGTACAGTAGGCCCTGGAAAAAGTAGTCAAAAGCCATCTTTTCCATAGACTTCGCTACAACTGTTATGCTCACATATGAGATTGAATTCCACACTGCGATGGGAAATGTGAAGACGATGAAACACACGGACATGACCAGCGCAGTCAGAGTGATGGAGTTCACTTTCTGTTCCCTCTGGCTCTGCTGTTTGTCACTGGATGCAAACTGTTCACCTGCTTCCTTCACGGACACCCTTAACTTGGTCACAAGAATGATGTTACTGATCATCAGACCCACTACAGGAATCACGGAGAACAGAAACACATCGATTTTTACGAAGACGTCGACCAGAAAATCATAATAGGCAGGACGGAAAGTACATCGACCGCCTTTTTTAATACTTCCGTGAAAAAACTGAGAATACACCAAGCAAAAGAAGAGCACGACGGTTGCGATAATGCCCCACATTCTCTTGGCCGTACACATCAACCCCACTCGATGAGGCCAACCACAGACAGAGCTCTCTGTACAACCATCACCAACAGAATCCAGGTGGAAACCCCAATTGCTACATTGAAAATGAAGATTGATAACTGACAACGTAAAACTGTGAAAAGTCCGTATGTCGAACGGACTAAATATAATGTTGACCCACGCCCTAACAGGCCCGGTGAAGAGGACACAGGTATCAGATATTGCTAAGGTCAGAAAATAATAGTCTAAGCTGGAACGGCTGGCTCTTAATCGAATAACAATAATGATGGTCATCACATTGCCAAATGTGCCAAAAACAAAAAGAAAAGGGAAAAAGTACTTTCGCATCAAAAATCTCATCTGAACTAATTGAAATGAGGTCAGGTCAGTCTTCTGTGGCATGGTGGAGAACGCGGAGGTGAGGTCCTCAAGTGTAGATAAGTCAGACATATTTGTGAGGAGAGAAATGGATACCATGTCCATGTTAAATCGCCGGTTTCCAGACAGTCTCTCACTTATCAAGCCTCCTGACGTATTGCAACTGCTGATTAAATGATGAAGGCTTTAGTTTTGGAACGTGTTTTCCTTGGATACAAGTTTAGGAGAAAGGATCAGTCTACACTGAAAACGGTTCCAGACTGGAAATGCAAGTATTCATATTTGTCAGAAGTTTGATTCACTAACGTTGTCCTCTGAGATGTCTGGGCGGTATTGACGTGGACCACTCACTTTTCATTCTCGCCAAAACGACCCAATCACATCAGCCTGCACAAATGATGGTGACACACAAGGAACCCTTAGTCGCAATAACTGAATTCAACGTATTTAAACTACGTGTTAAAGCATCGTTTCAAATTCTTTACGTGGTCGTAGATGTTTTTAAATACATAATCAATTTTTTTTTCTCTTAGGTATTAAAACTGATAATCTGAATGTCTGCCACGAACTGATTTCTTACCGCGAATATTTGTTGGTCTGCATCACGTTTCTCTCTTAGCTGGCAACACTGTAGGAGGATACCCGACTCCTTTGAAGCAGCATTGTTTATTAGGACTAGCATTCTCCCGTCCCAGTGTCCTCACGCACCCCTTTCACTCTCCTGTCACAAATTTGATTATATGAATAAACAGAGAGATTTAGAGAGAGAGAGAGAGAGAGAGAGAGAGAGAGAGAGAGAGAGACAGAGAGAGAGAGAGACAGAGAGACAGAGAGAGACAGACAGAGAGAGAGACACAGAGAGAGAGAGAGACAGAGAGAGAGAGAGAAAGAGAGAGAGAGAGAGAGAGAGAGAGAGAGAGAGAGAGAGAGAGAGCAGTATAATGTCTTCATCCTGTCCTGATAGAATCTGACATTTATTGCCCTGACATATGTGTTGAGATCTAGAATGTAAATGACATTAAAAAGAAACATTGTGCCATTTTGCTGAGTCCGTGAAGACCTTTAATTAGCATTTAGATTTGAGATACGCTTTTACTGGAATCAACTCTCTTTGATATTTATCCTTGATCGTTTAACATATATGTTCAATATTGATATAGTGCCTGCCGTATGCTGAATATAACCATTATAAACAGCGTTGAATCCATCTTCTCATATGAACAGAGGACTTGGTTTTGAGACCATTTTCAGTGGTTTCGTTTCCCTAATAAGTATCAACATAAGGTAATGTCGATGGGGTGGTTGTCGTTCACACATGACTTATTGTTTAACGATATCTATATCAGCATGAGATAAAACAACCACATAAATATCTCACTCAGCACAGCTGCATGAAAACAGAGAGTAAGAAAAAAATAACATCGTAATACGCTGAAAAAGGGCATAACTGATTGTGAATCTCCAGATATGGCCACACCCACATCAGGTAAGGGAACTGTGATATGGTGTTCCTTCGACAATACATCGAACTCAGACAAGTTCGACACCAAGCAACACGCACGTGACTGTTTGCTAAAACACACAGACTTAACACACCCAACGAAGTAGCCATCTGTGCATGCAGATGCTTGTGGCGAAGCAAAATAACACATTTCAACTGCTGTAAGATAGCGACCACTACAATCTGCAACGAATTGTTAGCATGCAAATTTGAGCTATTCTACCTGGGAATTATCGAGTCAGCTGACCAGCATTACCATGGTTATTTTGGGCACAAAGATTCCCTTATAAGATTGAGTATGAACAGTTTTGCAGACGCTTGTCATCCGTGTACTGTTGACAATGTAAAATGTTGACAATCTAAGCATGTACACGAAAACATGCTTAAAATATAAACCAGAGTGAGTTGTTACATTTCTTTTTATTTGATGGTATGACATCTCTTGTCGAATTGAAATGATCAACGCATCTTCATTATATGTCATTATTTCCGACTCAGTATGAACATAAAGTGCAAGTCATTCCTTTTTTTTTCAAAAGGTCTCATTTGAATCTGATAGTAGTTTTAGAATGTTAGGATTGTTTGCAGTTTTCAGTTCGTGTCTCAATGAATACAGCACACTATGTTGTAAGATATTAGCAACCTCCCCTGAGAATTTGCAACTGATCTTTCATTGTTTGTAATTTTCATCTTCACACTGCTACGACCTGACAGTGGTAAAGAGTCCAATGATGATGATGATGATGATAATGACGATGCTGCTTACTGAGAGAGAGATTCATCGTCAAGATCATGATCATTATCACCATCATCATTATCATTATTATTACTATGATTACTATCATCATCATCGTTATTATTATTACTATAACTATCATTATTATCATTATTTTCTTCATAGAGTGGACACGATTCTGTAAATAAGATTTATGTTCCTTTTGAACTGTTAATATTATCATTATTATTATTATTACTTTTATTATTATTATTATTATTATTATTATTATTATTATTATTGCAATTTATAGAGTGAAACAATTCTGTAAATAAGATTTATGTTCCTTTTTAACTATCCATACACAGAATGTTAAAAATAGAAAATGTGCGTGGCTGGGTGATTTGCCACACTTTTTCCAAAACCACAAGGAGCTGACCGCTCATGATGCCTTCAAACTGAGTTGTCATTCTTAAGCTGTGTTTTACGTGAATTCTTTAGACGCTCGCCGAAAATATTGCGCAGCTCGTTCTTCCCGTTTTCCTCTTTCTTGAGCCTGACTATGAGTTTGTAATTGCGTTAACATCCCGTGTGACTTAACCTGGCGAAACATTGCAAGATTAGGGACAATGAATAATTCTGACGGTCTGTCAGTGTTTGGACACCTTGCTGACAGGACTGAAGTTTCAGATTAGGTGGAACTCACCACAATTGTAAAAAAAACAAAATAAAATAAGATAAAAAGAGGAAAAACTAAAACATATTCGTTCGTGCACGCAAAGAACATTCAAACTTCGACAATGTCCGAACGCCACAGGATGGATGGGATTTGCTTGACATTTTTGCACCAGAGAATAACGTTGCTGATTTAAACTTTTCCTTGCACACAAGACATTGAAGTGCGTCTCATGGACATGCTTGAAGAGTTTTTTTTATGTTAATGTCAGTTTCATAGTTTATTTTTAAATTCATATAATCAGAGCTGCTGTGATTCACCAAATCATTTCGGATGTTGACTTGTGCTTAAACCCTACATTTATTTTATTGCGTTTTGAATTTAGGACAGAAGAAGTTGATAACTCTTAGTGGCCAAGGTCCTTTTCTAGGAACAAATATAATATTTCATGTTATAATTAGAAATGATGATAGGTTTTTTAAAAGTTGATATTTCACTTGTCCATACAAATTAAATTTTTCTATCACAATTTTTTTTTTCATTTAAGGCAATCCCATTACAATGACTGGCAGTGAGCTTGTTTCCTAAGGTGTAGACAGGAAAGGGAGAGGAAATGATGTATTTCTTTTACATTTTTAAAAAGAAATCTTGAATTTGAGCAAACAGCATGAAAATGCTTATTTTTTTCCTTTGTTATTTTGCCTTGAACTGTTTGAGCCTTATTAAGTCGTTTTCCCGAAAACTCTTGGTATCTTCCAGTTTCAAAGGACAGGCTGCACAGGCAAGTTCATCGTAGAAATAAAAATTGCTACTGTGAATGATGTGACTATTTTTGTTGTATTTGAATTGAGAGAAAATGTCAATATGCTTTCATAATCATTCATTTTACCACTAGAGGAGGATTCCCTCACATCAGAACTATCCTTTGTGTCATACACACGCGCTTTCCAGACTCGCTTCTTTCTTTTTACCTGAGGGTACCCTCTCCATCTTTCTGTCTCTGATACCACCCATCCAGAGACAGCAGAATACCTGAACATATTCAGTAGTCCTGGCCGTACCGGTGTTGGTGGTTGATGCTGCAAAGTTCCCTCAGATGGTGACCCTGGACCTGATTCTCACGTGATGTGTCTCCATAATGATGTACACTGACACTCAGTGGAGTCAAACATGTGGGAAACACTTACCTGTGAAATGTATATGTGGTCGTGAGCATGAGCGTTGGTGACAGAATCGATGCGTTTTCATAACTTTTGCCAAGTAGCTAGTTATGCTCCATTCTTAGCTTTCTTTCAGTCCTCCTCCACCCCCTCCGCTTCCATTTAGTAAAGACACATTTGCGTCTTGCGAGGAAAATGAATAAAGGTTGTCTCATGAATTGATACTTGCGTGCACCGTCGTAGTGTTGGCGTAAGGTAGAAAGTTGTACGTTGCCCTTTTCTAGGCATTGCCTGTACAATTAGATTTACGTAAGTGGTAAATTCTGCACAATATTACTCTAATTGTTGTTGTAGTTGTTGTTGCTGCTGTTAATATCATTATCCTTATTGTCGTTGTTGTCGTTTGAAAGTGGTCAATCCACTTAGCTTTTGAAGTTTTGAGAAAACAAAAGTTAACGGGGAACAAGAGAGAGGGGGTGGATAATAAGAAAAGACACTGATGTTGGAAAGGGCAGATCTTAGTTTGTTCTGCATAGACTTCCGATAACATCAGATTACCTTAGGATTCAGATTTATTTGTTTCATGCAGCTGCATTCAAGTGAACAGTTTCATCTACTTTTGAGTTGCCCCCAGTCCCAGCATGTAGGGTTTTCCCACTTTTTTTTAAACTATTGCTCTTATTGCCGTTGTTGCTGTTGTTGGTTTGGTTTTGCTGTTATGGAGCTTCCACAGAAAGAAAGGAATCCCAGTCCAATAGAAACTGATGCGCAACAAACCGCTATCGGAAGAAAGCAGACAGATGAACATATGATTAAAAGGCGGTACATCTGGAATCAAATCATACAGAATCCTAGAACATGAGTATGTTTAACACGTTAGATTTGCTTTGCATCGCTGAGACATGCAGACACGTAGACAGACTGAGACCCTTTGTGTCAGACTGTGTTAGGACCAGTTATGAATGTGTATACGTACCTTATCCTGATCACGAGTGATCAACAGAAAGAGACACGTACCACATTCGCGATACTGCGTACACAGACAGCTTACTAGTAGACCATCACGTCTTTGTCAAAGCAAAAGATGATTTTGTTGACAGTTTAGCTTCTTTAAGAAGCTATCACCACTACTAGAGAAGCACATCCTTGTCAAAATAAAAGATTATACTTTACACCGTATCTTCTTTAAATTGCATTCTCTACGAGAAAGTCACATCTGTATAAAGAACAAAAAAGTGACTTGTGTACACGTTCACTTGCTAAGAGTTACACTGGGTATGACAGTCAGACCTTTGCCAGACCATAGGTAACTTTCAGGACATTTTAATATTTTAAAGATAAAGCACTACAAGACAAAAAAAGTTCTTCGAAAAAGCAACGTGACCTCGGTAGAGTTAACAGCTGTCGGAAAAGAATATCAATGCTAAACAGAGTAGATGAAATAACAACACAAATAAAAGATCAATTCGCTACCTTCTTCCATACAAATTAGCGCATGACCAAAACATGCACAGTTACCCCATAACTTTAGACCAGTTGGTATATCAGGCTGCATGTATAAAATTTTCAAGAAGATCTTAAGTGATACATTCAAGAAAACAAATGTAGGTGCCTCTTATTTAAACCAAACACCACTTCACTTAGGAATCTTGCTATGATCAGTAGTATGTCGTGTGTGTTTTTCAATGATTTAATTCCTAATCTTCCAAACAATGTACACAATAT
>CM031607.1:62829443-62869443 GCA_018398815.1 Conus ventricosus | reverse complement strand
TAATAAAAATGATAATAATAATTGTCAAGGAGCGTGAAACCTCTCACAAAAGACATTAGACGCTTGGAGACAAAGGGACATTGTACGTGGTATACAAATGGGTAATTGACCAATTAACACGGCGCGGCCGAAGTGGTCAGATGACAAAACAACACCTAGGAGAGAGTTCGGACCTGCCGGTGGCGAAAGGGAAAGGAATGTAACCACTACGACCTCGGGACCCCAAGTGAACGCTAAATGCTCGGTCAGCTGAGGTTCTTGTGTAAACAGTCAGTGAAGAGCAGGGGCCTTGGATTTGGTTCAGATGGTATTGCCGTGGGTCACTGTTTTGGGTTTTCTATTGTCAGGCTGGCTGAATGCGTGTGGAGGTTGTGGTAACCCTCCTTAAGATAATTACTGTGTTAACTGACCACCGAAGTCGGCGGGAATGTTCGATGTCCATCTGGGGCTAAGAGTGTGTTTGCTAATCAATTAGGTAGGGGCGTGTGTAAATGCTGATGTGTGTGGAATGTAGCGAGTGGAGAATTCAGGGTACTTGTGAACTAGGGGCTTGAGAAGCAGCGTGGACAAAGGCAGGGCCTGAAGGGAATCCTTTGTTTCCCTCCCTATATAAACTGAGGGAGAACAACGTGTGGGCAGAACAACACCAGGAGAGAGAGAGAGAGAAGGCTGAGGAGAGAGAGAGAGAGAGAGGAGAGGAGTGAGCAGGACAGAGAAAGGGTCGAGAAAAAACGTGGTCGGGGAGATAGAAGAGACAGCTAAGTCTTAGGTTGAAGACAAGCTGGAAGAGAAGGAAACTAAGTTTGAAGCCCAGAGGTGGGTGAAGACAGACAAACTGAATTTGAACCCAGAGTGGGTGAAGAAGACGAAGAAGAAGAGTTCGACGTCGAGATCCCAGAGACGACCACGAAGACCCAGTCCTGAAGCCTGGAGCCAGTCAACCAAGGGCATCACCATCAAGCAGTGCTGAAGAAGACGTGAAGAGACTTTTTCAAGAACTGTGGTGTGGTGTGAAAGCGTGGTTGTGTGTGTGAAAACCTGGCCAGGTAAGAAGTCATTTTATTATAACCCGGGATTAGGAAGTATTGATTTTTATGTGTTGATTTATTCATTGTGTGTGATTGATTGTTTCATGATTAATGGGATTAGGAAGTATTGATCTTTTAATGTGTTGATTTATTCATTGTGTGTGATTGATTGTTCATGATTAATTATAAGTAGCATAGAAATTGCATTTCTTGGTTCTCAGTCGTGTTAGGAGAGAGACGAATGCGTGACATCCCATTCCCAGAGAGAGGCGATTTTTGATGGCGCATGAGTGTGCATATGCGTGTATGAGTGCAAAGATAACCTTGGTGTGTCAAGCCTGACTAATGATACATCAACTTAGTGCACTTAAGCAATACCATCACGATTTCCCCCGTCCTGGACAAAGTGGCGAGCCTGCCAGGATTGCAGGGCCCCAAAATTTAGTTTTCAGGAGGGAAACAAAGTGAGTACTAGAGTAGTACTGGGCGAAGCGTCCACTAAAGGCAATTTTTAATTAGCTCTTCTAATTATTTCCTTTAGTTCTTTGAGTGTTGAGTATTTGACTTGTGTGTAGGGGGGTGTATTAATCAAAGGTCGTTCAGAGAAACGAAGAACGAGGTTCTAGTCTTAACTCTCAAAAGAAGCTGTGTTACGTTTAAAGGGCTCCTTTGAGTTAGGAACACTACCACTGGTTGGTGTACTCGTCCCGTTTAGTAGATAAACTGTGTACCAACTTTTTCCGGTCTATAAGAGTAACTGTTTTAGTGTGCTAAAACTATCAGAAAAAGAAATGGCTGAAGAAAGTTTTACCCCCATAGAGAAACTAGCAAGTTTGGGAAAGAAATGGGATATGCAGGAGATGAGCTGCGTAGATTCATGAAACTCAGCAGAAGACTGAGAGAGATGAAAGGGCTGAAAGAAGGAAGTTTGAAAAGGAACAGCTCGCAGCTGTCAAAGTAATCTAGAGGCAGAAGCTGCTGCATCGAAGGCTAAAGCAAATGCAGCAGACGCAGAGAGTGCAGCTGCTAAAATGAGAGCAGATGCAGAAAGTGCAGCTGCCAGAGCAAGAGCCGAGGCAGAAAGTGCAGCTGCCAGAGCTAAAGCAGATGCGAGAGTGCAGCTGCCAGAGCTAAAGCAGATGCAGAGAGGGCGGAGCAGAAGCGAATCGGAGATTTAGCCAAACAAATTGAGTTGGAAAAGAATAAAGTCTGAAAATCGCAGTGAAATAGACACCAGTTCTGAGTCAGTAGGCCGCAGACAAAGTTGCGCACCTAGACTTAAACTCCCACTGTTCAAAAGAGAAACTGATTCAATCGACGCCTTTTATCAGTGGGTTTTGAATCGGTTGCCGAGCACGAGGGCTGGCCCGAAGATGACTGGGCAATAAACCTGTCTGCCTTGTTGACAGGTCGTGCGTTACACCCCATTTTTCCACCTTACCCAAAGGTGATCAGAGAGATTTTGACAAGGTGAAACAAGCAGTACTAAAGGCATATGATTTGACTGAAGAAGGTTTTAGGCGTAAGTTTCGCGAGGCGAGAATCGAACAGGGTGAGACATACACACAGTTGGGGTGTTAGACTGGATCACTATTCAACAAATGGGTAGAACTTAGTGGAGTAGACAGTGATTTTGAAGGCCTCAAGACACTGGTGATGAAGGAACAGATACTTGATGGTTGTGGGACGGGCCTCACAATCCACATTAAGGAAAAAGGTGCAACCACAGTAGCTGAGGTACTTGAGACAGCTGAGACATACCGGGAAGCGAGGCGTGATTTGCCTGAACAAGAGGAAAGCCTGGAAGCATATTCAGAGGATAGCAGGCCAGCACATGACTCACGCAATGAGCCCAGCAGTACACACCCGTAGGCCCACAGCGTCACGTGAGCAAACAAGGGTGAAAACCAATGGCCACGTGGCTAGGAATGAGCGTACCTGTTTTCTGTGCAATAAGACAGGGCACTTGGCTAGGGACTGTATATTCAAGTCACAGAAAGCAGCAGCAATGAGGGTCAGACCAAGTGAGAGGCAGATAGAAAAAGGTGGAAAAGATGACAGTGTTTTTTTTGTCTGGATTGTGCTGTGTGTTCACCGATTCAGGCGATAACATGGATGTGCACAAAGGCAGAGTGGGGGGAAAAAGTGGGTTTAAAGTCATTAGAGACTCTGGGTGCACTGGGGTCATGGTGAAGGAGTCCCTGGTTAAGAAGGGACAATTCACAGGAAAAACACAGAGGTGTAGACAAATAGATGGAACAGTAGCAGAATTCAAAACGGCACTGGTGTTTTATTGATACACCATTTTATAGTGGAAGTGTACAGGCTTTGGCTGTTCCGAAGCCGCCGTATGATTTGGTAATCGGAAACATCCCAGAGCACGTGGGTACGGAGACCCAGACCGAGATTTCTGTGTTGAATCAGGGAAAGGAATCACGTGAGGAAAAGCGTGTCCAGTGAGACCTACCGCACTCACTTTGGGGCAGAACAAAAGGGCGATCACTCGCTCAGAAAGCTGTTCGGGTTTTTCTCATACAAGGCAGAAGAAACGTGTTAAGGAAGGGACAATCGGTTTTGAGATTTAAAAGGATGGGGTATTGTACCGAACGTTCCCCTCACTCGAGTTCGGGGAAGACAAACGACAGATCGTTGTGCCTATAAAGCGCAGAAAGGCGGTGATGTCAGAAAAACATGTGACGTCAGCCTCGGGCCATCTCGCTAAGAAGGCCTCACAAAAGGCAGTGACGCGAGAATACTACTGGCCCGGTATCCTTGGTGATATCAGGCGTTTCTGTGCGCATTGCAACACATGTCGCGCCGTACGACAACGTAGGTTAGAGAGTGAAGAAAGAGTGACGGACCGTAGGCCAAAATAAAATGGTCGGTCGAGAAGCCAGGTAGTGGGTGCCTGTCTTTTGCAGTGTCGCGTATGCGTGACGTAGCTGGTTGCGGCCACGTGTATGAAGAGATGGGGAGAGAATTCCCGTAGAAACATAATGGTTATATGGCCACACGACTTTGAGCTGGTGGAGATTTCTGATTTATGTTGATATTTGCTTGGATGGTGTGTATGTATTGATTTTTCTCTAATTTTTGTTGCAAGACACATCTTGCGTGCGTTCTCTGGTGTAAGTAGGCTTATGAGAGGCCGATATTAGCACGGTTTAAATGGGAAAATTTTTTAGAGTTTCATCTCCTTGAATGTTAAGCTTTAGCCAATGCAGGGCATTGTCCTTCGAGTGGGGGGAATTTGTCAAGGAGCGTGAAACCTCTCACAAAAACATTAGACGCTTGGAGACAAAGGGACATTGTACGTGGTATACAAATAGGTAATTGACCAATTAACACGGCGCGGCCGAAGTGGTCAGATGACAAACAACACCTAGGAGAGAGTTCGGACCTGCCGGTGGCGAAAGGGGAAAGGAATGTAACCACTACGACCTCAGGACCCCAAGTGAACGCTAAATGCTCGGTCAGCTGAGGTTCTTGTGTAAACAGTCAGTGAAGAGCAGGGGCCTTGGATTTGTTCAGATGGTATTGCCGTGGGTCACTGTGTTTGGTTCTATTGTCAGGCTGGCTGAATGCGTGTGGAGGTTGTGGTAACCCTCCTTAAGATAATTACTGTGTTAACTGACCACCGAAGTCCGGGGAATGTTCGATGTCCATCTGGGGCTAAGAGTGTGTTTGCTAATCAATTGTAGGGGCGTGTGTAAATGCTGATGTGTGTGGAATGTAGCGAGTGGAGAATTCAGGGTACTTGTGAACTAGGGGCTTGAGAAGCAGCGTGGACAAAGGCATGGCCTGAAGGGGAATCCTTTGTTTCCTCCCTATATAAACTGAGGGAGAACAACGTGTCGGCAGAACAACACCAGAGAGAGAGAGAGAGAAGGCTGAGGAGAGAGAGAGAGAGAGAGGAGAGGAGTGAGCAGGACAGAGAAAGGGTCGAGAGAAACGTGGTCTGGGAGATAGAAGAGACAGCTAAGTCTTAGGGTTGAAGACAAGCTGGAAGAGAAGGAAACTAAGTTTGAAGCCCAGAGGTGGGTGAAGACAGACAAACTGAATTTGAACCCAGAGGTGGGTGAAGAAGACGAAGAAGAAGAGTTCGACGTCGAGATCCCAGAGACGACCACGAAGACCCAGTCCTGAAGCCTGGAGCCAGTCAACCAAGGGCATCACCATCAAGCAGTGCTGAGAAGACGTGAAGAGACTTTTTCAAGAACTGTGGTGTGGTGTGAAAGCGTGGTTGTGTGTGTGAAAACCTGGCCAGGTAAGAAGTCATTTTATTATAAACCCGGGATTAGGAAGTATTGATCTTTATGTGTTGATTTATTCATTGTGTGTGATTGATTGTTCATGATTAATGGGATTAGGAAGTATTGATCTTTTAATGTGTTGATTTATTCATTGTGTGTGATTGATTGTTCATGATTAATTATAAGTAGCATAGAAATTGCATTTTCTTGTTCTCAGTCGTGTTAGGAGAGAGACGAATGCGTGACATCCCATTCCCAGAGAGAGGCGAATGTTTGATGGCGCATGAGTGTGCATATGCGTGTATGAGTGCAAAGATAACCTTGGTGTGTCAAGCTGACTAATGATACATCAACTTAGTGCACTTAAGCAATACCATCACGATTTCCCCGTCCTGGACAATAATAATGATTAATGATTTAATAATAAATAATAATAACAATAATAATAATAGTAATAGTGATGATGAGATCATGATGATGCTAATGATAATAATAATAATGATAATGATGATGATGATGATGATATAGTAACAGTAATAATGACAATAATAATATTGATGAAAATGATCATAATAACAATAATGATAACACTGGTAGTAGCAGTGGTAGTTGTTTTTGTAGTAGTAGTAGTTGTTGTTGTAGCAGTAGTAGTAGTAATAATAACAATACCACCACCACCACTACTACTACTACTACTACTACTACCACTACTACTACTACTTCTACCAATGATAATAATAATAACAATATCACTGGATTAACAAATCGCCAGGGATTAAGACCTTCCCCCTCCTCCCCCCTCTCTTTCTCTTTTCTACTTCGTTCCGACCCGACACTAACACGCCAAGATTTTTTTCTTCCCTCCCATCCACTTCGCTACTAACACACAAAACTTACAACCAAACCCGGGGCGGGGGGTGGGTGTTGGGGTAGTACTTATCAAAACAAAAATGGTTTTTTTCATACTCCTCCATCTGAGCGATGATCTTCGGGTGTAGCTCATACATGTCGGAACCTGTAGCCTAAAAGCTACAAGCGCTTTTGCAGGTGTCTGTGCTCATTTAAGAATGTAATATTCGTTTTCATTCTGCTATGTACAGACAGAGAGAATAGATCTATTCAGGTGTCTGTGCTCATTTAAGAATGTGATATTCGTTTTCATTCTGCATATGTACAGACAGAGAGAATAGATCTAATTATTGTATCTGCGTATTAACAAATACAACAAGTATAAAATTTAAGGTTGTCAGTAACTAGTCCGAGGGGAAGGGGAGGGGAGGGGGCGGATTTTCAAACAATTCTGTCGTTTGAATACAGGCGAAGAAGGGATAGGGGCGATAACTCCATCATAATGTTAACGAGTGCTAGGTAGAATCGGGTTTGTTATAATTATGCCAAAATATGAGCTAAAACAATAGTCTTCTGCACACGGGTGTAATTTTTACACCGTACTGTTCTACGACTGAGATGACACTCGTGTAGAGAAGGTGTTGTTCCATTTTGAACAGGTTACGATTTTTCAGCTGTGGGCGAAGGAAGTGCTCTTTTTGATATGCAGCACACCAAACATGGTTAAAACATTTGATTTCAACACCTTGGATCTCTAAAGCATAAGATGATAACATAATATATATGAATAGTGAAACAAACCACCTGTACTCTTTACCAATTAATGGATTAAAACAATTATTACCCCATTTGGCTCCATAGGAACGACAGTCACTGATATAATGGCTACCAGACTAAACAAGTCACTCAGTTAAAGAAGGCTACTCATTGAGTGCGTAGCTTTCGTCGGCAATCCAATCCAGCCGACTTCTTAAGCGCAGGATTGAGAACTGGCTTCAGTGTATACCGCCAATGAGCGAACTCACGACAATGCGACTGAACGCAACATCTATGGTAAAAATCCTTCAATATCTTTGTTTCCTACCAACTCGGCAAACAAATGTTAACCTACAATTGGCACAGTACCAGATATCTGATATTTGTATGAAAGTGCTTTGATAGAGGTAAGGTCGCAGTAGTTTATCACTGATGACACAATCAAAAATGGGTTTATGTAAAGACTGTATCACATGCGCACATTCGTCCCTATTTACAACATACATAAAGCAGGTATTAGAGGACTATAAACTAATAAATATCCATATGACAGTGTCGGCGGGAGAATGTATGTTGATACCTTCGATCTCGTTAACTAGTACGGATTAAAAAAAACAACAACAAACAAACAAACAAACAAAACAAACCAAAAAAAACGAACAAAACACAGTGTTTTGTTTGTTTGTTTGTTTGTTTACCCTTAAATCAATGGCAATGGATGACTCATCTATCAGCATTAAGAAATGTCTAAAATTCAGTGGCCCTTCATGCCCTGCTCTCATGGTGATCACAATTTCGATGTCCTCTCCACGTCTGTGGCCTTGGTTTGGTTCCGTCGGGGTCAACGGTATCGAGTCCATGGGGGCTGTCGTTGGACGGACGTGGTGGCGCCCTCCGGAGGGAGAGCTCACTCACGCCGGCTCCGCGACCAAGCAATTATTGTCGTCAGTTGGCTTAGTAGGTGGTGTCCTGCGTATGTTAGATCAGAACAGGCGCCACTGAACACCACCGAAGTGACTCGGCAGCAGTGCAGTGTCTCCTCCGGTGGGTTGCCTCTTGACGACTTGACATTGACTGCTCCCTGTGGATTGCCGGTGCCGGGGCTGTGGCGGGGCCTACCGGGCTATAGCTGTGGACGGGGTGTCGGAATGAGCGGCGTGGGTGCACTGCCTCTGAGGTGGCGCAGAGGTTGGGACAGAAAAAAAAAAAGGCAATGGATGAAACTTATTGACACTTTTCTAGTTGAGAGCCGTTTTCGTCGTGACGATTTCTCTCATTTTTCGTGCAAATGTGGGCGATCAATGTGCACCTCCTGACGGCAGCCTACCAATTAAGAATGTAAGTCGAAAAGAAATGCGCGGACTAGACTTTCGCCATACAAACTCTTTGATTGTGTGTGTGTGTGTGTGTGTGTGTGTGTGTGTGTGTGTGTGTGTGTGTGTGTGGAGAGAGAGAGAGAGAGAGAGAGAGACAGACAGACAGACAGACAGACAGACAGATAGATAGACATGCAGACAGATAGACAGACAGACAGACAGACAGACAGAGACAGAGACAGAGAGACACAGAGACAGACAGACAGAGAAAGAGAGACGAAAGCTTTTGAGTGACTTGTGCACAGACAGACAGACAGACAGATAGACAGACCGATTGACAGACACGATAAAAAGAACAGAAATCACTATCTTCTGTTTGAAACATCAGACATTTGACTGAACAATATATCCACCCCTGATCCATATTACTATTATCCATGCACTTTGAACTGTGTTTGCCTAGATTAAGTATTTTGCCAGAATTCTTAGTATTCTCCACTTTAAAATGGCGTGACTGACGACAGAGAACGAAGCAAAATTTAGAAAGATAGGATGTTAGTTACCGCCAATGACATTGACAAACAAAGCACATGACAAGACACGATGCATTTCAACCACATGGATCTTCTTCAGGCAAAAAAAAAAAAAGATCATATTTAACATTTAGGACAGTACAAACAAAGAACGAAGAGTGACTCATTTGTTGTTGTCCATGTGGTAGGGAGAAGAGCCGCCAGGTGGAAATGACAGAGGGGATTATGGGAGAGGAAAAGGAAGGGGGGGGGGGGGGGGGTTGCGCGGGGGGAGGGGGATGATACGATAGGGTTGACCCTATGTGTGTTTGCTCATGTATGCATGCGTGTTTGGTCGTGCATCAATGTCAAAATTATTTTGAGGGCTAAAGAGTAAGCTTTTCCGGCCCTTTAAAAATAATAAACCCTCAATTATCATGCTAAAGAAGAAAAAAAAAACGACAACAAAATAATGCATGTGAAAGAATAAGTCATTACAGTCTAAAGAAAATATCCGATCACTATAACAATCAGGTATGTACATAATTTTCCGATAACATTCTGATAAGCATTCCATGGTATTCTAGCATGTTAAGCTAGGCAGATCGAGACTTTACAAGAGAGAGAGAGAGAGAGAGAGAGAGAGAGAGAGAGAGAGAGAGAGTTGGTTGATCTGCTTTAGTGTCATAGGGTAGAGACACTGTCTCATACGAATATGAAATTAGATCTTCGGTCATTATGAATCAGCAAAATATGCATAGAACATATTCTATCAATGTTTATCTGCTGAAAGAAGAGTACATGCACACAGTCTTCTAAGCATGAATCAAATAGAAAAAAAAACTGTCGTGCAGCGGAAATCTTACCGATTGTTTTTCTGCAACCACCAAGATTAAGATTTTTTTTAACGGGGTTGCACTTAATCATATGTTCACGAAAAAACATAGAAAGTTTTCCTTTTAGCTAAAATGAATGATTGTCTGATTTTACACGATTCCTCGAGAACCTTACCTGGATATTTAATGAGATCCTCGTCCCTAAGAGTGCCGTTAGGCCGTCAGTCGACGCCGAAGTAAAAATGCTTTCCCAGTGCCTATGGGCCGTCCACTGACGTCATGCATTTTTCTTGAATTTTCATTCGTTACTATTTCTATCAACGGACTCAAATAGAGTGTGCGTACAAAGCCTTATATGTCTGTAGTCTTAAAATAATATGTAAATGACCACATGTGAGGGGAAAGCCCATTTATTCTCATCACTGACTGGATGACCAGCCAGCACTTCGTCTCCCTTGCAAAGATGGCGGCGCAACCTTCGACAAACGCAGTGACCAAATCAACGTATTTACACAGCTGAGCAGGCTCTGCTGATGATTTTTGACAAAGACAATAATCTTTTATTCAACAACTCACTCGAGCATGAAGGTGAGATGATGATAGTGGTAGAATTGCCGACCATATTCGTCAGTTATTGAGTAGGGCTGTGTGACCTCAGTGTGTGTTCAGCCGACTTGTGTCGAACGAGCCAGCCTAGTGTGTACTCTGCACTGCGTGCCGGTGGCCAGTGATGTGAAAGTCAGCGCGAGAGGGGAGCGTGGCCTGCTCGCAGCGTGACACGGTGCAGACGGAAAGGTAGGGGAAGATGAGGGGTGAAAGAGAGGGTTGAAGACCAGTAAGGGGGCGTGGTGGGGAGAGGGGGGCGTGGTCGTGGACTGGTCAGTCTGCACAGAGTGTGAGCATCTTGATAGACTTCTAAACTGTTTTACTTTCATTTACAGGTGTAGTGTGACAATACAAACTTTATTTTCATCTTTTTTGCTTTGTGTTCTTGTTTGGATGTGAAGATGTAGTGGTAAATACATATGTTTTTGATCGTGCAAAAAAATCTATCCAAATCTAAATGCCTGAATACTTTTTTATTATCAGAATTAAAACAAAAGAAGCCCAGATTCAAACTCTTCATTCAATTTCCTTCAAAATTATATAGATTTCATTTTTCTATCTTTTGTAGTTTCTGAGCTAGAATTTTTTGTTAATTATTACCCCCAAATCAAGAGATTTCCCTGGCACTGGGAAAGCGTTTGTTTGTACTATTTTTAGGCACTGAACGGCACTGAACGGGTTAAGTGAAAAAATCTCGGATATACTCAGACTACACGTACAACATTTACGTTTTGTCGGACATCGTCATAAGCTGAGCATTGGAAAGAATATGATATTCGTTTTCGACAGCATTAGTTGTACAAACTATAGATCCAAGGTTCCAGTGCTAAATCTGGCGGGCATGTCTCTATGTTGTCTGCGTGCTATAGCTACTACATACTTTTCTGGCTGCAAGTTATCATCGATAGTTTGAAAGCAGTCTTATTTTCCTTTCCCTTTCCTGTGCGCGAGTGCTAGTTTTGTTGAATTATACAGCAAATCCTCGACTGTGTTTAGGACATCTATACGCCGTAAATGCCAGTCTTACTAATTTGTGTTGCACGTTCACTGATTTAAAAACAGGTAGGGGCGCAATAATCATCCTTTTTCGACACCTCGAGCACTAGTGCACATTTTCGAATAAACGCCTTTATCAGGAACGCAGTGTACTACTGCATTGTACATCCTTCTGAGTGGTGTTTTTTTTTTTTTTTTAACATTTTCCACCCATCTCTGCCTTTCTTCAGTAGTTTGATAAGTTATTGTGATACAATCAAAGGCTGTCTTGAAGTCCACAAAAGCAACATAAAAGTCCGTGCTCTGAGGAAGATATTTTATACCATCGCATATAATGAAAGATATGATCTACTGTATTATAGTTTCTTCCAAAGTCCGCATGTTCTTCGATTGTTTTTGCTTCATTTTCAGAGTAGGCATTGATTTTCTCTTTAGCAGAGAGTAGATGTTACTGACACGATTTGTTAGAGGTATTCCTCTATGATCGTCTGTATTATTTGTATCTTCTCCATGACTTGGAACAATGGTTGTCTGCATTGTTTGCAACTCCCTCATGAACTGGAACAATAATTGACTTTGACAATTCCTTTGGACATGTCCCATTGTTGAAAACAGAGTTAAACAGACTTACAAAAAAAACATCAAGTAAAGCTGACCTTCCATTTTAATGACTTCACGTCAAATTCTGTCTGAACCAGCATTTCTGTCTATTTTTTCAGTTTATGAATACCAGCAATAACTTATTGTTTTATTTTAAACATTCATTAAATAGCGACTCTTCAACTCTATCCTCAATCACGTCCACAAGTTTAGTCTCTTCATGAGTACAGCGATGTTTATAGTTAAACATGTTGAAGAAGTGGTCTTACCATTGTCTACTGTTGACTTCAGTATATATCATACGTTCCTTATTGGCTTTCTTTATTGCTAACCCAAATCCTGGTGTGCCTTTCAGCGACTTTATTCAATTATTAATTCGGTTCTGATCCCATTCTTTTTAGATTAGAATTTTCTTTTCTTTCTTTGCTAAAAGCATCTCTTAGAGATGTTTAATGTTCTAAATGGTTAGCTATACGAAAGCTTTGTAACAGTTTTCACCACTCTCGTCTTTGTTCACATTCATCGTTAAAACAATCATTGCATTTTTTTTTCGTTTCAACCCTCTAACCTGGCCATACATGCCGCAGTCCCATACACAGCGTTGGTGGATATTTCGACGGTACTGATGACATTTACATTAGGGTTCTGGTGCGCTTTGTTCAAACTCTGCTTAAATACTGACAAAAATGTTTCTTCCTGTCTTTGTGTTAACATTTGCATATGGTGTATGCTGTTTACAGAGAGCTATTTTTCGGAAACAGCACAACTGAAAGATGCCAGAAAATAAACTATCATCGAACTTCAGAATGTCAACAACTCAATGAGCACAATAAAATAACTGATAACGCTGCATCCCTGACCTGACACAAAAGTAAACTCACCTCCAGCGTCCATCTCACATGATCCTTGCATTGTGACTAAATCAAACAAATGACAAAATTCCAATAGAGAATTACTGGAATTGCTAATAATATTAATCGTGAAGAACGTCTCTCTCTCTCCCTCTCTGTCTCTCTCTCTCTCTGTCTCTCTCTCACTCTCTCTCTCTCTGTCTCTCTCTCTCTCTCTCTCTCTCTTTCTCTCTCTCTCTCTCTCTCTCTCTCTCTCTCTCTCTCTCTCTATCTCTCTCTCTCTCTTCACCCTCACGCTCATTACGTAATACACAGTTCCTCACATCGTCCACTTTCATTTACCCACACTCACATCACCACGTGTCGTCATATATACATAATCGGTATTCATACATGACAGCATATTTTCTTCAAATATGTGGATGCCATATTTTCAGATATGTTTATATTCTGGTCATCCTTCAGGAACAATATAGCAGGAAACAACAATCACGTATCTATCAGTGTTGCTCATTAAAAAACATTAATGTCAACAGCATTGTCAAATTTCAGTTTAACTTCTTCTACATAATGTTAGAAGTATTTCTTCACAAGAAAAACACCACTTAAGTTATGGCTGTAGGTTGAGGGTTTCTTAGTAGTTGATAAAATTACAAAACATATTGTTAACATCAAATACCCAAGCACACAAAATCAACAGAAGACACGTATTGTCAAAAGAAAAAGCATTCGTCCAACAAATCTTCAACGTTATAGTTCAGAAAGAAAAGCCACGTGACACACTGTTTCACTTCATTTATTTGACGAGCGAAGACCCCGGTCGGCCATGGAGCTATGACCTGGATAGTCTCCACTGTCACAAGCACATAGTTGTGCAAACCAGTCTGACGCTGTGTTGTGTTCAGCTCACCTTTTCTGCCACGTGCAACGGGAAACTGACTGCCACTGTGTCTTTCAATGACGTCACTGTGGCTAGAATTCGACCTCTAACCCCGTGTTACCTCGGTCGGAACGGTGTGATGCTTCTGTTTGGTTGGGTGAATCTGTCACGTGACTGCCACTGAGGGGATCCACGTCCTGAAGTCTTATTGCAGGCTGACCCCATTCCGTTGCATATTTCCTGTGGTTGGCGAGTTGTCCCTGTGCATGGAAGTCACTGACCTAAGTGACGTCATCGTCGTTGGTGTGCTAGTCAGCCTTGTCGTCGTCTCTGCAGCCATCACCTCAGCCGATGTCCATATATCCGATCTCTTTGGTCCATCACTCAGTTGTCCCCTCACAAAATAAACCAATCTGCCGTCCTCTTGGGACTGTGCTGCAATATCAGCCTGCCTCCATGTGATGTCAATAGCATCGTGCACCCACTTTGTCTCTAACTTCCTTCTGCTGTCTCTGTCATGTACATTTGGTTTTTCCAGTTCCTTCGCTCAGTTGTGATTGGTCTTGGCTCAATTAGTCTAACCGGACCCACTCTATCTCTACGGATGTTATTGTCTTCAATTAATGTGTTGACTCTATCGACACAGTTCAAAGATCATGTATCTGAGGCGGTACACTCATTAAATCTTCCTGTTGGCGTTGGTGAAGGATACTATTGCGCGTAGTGAAGCTCCTCAAGTCTGTTGATTTCTGTTTCAATGTGGAAACCGTTTTCTCTAAGAGCTTGCACAGTCTGGGACAAAGCCTTTGTTTCTTCGTTGGCAGTGTTTGCGACTGTGTATGGCTTATACATCTCTGACATCAGCTCTGACATTGCTGATGACCATCTGCTGTTTTCATGTTCCAGGCCATAACATCATTGATTGATATCTGCGCGTTTTTTGTTTTACATTACTGAGCTCATTTTTCATTTCACCAAGGTCAACTCTGACAGCATTATTCTGTTCTTTCTGCTGCTCACCTTGGCGCCTTATCTCATCCGGAATCTCTGCCAGAAACACAGGAAAAAAAGGACCCACCTTCACTGACATCCCCGTGCACATCCTCGTGAATATCCCCACGGTTATCAGGTCCTGGGTTCCTCTGAACATCACAACGGAGGAGGAGGCGACTAACGTGGCGTTTCCAAAACACATACAGTACGAATGTTTGTTTTTGGTCTACTTCATTAAAAGGAAAGGAATTAGTTGGTCATAGCTGATAATGTTCTTTTTCATCCACGATCACAGCCAGAAAATCCACTTTTGAAACACTAGGACTGTCATTCCTATTACAGTGCATTATTACCGTCACAAAACACCACAGAATCCAAGTGGACACAATTACACACACTGTCATATCCGTCATTCGCTCTTTGAGCTTTGTATTTGAATATGCACCACATGAATTAAATATCAGTGTTGTTACTGAGGGATAAAAAAAATCCTATTCAAGCTGTCCACTGACTTAATTCAGTTTAAAAAAGAAAATGAAAAAGAAAAAAACTCCCGCATAAAATATCCAATTTGATCTCGTTTGGACGAGGTCAAATCAGTTTTCTCTGCCGTACCAGAGCACGTGGGACTGGATTCCCCTTATGTAATGAAGTCCGACGCATCTCTGAAGTGAAAACTGGATGTTATATCCATCGTGCCTTGCAGTGTTTGCGACAATCTGTTTACATAGCAAGTCTTCTGGCGTGTCCCATTTCTTACATGAAGAAATCTTTAGCTTCAGGAGAAAAGTTATGTATCATCAATGTTAGGCCTGTTCTTCGTACATAAGGTGGGGGCAAACTAATGACCTGTTTGCATTGGAACTGAGTTCCAGACATGGAAGTCTAGTATTCATATTCAGTCAGAAGGAAATTGATTCACCAAGGTCATCCACTCAGGTGTAGACTTTTATCTCCTTGGGCTGTTTACTGTTTCAGTCTCATTAGTGCGACTCAGTGATTTTTGCTATCATAAATGACAACAATGCGCAACGCAAAATAAGCTGCGACGACCTATGTTTAGGGTATCGTCAACTATGTGCTAAATTCTTGAAAATCACAATGGAACTGCAGAAGACTTTTCTCTTCTTTTTTTTTAACCGACAGATCCTTTTTGCCTCTTTTGAAATCTGACATTAACACTGAAAATAGCATGTTCGGTGAAATAAGTCCTTATGTAATTATCTGTTGACCTGCATTGATTCCCCACTTACCTGGCAGAATTAATGATAATCTGATGCCTTAAAAACGACGTTTTTGGTCAGGTGCATTTATTTTCAATTTGTCATTTTTTTAAGTCTGAGTCAGATTTGTCTGCCTCAAAGCATAAGGTATATTGCACCTCGCGGATGGCCTCTTTGTCATGAAAATTACTATCTATCTCTCTGTCTGTCTGTCTGTCTGTCTGTTTGTCTCTCTCTCTCTCTCTCTCTCTCTCTCTCTCTCTCTCTCTCTCTCTCTCTCTCTCCCTCTCTCTCTCTCTCTCTCTCTCTCTCTCTCTCTCCACACACACACACACACACACACACACACACACACACACACACACACACACACACACACACACACACTTTTAAAGGAAGTTTGATACCAGCTGTTTAAGAGGGTCCTCCCTTCTCTGCTCCGACACATTCCGAGCCAGCAGAATGCCTCGATGGATCCGGTGGTTGTAGAAGTGCTGGTGTTGGCGGCTGGTGCTGCACAAGGCCTCCAGATGGGAACAGCCGGTCTTGGGTGACGCTGGGCCTGATTTTCGCGTTGAAGTCAGGGAGTAACGAAAGATATTGAACGTCAGATGAGTCACCCCTGCTCAGAGATGTTCAGCCCTATATGATCTTTAAATTTCTAAGAGATCAACATTTTTCATCTCATTTAAGATTTTACTTAAGAGAGATTTTAGCAACATTTCCGGTGTGTCTTCAAAAAGTGAAACTTGTTCAATTCCTTTTTTTTTTTTTTTTTTTTTATAATATGAGTTGAGAGTTGACTTTAACGTGGTGACATCTCTCATATGGCCCATTGCGGTCGGCCAGGCTATAAGCAACATTACCTAAAGCAACATTACCTAAGTTTACCTTTATCGAGTCACCATTGTGACAAAGACTAGCTTGTGAAGTGTGTATCGTTCTGAGTATTAGTGGTAGGGTATATGTTATTGTTTGCTTTCTTATTGGTTGTTGAAAATGACTAGAATTGTTTTTTCTTTCTCAGTATAGTTGTCTTTACTCTCCTAGCAAGTCAGGAGTAAAAACGAGGATGTTTATGTTTTCGTTTTTGTTTTTGTCTTCCGTGTGTTTGTTTGTTTTAGGGTGAAGGGAGTGTGTTGGGTGTAAGCCAAATGTAGGTCGTTGCCTTGTAAACTCATTTCATTAATCCAGTCTTGTGTGCGCACGTATGTTTCCGTTGGAATGACTTGGCAACGTGGGACCCGTTTGCTGGTTACAGTTTTTTGTTTTTGTTTTTGTTCGATTGGTGGTATGTATAACTTGTACATTTATTTAAATGGTAAACACTGTGCATCGCAATATCTCCCATGGCCAAACTGAGGTCCACTGCGACGTACAAAGTGTGAATTTTGGCGAGACGTAACCACATCTGTAAATTTAAACCTAGTTTATGTGAGTTGTTGGCAGTTGATGGGTAAGACTCCTGTTTGGGTGACGGTTCCCATACCCCAGTGCCCGATTCATAAATCAAAGGGAAATGAAAAAAGTACAAAATATCCTTTTTTTTTCTGGACAAACGTCTTAAAACATACAAATTTCAAAGTAAGCTTCGAATCTTGTATGTTTCATAAATCAAAGGAAAATGAAAAAAGTACAAAATATCCTTTTTTCTGGGCAAACGTATTAAAACATACAAGATTCAAAGCTTCCTTTGAAATACACTGATGCAGTTGGCCCACTTTAAACCAAAGGAATGGGACTGTTTCATAGCGGCTGTCCTGTTTGCGCACAGGGAAGTACCCTAGGGGGCTTTGAGTTCTGCCTCATTTGAGTCAAAGGCCCCATGTCAATTCTTCGTCATTTGTGGACTGTTGCCAAATCACTAGAGGCTGGACAAATGGACAGAAGCCGAGTATATGTAAAAGACCACTGGAACAGAGTCAGTGAGACATGCAAGCTATCAGAATACCCTCTACAGTCAGCTAGGGTCCAGTATGAAGACAAAGAAGTATTACAAAAAGCACAGGGACATCTGTATGAACCTAGCGAAAATATTCTGCTCCTGCAATAGCTAGGTACAACAAACCTCCACTGAGTGTTGAGGAGTTCTGAAACAAAATGTTTCTGATGGTTGACACAGAGCATATCTCCTGCAAGGAAAATCGATTTGCCCTGCCAGAACAATCACACGCTGAAAATGTAGTATATCAGATTCTAGATATATCAGGCTGATGTCAGCGTTGCCGACCTCTTAATGACCCCTGATCATTTTTCTCTATAATACTGACCGGCCTGGAGGTGGTGAAATGGTGGCGGGAGGTGTGTTTTTTTGTGTGTGTGGTTTTTTTTTTACCCTGCAATATGGATCCTGAAGAAGAATGCTCAATCTAGGTAAATGAAGTTTAGAACACTTATGGCATTTTTAGATTTCTCCATCAGTCCCCAACATCAGCCCTTTTTCCTTCTGTTACTCTCCCTCCGCTCCCATCTTTTCCTTCCCTCAGCCCACTCCATCCACCCCTCTCCTCATCCCTCCCTTCCCCCTCCCCGCTCTCCCCCCACCTCCTCCCCCAAAAGTAACATACATTTATTTCCTTGTGTATTTTCCTCCTTAGGATTTTTTTGTTTTGTTTCTCAGTCTGTTCATCCCTAGAAACATAATGACATAACTGTCTCTGTCTGTCTGTCTGTCTGTCTGTCTGTCTGTCTGTCTGTCTCTCTCTCTCTCTCTCTCTCTCTCTCTCTCTCTCTCTCTCTCTCTCTCTCTCTCTCTCTCTCTTCTCTCTCTCTTTTCTGGCCACGTATTACAGATATTTCTGAATTCGTACAGAAAACATGTGTGAAATAAATCGCAATACTTTATCTTCACAGACCGAGTTCGAAAAAGTGGCCGATCCGTGAAGAAAATGGCGACAAAGGCAATGTCTTAAAATCGAGCACAGCTCCGTTAAGGCCAATGAGGTCTGATGCTCCAGCAACCGTTAAACTCTATTGTTGTTGTTGTTGTTGTTGTTGTTGTTGTTGTTGTTGTTATTTGTTGTCGTCGTCATCGTACCCTGGCTAAAAGACTCCAGGGATCATCCGAATAGCCAAAGTACTTGAACACTATGGTACAAATGCATCAGCTGAGGATGAGATCATTACGTGTGTGACCGTTTTGGGTTACTCCACCACGTGGGCAGCCACATTCCGACTTCGGGGGAGAGGTTAAACTCTATTGAAATTGAAGTGTGATGCAAGAAGATCTATGGTCGTGTTCTCTGCATTTCGTTCATCAAAAATTCAGGATCAGGAATGAGGATTATAGGGACCGAATACAGCTGGCTATGAGGCTTTCAAACCCCCAATCTTTTTACCACATGACTAATTGCAATCTAAAGGATCGTAGGTGATTAGAACAGGGCTTTGTGACGCTTCGTTATACACACATCCTATCTCTCTCCATTGGTGAATCAGATTCTAAAGGTGTTAATGTGTTGTGCTCTGTTTGTGTTTATAGGCAATTTATTCAAAGTATAAGTCTATGAATAAATCATTTTTTTTCCGTCAGAGTGGCTCTATTAAAGAAATACCTTGTGTGCACTTGTTCATGTGTACTACAGTTTCAAGATTTGAAGAAGTCCAGAATATTTACGTCATTCATATATATGGTTGAAAACCTTGAAGAGTTTTCTTATGAGTGATCCTTCATTACTGTTGGTTTTAGCTTGATACTTTCATTGGAACCTTCCGTGAGTTTGTAATGCCAGCTGAATCATTTGCATTCTTTACTATAAGGTTGATGTGGATGGCAGCAATGAAGACGTTGTATATTTTCTTGGCACATAAAACTTGACGAAAGAGTCAGTACACCCAATATTAGTACAGAAATAAACCCAGACGCTGTGTATGGAATGCTAAAATTTTATACTTTCCATTCGAATGTCTATCAGTCAACTGAACACATAGATTGGCATGGTGAGCTAATGTCAGTGGAAAAGAAGGAGAAAAGAAACGTGGAGAAGAATAGGAGGTGGGAGACCCCACTGAAAACAACCAAACGCAAAAACAAAAATCAACAACAACACAACAACAACAAACATGTGGCAGATTAGGAGATTGGAGTCAAAAAAGTCTACCTATAGACATGATCTTAATCCTTCCATGATACATTGAATACACCATTGGTGAAGAGAAGAAGGCCTTTAATTTCGGTGCAGACCTTGATCAAAAAGCAGATCATGCATCTGTTTGATTTATTTTTTGCTAAGTGCTCTCCCATGTCCCCTTGTCAATAGAACAAATTATTCAATTCTGATGATAGGGCTATCCTGTATAGGCTGTTTCTTTATAAGATAAATCATTATGATGCTTTTACTGTTCGCACTTTTAATTTAGCTGTAGACATTTAACACTCCATGCTATTTGTTACTATTGATACAGTAGAAATGTACACCATTTGATGAATAAACGTACATATTTCTCAGCTATCAACACTTTATATTAACGACTAAACCGTATACTATTTTCTAAATGTGATGCGGATTAATGAATTTAGTATTACACATTAGGTATCCAGCATACACGTGCTTTGGTTTTGAACTCATTGCACGTTAGAGCGAAATAGATTGGGAAACTCTTTTCCTAGTAATGAACGGAGCTACTTTCCGGTAATAGTATATTGCAACTAATTTTTCATTTACAGGATTTACCAAATATACTCATGAATAGATCGTAGTCGAATGTTCACCGGGCTAATTCAATCAGCACAGATTTAAAAGAGGGAAGAGTATGAGATTACGCAGGATCAAGGGATAGACTGACACACATTATTTGCACTTTCAAATGCGCGCAACTTTATTCTGGATGTATGAATAAAAACACTTTTTAAAAGAATAGAGAACAAAGAATTTGGGGCATCTGTCTGGCTGGGTCCTGTACAGGTGTTGTCATCATTATGTCTCTGACCATTGTCGTGAGTTTCGGGGCACAAACTATTGGTAGATTCAAGTACGGTCCAGAAGACATGTGTTAACTTACGAGAAGAGGCTGCTTGGTGCAGAAGTAAGGAGTCTGTCCCATGTTGTGTGACGTCACTAATAAGGTACTTGGCTGTCCTGAAACCATGATGACTGGAAGCAATGGCCATGTTTCGTAGCCAAATTTGCCAAAATTGTTCGAACGTTTGGCTGACTATAGCTACAATTAGAATCAGGATATCAGAGGTGGTGAGATGAACATTCACCACTCCAGGATGCACTATCATATTTTCTTCCATTTTTTTTCTGGAGCGTTGGCAGTCCGAGTATCCATCCTCACCAGGGCACGGTTAACTTATAGGATGTTTTCGTGGCATCACCACGCTGGTAACTGATAGTCCACGAAACAGGGATATGACAATGAGACTGACACCGGGCAAGTCTGCCTGCATTTTGAATCCGAGAACAGAAAGCCAAACAAACAGCCGCAAACGCAACTAGCGGGACTTAACACAGCGATTGTCATGTTCTGCTGACAGCAAGAGGTCTCACAGCTGACGAGGGTGAAATCAAACACACAGCTTGCCCCATGTTTGGACAGGTTTCGGGTAGGATGAAAAAGGAATCAATTCACACCCGCCCGGTTATCAGTATCCAGCCTCAAGCACACATGTGTGCGCAGACTCAGCCAGTGCCTCTGATGTATTGGGAGGCGGTCCGATTTTGCCTGCTCTGCGAGCTAGAAGTCGGTAAGGTGGCAAAGAGAATAGGCAATATTTCTTTGAAGGTCTTTACTACAATGTCCCAAACCCATGTAAAAACAGAGCAACAATGTTTGTTTAATTAAAACAACTGTCAGTTTCAAAAGCCCTCTATTTGCTGAGCTACCCTAAAGCACACACCAAAGACTGCTTTTGCACTCTGGAACACAATAACGATCACGGTAGGCTATGCAAGCGCCTGGTGGATTGTTGAACATACTGTTTTGTATTGTACATGTTCATAGGGAGTTCACGTAGCAGACCAGGGTGGACATTATTTTTCTGAATTCATTTCTAAATCGCTTTCCAGTCAGACAGTACAGATAAAAATTTATGGAGAAATTGAAGTAAAATATGCAGTACAATAATCCCTGCATAAAATAATCAAAAGCCATCTTTTCCATAGAGTTATTTGCTACGTTTGTTATACTTACAAATGAAAGTGCATTCCATACCGCAATGGGAAATGTGAAGACGATGAAACACACGGACATGATCAGAGCAGTCAGAGTGATGGAGTTCACTTTCTGCACTCTCTGGCTCTGCTGTTTGTCACTGGCTGCAAACTGTTCACCTGCTTCCTTCACCGACACCCTTAACTTGGTCACAAGGACGACGTTACTGACCATCAGACCAGCAAGAGGAATCACGGAGAAAAGAAACACATCTATCTTTAGGAAGACACCCGCAAGAAAATCATAATAAGAAGGGATATAAGTACATTTACCACTTTTCTTTATTCTTCCATAGAAAATGTGAGCGTAAATTAGGAGAAAGGAGACCACGACAAGTGCAATAATGGCCCACATTCTCTTGGCCGTACACATCAGCCCCACTCGATGAGGCCAGACCACAGACAGAGCTCTCTGTACAACCATCACCAGCACGATCCAGGTGGAAACCCCAATTGCTACATTGAAAGTGAACAGCGTTAACTGACACGTGAAACTGTCAAATGCCCTGATGTCGAATGGACTGAATATGATGTTGATCCACACTCTGACAGGCCCAGTGAAGAGGACACAGGTATCAGATATCGCTAAGGTCAGAAAATAATAGTCTAAGCTGGAACGACTGGCTCTTAATCGTATAACAATAATGATGGTCATCACATTGCCAAATGTGCCGAAAACAAACAGAAAAGGGAAAAGGAGTTTTCGGATCAAATATCTGATTTGAACGAATTTATACGAGTTAAGGTCAACTTTCTCTGACTCTGTAGAAAAAGTAGTCGTGAAGTCCTCATATGCAGTGAAACTGGGCACTTCTGTGAAGTGCGAAATGGATGTCTCATTCATAATGCTTCACAGGGTTACAACAGTTTGTTCACATAGCAAGCATTCGGACGAGTCTCAGCTGTAAGATGATGACGTTTTTAGCTTCAATAGAAAACAATGCAAGATTTCAGTTATAAACGTTTGATTTTTACATGGATTTAGGGCAAATGAACTTTCTACACTGAAGCAGAGTCCCTGCGAAGGACGTCAAGTATTCACACTCCGTAAGAAGGCTGATTTACCAGCATCGTCCATATGTATGTGGACTAAATCGATGTGCACAGCTCATTTTCAGTTTTGGTAAAGTCACCCAATGACCTCAGCCTGCACAAATGATAATAATGCACAACGAAAAGTAAGATACATTTGACATCATACAAAGTACACTGATTTCTGTGTTAAAATGCCATTTCAAAATCACCATGCAATAGTAGAAGACAGTTGAATCAATACTTATGTTTCTTATCTGAACACTTAAACCCGAAACTGAACATATGAATTTCTTCAGAAAATTAATCTCCGAAGCAATGGTCTATTGATCTGCAGTTCGTTTCTCTGTTGCCTGGAAAAGTCGAATAATGTCTTAAAAACAACTTAGTTCAACAGATTTCTTTGTATTCATAGGTACAAAACCCCACCCCCTTCCCCTTAAGAAATGATTACATGCAATAAATAAATTACACCCGGCTCTAACTCCCATTTGTTTGGTGGTATGACATTATGTCTGGGCTTACTGAATTGATCCATGCATCGTGTCACTAGTACATAACCAATTATAAAAGCCATTTATAGACCTCATAAAAAGATCTTGATTTGATGCTAGCATTATTTCTATAACTTCGTGTCCATTTTAATCTTTATCTGTGTCCCATCTGGTAGAAAAGATCACACTGAATTAATTTCTTCGCCCCTTTGCTGCAAGATTTTTAACTGACTTTTTTCACAGTTTTTCATTCAATGCCGATTTTTATCTTAACACTTCTCGACTTGCATGCTGCATTCAGCACAACAGATTATCGTTTGAAGCACTCATTGGAATTCAGGACTCAGAACTAATTTATTCTTCGATTCTTACTTTAAGGAAAAAGAGTAAATTGTTTCTTGCCTGGACAGTAATCGATTACTTTCCTTCTTTAGTTCGGATTCTCTAAAGGGGTTTGTTTTGCCTCCCTTCACCCCACCCCCACCCCTCCTTCTTTTTTTTTTTTTTTTTTTGAGTCGGTGGGGCATTATTATGATCATCCCCTGTTCAGAGTATTCACTTTTACGTAATCTCACACAATGTTTGCTGATGATAGAGGAATGTACAAGTCAGCACATCTGGAAAACCCCAGTGGTCTATCAAGAAGAAACAAGTAAAACGAGGATAAAGAAGAAACATTCAATTCGGCCTCTCAACTTTGTACCTTCAAAATTAGTCAAAACGATTGTCATTTTTTATGATACCATGCAGTCTTGCAGTGTGGGTGTTGTTGTTGTTGCTGTTGTTGTTGTTGTGTTGTTGTTGTGTTGTTGTTGTTGTTGATGTTGTTGTTTTTCTTGTTCTTGTTCTTGCTTTTGTTGTTGTTGTTGTTGATGTTGTTGCTGTTTTTCTTGTTCTTGTTCTTGCTTTTGTTGTTGTTGTTGTTTTAAATTTTGTTTTAACTCGTCATAAAAATATCATTTAGTGCTTGAAATATTCTTAAACTCCTTTCACGAACGTCAGCACAAAATCCTCTCACAAACGTCAGCACAAAATGCACTGTTCATATAATTACATAAAAGATTGACGAATGAAAACATAAACAGCAAAAGCAATGTGAAACAAACACACAAAGACGCATCACTGAAAGACAGCTTTAGTTCATTTCAATTGTTACTCGTTGCAAAACGACCTGGATGACACACTTTACTTCGGACGCAGACGGTATTGAGGTGATTCTCTGGAAACTTGAAAAATTGCAGAGGGCAACTATGGTTCCCTAAACAAACTCTTAAATTGCTTTCTGCTTGAATCTGACATATATTTGATTATTCAGTGTACTGTGAGTGTTTAATACAAAACAAAGTGATGAAAATCAATAACCATTTCCTTTTCGAGAAAAGCACCATTTTGTTTTAGTATTAGTAATGTGGGTGGATTCGAACATGCAGTATAGCACAAAACAAACTGATGAATCTGAACAGTCATTTCTTTTTCCAGAGAAATAGTATTCTTTGTTATAGTGTCGGTAATGTGAGTGGATTTGAACATTCAGTGTTTTGTCAGTTTTTAGTCTGAAGAAACTGAATAGCCATTTCCTTTACGAGACAAATACAGTCCTTTGGTTTAGTATTAGTAATGTGGGTGGGTTTTCCAGTTGAGCGTTGACTCATCCATATCACCGTTTCAGTTCCATTGCAACCTCGTTACCATTTGTTTCGTGTCATGCAGTGACGGTGCTTTGTGATAAGCTTGATTCATTATTGGAAACAGGACAAGACGAGAAAAAATATAAGTTTCGTTCACAACATTACATATTTGAAAGAGAACTTGTTACATTTCTTTTGATTCATGCAGTCAGAACTGTGCTGGACAATCCCAAGTCTTTTCCCAGAATTCTCTGTGTTTTAAACGTTTGGAGAACAGACTGGGTGGCCGGGTCTGCAATGAGAAAAGGGTTGTTTGTTTAATATATATGTTTGTTTAATATCTGTGTTTGTTTAATATCTGTGTTTGTTTAATATCTGTGTTTGTTTAATATCTGTGTTTGTTTAATATTTGTGTTTCTTTAATATCTATGTTTGTTTAATATCTGTGTTTGTTTAATATCTGTGTTTGTTTAATATCTGTGTTTGTTTAATATCTATGTTTGTTTAATATCTGTGTTTGTTTAATATCTGTGTGTGATCGGACAGAAAATGTAGATTGTTTTAAACTTATTCAATTGACAGATGGTTTCTCTTTGAAACCAACTCACTTTTCACACACACACACACACACACACACACACACACACACACACACACACACACACACACACACACACACACACACACACACACACACGTGTGCGCGCGCGCACAACCACGCACGCACATATCAAAGACACCCTTTTGCACGCATGCACCCACGCACGCATGCACGCACGCATACATTAAAGACACCACATCTACTTTAAGGACGTTCAAGAAAAATCACTTCACCAGGAAACCACCCCATCCAGCATGTGTCTCTATTCCCACACATCCATAGAGAGCAGGATACCTGCATGGAGCAGAAACTTCAGGATGTCCCACTGGTGACTGTTGATGCAAAGGACCCGCGGGTTTACGACGCCTATCCTGTGCAACGTTAGACATGCACTTCACGTGGCCGACTCTGCCTTCTGATGGACGTTGACATTCAGATGAGTCAGCAAAGACGCAAAGACTAGCTTGTGAATGAATAGTGATGGTAAGTGTTGGTGAGAGAGTTTCTCTTTGCGTTGTTAATGAGTATGTCAGAAAACTGATTTCTGTTTCTGTAAACGTTTTTTGGACGTGTTTATGCCGTTGCGTGAAAGACAAAAATTTATTACTTTCTTTCTTCTTTTTTTTAAAATTCATGCTTGTCCATTAACGTGAGGAAGGTTCTTGCAGTGGACACGTTTCTGTGTATTTCTTTTCATGATATATTTCAGTGGATTCTTCTTCTCCTTCTCCTTCTTCGTCTTCCTCTTCTTCTCTTTCTTTCTTTCTTCTTCTTCTTCTTCATGCTGCTAGTATAATAATAATAATAATAATAATTATTATTATTATTATTATTATTATTATTATTATTATTATTATAATCATCATCATCATCATTATTATTATTATTATTATTATTATTATTATTATTATTATTATTATTATTATTATCATCATCATCATCAACATTGTTGCTGTTGTTGTTGTTGTGTCGCTGTCGTTGTTGTTGCCGTTATTGTTGTTTACATTATCCTTATTATCATTATTGTTGTTGTTGTTGTTGTAACTTTATCCTTATTTCTATGAGTATTACCATCATTGTTGTGGTTGTTGTTGATGTCATTGTTGTTGCTGTTGTTGTTGTTGTTATAAACAGTCAATAGTTCAGCCTTGAAAGAACTGCTAAAGTTTTGGGAGACAAACTGAACAAAACATAAATAAGAACGCGTAAAAAAATCTGAATTTTCTTTGTGATAAGCCCTTTTGAAAACATCAATTTTTCAACAGATCTCAGCGTTGTTGTGTGTGTTTTTTCTAATGCAAAGTTGTTTAAGGGGAACAAACTCAGATTCGTTTTAGTCGATTTGTTTTGCGCTGAAAAAGAAAAAAAAATCTGTATGCATAACATAGATGTACAATTGGACGCTGTGGGCTGAAGCCACAAAACCCATTAAGATCCGACTCAGACGAACATAAAAGTCAAATGGAAGATAAGTACTGGTGGTTGTTGTTTTTTTAATGCAAAACAAGGAACGAAAAGAAAGGAAACAAACAATAAATGTGTAACGTTTTCAATGTTTATACGAGGGACACTCAAAACGTTTGCGGAAACACCGTTTTCTGTATCATTTGGTTTCAAGGAAAGTGAGTCCGACTTCTCAAAGCATCCTTCATCACCGCGTATACACCTCGTCATTCCTTTCGAACTGCTTGCTTCCCCCACGTCACTTCTGGCATGTTGGAAAACACACCCTCAAAATACTCCTGGGCTTCCTCAGTCCTCTGAGACACTTTTCCTCGTGGCTGCTTTTTTCACAAAGGGCAAGAGAAACGGTTGGCATGTTGCCATTTCAAACAGATAATAGGGCCGGGTGACCAGCTGGACTTTGTTCTCATTCAGAAACTCAAGAGTTTCGGGAGCAGTATCAGCACTGGCATTGTCATGGTGCAGCAACATATCCTGGGTTCCAGCGCGTGCGTGCTGTCTGCTACCACGCTTCCATCACGTTTTGTAGGCTCTGATTCATAAATGAGTCAGAAGTAGACAAAGGTGACAGATTTCGTTTCCGCAAGTGGTATTGTGTTTGAAAAGAATCAAGCGATTGTTTGTTTTGCAGTGTTTCTTTTTGAGTTTTAATCTTATATGCATAGCCCCACCTGGGAATTACCAAACAGTGGGTTGTTGGCATTGTTTTGGATCCTATTTGAAGATCATCAGTTCATCTCCTGTTATGATGAACCACAGATGTTCTGTCTGCCTCAGTGACCTTTTGCGCACGTCATGCACCCTTGCCCTCTTTTGCTCTCTGAGAGGCTGTGAGGGATCCAACGGCTCAACGCTTTCAGATTTGAAGGTGTTTGTGACAATTGTCCATAACGCTCCATGGTGAATTGTCATGTGTATCCTGTAGGTTTGGTGGTGTTCGTGGCATCCCACTACGATTATGGTCTTCCAAGCTCTTCTTTCCAGAACGAAATAACTGAACCACTTACAAATCAATAGTTTTGATAGAATCCACTTTCCAAAACAACTCCCAGAAATTTCCAGGCACTGCAGAGGAGATTTTCATTGATAAAAGTCAGAGTAGATCACGACATGAAAATATCGAATTCTCAGATTCATTTTGAATCACAGCTCTTACTTGAAAGTTCTTTTCCCAGTTGACAGATAATGAAATTTTGTGTCGGAAGTTTGACGTCGCATATCATGGCATGAAAATATTAAATTTTGAATCACTGGAAGGACTGACTCTCACTTTTAATTTCTTTCCCCTTTTGACAGGTTAGTTACAAGTGGAAATGAAATGAGGCAGGGAACAGTAAACAATAAACAGTAAACAAGTGGGGTAACGTTTGCTTTCATAAGAAAACCTAACACAGAGCAACTTTTATTCAAGACTGGCACAGCCTTTAAAACTTGAATAAAGTCAGACAAATACATACATAGACGAACAATCTAATAGTGGGGGAAAAAACAAGAGCAGGCCAACAACTCAACTGTCTTCATAGTAACGACTTGGCAAAGATTTGGACTTAAGGAGGGGGAGGAGTTTGAAGATGGAGAAACTGGGAACATGAAATTAAGAAAATATATTACAGATATGAAAACTCTTCACTAGCCGCATAAGGGAACCATCGCAATCCCTTTTGAAGGCAGATATATTTGTATTGCCTGCTCCGAGGCCTTTCGTCCGCTGGATCGGAACTCATCAGGGAGACACGGCTGGTTGTGTCTGCGCTCCTGGCGTCAAATAGAGACACACCACAGTCCATAATACCGTGGTGTTCTCACCACCAAGGGTGCAAAAAAGAATCCAATAGCACCCCCAAAGCAGCCAGTGAAGGGTAGTAAATGAAACCAAATGAAAGTGTGGGAAGGAAAAAAGTTGCTGAAAAACTAAAGAGGTTAGTTACAAAATTTTCTGTCGGGAGTTTGAAGCATACTCCTTTCATAATACAGTCTTACTTTGAGGGTGACGTCTGTATCTCACTTTCCGATCCGGCGAACCTGTGAAGTAATCCTCGTGAATGAGACTTTTGATTTTCCTCGTATGACGCCTCACTTCTTCGGTCAAGTAATAAGGCAACATGTAGGTTTTTTTTTTTAACTTTCTCTTGTTGGTGATGGTGGTTTGTCATTGTTGTTGTTGTTTTGTTGCCGTTAAAAAGGCAATCGCCATCATAGTGAACCAAATGTGCAACAAATTGCTATCAAGAGAGAATAGACAGAGGAAAATTCATTCAAAGACCCTCATCTGAAATCAAAACTTACCAAATCTGAGAATATTACATTTTCTTAACTTCCTAAAATTTGCCTTGCATTGTTAGGATAGACAGACATATATATAGCCTGAGACCTGGTGGCGTCTGACTCTTGTACGTCCAGTTCTAAATGTGTGTACACGCCTTATCCTGATCACCAGTCATCAACAGGGAGGGCACGTACCACATTCACTGTGCTGGGTATACAGACGCCTTTCCAAATGACCATAGTTTTGTCAAAACAGGGATGACTTTCCTACAATTTAAAATCCTTCAAGAATTATACCCTCAACGAGACAAACACATTTTTATCCAATTCAAAAGTGTTTGTGCACACTGTAGCCTTTTTTTCAATATTGCATTCGCTACAAGACAAATACATCTCTATTAACATCAAAGATGATTTGTGTACACTTCAAATTGTTAGAAGTTTTGTACAACCATGACTTCTTTTTTTCAGTCCAAAGATGACATTGTGGATATGTTCATTTCTGTAAAATTTAGGTCAAGACGAAGTCTCCTTTACAAAAACAAAGATGATCTTGTTTACTCAGAAACAGCTTAAACATTTACTTCCTGAACCAGAAACCACAGGTTTATGAAACCAAAGAAGATTTTGCCTACTCTTTTTTAAACTGAAATCCTGTTGACAACTTCACTCTTGTGAAAACCAAAACGAATCTATATACACTTTGTTTTTGTTGCTCATTCAGATCCTCTGCTCTTCTGCAGAGAACCAGACTCTGAGACTTTTTTTCTTCCATAAGAAAATGATGATAAATAGAAATGAAAAAAAAAAACGAAAACAGTAAGCATTCACTGATGGTACATTTAAGACTGCATGACTAGACACCTGTGCGCTTCATCGCAGTATTATGCTAATCATATACCAAGCAATAAGCAAGTTAAGTCAGAGGGGGGGGATGTGTGTGCGCGCGCGCACCGTGTGTGTGTTGTGTGTGTGTGTGTGTGTGTGTGTGGTGCTCTGTCTCATCTTCCACTCCCTTTGAGTAGCATTAACTCCATGTCGCTCATTCCGGCTACCTGTCCACAGCAGCATAATGGCTTGTCCCGCTACAGTCCCGGCATCAACAGTGCACAGGAAGCAGTTAATATCAAGTCGCCATTAGATAACCCATCGGAGAACATACTGCACTGCTATCGTGTCACTGTGGTCATGTTCAGAGATCTATTCTGATTCACCAATAGAAGATGGCTACCTATTGAGCCCTCTATTGAGGACAAAAACTGCTTATCCGTGGAATCAGCATGAGCGAGTGTCCCCTGCGGAAGGCGCACCGCATCCATTCAACAACAGCCTCTATGAATTTGCCAGTACTGTCGAACTAACACAAACTCACCAAGGGCATAGGCGTTGAGAAAGAATCGTGACTATTAGCCACATTAAAAGGAACATGTATAGCCGATGACCAGGCTTTCCGTCAACATCCTCCAGAGCAGGCACGAAAAATCGAAATCCACAGAGACTCAATGGAGGAAACATTATCCTATTCGCCACGCGGAACGTACAGACACTCAGGTACATTCTCAGCCTTTGCGAAGTGAAATAAAAGACCAACGAAGACGTTCGCACAGAGGAAGGGTTTTCCCTATGCTACACAGGAGAGGAAGCAAACTCATGAATGAAGTGGGGCTTTTAGTCTCCAAGAACATCAGCAGCGATGTAATGGGATGCTACACTATGTCCTGCAGGATCATGACCATCTGCCTGTAAGGGAAATACAAAATAGTAACAAGTCCTCTCATACCATACTTTGGTGATGACCAGATTGAAGATTTCTACACTCAGCTTCAAACGGTCACCAGCAAGGTTGACAGGAAAGACGTGACCCTCGTCCAGGGAGTCTAGAACGATGAGGCTGGGATTTTTTTTAAAGCTTAAGAAGACTGGGTGAATTCCTGCGGCCCCTATTGCAATACGGCCTCCTATAATAGGGGACTACACTTGCTAGAACTTGCCAGGGATAATGACTTGGTTCTTGATAACGCGAGGTGACCACAGAACGTCTCTATGACGGACTGGACGCTCCCAGACGGTCAGCCAGACATGCTATATTCATGTGAAGAACTGGAGTCAATAGGAATAAAATGAAGGCATGTCCAGGAGACGCAATCTTGGCAATGACAATCAACTTGTTATGAACTTAAAAGTGCTGTTCAACAGTACCGAAAGTGTGAAAAAACAACTGTCTCCAATTCAGTCTTGACAAATAAAAGATTCTTGCATTGTTGAATTACATCAAGCGACCAGAAGAGGGTACTTCGTCTCACTCCTACTGCTTGAAGAAGATCTCGAATTTCTCACAAACAGATTTAACCAAGTACTGAATAAAATACCAACAGAGTTCACATGGTTAATCCGATGGAAATCTAAATCATGAACTAGAAGCAATATCTCTCAAACACTGGACAAGTAGAAGAAGCATAAAACAATACAAGAAAAGTAATGAAAGAAGAGAGAAAGAGCGCACAATGCTATCCACACGGGGACTGGTCAAAAATGCACTGGAAAACTGGATGGAACAACATTGTGAGGGTATTGACAACAATCTAGACAAGAAAGACACGATGAACGCCGTTAAGATTTACAAAACAGAAGCAAAGTTGTATCAAAAATCATTCCCAAAAACATGTCAGCCGTCTCACGTCAGAAAACTGTTGACTGAATATTGCTCTGAACTTTACAAGAAACAAAGCAAAGGAGGTCTGAGTGTTCCGATTCTGCAGGATTCATTATATGAAGATGGATTTGCAGTGACTCCGTGCGGTGCCCAATAATTTTTCATAGCGCTAAGAAGAAGAAGAAGAGGAAGAAGAAGAAGAAGAAGAAGAAGAAGAAGAAGAAGAAGAAGAAGAAGAAGAAGAAGAAGAAGAAAGAAGAGAAGAAAAAGAGGAGGAGGAGAGGAGGAGGAGGAGGAGGAGGAGGAGGAGGAGGAGGAGGAGGAAAAGAGCAACAAGAACAAGAAGAAAAAGACGAACGAAAGCAAGAAGAAGAAGCAGGAAAAGAAGGCTGTCCCAAGATATACACATACCTACTGTGTTCAACAAGAACTGGTATTACAGACGTACATTTGATGTGAAATATAATCTACTGTGCGATCTTCGCCTCGCTTTGAGCGCAATACAAATTATGTTATGAGCGGCAGCAGGTTGGAGCTGAGCTAAACAAAGCAGATGTTTAGTGTACTGTCCAGTCAAACAAACAATGTGTTGACATACAATGTGTTGACATACAATGTATTGACAGTCAGTTTGCGATGCTAATCTCTGCACTTCGACTACTGATACGAACCACATCGTTTCCTGAGAATGCTCAGACCATTGTCCTTCACGTAGGAGGGTTCCACGGGTTTTATCAAGTTCACTAGAGGCTGCTAGCTCGCTTATCTAGTCTTAATTATTTTTACAGCACTTCGTGTTTAGCTACAATCTTGTTAAACGATTTGATATAGGCTTCAGGGATCTCTCAAGACTTGACAGTTACATAAATCTTCACATCAAGGAAGTTGTTTGTCTTCACCCAAATATTCATATAAAACTTGGGAAAATGTTCACAGTCAAGCGTAAGCTATAGACTTGCATTCGTTGTCCCAGTTTATGTATCAACGTTAAAACAATACACAGAAATTGACATAACTCTTCGATAAATAAATAACAATCGCATCTACTGAATATCCTACAGCAATCTTACATAGAATTAAAAACAGAAACTCAATTTCCTGGGAGAACACAAAAAATAAAACACTTTGACAAGAACTGGTATATCTATCATCTATATTTCAGCGACTACCTTCCTACCACTTCTTCACGGAGTATCAGAAAGTCGTCTTCATTTGATGAAACCTGTACTTATTATTACTCTTGGATTTCCTTGCACTGCTTGCTGTAGAGTTCGGAGCAAATATTCAATCCACTTTTGGCGCCTTCTTTCTCTGTCGGACAGTTACTGAATCATGCCGACTTGATCTTCGTTTGGTTTAAAAGCTTTCATTGTTCTGTTGTTGTCCAATTATTCCTCAATGTCTTCATTCTGGTGTTCAGTCCATCTGTCATTTACTTTTATTTCATGACTGATTCTTGTCTCTATAGTACTGTATCCTTCCCTCTCTCAGTCGTCATAACTGCTTTTGAGCTTTTCTAGTGTTACACATTTTCTGTGTATCGTTGGCGATCCATGGCTTTGATTTCCATCGGCTTGTTCCCGGGACCTGTGTTGCTGTTTCAGTCATCACGTTGTTAATATGGTTAAGAAGACTTTCAAAGACTTACAGATTTAGTACTTGGACGCATGTTCCTCCTAAGGCCGATTGGAATTGTTCAGCAATGTCAGGATCTATCACTTTGTCAAGACCGATTTTAAGAGGGCTTTTTCGCTCTCTTGCTGTATTTCAACCGTGTTTAAGGTTCGTCATGCCAATGTCAGCTCCTGTGGATGTCCTTGATTTAGCCTTAGATGCCAGACCTGTTTGGGCTCTTCCCAAGGATAAAGTCTATCTGGCTTTGATACTGCTTGTTTGAGGAGTACCATGTCCATCGTCAGGATACTTTAGGCTTGCCGAGTGTTGACAAGAACCAAGTCATAACTATCGGCAGATTCTAGCAGGTATAGTCATCTACCATGGGTGTTCTCATTACAGTGGAATCTGCAGAGGTTACGTTAGAGATTCTCTTCTGCTATTGGTAGATATGTAACTCCGCATGTCTGCAGCAAGAAGGGAGTAACCCAACAAGAACATCCAACCTGCAGAGCGATGGGCTCTGCCAGGATTTACGTGCCCAAGACGAGCCGCCTGAAAAAGAAAAATGTACAGATTCTGTGAAAGATTGGTCGCAGCCTAGGTAAACAATGATGATGCCAGTCATCGATCTCCACCACAATGGACATGGAAGTGAAACTACTAGGAGAAAAGCACAAAGTTTCCGTATAAGAACATTATCGCATTTCTCACCCGGAAACGTAGGAACACTTGGGCTGGTTTGAAAACTGCAAGTTTTGACCCGTGAGACGGACATTTACTCCCGGCATGTTCTCGGCCTCTGCGAAGTTAGATGGAAGAACCATTTAGAACTATAGACGGAAGAACCATTTAGAACTATAGACGGAAGAACCATTTTAGAACTATAGACGGAAGAACCATTTAGAACTATAGACGGAAAAAACATTTAGAACTATAGACGGAAGAACCATTTAGAACTATAGATGGAAGAACCATTTAGAACTACAGATGGAAGAACCATTTAGAACTATAGACGGAAGAACCATTTAGAACTATAGACGGAAGAACCATTTAGAAACTATAGACGGAAGAACCATTTAGAACTATAGACGGAAGAACCATTTAGAACTAGAGACGGAAGAACCATTTAGAACTATAGATGGAAGAACCATTTAGAACTATAGATGGAAGAACCATTTAGAACTATAGATGGAAGAGCCATTTAGAACTATAGATGGAAGAACCATTTAGAACTATAGATGGAAGAGCCATTTAGAACTATAGATGGAAGAGCCATCTAGAACTATAGACGGAAGAACCATATAGAACTATAGATGGAAGAGCCATTTAGAAACTATAGATGGAAGAGCCATTTAGAACTACAGACGGAAGAACCATTTAGAACTATAGACGGAAGAACCATTTAGAACTATAGACGGAAGAACCATTTAGAACTATAGACGGAAGTACCATTTAGAACTATAGACGGAAGAACATTTAGAACTATAGATGGAAGAACCATTTAGAACTATAGACGGAAGAACCATTTAGAACTATAGATGGAAGAACCATTTAGAACTATAGATGGAGAACCATTTAGAACTATAGATGGAAGAACCATTTAGAACTATAGACCGAAGAACCATTTAGAACTATAGATGGAAGAACCATTTAGAACTATAGATGGAAGAGCCATTTAGAACTACAGACGGAAGAGCCATTTAGAACTATAGACGGAAGAACCATTTAGAACTATAGACGGAAGACCCATTTAGAACTATAGACGGAAGAGCCATTTAGAACTATAGACGGAAGAACCATTTAAAACTATAGATGGAAGAACCATTTAGAACTATAGATGGAAGAGCCATTTAGAACTATAGATGGAAGAACCATTTAGAACTATAGATGGAAGACCATTTAGAACTAGATGGAAGAACCATTTAGAACTATAGACGGAAGAACCATTTAGAACTATAGATGGAAGAACCGTTTAGAACTATAGATGGAAGAGCCATTTAAACTATAGACGGAAGAACCATTTAGAACTATAGACGGAAGAACCATTTAGAACAATATACGGAAGAACCATTTAGAACTATAGACGGAAGAACCATTTAGAACTATAGACGGAAGAACCATTTAGAACTATAGACGGAAGAACCATTTAGAACTATAGACGGAAGAACCATTTAGAACTATAGATGGAAGAACCATTTAGAACTATAGATGGAAGAACCATTAAGAACTACAGACGGAAGAACCATTTAGAACTATAGACGGAAGAACCATTTAGAACTATAGACGGAAGAACCATTTAGAACTATAGATGGAAGAACCATTTAGAACTATAGATGGAAGAACCATTCACAAATATAGATGGAAGAACCATTTAGAACTATAGATAGAAGAGCCATTTAGAACTATATATGGAAGAACCATTAGAAACTATAGATGGAAGAACCATTTAGACCTATAGACGGAAGAACCATTTAGAACTATAGACGGAAGAACCATTTAGAACTATAGACGGAAGAACCATTTAGAACTATAGATGGAAGAACCATTTAGAACTTTAGACGGAAGAACCATTTAGAACTATAGATGGATGAACCATTTAGATCTATGAGGGAAGAACCATTTAGAACTATAGACGGAAGAACCATTTAGAAACTATAGACGGAAGAACCATTTAGAACTATAGATGGAAGAACTATTTAGAACAATAGATGGAAGAACCATTAGAACTATAGACGGAAGAACCATTTAGAACTAGAGACGGAAGAACCATTTAGAACTATAGATGGAAGAACCATTTAGAACTATAGACGGAAGAACCATTTAGAACTAGAGACGGAAGAACCATTTCGAACTATAGATGGAAGAACCATTTAGAACTATAGATGGAAGAACCATTTAGAACTATAGATGGAAGAACCATTTAGAACTATAGATGGAAGAGCCATTTAGAACTATAGATGGAAGAGCCATTTAGACTATAGATGGAAGAACCATTTAGAACTATAGATGGAGGAGCCATTTAGAACTATAGACGGAAGAACCATTTCGAACTATAGATGGAAGAACCATTTAGAACTATAGATGGAAGAGCCATTTAGAACTATAGACGGAAGAACCATTTAGAAGTATAGACGGAAGAACCATTTAGAACTATAGACGGAAGAACCATTTAGAACTATAGATGGAAGAACCATTTAGACCTATAGACGGAAGAACCATTTAGAACTATAGACGGAAGAACCTTTAGAACTATAGACGGAAGAACCATTTAGAACTATAGATGGAAGAAACCATTTAGAACTTTAGACGGAAGAACCATTTAGAACTATAGATGGAAGAACCATTTAGAACTATAGAGGGAAGAACCATTTAGAACTATAGACGGAAAGAACCATTTAGAACTATAGACGGAAGAACCATTTAGAACTATAGATGGAAGAACTATTTAGAACAATTAGATGGAAGAACCATTTAGAACTATAGACGGAAGAACCATTTAGAACTAGAGACGGAAGAACCATTTAGAACTATAGATGGAAGAACCATTTAGAACTATAGACGGAAGAACCATTTAGAACTAGAGACGGAAGAACCATTTCGAACTATAGATGGAAAGAACCATTTAGAACTATAGATGGAAGAACCATTTAGAACTATAGATGGAAGAACCATTTAGAACTATAGATGGAAGAGCCATTTAGAACTATAGATGGAAGAACCATTTAGAACTATAGATGGAGGAGCCATTTAGAACTATAGACGGAAGAACCATTTAGAACTATAGATGGAAGAACCATTTAGAACTATAGATGGAAGAACCATTTAGAACTATAGATGGAAGAGCCATTTAGAACTATAGACGGAAGAACCATTTAGAACTATGACGGAAGACACATTTAGAACTATAGACGGAAGAACCATTTAGAACTATAGACGGAAGAACCATTTAGAACTATAGACGGAAGAACCATTTAGAACTATAGACGGAAGAACCATTTAGAACTATAGATAGAAGAACCATTTAGAACTATAGATGGAAGAACCATTTAGAACTATAGACGGAAGAACCATTTAGAACTATAGACGGAAGAACCATTTAGAACTATAGACGGAAGAACCATTTAGAACTATGGACGGAAGAGCAGCATTACCTGTACTGAAGTGAAAAAGAAGACAAGCATATTCATGCCAATAGGGTCTCAGCTAACAAGAACATCAGGCACGCTGTTCTGGGATGCTACCCTATTTTCAGCAGGTGTGTAACGTTCTGTGAGCGAAAACTATTCAACATCACGCAGTGAGCATGTGTGTTTCCACACTAGACTAATGATGATGACAGAGTGAAGAACTCTATGTGCAGCCTCAAGCGGTTATCAACAAGACTGACAACAAGAGATCCTCATCTTCAAACGGTCATCAACAAGACTGACAACAAGAGATCCTCATCTTCAAACGGTCATCAACAAGACTGACAACAAGAGATCCTAAGTTTCAAACGGCCATCAACAAGACTGACAACAAGAGATCCTCAGCTTCGAGCGGTCATCAACAAGACTGACAACAAGAGATCCTCTTCGTTCAGGATGGCTGGACTTCTTGGTCTTGATGCCGAAAACGTCTAAAGGATTTATTTTTGGTCAACCTTAATTAACTGAAGACTGTCATTTGGGACACTGTTTATAAGACTTTAAGACATAGTGTCTCTAAGACATATTGTCTCTACAGCAATCTCAGTAGCTCAGTTTATTTGAAAGACTGTGCAGGTGGTTTCGTGATCGGTAACTATTTTGTAGTTTTCATTTCGGCTTCGAAAGAACTTCTGATATTTTTATTTAAACTTGTGGCTACAGCAATGACTTTGAAGCATTTACCTCATCTACCCTTTCTTTGTTTAGTATGACTTTTGATATTTTTATTTAAACTTGTGGCTACAACAATGACTTTGAAGCAATTACCTCATCTACCCTTTCTTTGTTTAGTATGTAAATATGATTTTCCGACGACTTAAGATCGGTTTCATACGCACTAAAATATTCGAATTCTGGGGTTGTGAGTGACCCTGTGACACACTAATCCTTGCATACATTTTCATGGACGTGCTGTTGACTTTTTGCCGAATTCTTTCACTCTGTAGATTACCGGCAAATTAACAGGTTGACAGAGAGCGAAAAGATGCGTTACAGACAAAAACAAAAGCAATCAAGATACAGCCCCCACTCTCATATAAAGACTGTAGCCGTTTCGGGGAAAAATTCAACGAGAAACAGAACAAAACCTTGAATTTAGTGGACATTAATTAATTAAACAAGTAGACAGCGATCTTCTAAATAGAAAAAAAAAAACCAACAACATCGCAAATATATAAGAGATAGGGATAAATCTGCAAATCCGTAAGCACACGAAAACTTCGTTTTTAAACATAAGTTAATCTGAAGAAGAACTCTTCATATTTTGCACATGAAAAGACTGTCGCTTAGAAATGTCAACTAATTAGTCACAGTAAAACGCAGGTATACTTTATATATTGTGTTTTCTTCAAGATCAGCTACTCATTCTACACCAACGTGCAAGCTGATTTTCTTTCTTTAGTGTGCAGCGCTGCAGCAGTGTCATACAGCATGCAACATCAAAGACGGTTTGTGTTCAATACGTTCCACGAAATGATGGCAGCAGTCTTCTTGCCGTTCATTATGTAGGAATGACAGTCACTGCAGTGTGGTGCCAATCCCCGCCAGACAATCGTTAAACGGCTGGGGAACGGTCCTGTAATAGCCTACGTTTTTTTCCCCAAACTTCCATCTAACTACAATGTTGATTTCCGATCTTGCCTGCGGAAAGACACACACACACACACACACACACACACACACACACACACACACACACACACACACACACACACACACACACACATACACACACACGATGCGAAGCACAGGCACACGGTCGTGTGCGCGAGCGTGCGTTCGTGTGTGTGTGTGTGTGTGCGTGTGTGTGTGTGTGTGTGTGTTTGCGCGCGTGCGTGCGTGCATGCGCTCGTCTCTCTCTCTCTCTCTCTCTCTCTCTCTCTCTCCTCTCTCTCTCTCTCTCTCTCTCTCTCTCTCTCTCTCTCTCCTTTTGTGTGTGTGTGTGTGTGTGTGTGTGTGTGTGTGTGTGTGTGTGTGTTTGTATGTGTGTGTGTGTGTGTGTGTGTGTGTGTGTGTGTGTGTGTGTGTGTGTGTGTGTGTGCCTGAGGGCTTGCGTGCTTGCGTGCGCACGCGTGCGTACATGTGTGTGTGTGTGTGTGTGTGTGTGTGTGTGTGTGTGTGTGTGTGTGTGTGTGTGTGTGTGTGTGTGTGTGTGTGTTCGTGTGTGTGTGCATGCATGCGCCTATGAGTATATGCATGCGTGAG
>CM031607.1:62819443-62821943 GCA_018398815.1 Conus ventricosus | reverse complement strand
ATATTGACTTGTGTGTTGTCCATGTGCTCTTTTTCCCCAGGCTGGGTGGAAAAAGCATGCGCAATTTCCTTATCTCATTACTCTGGTAAAATAAAATTTCATTCGTTCGTTCGTTCGTTCGTTCGTTCTCTCTCTCTCTCTCTCTCTCTCTCTCTCTCTCTCACCTCTCTCTCTCTCTCTCCTCTCCTCTCTCTCTCTCTCACACACACACACACACAAAACCACACACACAAAACCACACACACACACACACACACACACACACACACACACACACACACACACACACACACACACACACACCCAACGCATCTCATTAAAGTGCTAGCAATCTCGTGTCCTTCGTCGCTCTCTCTCTCTCTCTCTCTCTCTCTCTCTCTCTCATCTCTCTCTCTCTCTCTCTCTCTCTCTCTCTCTCTCACACACACACACACACACACACACACACACACACACACACACACACACACACACACACACACACACCAATGGGCATAGAAATCCATAGCTAATACAAAAGTAGCCTGACAGTGGTGATCAGCTCATCGTTTTACAATACCAGTCCGACAGAAACAGGGGACTCTATTCTTCCCAGCGTGAGTTTTCTGGCCTCGGTGTGTCCTTGCTTTGTGTAGATTTATGTCCCCTCGCCAAAGGGACATAAAAAATGGTGCCCCGAGGTCTGAGTGGATAATTTGCTCCCTTGCTCCTTCTCTTCTTTTTCTTCTTCTTTTGGTATACGTGACATCTTAAATATAGTTAATGTCGATTGTTTTCATCAGGATTGTATGAAACGCAGTGTATTATAATGTCACAACGTATATGGTTTCCTTGATTGCTGCAGTATATGTATGTGTGTATGATCGGATAAAGAAAAATCCCTTAGTGTTTTGCATTGTCCTGTATCGTATTGTATTGTACTGTGTTATGTTACAGTGTTTTGTTGTATGTTATATAGTACTATTCTGTGCCGTTCTGTGTTGCGGTGCATGGTAATTTAAGTATTGTGTTTTTAGTATTGCATTGTGTTATTGTGCATTCTTTGGCATCATTTTGCATTGTATTTATTTTGAGAAATGTTGTGTGTATGTGATGCTTATACTGGGATACTTTGCATAGTATTGCGTTGCATTATATTGAGTTTTTTGTTTTTGTAAAGTGTTGATAAAAACAGATTTAAGAAAAGCTTTGTACAAAGGACTTCCATATGTGCTCGCCGGTATTTGCCGGTAATTACCCTTAATGCATTCTCTGGCCAGTTGGCCAGCGTTGGTGGTCGAGAAAGGTTTTCTAGTAAACCGAAATATTGCAAGTGTATACATGGGTGTCCCGTTGCTTTAACATTTTTTTTTTTGTCTTCCTGAAAACAGACAAACATGTAGGAGTGATGATTCAGCGTGGCTCCCCTAGAATATCAGGAGTTTAGTGCCAAAACACTTGTGTAGGGAAATCTGACAAAGTTCATGTAATAAATCCGCCAAACATGTACAAACGAATCCCAAGACAAAACACGACGCGTTTCGACCTCGTAGCGTTGAGAATCGCCCAGGTTGCGCCGAATTTGACCAGAGAAGTGATTACTCTTTCTTCATTTTCGCTTTCCCGAGTGTTGTTTATTGTGCCTGAAGAAGATCCAACAGGTCGAAACGCGTCGTGTTTTGTCTTGTGATTCGTTTGTTCATGTTTGGCGGATGTATTAGTAAACTGTTTTTAAAGATTTGTTTAGATTTCCGCTTGCAGTCAACTCCTTTTGCATCTTATGTGAGTGTTGGAGAGGGACGTTGAGAGATGTTTTCTTGTTTGAAAACCTGCTGTTAAGCTCTACCCAGAGTTTCTCCCCACTACCTTCTCCCCCCCCCCCTCACCCCCTCACCCCCTGACCCCCCCCCCCCTCCGGACCCGCCCCCCTCCCTCCCCTCCCCCGCCTCCCCACCCGCTGTTAAATTTGAATGAATGTGGAATATGGAACGTGAGCGATGTGTAAGTGCTGCGTTTCAAAGGTATACTTTGTAGTGTATTGGTTTACGAAACAAAATGTGTAACTTGTGTATCACTCAGTGCGTGGTTTGTGTGTCACACTGTCAAATGGTCATGTGACCTGAAGGTCATAGTGTGAACACAAACCTTGCCTATTGAACAGATCTGCTGAAACTTGACTTGAACAACTTTTGTTTTGGTCACAACTCGGTTGTTCAGTGTTGTCTTGCTTCGTACGTTGTTCATTGATTCGTGGGCGATCTGCGTGGCGTTGATTCAGAATGATTTGCTGGCAAAGTATTAAATGTTGCGCACGTGAGCTTTTTTTGCTTTCGTTTCGTTCGTTTCAGATAGCTCTGTGTTGCAGTGGTGTCTGGGGTGTGGTTTGAGTGCACGTGTGTGGTCATAATCATATTATGGTGTGCTCACTGCTTGAAGATACTCTGCTGACTGGCGTGTCAGGAGATAGGAAAAGTGTGTGTGTGTGTGTGTGTGTGTGTGTGTGTGTGTGTGTGTGTGTGTG
>CM031607.1:62804443-62811943 GCA_018398815.1 Conus ventricosus | reverse complement strand
CAGGAGGAGGAGAAGAAGGAAGAGAAAGGTAGCAGGAGGAGGAGGAGAAAAAGGTTAGCAGGAGGAGGAGGAAAAAGGTTAGCAGGAGGAGGAGGAGAAAAATTTTTCGGGGGGGAAAAAAGGGTTTAGCGGGGGGGGGGAGGGGAGAAAAAGGGTTAGCAGGGGGAGGGGAAAAAAGGTTAGCAGGAGGAGAGAGAAAAAGGTTTAGCAGGAGGAGGGGGAGAAAAAGGGGTTACAGGGGGAAAGGAGAAAAATTTAGCAGGAGGGGAAGGGAGAAAAAGGTTCCCGGAGGGGGGAAAAAAGGTTAGCGGAGGGGGAGGAGAAAAAGGTTACGGGGGAGGGGAGAAAAGGTTACAGGAAGGGGGAGGAAAAAAAGGGTTTAGCGGGGAAGGAGGAGGAAAAAAAGGTTAGCAGAGGAGGAGGAAAAAGGGGTAGCAGGAGAAGGGAGAAAAAGGGTTGCGGGGAGGAGGAGAAAAAAAGGTTTAGCAGGGGGAGGAGGGAAAAATTGGGCAGGGGGAAGGGGGAAAAAATTAGCAGGGGGAGGGGGAGAAAAAGGGTTTAGCAGGAGGGGGGAGAAAAAGGTTAGCGGGAGGAGGGGAAAAAAAGGTTGCAGGGGGAAAGGGGGAAAAAAGGTTAGCGGGAGGGGGAGGAAAAAAAGGTTACGGGGAGGAGGAAAAAAAGGGTTAACAAGGAGGAGGAAAAAAGGTTAGAAAGGGGGAAGGGGGAAAAAAGGTTAGCAAGGAGGAGGGAGGAAAAGGTTAGCAGGGGGAGGAAAAAAAAGGTGCGGAGGAGGAGGAAAAAGGTTAGCAGGAAGGAGGAAAAAAGGTTAGCAGAGGGGGAGAAAAAGGTTTAGCAGGAGGGGGGAAAAGGGAAAAAGGGTTAGCAGGAGAGGGGGAAAAAATTGGGGCAGGAGGAGGAGGAGAAAAGGTTTTAGAGGGAGGAGGGAGGAAAAAGGTTAGCAGGAGGAGGAGGGAAAACGTGAAGAACCTGGGGGGGAAAAGACAGGGATAAAACGAAGATAGTAGTAGTAGTAGTATTATAGTAGTTAGTATATAGGTTGTTGGTTTTGGGTTGGTGTTTGGTGGTGTGGTGGGGTGTTGGTGGTGTTGGGGGTGTTTTGGGGTTTTGGTTTTGGGGTTTTTGGTGGTGTTGGTTTGGGTTGGTGTTGGTGTTGTTGTTTTTTGTGAGAAGAGAAGAAAAAAGAAGAAAAAAAGAAGAAAAAAGAAAAGAAGAGAAAAAAATTATACAAAAATGAGAGTTTCTGAAGAATATTTTTTTGCTGTAATTCTGCTTCTAACTGGAAAATGAACACAAAGAGAGAAAAGAGAGAAAGAGAGAAGAGAGAGAGAAGAAGAGAGAGAGAAAGGAAGGGGGAAAAAAAAAATAAAATCAAATAAGTGAAAAAATGAAGAACGAAAAATTTGATTTTCCCGAATTATAATGTAGTTTTAATCCACCCCCGGCCCATTTTGATGTACCCTTAAAATCTTTTTACAAAACGTTAATCCGCCACCGCCCATTTTGATGGGGCGTATTACATCTTTTTAAAAAACACGTTAATCCGCCCCGACCCATTTTGAGGGGGCTGTTTTTCAGTCTTTTTACAAACCGTTTAAAAATCCGCCACCGACCCATTTTGATGTGGTTGTATTACACTTGTTCAAACACTTTTTTAAAATCCCCCCCCTCCCCATTTGATGGGTTCGTTTTCATCTTGAAACAAACAATGTCATATACGTTACAAATACTACCCTTGTAAAAAAGGGGCCTTATTTTAAAAATGGCAACAAGTTTCGGGGGTTCAATGTGCATGATAGATTCCCCATTGTTACAATTTTGACTGATGCAAGCAAGGATAAACGAATATTTTTTGAAGAAACTTCACCATAAGTTAAAGATGAAAAAATGAAAGAATTTCGTTCTTCCCCGCAGACTACTTGGGGTAACAAAACAGGAACAAATGTCGACAACAGACGAAATCCCTATAAATTTTCGAGAACTTTTTACAAATCTTTTTATATTTTTGGGCACATCGATCTTTTCATACTGTTTTTTTCAAAAGGTTACCAAGTTTCATATTTTTCATTTATTTGGGATGATTTTTCCCCTTCATGAATCCGCTGCAAACGCACGCCGCAAACACCCACCCACCCACACCACCACACACACCCACACACAACCCCCACACACACACAACCGCGCGCGCGCGCGCACCACACGCACACACACCAACACAACACCCCACACACACACACACACACAACCACCCCACCCACACTCACACACCCACACACACACACAACCCACATACACAGAAAAAGAAAAAGAGGGAGAGGGTAGAAAGAGAGAGAGGAGAAAAAGAAAGACAGACAGACAGCGACAGAAAAACAGAGAGAGGAGAGTGAAGAGAGACAGAAACCAAAACAGAGACAGAGAGAAGGGGGGGAAACAGCAAGAATTCAAAGAATTCTGGTGTAATCCCCCAGATAGTCACGAAAAGGGAGAAAATGACTTGCTAATCTTTTGGGAATTACAAGTACAGTTCTCTCTCCATCTCCCCCACCTTCCTCCTCCCTCCTCTCCTCTCTCTCTCTCTACTTTCCTCTCCTCTCTCCCCCTCTTTTCCCTTCCTCCTCTCTCCTTCTTTTCCCTCTCTCCCTCCTCCTCGCCTCTCTCCTCCTTCCTCTCCTCCCCCCCTTTTCTCATCTCCTCTTTCTCCTTCCCCTTTCCTTTTCCCCCTTTCCCTGCCGCATCCCCCCCCCCCCCCCCCTCTCCTCTCCTTCCCCTTCTTTCCTTCTCTTTCCCTCCCCCGGCCTTCTCCCCTTTCCTTCCTCTCTCCCTTTTTTTCCTTTTCTTTCCCCCCCCTTTTCCGGGGGGGTCTTTTCTTCCTTTCCCCTTCTTTCCCCCCTCTTCCCTCCCCCACCCCCTCCCTCCCTCGGGGCTTTTCCCCTTCCCTTCTCTCTTTTTTCCTCTCTTTTTCCTCTCCTTCTTCTTCCCCTCTCTTTTTCTCGTTCCTTTTATCCCCCCCCCCCCCCCCCCGTTTTTCCTCTCCTTTTTCCTTTTTCTTCCCCTTTTTTACCCAAAACCCCCCTCCCTTTCCTTTTTATTCCTTTTTTCTTCCTTTTAAATTTCCCCCCTTTCTTCTTTCTTTTTTTTTTTTTTTTTTTTTTTTTTTTTTTTTTCTCGTTATTTCCCTTTTTCCCTCCTTTTTTTTTTTTTCCCCTTTTTTTTTTTTTTTTTTTCCCCTTTTTTCCCCCCCCTTTTTCTTTCCTTTTCCCCCCTTATTTTGATTTTTATTTATTTTTTGGTTTGGGTGTTTGGGGTTTTTTTTTGGGGTTGTTTGTTGGTTTTTTTTTTGGTTTTGGGTTTTTTTGGCTTTTTTCCCTTTTTTTTCAAATCTTTGGGGGAAAGGGGGTTTTTCTTTTTTTTTTTTTTTTTTGTTTTTTTTTTTTTTTTTTTCCCCTTTTTTTTTTTTTTTTTTTTTGGATTTTTTTGTGGTGGCGTGGTGGGGGGGCTTGGGTGTTGTGGTGTGTGTGGTTTTTGGGGTGTGGGGTGTTGTGTGTGTTGGTGGGGTGGGTTTTGTGTGTTGTGTTTGTGGGGTGGTGTGTGGTTGGGTTTTTTGTTGGGGTTGTGTTGGGGCGTGTTGTTTTTTTCCCTTTTTGGGGGTTTTTTGGGGGTTGGGGTGGTGTGTTGAATTTTTGTTTTTTGGTGGGGGGGTTTTTTTTTTGGGGGGTGGCCCCTTTTTTTTTGTTTTTTTTCTTTTTTTTTTCCTGGTTTTGGGGTTTCTTTTTTTGTTGGGTGTTTTGTTTTGGTGTGTGGGGCTGGGTGGGGGGTTTTGGGGTTTTGGGGGGTTTTTGGTGGTGTGTTTTGGGGTGGGTTTTGGTTGGGCTCGCGGGTTTTTGGGGGGTTTGTGGGTGTTGGGTGGGGGTTTTTTGGTGTTTGTGGTGGGGGGGGTTTTTTGTTTGTGGCCCGGGGGTTCCCCCCCCTGGCTCCCTTTTTGGGGGGGGGGGTTTTTTGGGGCCCCCGGTCGCCCCGGGGGGTTTTTTGGGGTTTGGGGGCCCTTTGGGGGTTTCACTCCGGGTTCCTCTGGGGTCCCCTGGGGTTTTTGGGGGGGGGCCCCCCCCCCCCCCCCAAACCCCCCAAAAAAAAACCCCCAAAACCCTTTTTTTTAAAAAATCCCCAATTTGAGGCTTTTTTTACGGGCACGCCAAATGAGAAAGCAGAAGTATAACACCAAACACAAACCCGCCCCCCCCCCCCCAAAACCCCCCCAAAAAAATAAAACCACAGGAAAAAGAGTTTAAGGGGGCAAACGAAAGGGGGGGGCCGAGGAAACTCGGGGGGCAAAAAGAAAGGAAAAAATTCATCTTCCCCCCCCCCCCCCCCCCCCCCACCACCCCCTGGGAAAAAACAAAAAACCCAAAAATTTAGACATCCAACTCCCCCCCCAAATTACCCAAAAAAAACAACTTCCCCCCAAAACAAAAAAACAAAAAACCCACAACCCCAAAAAACACAAAAACACAATTTAAAAACTTTTTTAAAAAATATAGGGTGAAACCACGAATACTAGAACGCAGCATGCCCGCTTTATGACACCAACCCAACCACACAAAACACAAACAACACAACACAACAACCAAAACAAAAACCCCCCCCACCTCAAACTTGAAGGCAAAAAACGAAGCCCGAAAAAAGGAGAGAGAGAGAGAGGGGAGAAGAGAGAGAGAGAGAGAAGAAGAAAAGAGAGAGAGAAGAGAACAATTTGGATTGGAAGGGGGAATTCGGAAATTTTACAAGGGAAGGAAAAGGGAAATGAAAAAAAAAAAAAAAAGGGAAAAGGCAGAGAAAAAAAACATAAAAAGAAGGGTAAAAAAAAACAAGAGGGAGCCGGGAAAATGGGCGGGGAAAGAAAAGAAAGAAAAAAGAGGGGAAAATCAAAAACAAATTTGAAAAACCGGACATAATATCGGTTTTGAAAATTTTTGAAAAATAAAAGGAGAAAAAAAAGACATTTTTTTTTTTGGTAACTTGAAAACAGGGAGAACGAAAATGGGGGACTTTAACGAACCAAAACGAAATCGTGAGTTAAAAAAAACGTTTAAAAGGGACGTTTAAACCCCGTTGGAAAAAAACCCCACTAGAAAAGGGAAAAAAACCAAAACAAAAAAAAAAAAAAAAAAAAAAAAAAAAAAAAAAAAAAAAAAAAAAAAAACCCAAAGAAAACCAAAAAAAAAAAATCCAAGGGGGAAAAAAAAAAGGGGTTTTGGGGGGGAATGAAGGGGCTGGGGGCAAGGAACCCGAGGAAGCAAAAAGAGCGAGAGAGAGAGAGAGAGAGAGAGAAGAGAGAGAGAGGAGAGGAGAGAGAGAGAGAGAGAGAGAGAGAGAGAGAGAGGGGAATTCGGAATTCGGATTCGGATTCGGAATTCGGAATCCGTTTATTTTCATTTAGGCCAAGGCCCCTTATGAGGGAATGTGAACAACAAAAAAACATTGAAGCAGCGCTAGTTATGACTTAACAAAAACATAACAAAGATGATACAAACAAAATTCTTAAGATGTGGCAGTTTCTCTGAACTTGTATGCTTTTGAAAGAAACATTGAAAGACCTCTAACAACTTCAACTGATTGAGAAGACATCAATAAACACAATTTGAATAAACTCGGTTGACTATAATACTTAGGTTTAATGAACTTTTCACGAATACTACTAAGAACAGGACAGCAAAGAACAAAATGTATTTCATCTTCTTGTGCTGCTTTACATAATGGACAAATCAGATCCTCGTTGTTAGCCATTCTGTATCTATAATGGTGCACTTTTAATTCTGATATTCCTAATCGAAATCGTGTAGTAACATATTGTAAATGTCTGTCAATATTAGCGGACAAATAGGTTTCAAATCATGCACACTGCAAAAAATTGTTATAGAAACTAAATCTGTCACTATTGTGAATATGGTCAGACCATTTTTGCCATGTACAATCTATTAATCGTTGAGAGAGAGAGAGGAGAGAGAGAGAGAGAGAGAGAGGAGATGAGAGAGGAGAGAGGAGAGAGAGAGGAGAGAGAGAGAGAGAGGGGAGAGAGAGAGAGAGAGAGAGGGGAGAGAGAGAGAGAGAGAGAGGAGAGAGAGAGAGAGAGAGAGAGAGAGAGAAAATCAGGGAAGAGACAGACAGTTAAGGAGGAGGAAAAACAGAGACAGTGCCAGGTATGACGGTAGAAAGGAGAAAAACAGAGACAGTGCCAGGTAGGACGTAGAAAGAAGGAGAAAAACAGAGACAGTGCCAGGTAGGACGGTAGAAAGAAGGGGGAAAAACAGAGGACAGTGCCAGGTAGGACGGTAGACGTGTAGTGACAATAGATGTACAAACCAACAGAGAGCCACAAATCAAGGGGGAGGGAGAAGGGTTGGGGAGAGACTGGGGGCAGGAAGAGAGAGAAAGAACTAACTGCATGATTGATTAATTAAATGATTGCTTATCTGAATGAAGAAATGAATGATTAATTTATGGATGGATGGATGGATGGATGGATGGATGGATGGATGGATGGATGGATGGATGAAGAGATGGGTTGGTTGGTTGATTGATTGATTGATTGATTGATTTATGGATGGATAGATGGATGAATGGATAGACGGATGGATGGATGGGTTGGATGGTTGATTAATTGATTGATCGGTTGATTCACTGAATGATTGATTCACTGATTAATTGTATGTTCATTCTCAAGGGTGAAACAGTTATGCCGAGGCTTAGCCTTACAATCATGTGGTTGTTATCACAGGAAGGGAGAGCCAGCCAGCCAGCCAGCCAGCAGCCAGCCAGCCAGCCAGCCAGCCAGACAGACAGACAGACAGACAGAGGCAGAGACACAGAGAAAAGAGAGAGACAGAGAGATAAAGACTGAGGAGAGAGACAGACAGCGAGACGGACAGACAGATAGACAGAGACGGAGATAGCGAGAGAGACAGCGAGACACAGAGACAGACAGACAGACAGACAGACAGACAGACAGACAGAGAGAGACAGAGAGGAAGAGGGGAGAGAGACAAAGACAGAGACGGAGAGGCAGATAGAAACAGAGAGAGAAGCAGAGGAGGAGAGAGAGAGAGAGAGGAGAGAGAGAAGAGAGAGAGAGAGAGAGAGAGAGAGAGAGAGACAGAGAGACAGAGAGACAGAGGCAAGAGACCAAGACAGAGAAACTTCTGTACAGAAAGACGGACAGACGGACAGAAGACAAAATGAACGGGAAGCGTTACAACCCAGCACGGGACAACCATCCCCCGGAAACTCCCGTTACATCAAGTCAGAGAACACCCCTCTTCTCAGCTTACCTCCTTTAACCCCTCCACAGCCTTTCTGATCTCATGATCTCAAGCCGTTACATCAAGTCAGAGAACTCCCCTCTTCTCAGCTTACCTCCCTTTAACCCCTCCACAGCCTTTCTGATCTCATGATCTCAAGATGCTGTCGTTCCCCCCACCCCCCCCCCCC
>CM031607.1:62779443-62799443 GCA_018398815.1 Conus ventricosus | reverse complement strand
AAACACTAAAAAGGCGGTGGGGAGCACAAGCCCAAAACTTCTCGGATTGGGGGGCACCTTTTCTTGGGGGGCCCCAATTCTCCTTTTATTTTTTTCTATTTTATTCCCCTTTTTTTTCTCGTTGGTTTCCCCGTGATGTTGTGTGGGTTTGTGGTGTGGATTTGGGGAGAAGGGTGGTGGGTTTTTTTTGGGCCGGGCACGGGTTTCGTGGGGGTTTTTGCAGGGGGTTGGGGGGGAAAGGGTAGGGGTCCGGGTTGGTTTTTTGGTTTTCCCCGTTTTTGGGGGGAATTTTGGGGTTTTGTGTTTTTGGGTGGCGGGGTTTGGGTTTGCTTTTGCTTTGGGTTTTTTCACCTTTGGTTCTTGTTGTGTGTGTGTGTGTGTAAACCTTTAGCCCTTTTTAAAGCCCGTTTTTTGGCAAAGGGCCCCCCCACCCCCCAAAGTCGGTCAGCGGGGTTAAAAATGATTATCTGTTGTTGCAAAAATATTCCCAAAAAAAAATTTGGCCCAATGAAAACATTAGGAAACGTTTCCTTTTTGGGAGGGGGCCGGTTTCCCATGGGATTCAGGGGCAAAACAGTACAGTAAAAAAGGACAAAATTTGATGAGGTAGGGAGGCATGGGGGCCTATAAAAAAGTGGGCAAAGCTTTAAATCTTTTTTTTTTTTCCCCCCAAAAGCGTTTTCGGAAGTTGGGGCCCTTTAAATTGTGAGTGCTAAAGGGTTATTTCGAATAAAGCGACTTGTTCCCCAAAAAAACTGAAACACAGTGTTTTTGGGGGTTTCTTTTCCCATTTTGGGAAAGATGAAACTGCTTTAAAATTTTTTTTGGGGTTTCAGAATTTGAGACTGATGTGAGGAAAAAGAGCCCGAAACCCGTGGGGGATTGGATTTTTTTGAGAAAAATTTGAGATAAAAAGTATCTTTTTTGACAATTAAAACAAAGTGGGCTTTTTTTAGGGGAGATAAATTGTGTTCTTATAATGAGGGTAAAAAAATTTTACAGAAAAAGTAACCAAACATTAAATTTAAATAATTTGTTTATTCATTAAATGTAATAAAAAGCTTTCTTGTCTAGGGGAAATTTTTTTTTTTTTAAATTTTTGGATTGTTTTAAAGTTTGATTTGAAAAGTGAAATATATAGCTGAAAATTGTGTAAAATGTTTTTAAACTTAAAAAAATTATTGATTTTTAAAAAAATTTAAATTTGAATTAGGTTTTTTTTTTGTGTTAGGTGCTATTGCCCAAAAAAAAACTGGTGTGGTTTATATCTTTTTTTTAAAGGGTTTAAATTTAAAATTTAAACTCTTGCCTTTTTTTTTTTTTTTGGGGGGGGGGGGGGGGGGGGAAATTCCCCAAAGTAGAAAATTGGCGCCATGTTGTCAGAAAAGTAATTTTTGGTTCGTTTTGGGATCACCCCGGTAGTGCAAAGTCCCCATTGTTACAACACCCATTTGGGGGAAAGTGAAAACCCCATAAACCCGTTTTTGCCGACTGAACAACCATTAGTGACCAAAAGCTCCGGAAAAGCAAAACCGCAGGGGTTCTGCGCAAAAAGAAAGGGGTTTCAGCTCTGAACATTAACATGTGAGAAACCCCGCGCCGTCGGAGTCGTTACTCTTTTGACTATACCCCCGGGATTCGAACTCCCCCTCTGGACCCCCGGGGCCGTCTCAAGGGTTTCTTTGTGAGGGGGCGTCATACCTACGGCGGGAAAAACCCATTTATTTAGAAAAAAAAAAAAAAAAAAAACCGTTTAGAAGTTCTATTCTTCAAGACAACGTGAACCCTTATTTGTTGGAGGGTAAAGCGGGATGGAAAAGCTTAATCAGAGGGCTTTTTTTCACGGTGGGTGTCTTCTTTCCGTTTTTAAATATTTAGGGACATAGTTCAGTGTACTGGATTGTCAATTTCTGATCGGAGTTGATTACAAAGGGTCAGTCATTGCTGAAGGGTCGGTTCCAAAGAAATTTGGGGAACCATTTCCAATCTCTCTCTCTCTCTTGATTTTCTGTGGGGTGTTTTTTAATTTACCCCCCCCTCTTCCTCTCTTCTTCCCTCTCTTTTCTCTCTCTCTCTCTCTCTCTCTCTCTCTTCTTCTTGTGCGCCCGCTGCCTAAAATTAGTTTAAAAAACCCCACTATCAGAATGGTTATTCAAGTTATCTGTTTACCTGCCGTCATTTTATATCAATTTTTTTTCTCCTCCCCCCCCCCCCCCTTTTGTGTGTGTGTGTGTGTGGGGTGTGTGGGTGTGTGTGGGGTGTGGGGGGGTGTTTTGGCTTTTTTTTTTTAAAATTTTTGAATTGTTAAAAGGGCACAGACCCGAACTTACTTCAGGATGAAAATTTCCCAATCAAACACGTTTCCTCCTTGACCTTTGACACGTTCGGTTGTGGTTTGAGCTGTTCGTTCGTTTTACCCGGTCTCAAAACTGTTACCCCCCCTTTTATTTTGGCCCTTTCGAAGTTCCATGGGGGCGAATGTTTTTTGTTTTCATGATTTTCAAAGAAAAACGGGGGGTCAGGTTTTCAATTTCCTTAAAAAAAAACCCGGGTAAAAGCGCACCTGATGGATTTCAGTGTCACGGGGAAAGGGGGTACAGGGCCCCCCCGTTGATTCGTTACGTGTGCATTGTTTGGAGGTTTGGGGAGTTCGATTCTAGTTTGGCCCTGCCAAAAAACCCCCCTTTTCCCACGTGTATTATTGAGGATTTCTTTTTTTTTTTTTTTTTTTTTTTTGTGTGGTTAGGGTGATTTGGGGGATAGTGATGAAAGGGGTTGCTAATGAAAAATTGTGGTTCCCCCCCCCTTCTTTCTCTTCCCCTCTCTCTCCTCTCTTCTCTGTGCAGGCCCGCACTTTTCACCCCCCACCCCAACACACACACCCAACCCCCCCACACAACCCCACACCACACCAAAACCCTACACCCCCCCACACCCATACACACACCACACACCCCAAAACCACAACCCACAAAAAAACCACCACCCCAACACACACCCCACAACACACACACACACGCACGAAAGCCCGCACGCCCGGCCCCCCCACCCACAACCCCCAAAAACACAAAACCCCCCACACCCCACACACAACACACACCCCACCCACACACACACCTACAGCACGCCCCGGGAACCCCCGCGGCGCACGCACGCCCCCCCGAAACGCGCGCCCGCCCCCGACCCCCCACCCACAACCACACACACAACACAACACCCCCCAACCAAAAAACGACGACTTTCGGGGCCGCCGCAGTACGCACGCACGCACGCACGCAGCACGCCACCCAAAACAACCCCACCACACACCCCACAAACCCCAAACCCCACCCCCCACACCCCACCCCACAAAGCCGCACGCACACCCCAGACACCCGAACAAAAAAAACACACACCCCCAAAACACACACACACACACCACACACCCCACGCAGCCCGCAGCCCGGGACGCACGCACCCACGCAACACAACACCAACAACACACACACAAAACACACACACACCACACACCCAAACCAAAACACCCCCCACAGGGGTGTGCGCCTTCGTGCGGGTTTACATTTCAAGCAAGAGTTCTTTGGGACATTCGGGTTTTTTAAAAATGGGCATTTTTGTGATTGTTGTTGTTGTTGCCCTGCTGTTTGCCGTTGCTGGGGTTTTTGCTGTTGCTGTTTTTCTCTTCTTTTTCTTCTTCTGCTTTTTTTTTTCTTTTTTTGTTCTTCTTCTTCTTCTTCTTTTTCCCCCCTCCCCCTCCTCCTCCTCCTCCTCTTCCTCCTTTCCCTTCCCCCTTTCCCCCTCCTCCTCCTTTCCCCCCCTCCTTTCCCCCTCCCCCTCCTTCCCTTTTTTTCTTTTTTCTTCTTCTTCTTCTTTTCTTTTTCTTCTTCTTCGTGTCGTGTCGTCGGCCCTCCCTCGTTTCTTTTTTTTCTGCTTCGTCGTCCCTGTCGTCGTCGTCGTCGTCGTCGTCATCTCCAATTTTGCCCCCTCCTCCTCGTTCTTCCCCCTCCTCCTCCCCTCCTCCTTTCCTTCTTCTTCTTTTTGTTCTTCCCGGTATCATTTTTTCCCACGGTTTTTAAAATTCTGACCCCCTTTCCCAAAAAATTTCTTTCCCCTTTGGAAAAGGGAAGGGGGGAGGGGTGAAAGGAAAAAAGGGGACGGTCAACCCTTTCTTGGGCAAGGGGAGGGCGGGTCGGGGGGGGGGGTGGGGTGGGGGGGGGGGGGGGGGGTTTGTGGTCGTTTTCAAGCCGACCTGGGAAGTGGAGGGGATGAGGGGTGACGTCACCGGCATTTGTTCATCTCCAGTTGACCTATTCACCTGTCCGGCCGGCCTCTGGGGACAGTGGTCAGTCCAGCACACCTGCCAGTGCCTGTGGTGAGCTGGGTAAACAGACAGAGAAACCCCACCTCCCTCCACTCACCTTGAGCAGGTGGACACGACGGACTGCAGGAAGAGGAAGAGAGTGTGAGAGAGTGTGTGTGTGTGTTGTCAGGAGGGGGCGGTGAAGGAGAGCTCTCTCTCTCTCTCTCTCTCTCTCTCTCTCTCTCCTCTCTCTCTCTCTCTCTCTCTCTCTCTCACACACAAATACATACACACACACAAAAATACATACGCACGCACGCACGCACACACACACACACACACACACACTCGTTCATGCACGCGCACGCGCGCGCACAAACACACACACACACACACAAAACACACACACGTGTGCGCATACACACATATACAAAAGCGCGCGCGCAAGAGCGAGCACACACACACACACCACACACACACACACACACATACATATATAATATATAAAACCTTGTTTTAAACTGGTATATATATATATATATATATATATATATTGAATTATAAACAAAGCTTGCTCTTATGTCATAGACTGAAGAAATAGGGGGAGATAAGCATTCATATCTGCAGTGGTAGATAATTCTGCCTAACTAACAGTATGTGCTTGAGTGGGTGAATGGGGAAAAATAAAATAAATGCTTCTCAAAATGAGCCTTCAGCAAGCTTATAGTCTCCAAGGGGGAGGCAATCTCCAATGGGGAGGAAACTCACTAACATATAACTCCTGGTGAGATACTGATATTTCGAAACCTGATTGTTTCTCCTCAGTGACCGCGGAAAGTGGTAATTTGACCCCTCTGCCTTTTCGGTTTTAAGAAGAATGCTATCCCAGAAAAGGCTGGTGTGCAATACCGTAGTATGTTTGTTGAGTTTTCAAAAAACACAAAAACACAAAAAGACAAAAAAGAAAAAGAAAACAAAAAAGACAAACAGACTGGCAAATACACGTACAGACGTAGACAAAGACTCAGAATTAGAGGCATTGTAGATCAACTGCAAATCTAATTTTCTTGTGAACACCAATAGTTTCCATTTGATTTGGGTGAACCTCAATGTGGATTTGATACTAATCCAATGTTACTGCGGAAAGTGCTTTTGCATTGCTGAAGTGATAAGAGAGCAAGGGAGATCACCCGTAGTTTCTGGTCTGGTCACTTTCAATCTCTCTCTCCCACGCTCTACCCCCAACAAAGTCATACATAAAACGATGACGGCAACGACGACAACCAACACATTAACCGAAACATTAACACCCAATACTGCAATTCCACATCTGTAAGTTAATCGCCTCTAACATAGCTTCTGAGTCTCCGCATTTCCCTCTGCCTCCCTTCCCCTCCCCTCCCCCACCCCCCCCTCGTCTCTTATGCAACCCCTACTCCCTCCCTCCCTCCCTCCCTACATCCCACCCTCTCTATTCACCACACAAAACCATGACAACAGCGACTACAACAACGACAACGACGACGACAACAACGACAAATGCGTAGGCTGAAGATTTAGCAATGCAAATTTGGGGGACATGATTTTCGGAGCTGGATGAACACGGTCTAGGTTAAGGGCTTTTGTCTAATCATTGCCATTGAGGGAAAAATCGATCCTTAGAAGGAACCACTGGATACGCTGTAATGAGATGTTACTTAAACGGCAATTATGCAAAGGTATCTTTTACAGGGTTCATCACAGTGGACAAGTCAGTTGGTGGACTCATTGCGAGTATCGTGAAGGTGGTGGTGGTGGTGGGGGTGGTGGTGGAGGTAGTGCTGTTGGCCTTCAACGTCGTTTTTGTCGTCGTGGTGACGAGGGCCAGTGATGGTGGTGATGATGGTAGTGGTGGTGATGGTATGTGTGTGTGGGTGAGGTGTGGGGAAGGTATAAGTGTGCGTATGCGCGGGTGAGTGAGTGTGTGTGTGTGTGTGTGTGTGTGTGTGTGTGTGTGTGTGTGTGTGTGTGTGTGTGTGTGTGTGTGTGAGTGTGTGCGCGTGTATGTGTGTGTGTGTGCGTGTGTGTGTGTGTGTGTGTGTGTGTGTGTGTGTGTGTGTGTGTGTGTGTGTGTGTTGTGTGTTGTGTGTGTGAATTAGGAGTGTGACAGATACGTGACAGAAAGAAAAAAAAGAAAGGTATGTAAGAGACAGACAGACAGACAGACAGACAGAGAAACATACAGTGAGAATGAGAACTCGCAAGAGAGGGACACGGACAGACAGCCATCAGTGTATGCAAACAAACGGCATATAGATAGGTATAAAGCAACAGACAAGACCACAAACACGACACTCAGAGGGAGCGCGAGAGAGCAAAAGGGGAGGGGGGGGGGGGGGGGGTGAAGAGTGAGAAAAAAAAAAACACAGGGGAGGGGACCCCCCCCCAACAAAAAAAAAAAACACTCAAAAACACAAAAAAACACATCACAAAAAAAAAAAAAAAAAAACAAAAAAAAAAAAAAAAACAAAAAAAAACACAAAAAAAACCAAAAAACACCAACACAAAAAAAAAAAAAAAAAACAACACAAACACCCCCCCCCCCCCCCCCCAAAAAAAAAAAAAAACCCCAGGGGAGGTGGGGGGAGGAAAAACACAAAAAAACAAAAAAAAAACAAAAAAACCCCCCCCCCCCCCCCCAAAAAACCCCCACAAAAAGACGAACAGACAGACAGACTGACGAGAGAGCAACGGACTGACGGTAAGACAGACCAGGACTTAGGTACAAAGAAGAGACTCTGCAGAAGGGAAAAGGACGGATGAGGGGGGGAGAGAATCGGCAGAGAGCCAAGAGAGCAGATTGAGGAGAGAGAGAGGAGGGAGCGGAGAGAGACGAGACCGACGGGAGGGGAGACGAAGAGAGCGAGAGAGAGGATGGAGAGAGAAGTATGGACGAAGAGAGAGAGAGAGAAGGAGACAAGGAGGAGAGCGAGAGAGGAGAGAGAGCGAGAGGAGAGAGAGACCTTAGAGAAACGTCTCGGGAGAGAGAGAGCGAGGAGAGATACTTTTGACACTTGATATTTCTATTGTCATTACCAAAGCGGTCTTTTGTCAAGGCGGGGAGAGGGTGGTGGGGTAGGTGGAGGGGTCGTGGCGAGGGGGTGCGGTAAACAGAACAATAAACATTTCCCTCTTCCTTTCCTGCAAACAAATAGACACATTCGTATTCTAGTTGTGCTAATCACATCAAAGGTTAAAAACAAATAACTTCGCTACCTTTCCTCATGTCCACAGCACAGGAGTAATGCCGTAAGGTAAACAAAATCTTTAAGACAGACTGAGCATCCACTCCACACACCCACCCACCCCTCCCCCCTCCCCCACACACCCCACACACACACACACCTCACACACACACACACACACACCCACCACACACACGTACGCACGTATGCACGCCACGCACGCACGCCACACACCACACAACACACACACAACACACACACACACACACACACACACACACACACACACACACACAATGTCATTGCCACAAACCAGATGACATCAAGGACAAGTTCTACGAAGAAACTAGACACTCTTCATCGCAGCAGGAGTCCCACCGTCTGAGAAGCTAATCGTACTCGGGGATTTCAACGCCCCAGAGTGGGGGGAGCGATCACTAGACCAGGGAGGGATATTGGGAACACGGTACTGCGCAATTGCAACAGCAATGGCCCTCCCTGCTTCTCAAGATGTGCGCTACTCATGCTTGTCATCACCAACACTCAGTTCCGCCACCCTACCCGCAAACAAGACATAATGGATGCATCCACACCGCCTCAGCTTTGGAATCTGATGATTATGTCATCACCAGGAAGAGAGATGCGCGCCAGTCAGGGACGGTGAGGTTGACGAAGGGCCATCGAGTGGAGAAGTGACACGAAGGCCATGTGTGGGTGGTGCTGACTGCTGGACTGTATCATCGCCTCACGTGTTAAAGTTTTAAACTCCGCATCCTGCCATGTGAAGACCCCCAAGGGTAGAGAAGACTTGCAAAGAAGGCTCCACATCTCCAAGCTCAAGAATAGTAAAACGTTGCCGAAGATTTTTCCAATGACCTAGATGGCAAGCTGCCCAAAACACGAGAGGATACCACAGCAGCATTGAAGAGCAGGTGGGTGGTTAAGCCTTCGAGATGCAGTTACTTTACTGCCCCTCGGCACCACCTCGGGACCACGCAACCCATAGAAACCAAGATGGTTTGATGAGAATGACGGCAGAACGTGCAGCACTGCTGTCAGAGCAAACAACCAGTGTTCAGAGCGCACCAGAATGGACCCCACATCACAAGCTAAGAATGTTGCCTTCACCAGCGTAAAACAAAAAGTGCAGAAGGAGGCTTCGCAAAAATGCCGGCTTCCTGGTTCGCACAAATAAAAGGCCGATGAAATCCAGAGGCTACGCCGACAGTCATGACACCAAGCGTTCTCTACGATCGCTCTGAAGGCCCTATTTCTGCGTATGGGACCCCCCGTTCCTCGGCTCCTCCCCCATCCTCAATGCAGTGGGGACCCAGCTGCTGACAGAAAAGAAGCAGATTCTGGAGACATGGGGCTGAACACTTTAACCAGGTTCCCAACCGCCTGTCGAATCAAACGCCGAGGCCATTGCACGCCTACCTCCCGTGGAGATCGGCAAGACCTAGACACTCTCCCTCCCCCCCCCCCCCCCCCCCCCCCCCCCCCCCCCCCCCCCACACTCACACACACACAGAAAAAAAGAATGTCCGAAAGGCAATCAAACAACTTTCCTGTGGGCCAAAGCGCCAGGTTCTGATGCAATCCCTGCCGAAAGTTAGCACAACAGGAGGCCAGTCTTCAGTCTGAACAGAAGCTGACGCCGCGGCCTCCCTTCCAAGTCCATGTGGAATGAATGAAGAGAGGGTCCAACACAACAGTATTGAAAGATGCCAAGTATTTTCCACATCTACAAGAGAAGGAAAAAGGCAAACCGCAGTCCTGCGACAATCACAGAGGCATCTCTCTTTGTCTATAGCTGGGAAGATCTTGGTCCGTGTCCTGCTCAAACCGCCTTCTCCTACAACCCTGACGCAGGGTCTCCTCCCAAAAAGCGGGTGTGGCTTTCGTGCCAGAACGTGGAACTGCGGACATGATATTTGCTTGCACGACAGCTCCAGGAAAAATGCAAGAGCACGCACAGAGCGATCTGTTCGTGACATTTGTCGGATCTGACAAGGCCTTCGCTACGGTCAGCAGAGATGGCTTGTGGAAAAGATCATGAAGAAATTAGTGACTTGTCCCAGCAGGTTCTTCATTACGATCGTCCGACAAGTTCCACGCGGCATGATGAGTTGAAAAGTACTGGATGATCGGAGACGCGTCAGAAAGACCTTTCCACGTGACCAACGGCGCGTTAAAGCAAGGTTGCGTTTCTAGGCCCCTACACTCTTCAGCCATGGTCTTCTCCGCCATGCTGGGACTGACCATGATGCCTTCCGTGACTGCAAGGGGGAATACATATCCGATACAGAACTGACGATGGGCTCTGTTCAACCTCAGGCGACTGAAGGCTGTTACAAACGTGAAAAAAGGACCGTCATCAGGGAACATTCTTGTTTGCTGATGACTTGCACCCTCAATGCCGCACAAAGCAGATGATGCAGCACGAATACGAATGGATGCCTCTCCACGAGGTGCGACAACTTCGGTTTCACCATCCGCACCAAAAAACCGAAGAATTAGAGTGTGTCTCCAGCCTCGCGCTGGTGTAGTTAAACCTATAGGAACCACACATCACGGATAAAGGGACAGAACTATACATGCAGTGACCACTTCACCTATATTTCTGGACAGCACACACTTCTCACGAGCGTGGACATTGAACGCAGAGTTCCAAGGGAAAAGGATTGACAAAGCCAGCCTTTGTTTGGGCGAGAGAGAGAGAGACTCCGTGAAAATGTTGGGGGCGGAGAGGATAAGCCTTACCACCAAGCTGAAGGTTCTACCAGCAGTGCACTCTAACCACTCTCCTCTATGCCAGTGAGACCTGGACTGTCTACAGCAGGACACGCCCCGAACAGACTTAACCTTTTTCACCTCAGCTGTCTCCGGCAGACTCCTATCATCACAGTGGCAGGACAAACGTCCCGACACTGAGGGTCTTGAAAAGCGAGCAGCATCCCAGCATCTAACACCTCTTTCAGAAGAAAATCCCGAGTTAGATGGGGGGCTGTCCCACATCGTCAGAATGCCAGATAGTCGACCTTGACGAAAACAACGAAACAACTGCTGCTGTACGGAGAACTGAGGTCAGGGCAAGGCCGCAAAGTTCGGGGGCATAGGAAAGGAACGTTTCAACGACTGCCTCTAAGTGTCTTTCACAGGCCTCTGAACATCAGCCTCAACACTATGGCGTGTCGCTTTTGCCCAGGACGCCCAGCTCCTGTGGCGACTAGCAGCATACAAAGGGTTGCATTACATCCGATGAAGAGACGCACAGCAGAAGCAGAGAGAAAGCAACAGCAGCCGCGCGCCAAGGCCAGAGCTACCTCCACACTCCACTGTAGCACCCACCCACATGTGTCCCACATGTGGGCTTTCCTTCCGGGCCCAGTCGGCATCACCATCCACCTGCCGGACCACACTCGGCGATCTTCCATCTGAGAATTGAAAGTCATGGTCATCTTTCAAAATCGAAGGACGAACAACAATAACATTGTCACCATCTACACTACCATCTTCTTCTGCTAACGCCCTCCTAAACATAACACCTTCTCCACCAAACCTTAATAAGAGCCAGACGCACCGCAGCAGCTAATTAAACCAAGTATTGCCAAATCAGTACCCAACACTAAAATTTCCACAGTTAGCTTTAGGCTAAAATTACCCACCAGACACGATATCACAAAGGCGTCCACACGTTATTGTCCTCACCCTCACCCTTCCACTTCCCACCCCACCCCCACCATCTCACCTCACCCTCCGCCGCCCCTCCCTCTTTCGGCGAAACTAACCAACACACCAACATACAAACACGTGGGGGTGAAGATCTTTCGACGCCATTAGCGGTTGTAATAGACAGATAATTAGGGTGTCTCAGTTCCAATCTATTCTGGACTTGTGTCTAATGATTGCCATTTGGGTTTTGAGATCGATTGAGGAAGGAACCGTGCAAGACGATTGGAAACGAGCCTTTGATTGAGTGGTGTTAGATCTTCTCATTCTGTATCTCTCAGGATAAAAAGGACCCTGAAACCACTAGATGGATGGGGAAGTGGGTGTTGGGGTGTTTTCGGTGGTAGTGGTGGTGGTGGTGGTGGTGTGTGGTGTGTGTGTGTGTGTGTGTGTGTGTGTGTTTGTGTAGTGTGTGTGTGTGTGTGTGTGCACGTGTAGATCGTGAGTGTGAGTGTGTGGTGTGTGTGTGTGTGTCGTGTGTGTGTGTGTGTGGTTGTGATTGTGTGTTGACAGTGTGGTGTGTGTTGTGTAAAGTGGAAGAAGCTTGGGATGAGGAACTTGGTGTGTGTGTGTGTGTGTGAGTGTGTGTGCGTGCGTGCGTAGCGTGCGTGCGGTGCGTGCGTGCGTGAGTGCGTGCGTGCGCGTGACGTGCGTGCGTGCGTGCGTTGCGTATGCGTGCGTGCGTGAGTGGCGTGAGTGGTGTATGTTGTGTGTGAGTAAAATGGAGGGAAGGAAGCACGGAGAGGAAATTGCAGAGAAAAATGTGTAAACAAGAGGGCGAGAGAGAGAGAGGAGAGAGTGGAGAGAGGGGGAGAAGGGGGGGAAGAGAGAAGAGCGAGAGAGAGAGAGAGAGGAGAGGAAGAGGAGAGAGAGAGAGGGAGAATGGGAGGAGAGAGAGAGGGGAGAGTGAGAGGAGAGAGAGAGAGAGAGTGAGTGATGAGAGAGAGAGAGAGGCATTCCGAGCTATCGGCCTAAAAGGACTGAAATCCGTGTAGCTGGTCCTTAGGGCTCGATATGTGATTTGTGGAAGGCATTCAAGGTAAGTGTGCATGTCACTGACACAGTGCCCTACATTAGCATTTCAGTACATCATCTATAAAACAGAGAATTAAGTAGAAGATTGAAAAAACAGGAAACAGACAAATAGACAGACAATTCCATTCCATTCAAATTTATAGCCTCTGGTCATACGCGGGGCTTATATCAGGGTTGTGTCACTTTTGTAAACCCCAGAGAGGTAGATAACCTAGTAGAGAGCAAGAGAAGGAACAAAGAAAGCAGAATGGTGAAGGGAAGCAAAATGACAGGGAATAAAAGAAACACACCCCTCAGCTCCAGAATGTATGTAATGTAATGTAAAAGGATATTTATAGAGCGCCCCTTACCACGCCAAGAGACCCACAAAAAGCGCAACGCTGAATTTATGAATGTATAATGATAATCACGTGGCTATGCACTCGAGGCGTGCGCGCGCGCTCGCGCGCGGCGCATCGGGACACCCGCACGCACACCACGCACGCACGGCACGAACGCACGCACACACACCACAACACACCACACACCCCCAAAAAACCCCCCAACAACCAATAAACACACACACCACACACACACACACTCACCACACACACGCAAGCATGCAACGCAATTGCAAGCACGCACGCATGCTCGGCGCCACGCAACCCCACACACACACACACACACCACCCACACCACACACACACACGCACCGCACGCATGCACGCACGCACGCGCGGCGCGCAGCGCGCACCACCACAAACACACACACACACACACCACACATACACACACGGCAACGCACAACACACACACACACATACCACACACGCGCACACACACGCACACACACACAAAAACACACACACACACACACACACACACACACACACTGACTGACTGACTGAAACCAATTATTGTAAGATAACTCAAGCGTCTGTACTGACACACACACACACACACACACACACACACACACACACACACACAACACACAAACACACACAACCATTTTGCGCACGCACGACGCACGCACGCGCACACAACACCCCCAAACACACACACACCACACACACACACACAAGCCTTTAAAAGAAAAACACTGGATCATATGTCAGAGACTTCAAGCGTATTGATTGAAGGCAGATCCAAGACGTTGGTGTTCAGTTTCGTCGTCAAGGGGAATCGAAAATGATGAAGCGTCAAGGTCCAACAACACCCTGAATGTAACAGTCTCTAACGAAGAAGAAAAAGGGAAGAAAAAAGGTACATACGTTAAAAAAATCTGAAACGAAAAAAAAAACCAACAACACACACACGACAAACAGAAAACAGAAAAAAAAGACAGGACATACAAAGGACAGAAGAAACGAAAAAAAACAACAACAACAACAACAACAACAACAACACACAGACATGGCTAAAGCAATTGGAAAGAGGAGAAAGAAAGAGGGTGGGAGGGAACAAAAGACAACGAAACGAAAACCGACAGAGAGAAAGAAAGGTAGGAATGAGGGAAGAAAGGACAGGAATGAAGAAAGAAAAGAAAGATACATGAAAGAAAGAAAAAAACATAACATTAAAGAAAGATCATTTAAAGAAGAAAGAACAGTTCACAGTCGAGAGAAGAGGGAGAGAGAGAGCGGGATTTGAGAGCAGGCAGTATGGGATGGGAGGAGGTGAGCGATCGGAGAAGGGAGGATGACGGAGGAGAGAGAGAGAGGGAAGACGAGAGATGAGAGATGGAAGAGAGGCTAGCAGGAGGGACTGAGAGAGAGAGGATTGATCAAATAGCAAAAGCAGCAATTAACAGAAGCAAAAGGTCTCATAATCATCATTATAGAAAGAACAGGAGAAAACAGAGAAAAGAAAGAACGGAGGAAAAAGGAAAAGAAAAAGGAAAGAGGGACTACAGAAACAACAGACGGGAAAAATAGACAGTTGACCATTTTTAATTAATCAGCATTAAACATAACAATGTGAAAATGTAGCATTTTTCTTTATTACAATCTCTCTCTCTCTCTCTCTCTCTCTCTCTCTCTCTCTCCTTCTCTCTCTCTCTCTCTCTCTCTTCTCTCTCTCTCTCTCTCTCTCTCTCATCACTCTCTCTCTTCTCACACACACACAACCACAACACACATACACCTCTCTCAACACACACCACACACACACACCACACACACACACACACACACACACACACCACACACAACAACACACACACACCCACACACAAGCACACCACACAACACACTCACCAAACACACACACACATCTCTCTTCTCTCTCTCTCTCCTCTCTCTCTCTCTCTCTCTTCTCTTCGCTCTCTCTCAGTGGAAAAGGGTGGAAAAAGTTATAAATCTGTTCTCTTGTTGATTATGACCCCCACTATCTACCCCCCTCGCCCGCAGCCCCCCCCACCACACACCCCCCACCCCCACAGACAGGACTCTCACCACCTGTCTCACTGTTTGGTGCCCTTTCGGTGCCATTGGACCCTACGATTCTATGGTTATACCATCTCAGGAAGGCCTGAAAGAAAATTGTCAACCGATTCTTTGTGTAGATGATCGTTTCTTGTCGATAGGCATACTGGAATGAAAGACGCTGGTGACCAGAAATCGTCAATCTCGTCTAGGGATTTATGTGAGTAGGCCACCTGAATGTAGGTATTATGCTTCGATTGGTTAAGAAAGAAGAAGAAGAAGAAGAATAAAAGAAAGGGAAACAATAGGGGAAAATGACAGAAAGAAATATGTCAAAACAGGACTGAAAGCAAACAAAATTGACAGAAAAAAAATGAAACAATCGTTTGGATTATAGAATTGTCAAGGTTAATGCCGTGATGATGACAAGAGAGAGGGAGGGAGAGAGAGGAGAGTAGAAGGAGGATGGAAGAGAAGAAAGAAGAAAGAAACAAAGACAGAAAGAAAGCGTGAAAAATAGAAAGAGAAAGAAAAGAAAATGAAGAGACTTAACATTTTAGAAAAAATGAAAAAGGTGGCTTTTTTTTCAAATAACAGAATGTGATATGATATGCCCGCTTGCAAACAAAGAGGACAGCAAAAGGAATAAGAAGGAGACGAGAGAGAGAGAGAGAGGAGAGAGAGGAGACATGAGAGAGGGGGGGGGGGGGTATGAGGGAGGAGAGGATGGAAGAGAGCTTTGAGGGAAGAAGAAAGTGAGAGAAGGAGTGAGAGGGGTGAGGGAGAGATGAGAGGGGAGGAGAGAGGGAGAGAGAGAAGGGAGGGAGGGAGAGAGAGGGGGGGAGGAGGAGAGGAGAGGGAAGAAGAGGGAGGATGAGAGACCCGGGGGAGTGGGAGAGGGAGGGGAGCAGGAGCCGGAGGGAGGAGGGAGGAGTGTCCGAGGGTGATGAGTGAGAGAGGGAAGGAGAGAGACAGGAGGGAGAGAGGAGAGGAGGGGAGAGATCGGAGAGAGAGGAGTCGGAGGAGAGGAGCGAGGGAGAGAGAGAGTGGGAGGAGAGAGAGTCTGAGAAGGAAGGGAGAGGGGGAAGGGTTCGTGGAAAAGAGGAGGGCGGGGAGGGGAGGGAGAGAATGAGAGAGGGATGATGGGTGGAGGAAAGGGGACCATTGGAGGAGAAGATAGGGCGGTAGGGGAGGAGAGGATTGGAGAGGGAGAGGGAGGACCGAGAGAGTGGAGGCCCAAGGATGGAGAGGGGGGATGGAGGAGAAGGGGAGTGAAGTATGGATGAGAGGGAGGAGGAGAGGGGATGGGAGAGGGGGGAGGAGGGTGGGAGGAAGGGAGGAGGGATGGAGCGAGATGGAGGAGGAGAGGAGAGAGAGGAGAGGATGATAGAGTGTGAGTGCTACCCTCCCGCTCGCGGGGGACCCCCCACCCCCTTACCACACCGGCGGGGGGATACCCCGCCGGGGCCCCGCCCGCCGCGCCCCCCGCCCCCCACCGACCCCCCACCCGAAGGGATAGATTGAACCGAGCCCCCCGAAGAGGGGAACGAAGAGGAGCCGCCCGCCTGAAGGATTCCTCCCCGACAAGGAAGAGAGATGAACATGTGATAGGAAGGAGGAGGAGGTGAAGTGATAAGAGAGATAGAAGTGAGAGGATCGAAGGCCCCCCCCCCGTACGACAACCCCAGCCGAAAACCCGCCCCCCCGACACGAAGGATAGGGAAAAAAGGATCGCGAATGTACGATAAGATATATTAAGATATATAGAGATTAAAGATTAGAGATAGATGGAGGAGTAGATTAAGTTTTGTTAAGATTGATGTATTATAAAGATTGGGATAGATTACATAGGAAGACCCCACCTCCCGCCCCACCGCAGCCCGGACCAACACCCCCTCTCCCACACCCCGACTCGCCCCCCCTCCCCGACCCCCGACAGCGAACGCAACCGCACCGAATACCGAGATATAGTGGATGATGAGGGATAAGATATGATTAAGATTACCACGAGAAGATTAGATATAGATAGAAGATAGATAATTTTGTTTTAAGGGATGTTTAGTGAGTAAGATATGATAATGAAGAGAAGGGAGGACGGGGGAAGAGAAGAGGGAGAAGACGAAGATTAGGAGAAGAAGATTGAAAAAGGATAGATGATAAAGATAGGAGGATCAATTGGAGATCTGATCGAGCAGCAAGCAGACAACCGAAGACCCAACCGAAGAAAGGAAGGGTGATGAAGATGTGGATAGAGGAAGAAAGAGATTAAGAAGAAGAGAAAGATTAGAAAGTGAGGAAGAAGTGAGAAAGAAGAAAGAAGATAAAGTTGAAGAGAAAGATGATAAAAGGAGGATTGAAGATTCGATAGTATAAAATAAGATGTGATTGTAAGAGAGATAAATTGAGGGAGAGAAGGGCAAAAGTATAGAAGAAGATGATAATAGAGAAGGTCAGGAAGCGGAGAGAGGAAGAGATAGATTAGATAGAGGATGGATGATAGAATTTTTTTGTTTTGTTTTAGATAGAGTAGAAAGGCGAGAGAGGAGGAGATGGTTGACGATGAACAAGCCAACGCCACACCACAGGGAAGGAAAGATTACCCCGGCAGAAAAGACAGGAAGAGAGAGGATCCAGAGATTGTTGTTTTAAAGAATAAAGATTATGAGAAGATATATATAGAATAGGAAGAGAGGAGATAAATCCAGATAAAAGGAGGATCTATAAGATAGGGGTATAAGAGGATTAGAGATAAAGAAGAGAAGAAAGAGTTGGTAGAATATTAGAGAGATTGAAGAACGAAAAGGAAAAGGGGTAAGATATTCGTCCGCGACGTCCCCACGCCCCCGAAGAGAATGAGATAGGATAGATTAGAGTAGAGCCCCCGACCCGAAAGAGATGAACGAAGAGGGGAGAAATTAGTTATGACGAGAGAAAGATAGATGAGAGGAAAGATAGGGATGAATTGAAGGAGAAGAAAGAGAAAGAGGAGGGATAAGATAGATGAATTGTGATTAAATAGTAGATAAGAGAAATGAAGAGGGATAGATTAGTATAGAGATAAAAGAGTGATAGAAGATGAGATTGAGTGATGTTGTCAGAACTAGAACTAAGATGTGTTATGAAGATGATGATAGATAGTATGAAATGAAGAAGGTTTAAAGAGCACCCGCCGCCGCCCCGAAGAGAAGATAGAGATTAGAATAGATTGATAGGGATTTTGATGATGATTAAGGAGAAGGATGGATTGAAGATGAATGTTATAAGAAGAGAATCCGAAGAGAAGAGGATCCCCGAGAAGATGAAAAGAAATTAAGATGTTTTAGAAAAGGATAGGTGAGGAAGAATAGAATTAGAGATTAGATAGGATGAGGATGAGATGCATAAAGAGAGATTGAAAAGGGATAGATGTTTGTGATAATGTAAAGGATTGTTTAGAGAGAGAGAGAAATGTTAAGTATGATTGTTATTTTTATTATTCTTGTTGTTTTTACATTGCGTTACATAGTTTTTTAGTTAGTTTTTGTGACAAAGGAGTTTATGCTGAATTCATAAATAGCGTCATTTTTAGGGTATAATTTGATTACATTTGTTGTCTTATTAATAATGTACACGGGAAACGGAAGAAAGAAACATGAAATAAATCAGTCTTGTCGTATTTTTTATCAGTATGTTCTATTTTTAAGGTTTTTGTTAGTATGGTTGTCTCATTGCAAACCATATAGAAACCTTCTACTTACTTTGACTCCAAAAAGCTTGTGCCCTAATCAATGACGCATACAAAAACACAAAGAGTCCACTAGTCATGCATACTCCTGGCTTTGTGCTGCAATATGGCATTGGAATTATGTACTGCCCCAAATTCCAGAAAGGGAAGAAAAATCATCAATTTCACATTACAAAAAAAATTATCACAGAGCCGGGCGATTTTATCTTTTCAAATTTTTGTGGTTTGTGACTATTCCCCCTTGTTGCTGATAACCAATGAACCACGAACTGTGTCTAACATTCCCGAGGTTTTTTCTTTCAGGCATTCAATATTCATACCTAAATTTATACCGTTCCCCGCGCCAGATTTTTGTGATGCTTGCTGCCACCCTAAGCTATTGCTGGCATGGTTACCAGTTCCCAGGAGATGGGGTGGGTCTATTATGGAACAGATGTACGAAGTAAGGGGAAATGGAGAATGCACGGGATAAATGTATATATAAAATAGCCCGAAACCTCCGTTTGCGGCAATAGTAAGTGTAAACATCTTATTCTGCTTCATTCATTGCCTGGTCGGAAGAAAGAATACCTGTATAATCCATCTCCTGTTTATTCTCTGCCATTGTCCTTTCTCTGGTGATTCGATTCACAGAAGGTTACATGATCTACGTACGTGAAGGTATTACTACTCTTTGCAAGCCACTCTCTGTTTCTCTTTTCCTTTCGGTCTCTGTTGTGTGTCTGTTCTTCTGTCTGTCTGTCTGTCAGTTGTGTGGACGGGAGTTCTGTGTTGCTCGTGTATGATTCGTATTTCTTCGTTGTTGGTTTCTGTCTCTTGATAAGTTTGCGGTCCACTTTCCGCTTGAGTTGCCTGGTCTGTTCTCTCTATCTCTGTCTGAATTCTGTTTGTTGTCTGTCAGGTACATCTTCTCCCACCTCTATCTTACAGACTCTTTGTCTCTGTTCTCTTTCTCTGTTCTCTGTCGTCTCTCTCTCTTCTCTCTCTACTCTCTCTCTCTCTCTCTCTTCTCCTCTCCTCTCTCTCTCTCTCTCTTCTCCTTCTGTGGTTTCTGTCTGTCTGTCTTTCTCTCTCTCTCTCGCTCTCTCTCTCCTCTCTCTCTTCTTCTTCTCTCTCTCTCTCTAGGCTTTCCTCATCTGACACCCTTACAATCTTTTCATACATTAACCTACGCGACAATACATACAAGCCCCCGACCGCCCGAACATGAGTACGCTCACAAACGTATGACAATCTCCGCCAACATCATAAAGTAACACCACAACACACACACACACACACACACACACACACACACACACACACACACACCACACACACACCACCCACACTGGCTGACTAGACTGAAACCAATTTATTGTCAGATTTTATATCAAGGTTGTACTCACAACACACAACACACACACACACACCACACAACACACACAACACACACACACACACACACAACACACACACACACACACACACACCACACACCACACAACACCCACACACACGTGTGACACACACACAACACACACAACACACACAAACACACACCCACACCACACACACACACACACAAACAAAACACACACACA
>CM031607.1:62739752-62767252 GCA_018398815.1 Conus ventricosus | reverse complement strand
GCGTGAGTGAGGGAAGAGGAAGGAAGAGAGAGAGAACGAACGGACAGACAGAGAGGAAGAGGTTCTGAGTGTAAGCTCTGCAGGAGAGAAGAGCAGAGAGATGAGGGGAGGAGAGAAGAGAACCGAGTTGTAGCATTTAGCACCATAGAGAGTCTGCAGAGGAAGGACTAAAGAGAGATGTGGAGAGAGAGAGTTGCTAACTAATGAAGAGAAAAAGAAAGAAAAGAAAAAGAAAAGAAAAGCAACCATGTCCATTTTATAGAGCAGACTAGAAGAGAGAGAGAGAGAGAGAGAAGAGAGAGAGAGAGAGAAGAGAGAGAGAGAGAGAGAGAGAGAGAGAGAGAGAGAGAGAGTGCAATGCGTTAATGCAGGAAGAAAGAAAGGAGAACAGATCGGTGTCTAATAGTCACTGTTCAATCTGAACCGGGGTTCGACCTCATACCTGGCAGCGTCACTTCGTCAAGCAGAACCACAGGCCAACGCCAGTGCCAGCAGTCCAACCTGACCAACGCCAGCAGTTCAAGGAAAGAAAGAATGTTTTATTTTGTTTGATTCCATATGCATTGATGTTTCGTTCTATGATCATGTGTAGTAAAGTTTATAGACTTTACTAGTGGTTTGATGTGACGAATGCATGGATATATGAATGAGATTATAAGCAAGCTGTAAGTGGTGTTTGGGCTGTGCGCTAGTCCCTTCCTCCACTGACATACCCCGAGGTTGACAATTTATTGGCGAGCCTGCCAGGATATTCTGGCCTATTTATTATAATTGTTCAACTTCTCAGAGAGGAAGCTGGGTGGGATTCAAGTATTGTAATCCTAAGACAAGGTAGTGTCTTACTGTATGTCCCAAGATAGTTAAATACTAGGCTTGGCATTGCTTCCAAGATAGTTAATACTAGGCTTGGCATTTCAGCCCCAGAGTACTCATTTCGCACAGATTGCCTATAATTCGCTCTGATAGTTGGGTCAGGCGCTAGGCGTCTTATAAAAACTAATTACGTTGTCCCAAGCTAATATTGTCATTCATAGGATTGTGCTATTACGTCCGCGTGTCGGTAACCACCAGTTTTGGCTGTCGTAGTAGTAAGATCTTGTTCAACAAAAAAAAAGAGATATAATGGCGGAAGAAAAGAACACCCCTATTGAACAACTTGTGAGCGTCGATCGTGACTTAGGCTACTCGGGAGAAGAGTTGCGAGCATTCGTTGAAACCCAACAAAAGATGGAAAGAGATGAACGAGGGAAAGACGCCGTGTTGCAGTAGAAATTGCAGAGCAGGAAAAAGCTAAAGAAATGCAGGAAACAGAAAGACTAAAAGAAATGCAGGAAACAGAAAGATTAAGGATTCAGACTAGCGAGACGCAGGAAACAGAAAGATTAAGGATTCAATTAGAGTTAGAGAGACTGAAAATACAAAGGGAGACTACCGATGATGGTAGTTCAGTTTCCAGTGACTCTGTGCGCAGTTACGCCCCCCGACCAAAGTTGCCAAAATTCTCTGAAGGAACCGATTCTATTGACGCGTACATCAGTCGTTTTGAAACGTTCACGACGAGTCAGGGTTGGCCTTCAGAAGAGTGGGCAGTCATTTTGTCAGCGCTATTGACGGGTAAGGCATTACAGATTTTCACTGCATTGCCAGCAGACACCCAATCTGATTTTGGTGCTGTGAAGGAATCATTGATGAAGGGATTTGACCTCACAGAGGAGGGATTCAGGAAAAATTTCGATCAGCTAGATTGCAAGCAGGTGAAACGTACACCAGTTTGGTGCACGTTTGGATCACTATTTTGAGAAGTGGTTAGAGTTGAGTGGACGAAAGGGAGTTCGCTGAGTTGAAAGAGCCGTTATGAAAGAACAGATTTTTTGTCAGGTTGCAGTCCTGAGTTAACCATACATTTGAAAGAGAGACAGCCAGAGACAGCAGGGGAGTTGTTGAAGTTCGCAGAGGTGTATAGAGAGGCACGTTTGGGCACTAAGGTGCAGGAGAAACAGGTGCCAGGCACAGGTGAGAAGAGTGCAAGGAGACTAGGGGAGTTTTCTGCACAGTCTGCAAACCCAGTGGTGGGCAGAAAGGAGGACAAAGGGACAATAGGTGTTTCATTTGTCACAAGAAGGGACATGTGGCGAGGATTGTCACATGAGTTCCAGAATGCAGCAGCCTTGCAAGAGGTGGATAGGGGTCGCCAGGGGAAACGACCTGCAGTGGAACCAAAAGGGATCCAATCTGAAGAGGGTAAGAGTGCGGCCTATGGCCAGCACGGACAGCAGTCAGTGTCAGGAATGGAGGCACTAGGCTGAGTGGTTCGTTACCAGTGGAAGAAGGGTGGATTGGCCAGCAAGGGTGAAAGTGTTACGAGACACTGGTTGTTCATGTGGTGTAGTTAGAACAACGCTGGTCGAGAAAGGGGATTTGACAGGGCAAATCCAGACCTGTACTCTAATCGATGGCACTGTGAGGGAGTTCCCAGTTGCTAAGATAGAAGTACGTACCCCTTACTTCTCAGGCGAGTTGTCTGCGTTGGTGATGGAGAAACCCCTTCATGATTTGATCATCGGAAATATTCCAGGTGCAAGGGATCCAGGGGATCCTGAGTTGTTGACTGCTACAGGGCAGCAGTTCAAACACGGAGCAAGAAGGAGGAAAAGGTTGATAAACCGTTAGTCGTTCCAGCAAGGACGTCAGGCATAGACGTGTCGCCTGATGAGTTTAGGGCAGCGCAGGAACAAGACCCTTCGCTCGTGAAGTCTTGGGAGTTGGCAAGGGTGGAGAGAAACAGGTGGTTAGAGGAGGTGAGACAGAATTTCTGGTGAAAGGCGGGTTGTTGTACCGAGTGTTCACCAAGGGGAAGACAGGTAAGGTGACAACTCAGTTAGAGGTACCAGCAGATTATCGTGACACTGTCATGTCAGTGGGTCACGAGTCGCTCATGGCGGGTCATCTCGGCACCAGCAAAACGGCTGACCGAATCTTTGATGATTTTCATTGGCCAGGGGCAATGGCAGACATCAAGCGTTTCTGCATGTCATCTGATGTGTGTCAAAGGTCAGCCACGAGAGGGGTGAAGAGGAAGGCGCCTCTTAAACAGACTCCTTTAATTGACACACCATTCAGAGAGTGGCTGTTGATCTGATGGCCCAATCTCGCCCTGTTCCAAAGGTGGGCACGGGTATGAGACATGTAAGGTTGCAAAGGAAGGTTTGCAGGAGGCTAGGTCGTTCAGAAGAAGCAATATGACAGGAAGGTGAGGAAGCAATCCCTCAAGGCGGGAGATCAAGTCCTGTTACTGCTTCCCGGGTCACAACGAGCTGCTGATGCATTGGAAAGGACCATTCACCATCACTGAAAAGGTAGATCGGGATTACCGAATTGATGTGAATGGGAAATCAAAACTTTCCATGCGAATTTGCTCCGCAAATATATTCAGCGTGAGACTCAGCACATAGGCGCAGCAGCATCATTGATGGAGGTGAAGGAGACCCAGCAGAAGAAGGGGAGATTTTGTTGCCTGAGTTTCCAGGAGAAGAGTCATACAGGGATGTGTCACTGTATGAAGGGCTAGACAGTAGGAGACAGGAGGAAGTTAGGGGGCTCCTAGAACAGTATAGGGCGTCCCTGACTGATAAACCAGGCAGGACAACTCTAGAGACATGTACGGTGGAGTTAACATCGCAAAAACCCGTACATGTGAAACCCTACCCGATCCCGTATGCCACCAAGCAAGTGATCGAGGAGGAGGTGGAAAAGGTGTTGGACCTTGGGGTGATTGAACCGTCCAAATCATCGTATAGTGCACCCGTCGTCTTAGTGAGGAAAAAGTCAGGTGAGCATCGATTCTGTGTTGACTATAGACGTCTGAACAGTGTCACCAAGGTCGATGCAGAAGTCATTCCGAACGTGGAGGACCTCTTCGCTCAGGTCGCCACAAGCAAGAGCAAATATTTCGCCAGAATAGATCTGAGCAAGGGTTATTGGCAAATAGCCTTGAGTGAGGACTCAAAGGAAGTCACAGCATTCTCCACTCCCATGGGGCTATACCAGTGGCGAGTACTTCCTTTTGGTATGGTCAACGCACCTGCAGTCTTCTCTCGGATGATGAGGAAGTTATTGACGGGATTGGAAGGTGTTGTGAATTTCATGGATGACATTCTGATAGCATCTGAGACATGGGAGGAGCATATGAGGCAGCTAGGAGCAGTTTTAGAGAGGTTGAGACGAGCCAATCTCACAGCCAGACCAACAAAGTGCCAGATTGGTTTTCCAAGCCTGGAGTTCCTGGGCTTTGTTGTTGGAGGCGACACAAAGCAGCCAGAAAAGGGAAAGGTGGAGAAGATGATGAATTCAGAGAGACCAAAGACCAAAACAGAAGTCAGGAGTCTGCTAGGTTTTATTGGCTTCTACAGGGAGTTTGTTCCAAATTTCGCTGCAATCACGAGTCCTCTCAGTGATTTGGTCAAGGCAGGGAAACCGGCAGTGGTCGAGTGGTCAGACGCTGCAGAGCAAGCACTGCAGACAGTGCTGGAAAGACTAGGTTCCCGTCCCATCTTGAAGCTACCAGATATGTCCAAACCATTTTTGTTGTGGACAGATGCATCAGGCGGGGAGTAGGTGCAGTATTGTTGCAGGAGCATGAAGGGGTCGAGTTTCCTGTGAGGTATGCTAGCAGGAAGTTGACAAAGTGTGAAGAAGGGTACGCAACGGTAGAGAAGGAGTGTTTAGCTGTCGTGTGGGCCGTGCAGAAATTTCACAATACTTGTATGGGAAAGAGTTCGTGATAGAGACTGATCATCAACCACTCAAATTCCTGCAGGAGGCACAGCTGAAAAACAGCAGGGTGCTGCGTTGGGCAATGGCACTGCAGCCCTACAGGTACCGAGTGCAGTACATTCCAGGTCGACAGAATGTCGGAGCTGACTATTTAAGCCGTGTAGTTCTAGCAAGCTGCAACTCAGAGGAAGTCAGTCATATCCGGGGTGCATAGCTACTTTGTTGATAATATGTGTTGATTACAGTTATGTTGAGTGGATATGGGTCATTCCCATTTGGCTATGGTTCATATTTTTTGTGTGAGATTTGTTCATGTAAATGTAGTTGTGTTTGGAGCATACAGTCGCTTGTGTGGTAATGCACTAATTGCGATAAGTGAGGATGGAGATTCCTCAGTGAGGTGTCATGGATCGTGATCATATTAAATTGTGCTTTTCATGGTAGTTGTGAAGAGAAGATGTGGCAAATCCGCAGGTAGGGAATTGCATAGATGCGCACAGAGGTTGTTATAAAATGAGTTGAAATAACGCAAGAGCGCACGTCAATGATAACTCATTGGAGTGGTATTCACTAATGATATATTTTATAAATTATAAACCGGTTGTTGTAAAGTATTTTCCAAACTTTGCACGTGTAGCTGTGTGTCAGCAAATTCGGTTGTTGTTTTTTGTACCGTTGTTTTGAGACAATGCGGAGCATAGTCTTTTGCAAGGGGGAAATTGTCACGGACAAAAATAGAAAAACCGAATTCGTGGTTAATCGCCAGCCAGCTCAGTCGGACTTAAGCCGAACTCAGACATTCTGGGCGTCGGGCCGATGCCTTCAAGCATCGCCTCAGCCAATTTGGGCACAGCGAGGAGGCTAATCCTAATCCTCCTTGGAGACAGCACCGACCCCGTAGACAGTCGGAGTGGCTGACCAACGTCTCAATAGGTCTGGCCAGACCTATTGCAACGTCTGGGCCAGACTGATCTAGCCAATTTGTAGGACCAGTGCCCACAATTAACTCGGACGTCGCCGGAAAGGGAGAGGGGGAAGGTATTGTGTGGTGGGGTGAAATCTAGCTAATTAATTAAATGACCATTGACCACCACAGAGAGTAAGACGTGTAGGCGTGACTGTCATGATTTGAATATCCAATGGAATTAGAGGGAGGCAACCTCAGAATGAAGGCGCGAAAATACTGACCATGGTACTCGCCCTTTGACAGATGGGTTTTAGGATAAGATAGGAATGCGTGAGTGAGGGAAGAGGAAGGAAGAGAGAGAGAACGAACGGACAGACAGAGAGGAAGAGGTTCTGAGTGTAAGCTCTGCAGGAGAGAAGAGCAGAGAGATGAGGGGAGGAGAGAAGAGAACCGAGTTGTAGCATTTAGCACCATAGAGAGTCTGCAGAGGAAGGACTAAAGAGAGATTGGAGAGAGAGAGAGTTGCTAACTAATGAAGAGAAAAAGAAAGAAAAGAAAAAGAAAAGAAAAGCAACCATGTCCATTTTATAGAGCAGACTAGAAGAGAGAGAGAGAGAGAGAGAGAGAGAGAGAGAGAGAGAGATAGAGAGAGAGAGAGAGAGAGAGAGAGAGAGAGAGAGAGAGAGAGTGCAATGCGTTAATGCAGGAAGAAAGAAAGGAGAACAGATCGATGTCTAATAGTCACTGTTCAATCTGAACCGGGTTCGACCTCATACCTGGCAGCGTCACTTCGTCAAGCAGAACCACAGGCCAACGCCAGTGCCAGCAGTCCAACCTGACCAACGCCAGCAGTTGTGTCGTGACTGGTGTTGTGAAAGTGACAGTGAAAAGAAAAGAAAAGAAAGAAGAAAAGGAAAGACAGTGATTCGTAATTAGTCTAAGATCACCTGGCCAGGTAAAGTGAAAAATCTATTTATACCCGGGTTAGTTAATGATGATTTAGATAAATGATTTTGTGAAGTTCAAGGAAAGAGAGAATGTTTTATTTTGTTTGATTCCATATGCATTGATGTTTCGTTCTATGATCATGTGTAGTAAAGTTACAGACTTTACTAGTGGTTTGATGTGACGAATGCATGATATATGAATGAGATTATAAGCAAGCTGTGAGTGTGTTTGGGCTGTGCGCTAGTCCTTCCTCCACTGACATACCCCGAGGTTGACAGATACACATATAGACAGACAGACGGACAGATAAACATACACTCTCTGTCTGTCTCCCTCTCTGTCTCTGTCCTCTCCTCTCTCTCTCTCTCTCTCTCTCTCTCTCTCTCTCTCCTCTCTCTGTGTCCATCTCTGTCTCTCTCTCTCTCTCTCTCTCTCTCTACCACACACACACACACACACACACACACACACACACACACACACACACAACACACACACACACACACACACACACACATTTCTTGGCAGATACCCGTGCGGTCCCTATTCTATGACTTGAAAAGTCCTGTCTGAAGACCAGATTAAATACTATGGTGTCAGGTTCGTCGTCACGGTGGGTCTGCTGAAGTGTATAGTCACAGACAAGGGCACCTAAGCCTCACGGTCTTCAAAGGCAAAAGAGGAAATAAGATTAACAAAATGAATGAACCGACGAATAAAAAAGCAAATAAATGAACATATGAATAACTCTATAATTAGGATAAACAAATTACTAAACAGGTAAATAAATGAATGAATTGATAGTAAATGATAAGTAAATACAGAAATAAATAAAGAAAGAAAGAAAGGAGGGAAGGAATGGAAGAAAGAAAGAAAAAAGAAAGAAAGAAGGAAGGAGAGAAAGAAGGAATGAATGTACGAACGAACGAACGAAAGAAAGAAAGAAAGAAAGAAAGAAAGAGCTACAAAATCTTTAAAGAAAAAAAAGTTTGAAAGAAAGAAAGAAAGAAATCAGGCGCCCGTTGAGCTTTACTGATACAGAAATGTTGTGCACATGTTTTCTCACTCGATTTTTTTGCACAGAGAGAGAGAGAGAATTTGTGCTGTCAGAGAGAGAGAGAGAGAGAGAGAGAGAGAATTTGTTGAAATAGTGTTTGTTGAAATAGACTTACATATTCTCTCTCTCTCTCTCTCTCTCTCTCTCTCTCTCTCTCTCTCTCTCTCTCAGGTACTCGTTTTCTGCAGGGTAGATAGAGAGGTTTTTTTTTCTTTTAGTGGCCTCCCTTGTTCGGCATCCGGCAAGACGTATTTATATCCGCTCCGGTAAATTTCTAATCGTACCAACTGTAGATCGTCCAGCATGTCTCCTGAAGGTCTCTCCCATCCACTGTAGAAGCCACTCGCAATGCTGCACTGGAAGAAATGACATTGTCGGCATTCAAAATATAGGACAGAGAAAAACGAACTATCGTTGTTCTGAGGTTCACTTCAATTACCGAACAGCCCCCTGCCACGCAAACTCCAGGCCACAGCATGGCGTATCGTCGCAAGTGCTGAACAGGGATAGGCAGAGAGCAGAGACTTACAGAAGCGATCAAAGAAAAAGGCGTGTGAAAATTAATGTTCTCATCCGGTTTATTTAACGCCGACACCTCCTAGCGTATTTTACCACGTTGACAGAACCAGCGAGAGTCGCGTTACATGTGGTGAGATTTTCAAGTGTGACAACCATCTCCCTCCGTCTGTAACCCAGCCTGCAGAAGAAACACAGCACAGTGACAAGCAAACACAGATCGACTTGGAGCAGTGTGACAAAGAATCTATGACAGTTTCACATGATGAAGTGCCCGTCTTGGATTTTGGATCAGTGAAGCCAAGCGCTGATCAAGACTGTGTTGATGTGCTTTGTGATCTGAACAGGCCTCCGGCGAATGAACAACAGAACGACCCTCCAGAGAACGTGACTACCAGCGACATTATGGCATACCTACCGGGAATGATAAGAAACATGGAAAGCGTTCATTCTATTGACAGAGACAATGCGCAACCGACTTCCAGCGGCAATTCAGCTGTGGAGAACGGAAATCTTGTTGACTGTGGATAAACATTTTGGGAGCATCAATGACAATCACATCGGTGTTCGAAGTTTGTTGATTATTTCCGTGATTTGTTTTCCTCATCGCGATGTTGCTTTCTGACATTCATTGTTTGTGTGTATTCTTTGACATTCATTTTCGAACAGCCCCACTCCCATCGTCAACCCTGCATGAGAACGGGCTTTGTAACCTTATCTCATTAAATCATACGCTCGTCCTCTCTCTCTCTCTCTCTCTCTCTCAGGTACTCGTTTTCTGCAGGTAAATAGAGAGGGGTTTTAAGCCGAAAAACTCGGACCCTACCTGTGATTTTAACTCACGACCGTCAAATTCTTAAAAGGAAAATCATAATTAATCCGTAGGACAAAGGGGACAACAGATTACAAGACAAACCACGACGCGTTTCGACATCTTAGATCTTCTTCGGGCAAGATGGAAAAAAAAAACAAACCACACACACAAAACATTCAGGACAATGAAAACGAAGAATGAGCTATCACCTATAAAAAACGGACGTGAAGCACAATAAGGAACAATGAACAGTAGCATACAACGATCACAAGTGCACACATAAAACTGATGACGTGAAGCACAATAAGGAACCATGAACAGTAGCATACAACGATCACAAGTGCACACATAAAACTGATGACGTGAAGCACAATAAGGAACAATGAACAGTAGCATACAACGAGCACAAGTGCACACATAAAACTGATGACGTGAAGCACAATAAGGAACCATGAACAGTAGCATACAACGATCACAAGTGCACACATAAAACTGATGACGTGAAGCACAATAAGGAACCATGAACAGTAGCATACAACGAGCACAAGTGCACACATAAAACTGATGACGTGAAGCACAATAAGGAACCATGAACAGTAGCATACAACGAGCACAAGTGCACACATAAAACTGATGACGTGAAGCACAATAAGGAACCATGAACAGTAGCATACAACGAGCACAAGTGCACACATAAAACTGATGACGTGAAGCACAATAAGGAACCATGAACAGTAGCATACAACGATCACAAGTGCACACATAAAACTGATGACGTGAAGCACAATAAGGAACCATGAACAGTAGCATACAACGATCACAAGTGCACACATAAAACTGATGACGTGAAGCACAATAAGGAACCATGAACAGTAGCATACAACGATCACAAGTGCACACATAAAACTGATGACGTGAAGCACAATAAGGAACAATGAACAGTAGCATACAACGAGCACAAGTGCACACATAAAACTGATGACGTGAAGCACAATAAGGAACAATGAACAGTAGCATACAACGAGCACAAGTGCACACATAAAACTGATGACGTGAAGCACAATAAGGAACAATGAACAGTAGCATACAACGAGCACAAGTGCACACATAAAACTGATGACGTGAAGCACAATAAGGAACAATGAACAGTAGCATACAACGAGCACAAGTGCACACATAAAACTGATGACGTGAAGCACAATAAGGAACCATGAACAGTAGCATACAACGAGCACAAGTGCACACATAAAACTGATGACGTGAAGCACAATAAGGAACAATGAACAGTAGCATACAACGAGCACAAGTGCACACATAAAACTGATGACGTGAAGCACAATAAGGAACCATGAACAGTAGCATACAACGAGCACAAGTGCACACATAAAACTGATGACGTGAAGCACAATAAGGAACCATGAACAGTAGCATACAACGATCACAAGTGCACACATAAAACTGATGACGTGAAGCACAATAAGGAACCATGAACAGTAGCATACAACGAGCACAAGTGCACACATAAAACTGATGACGTGAAGCACAATAAGGAACCATGAACAGTAGCATACAACGATCACAAGTGCACACATAAAACTGATGACGTGAAGCACAATAAGGAACCATGAACAGTAGCATACAACGAGCACAAGTGCACACATAAAACTGATGACGTGAAGCACAATAAGGAACCATGAACAGTAGCATACAACGAGCACAAGTGCACACATAAAACTGATGACGTGAAGCACAATAAGGAACCATGAACAGTAGCATACAACGATCACAAGTGCACACATAAAACTGATGACGTGAAGCACAATAAGGAACCATGAACAGTAGCATACAACGATCACAAGTGCACACATAAAACTGATGACGTGAAGCACAATAAGGAACCATGAACAGTAGCATACAACGATCACAAGTGCACACATAAAACTGATGACGTGAAGCACAATAAGGAACCATGAACAGTAGCATACAACGATCACAAGTGCACACATAAAACTGATGACGTGAAGCACAATAAGGAACCATGAACAGTAGCATACAACGATCACAAGTGCACACATAAAACTGATGACGTGAAGCACAATAAGGAACCATGAACAGTAGCATACAACGATCACAAGTGCACACATAAAACTGATGACGTGAAGCACAATAAGGAACCATAAACAGTAGCATACAACGAGCACAAGTGCACACATAAAACTGATGACGTGAAGCACAATAAGGAACAATGAACAGTAGCATACAACGAGCACAAGTGCACACATAAAACTGATGACGTGAAGCACAATAAGGAACCATGAACAGTAGCATACAACGATCACAAGTGCACACATAAAACTGATGACGTGAAGCACAATAAGGAACCATGAACAGTAGCATACAACGAGCACAAGTGCACACATAAAACTGATGACGTGAAGCACAATAAGGAACCATGAACAGTAGCATACAACGAGCACAAGTGCACACATAAAACTGATGACGTGAAGCACAATAAGGAACCATGAACAGTAGCATACAACGAGCACAAGTGCACACATAAAACTGATGACGTGAAGCACAATAAGGAACCATGAACAGTAGCATACAACGAGCACAAGTGCAAAAATAAAACTGATGACGTGAAGCACAATAAGGAACCATGAACAGTAGCATACAACGAGCACAAGTGCACACATAAAACTGATGACGTGAAGCACAATAAGGAACCATGAACAGTAGCATACAACGAGCACAAGTGCACACATAAAACTGATGACGTGAAGCACAATAAGGAACCATGAACAGTAGCATACAACGAGCACAAGTGCACACATAAAACTGATGACGTGAAGCACAATAAGGAACCATGAACAGTAGCATACAACGAGCACAAGTGCACACATAAAACTGATGACGTGAAGCACAATAAGGAACCATGAACAGTAGCATACAACGAGCACAAGTGCACACATAAAACTGATGACGTGAAGCACAATAAGGAACAATGAACAGTAGCATACAACGAGCACAAGTGCACACATAAAACTGATGACGTGAAGCACAATAAGGAACCATGAACAGTAGCATACAACGAGCACAAGTGCACACATAAAACTGATGACGTGAAGCACAATAAGGAACCATGAACAGTAGCATACAACGAGCACAAGTGCACACATAAAACTGATGACGTGAAGCACAATAAGGAACCATGAACAGTAGCATACAACGAGCACAAGTGCACACATAAAACTGATGACGTGAAGCACAATAAGGAACCATGAACAGTAGCATACAACGAGCACAAGTGCACACATAAAACTGATGACGTGAAGCACAATAAGGAACCATGAACAGTAGCATACAACGAGCACAAGTGCACACATAAAACTGATGACGTGAAGCACAATAAGGAACCATGAACAGTAGCATACAACGAGCACAAGTGCACACATAAAACTGATGACGTGAAGCACAATAAGGAACCATGAACAGTAGCATACAACGAGCACAAGTGCACACATAAAACTGATGACGTGAAGCACAATAAGGAACCATGAACAGTAGCATACAACGAGCACAAGTGCACACATAAAACTGATGACGTGAAGCACAATAAGGAACCATGAACAGTAGCATACAACGATCACAAGTGCACACATAAAACTGATGACGTGAAGCACAATAAGGAACCATGAACAGTAGCATACAACGAGCACAAGTGCACACATAAAACTGATGACGTGAAGCACAATAAGGAACCATGAACAGTAGCATACAACGAGCACAAGTGCACACATAAAACTGATGACGTGAAGCACAATAAGGAACCATGAACAGTAGCATACAACGAGCACAAGTGCACACATAAAACTGATGACGTGAAGCACAATAAGGAACCATGAACAGTAGCATACAACGAGCACAAGTGCACACATAAAACTGATGACGTGAAGCACAATAAGGAACCATGAACAGTAGCATACAACGAGCACAAGTGCACACATAAAACTGATGACGTGAAGCACAATAAGGAACCATGAACAGTAGCATACAACGAGCACAAGTGCACACATAAAACTGATGACGTGAAGCACAATAAGGAACCATGAACAGTAGCATACAACGAGCACAAGTGCACACATAAAACTGATGACGTGAAGCACAATAAGGAACCATGAACAGTAGCATACAACGAGCACAAGTGCACACATAAAACTGATGACGTGAAGCACAATAAGGAACCATGAACAGTAGCATACAACGAGCACAAGTGCACACATAAAACTGATGACGTGAAGCACAATAAGGAACAATGAACAGTAGCATACAACGAGCACAAGTGCACACATAAAACTGATGACGTGAAGCACAATAAGGAACCATGAACAGTAGCATACAACGAGCACAAGTGCACACATAAAACTGATGACGTGAAGCACAATAAGGAACCATGAACAGTAGCATACAACGAGCACAAGTGCACACATAAAACTGATGACGTGAAGCACAATAAGGAACCATGAACAGTAGCATACAACGAGCACAAGTGCACACATAAAACTGATGACGTGAAGCACAATAAGGAACAATGAACAGTAGCATACAACGAGCACAAGTGCACACATAAAACTGATGACGTGAAGCACAATAAGGAACCATGAACAGTAGCATACAACGAGCACAAGTGCACACATAAAACTGATGACGTGAAGCACAATAAGGAACAATGAACAGTAGCATACAACGAGCACAAGTGCACACATAAAACTGATGACGTGAAGCACAATAAGGAACCATGAACAGTAGCATACAACGAGCACAAGTGCACACATAAAACTGATGACGTGAAGCACAATAAGGAACAATGAACAGTAGCATACAACGAGCACAAGTGCACACATAAAACTGATGACGTGAAGCACAATAAGGAACCATGAACAGTAGCATACAACGAGCACAAGTGCACACATAAAACTGATGACGTGAAGCACAATAAGGAACCATGAACAGTAGCATACAACGATCACAAGTGCACACATAAAACTGATGACGTGAAGCACAATAAGGAACAATGAACAGTAGCATACAACGAGCACAAGTGCACACATAAAACTGATGACGTGAAGCACAATAAGGAACAATGAACAGTAGCATACAACGAGCACAAGTGCACACATAAAACTGATGACGTGAAGCACAATAAGGAACAATGAACAGTAGCATACAACGAGCACAAGTGCACACATAAAACTGATGACGTGAAGCACAATAAGGAACCATGAACAGTAGCATACAACGATCACAAGTGCACACATAAAACTGATGACGTGAAGCACAATAAGGAACAATGAACAGTAGCATACAACGAGCACAAGTGCACACATAAAACTGATGACGTGAAGCACAATAAGGAACAATGAACAGTAGCATACAACGAGCACAAGTGCACACATAAAACTGATGACGTGAAGCACAATAAGGAACCATGAACAGTAGCATACAACGAGCACAAGTGCACACATAAAACTGATGACGTGAAGCACAATAAGGAACCATGAACAGTAGCATACAACGATCACAAGTGCACACATAAAACTGATGACGTGAAGCACAATAAGGAACCATGAACAGTAGCATACAACGAGCACAAGTGCACACATAAAACTGATGACGTGAAGCACAATAAGGAACCATGAACAGTAGCATACAACGAGCACAAGTGCACACATAAAACTGATGACGTGAAGCACAATAAGGAACCATGAACAGTAGCATACAACGAGCACAAGTGCACACATAAAACTGATGACGTGAAGCACAATAAGGAACCATGAACAGTAGCATACAACGAGCACAAGTGCACACATAAAACTGATGACGTGAAGCACAATAAGGAACCATGAACAGTAGCATACAACGAGCACAAGTGCACACATAAAACTGATGACGTGAAGCACAATAAGGAACCATGAACAGTAGCATACAACGAGCACAAGTGCACACATAAAACTGATGACGTGAAGCACAATAAGGAACCATGAACAGTAGCATACAACGAGCACAAGTGCACACATAAAACTGATGACGTGAAGCACAATAAGGAACCATGAACAGTAGCATACAACGAGCACAAGTGCACACATAAAACTGATGACGTGAAGCACAATAAGGAACCATGAACAGTAGCATACAACGAGCACAAGTGCACACATAAAACTGATGACGTGAAGCACAATAAGGAACCATGAACAGTGGCATACAACGAGCACAAGTGCACACATAAAACTGATGACGTGAAGCACAATAAGGAACAATGAACAGTAGCATACAACGATCACAAGTGAAGCGAAATATAAAACCATAGAAGGGTAGCAGTCACTGTGAATCAATGGTAGTTTCAAAGTCCTTTTGAAAAAAACGTATTGTTTCAGTTACCGCCTGCAGTCAACTCACTTTGAAACTCACGACCGTCAGCTCAGCTTGCAAACGGTCTAACCACTGGGCCACGGGACCCATTTCGAATGATAATGAAATACTGCTGTTTGGGTTGATTTCGTGGCATATCTCGCTGTGAGAGAGAACATTTGTGCTCAGCGACTAAGCAAATATTGTCGTCAGTAGGGGCTTGGTAGGTGGTGTCCTGCGTATGTTGGATCAGAAGAGGCCTCACTGAACACCACTGAGGGACTCGGCAGCAGTGCAGTGTCTCCTCCGGTGGGTTGCCTCTTGACGGCTAGACATTGACTGCTCAGTGTGGATCGCTGGTGCCGGGGCTGGGTTCTTGGACAGGGTGTCGAAATGAACGGCGTGAATGCAATGCCACTGAGGTGGCAGAGAAGATGGGGCAGCACACACACCACACACACACACACAACACACACACACACACACACACACACACACACACACACACACACACACACACACACACAATTCCTGTCCTGGTTTAAGCGATTAGTTGTGAGCCCTCCGTCGTCGACGATTCTGCAGATGGCGAACTGAAGACGAACCACAGTTTCTCCCTTAATGAGAAACGCACGAGGCACGATGAGTACTCAAGGGTTACGGTGAACTAAGAAGTGATAATACCTAATTGAAATTTTAACTCTCTTTTCCCGAGGAATGAACATAACCTGTAACACTGTTCGCTGGTGTTCAACTGAGATACATCACTAGGCGTGAACTTGTACTTATTTTGAATACGCTGTGAAACCAATTTTAGAACTCTCTTTTCCCCCTAATTTGGCTTATTTCCAAAGCATTCTGAAGTACAATATTTCAGCAATAGTGACTGAAAATGTTGATCGACGAATCATGAATATAAATATAAATCAACCAGTCACAGCCTGATTTACACCACAGAAGAGTTGTCAGAAACCGAAATCCTTCATAGAAAAGCATCACAGAGTTACTTTCCCTTTCCACAACCCTTAACGGTTCCAAAAAAAAAAAAAAACACGTTCTTGAATCCTTTTCTTCCGCGCACCTGTCTTCATGGAAGCTTCCAGAACCTCAGTGATCTTGAATAGCGGACCGAAAGATCGGGCATTTGTGACCGAACAAGATCTTCAACTTTGCGAACCACACAATTTAGTTCCGAAGTGAGGCGACTACTGGTGGAAACTGAAACATACTTAAATTTAAATTGGAGGACTCACTACAGTAGAATTATTGTTAAGAATTGTTACACGATTTAGGTTCGCGATCTGTAAATTCGTCCAGTTGAGAACGCCCCGGAGAGACAGGAGCCTGGAGAAGCGCGACTTCCGCACATCCACACGTCCATCTGCACGGGTATAGGGTGCAAACACATCCACACGTCCATCTGCACGGGTATAGGGTGCAAACACATCCACACGTCCATCTGCACGGTATAGGGTGCAAACACATCCACACGTCCATCTGCACGGTATAGGGTGCAAACACATCCACACGTCCATCTGCACGGGTATGGGTGCAAACACATCCACACGTCCATCTGCACGGGTATAGGTGCAAACACATCCACACGTCCATCTGCACGGGTATAGGGTGCAAAGATTGCGTAATTCCCGCCACCCCCACCCCCACCCCCACCCCATACAGACCCCCCCCCCCCCCTCCCACCGGTAAACTAGATGGGACAAAATGGACTGGGGCTTTTTTTTTTTTTTGGTACTGACACTGCTATAGTGATCGGGCATAACAGCCTGAGACAAGGGTTACTGACACTGCTATAGTGATCGGGCATAACAGCCTGAGACAAGGGTTACTGACACTGCATAGTGATCGGGCATAACAGCCTGAGACAAGGGTTACTGACACTGCTATAGTGATCGGGCATAACAGCCTGAGACAATGGTTACTGACACTGCTATAGTGATCGGGCATAAACAGCCTGAGACAATGGTTACTGACACTGCTATAGTGATCGGGCATAACAGCCTGAGACAATGGTTACTGACATTGCTATGGTGATCGGGCATAACAGCCTGAGACAATGGTTACTGACACTGCTATGGTGATCGGGCATAACAGCCTGAGACAATGGTTACTGACACTGCTATAGTGATCGGGCATAACAGCCTGAGACAATGGTTACTGACACTGCTATGGTGATCGGGCATAACAGCCTGAGACAATGGTTACTGACACTGCTATGGTGATCGGCATAACAGCCTGAGACAATGGTTACTGACACTGCTATAGTGATCGGGCATAACGGCCTGAGACAATTGTTACTGACACTGCTATAGTGATCGGGCATAACAGCCTGAGACAATGGTTACTCACACTGTTATAGTGATCGGGCATAACAGCCTGATACAATGGTTACTGACACTGCTATAGTGATCGAGCATAACAGCCTGAGACAATGGTTACTGACACTGCTTAGTGATCGGGCATAACAGCTGAGACAATGGTTACTGACAGCTATAGTGATCGGGCATAACAGCCTGAGACAATGGTACTGACACTGCTATAGTGATCGGGCATAACAGCCTGAGACAATGGTTAGTGATCGGGCATAACAGCCTGAGACAATGGTTACTGACACTGCTATAGTGATCGGGCATAACAGCCTGAGACAATGGTTACTGACACTGCTATGGTGATCGGGCATAACAGCCTGAGACAATGGTTACTGACACTGCTATAGTGATCGGGCATAACAGCCTGAGACAATGGTTACTCACACTGCTATAGTGATCGGACATAACAGCCTGAGACAATGGTTACTGACACTGCTATAGTGATCGGGCATACAGCCTAAGACAATGGTTACTGACACTGCTATTGTGATCGGCATAACAGCCTGAGACAATGGTTACTCACACTGCTATAGTGATCGGGCATAACAGTCTGAGACAATGGTTACGGGACACTGCTATAGTGATCGGGCATAACAGCCTGAGACAATGGTTACTCACACTGCTATAGTGATCGGGCATAACAGTCTGAGACAATGGTTACTGACACTGCTATAGTGATCGGGCATAACAGCCTGAGACAATGGTTACTGACACTGCTATAGTGATCGGGCATAACAGCCTGAGACAATGGGTACTGACACTGCTATAGTGTGGGGCATAACAGTCTGAGACAATGGTTACTGACACTGCTATAGTGATCGGGCATAACAGTCTGAGACAATGGTTACTGACACTGCTATAGTGATCGGCATAACAGCCTGAGACAATGTCTCCATCATATCTGTGGACCACCCTGTCCAGTATGCTTCCACCAGCATGGCTGGGATCGTTAAGAGACCCGTTTGAGGTTAAAAGTGGTCAGGAAGTTGATTACGGTTATCCTGCAGCTGAAAATCTACATCTCTAAGAACAAGACTGCCTGTCACCACGGCAGTGATGAAATAGATTTGGAAATTCCCGGGGAAAAAAAAGTCAGACTCCATCCGTCAAAGCCTTTGTGTCCAAGTCCGCGGTTACAGTTTAGGCTTCAAAACGCTATGCTTTCTTTATTACACTCAAATCTCCCACTTGGTTTTGTCAGATGACCAGCCAGTACCAAAACATATTCATCGTACAGTACAGCCCTTGATCCATATTTTTGTGCCTGACCCTGAGACTGATCCAAGGTGCGTTCTTTTTGTATCACATCACCACCATCCACATGACCCTTCATTTTTATGTCGTCTGTTACACTTTCCATTCCCAGATCGTTGCGCTCTGTCGATGGCGTAGAAACACAAGTCCACAAACCATGTATAATTCTGCTAAACCTTGCTGACATGTGGCATTGAACTATTTGAATGACCCAAATTCTTGCACGAAATCGTCTTTTTCACGTTATGAAGATCTCTATACATAGACCTAGTGCCATTTTCATCGATTGAAGCTGTGCTATTGCTACTTGACCTCTGTTGTAACTCCGAACTCTTACTTTTGATTGGGAAGAAGACTGTAAGAAGGAATTAGAGGATCTGTTGTAGTATAAGAGTAAGGTGCGTCATTTACAATGCAGGTGTGTAGCAAAAGGAAAGATGCTGCTGTACAGGCAAGGCGATGGTTCAGGTGTATCTGCGGATTATGGCCAGTCCCCCCCCCCCCCACCCCCCACCCCTCACCCCCCATCCCCACGCCGAGAAGGACAAAGTACTGACCGCATGAAGAACCGCACAAGTATCAGATTCAGACCCTTTTCCTTTTCCCCGCTCTGTTAAATGCTGTGCTGGTTTAAAAAAAAATAACAAAAACGTAAAAGACAGAAGATAAGATAAGAAAATGTTGCTTATAGCCCAGCCGACCGCAAAGGGCCACATCAGGCTGAAAAAAGACAGAATGGAATATAATGAGAAAGACAGACAAACAGACAGACAGACAGACAGACAGATAGAAAATTACGGAAGGAGGAAAGGACACAAAAAAAAGGAAGAAAGGAAAAACCGATGGAATAAAATTAAGAAAAACAACAGGGGGGAAAAAATGAAGGCACGTAAAGAGAAAGAAAGGAACAGAACAAAACAGATAGAATCTTTTCAACAACAAAAAACAAAAAACAAAAAGCAAAAAAATAGAGGGAGAAAAAGAAAGGCGCGTAAAGAGAAAGAAAAAGAATGGAACAAAAAAAAAAAAAACAGACAGAATTTCAAAAGAAAATAAATAATTTCTAAATGACAATACTAAACCAAATATGCCGTGCTGGAAAAATACAAGAGAAAAGAAAGTGAGGTAGAAAGAAAAATAAGGAGGGAGAGAAAGAAAAAAAAAGAAAAGGAAAAAACGACAATGGAACAAAAGAAAGAAAGAAAGAATAGGGAAGACAAGTCACGAAAGAAAGAAACACAGACAGGCAGAAAGAAAGAAACAAACAAAAAAGAAAGATAGAAAGAGAAGACAGGAAAAAAAAATGATAAAGAGGGAAAGAAAAAGGAAGAATGGAATTACAAATAAAGAAAGTCAAAAGGAACAAAGCTAAAGAAAGGAACGAAAGAAAAAATGGAAAGAAGAAAGAAAAAATGGGGGAAAGAAAGGAACGAAAAGTGGAGAAGAGGAAGGGCAAAGAGCCTGCAAAGATATGCTGATCAAACAGAAATGAAATGCCCCACGCCGCAGTGTAAAGCATTTGCATTTTGTCAATCTTTTCCACGCACTCACCCTTTGACACTGATGAGTTTGAGCGAACAGACAGACATCCAAGCAATAGCAAATTGACAACTGAATATGCACACACGCACATTCGTAGGTAGATATGCTAGAAAGCGCCAGCTGACGCGCGCGCAGTCACACACCACACACACACACACACACACACACACACCACACACACACACACACACACACACACACACGCGCACGCGCGCGCGCGCGCGCGCAGCGGGCTATTGCATGCACGTACACGCGCGCGCTCACACACACACACACACACACACACACACACACACACACACACACACACACACACACATACACACACACGCACACGCACACGCACACGCACACACACGCACACACACACACAGTCTATTGTCTGTCTGTCTGTCAGTGTCTCTCTCTCTCTCTCTCTCCTCTCTCTCTCTCTCTCTCTCTCTCCATATATATATATATATAATATATTATATATATATATATATATATATATATATATATATATATGTCATGAGTCGACCGAATGTTCTCGAGCATTTAGGCAAATTAAGGGTAGTTGCTGTTTTTGGGAGCACGTTCCTTGGGTCTTCAAGTGTGCGAATTCAGGCATCACCAGGGGGGGATACCCTGAGTCGTATACTGAAGGAGGGAGAGTGCTGGGAAGTGTTTCGCATGTCCGAGGATAGTGACGAGGAGTTGCCGACTTGCCGGTCCTGGGTACAGGAGTGTCCAGTCCGACCACTGGCTGGCTATTCACTGGGCTCTCCAGTGGGCCGGACAGAAAGGCAATCGTGTCAGGTGACCGTCACGGGTAGGGACCGTCAGCCTGCAGGCAGAGTACAGCGACCATTTCAGTCGTCCTTGTTCTGAGGAATGAATGGAAGGCTGCGGCCTATCGAGTGGTTTGCGCCTTGTTGTCTATAGAGGTAGTAAATACTTGAAGCATCAGTCATGCCTGGTAGAGAGGTCCAGGCTGTGTTAGTTCAATGGGTAGCTTCGGGGAATCGAACATGAGTTTGAATAGGAGGTTATGCATTAACCACTGGGTGCCCAAGTTCTTTGTTTGCGCTAGCAGCTGTGGTGTGTGTGTATGTGTAGGTGACTTGTGATTCCATTGGGGAATAAAAATAACTTGGGGATTTATTGGTACAAATCGTGTGATGTGTGTGTGCCAGTGATTCCATTGGTTGAGCCAGTTAAACTCGGGTTCTCTCTTTCTTTGAGAACGAATATAAGGTGCTTGGAAAACGAGGAAGGTGTTGACTCACTTAAGGGAAAGTGAACTCGCCCGTCTTGCTGAGGGCTCATGAAAATACAGCGTGAAGCAGAGGTTAGCTGTCGCCTCGTTGTCTCCTGGGTGGGGACGTAAGACAGTGGAGGTTGCTGTAGCCTCGGAGCCGACGACGAGAAGAAGTGTCTCCCGTGTGGGGACGGTCGACAGCAAGAGTGACTGCCTGTTGGAGCCTAGACAGGGAGCTGCCAGACAACGGTGGGGTGTTTGCAGCCAGAGAAGACCTGTGGGAGAGGCCGACAGGAGCCCTTTCCGTGGAGAGGGCGAAGTACGGTGAAGTCCGGGAGACTCAGTGTGAGGGTGCGACTCAAGCTACGTTGCCAGTGTCCCCCAACTGGGATTTGGCCAATCGGGAGGACACAAGGGTGGTGGCAGCTTCAGCTCGTAGTCGTACAGTGGGATGAGAGAAACTGACGGTCAACCAAGGAATGCTGGCAAGTTATGGACGCTTTATTGCTCTTAAGTTTATAAGTGTGCAAACGGAATAGTGGAATATTGTCTTTCCTGGTTAATGAAGAGTAATTGAAGGAAAGGGGATGCGATTTATGAAATTGTCTGTATGCTGTTTACATTGTTGTATGATACAGATAGTTGTGTTGTGTAGTGACGGTGGGGGCTCGGAGTCAAGTTGAATAAAAGTTGATTATTTTCTATGAAATGTTATTGGTTTCCCGTCACCTTTGTGCGGGCCCGATGTGAGTGACAGAGTGCGTGTGCCTATGCGAGAGCGCATTTTGGTTGTGAAAGCGTAAATACTTCTGTCTATAACCCCCTGCATCCCTGAATATGAAAATCATATTTTAATAACGAGGGGGAGCGTCGGAGACTCGTCACAAATTGGGGACTGTCGTCCGGGATGAACATAAATGAGTCATAAGTGATTTTGATTCTGGGTTTTGCTCAATTGCAGAGGGATTTGAAATCTGTCATAATTGTGGAAACCTAGATTGTTGTTTCTTTTCCGGGAAAGACGTTAGTCATGTGTTGATTGTGTTGATCTTTTTTTTTCATGACTGGGCCTTGTATTTGAACTTGTTTGATTTGGTTGCTGTTGAGGTTGATTGTGTGTAGCACAACTATTTGATCGCTTATTTACAAGTGATCGTGTGGATATCTCGCTTGTTACTGTGGTTGTATTAACTAGCTGATCGAGGGTTAGATAGCTTCAGAATGTCGACTGAAGAGGGTGCTGAGACAATGGGTCCGCTGAAAAAGATGGACCTCATAGAAGAAGGAAAAGCTTTAGGACTAAAGGGTCCGGAACTGAAGGAATATGTAGATGAGAACTGGCCCCGTGTAATCGAGGCCCAGAAAATACAAAGGGAACGGGAAGAACAGAGAGAAAAGAAAAAGGTGAAAAAAGAGGAGAGAGAAAGAGAACGGGAAAAAGAGAGAGAGAGAACGGGAAAGGCAAGAGAGAGAAAGAGAACGGGAAAAAGGGGAGAGAGAAAGAGAACGGGAAAAAGAGGAGAGAGAAAGGGAACGGGAAAAAGAGGAGAGAGAAAGAGAACGGGAAAAAGAGGAGAGAGAAAGAGAACGGGAAAAAGAGGAGAGAGAAAGAGAACGGGAAAAAGAGGAGAGAGAAAGGGAACGGGAAAAAGAGGAGAGAGAACGGGAAAAAGAGGAGAGAGAAAGAGAACGGAAAAGAGAGGAGAGAGAAAGAGAACGGAAAGAGAGAGAGAAAGGGATAAGGAGGAAGAGGGGAGAGAGAAAGAGAACGGGAAAGAGAAGAGAGAGAAAGAGAGAAGATAAGGCAGTTTGAGTTAGAAAAATTAAAATTGGAGAAAGAACGGGACGGGGACGCAAAACCTCAAGTGAACTTTGCACCACATGTCAGTCCCTTGATCAATATGCCAAGGTTCGATGATAATCCGGACCATTTAGGGGATTTCATTTCGCAATTTGAAAGATTGCCAAAGATCAGGGCTTACCCAAAGAACGGTGGGCCACAAATTTGTCTGCGCTGCTGACACCCAAAGCTAGGGATGCTTTTTTTCTGCTTACCACCGGAAAAAAACAGAAGTTATGAGTCGGTGCGCGATGCTTTGTTCCAGAGGTACCAAGTAACCGCCGATAGATATAGGAAATTGTTCAGAGAAAACCGTTCGTAAATCAGGTGAGACGCACGTACAGTTCCTTTATCGGCTTAGGGCTCTCTTTGACAAATGGATAAGGTTAGGAAACATCGAGCAAACTTTTGAATCTTTGAGGGAGGAGATCGTTAAGGAGCAAATTCTCTCCACTTGTCGGAAGGATCTCACAGTATTCTTGGCAGAAAGAGATTAGGAAGTTTAGAGGAGTTAGTGAAAGTTGCAGACAGGTATGAATCTGCCCATGATCAGCGTAATGGGGCGAGGGGATCGAACCAGTCGACCCGTAATGCCCAGACCACACAGTCAGGGAGTGATTCGCCGACTCCCTACAAACAGGAGGCGAGACCGCAGTTAGAAACGCATTCTAAGTCTCAAGGCAACAGTGGGACTCAAGAGAATGTTAGAGTGAAACGCACATGTTTTAAGTGTGGGCGAGAGGGTCATATCGCCAAGGAATGTAGCGGAGTGCGAATACACTCAGTTGTTGCCGTTGATACAATTCAACAGCAAGGCAGAGTACCGCCACCAACTACTAGGGCAGTAGTAAAACGGGAAGCCGGTGACCTGCTTATTAGATACAGGACTGACTCTAGCGGCAATGGTAGAGCCCGGTTTTGTGAGAGAGACAGACTATACCGGGGAAACCACCTGCGTGCGATATGCAGATGGAAGAATTAATCGGCTACCTTTGGCCCGTGTCAGAGTAGAGTCAGAGTTTGTCAGGAGTACTCTCACTGCAGCAGTGCAAAACAATCTTCCCTATCCAGCTTTGTTGGGGGGTAGGTATATCACCCCGAAGCCTAACCAGGCTGCCAGTCAAGTGGGGAAAGCAAGGGCAGTGCAGGGTAGGAAGGTAACAGAAAGCAGGTGGAGTGCACAGGCGCCGCTAGCAGTAGAGCTAGTGTAGGCCATGAAGGTGGCCATGGTGGTGGTGCAGTGGACCATGAAATAGGCCGTGGTGGGGTGCAGTGGACCATGAAATAGGTCGTAGTGGCGGTGCCGTAGGCCATGGAGGTGGCCGTCGTGGCGGTGCCGTGGGCCATGGTGGCCGAAGTGGTGGTTCAAAAAGTTGTTGGCGTTGCCGTGGCAGTCAGAAATGTAGGAGCCACGGTGGCGGGCCTCAGGGTCGGGCCAACATGGACCACAGAGAAACTGGAACCAGCAGCTGGGTTGGGACCAGGGAGGCGATAATAACGCATGGCAAGAAGGTCGAGGTGACCAGCTATCGTTAGGAAACGCCAAAGACAGTCAGCTCAAAGGAGCAGATGATCCAGTGTCAGGAAAGGGAAAAGTAAACAAGGCTCATCAAGTAATGGGCATAGGCCATGAGCGGGATTCGAACCAAGGAATTTCCTCAGAGAGAAGGAAAATCGGTTCGCATAGGATGAGTGAGGGATCATCTCATAACATTTTGAAAGGGAGATGATCGTCGTTGCAGTGAATGGGTGCGACAGGCTAAAAGAGGATCGCACAGATTTTCACGCGCTCCTCTAAGGACTAAAATGTGTGAAAGGTGCGCTGACTCTCTTGTAAAGCCTGGAATGCGCAAACTATCTGCTCCAGGTACTATTGGCGAGCCACAAACGGCGGTCAAGATTGAGAGGGGCAGGAGTAGGTCAAGGGGTTTGGGGTGATGTCTCCAGGGTGTTGCTGTTGTATTGTGAACAACAGAAATAGAACAATGGTAGGAGCGATGCCTACGGGCTGCTGTTGTGGTGGTGGTGGTGTGAGCAGTCATCTGTTACGGACAGCTACTGTGTAAATTTAAAATGGCTGGCCAGTTGTTTATTGATTTTGATTGCCCAGTATAGGGCGGGGTTGAGCTTATGTTCATGTGTTATTTTCATTTTTTGATATATGTTTACCTGTATGCGTTTTTGTTCATTGCCCATTATGGGTGGGGTTGAGTACATGCTCACGTGTTATGATTTATGATTTTTCTGATTGATATCTGTTTGCTCATGTTGTTTTGTCACAGCTCGGGGAAGTGTGAAAATGTCCTTATGTTGTGAAATCAGGATAAATGCTTGATTTGCATATTGTGTGTGAGACCGTGTGAGCAGTTTGTGGCCACACGCCTGAAATTTGATTTTGATGTTATGTAGGTTGGGGCACACGCCTGAATTTGAATGTTGTCTTTGTGGATTGTGGCTACACGCCTGAATTTGATTTTGATGTTAAGTAGGCTGGGCCACACACCTGAATTTGAATCTTGATTAGCAGAATAGGCCATACACCTGAATTTAAATCTTGTGTTGATCATGGTTGTGCTGTATTAGAAGTGAAGGGAATGATTAATTAACATGTATGGACATGCTGATAGCTAACGCTAAGGACAGAGTTCTTGATTATATGCGAGCCAGGTTAGAGTTAAATGTTGTGCACAGTCGTTATGACTGACCAAAGAGTGATGTTTGGATTACCTGATTGATCTATTGGTTTTAATTGGGTCAATTTTCCATGTTAGAGATGTTGATGGAATGATGTTTTATAAGCATAGAGGTAGTACTGTTATACTGATCCATGCCACTGAGTTGTTTTATCCAATTTGAGAACATTCGTCCTTGAGGAAATGTTGATTGGAACAACATTCTTAGGTACGGGGGTGTCATGAGTCGGGCCGAATGTTCTCGAGCATTTAGGCAAATTAAGGGTAGTTGCTGTTGTTGGGAGCACGTTCCTTGGGTCTTCAAGTGTGCGAATTCAGGCATCACCAGGGGGGGATACCCTGAGTCGTATACTGAAGGAGGGAGAGTGCTGGGAAGTGTTTCGCATGTCCGAGGGATAGTGACGAGGAGTTGCCGACTTGCCGGTCCTGGGTACAGGAGTGTCCAGTCCGACCACTGGCTGGCTATTCACTGGCTCTCCAGTGGGCCGGACAGAAAGGCAATCGTGTCAGGTGACCGTCACGGGTAGGTGACCGTCAGCCTGCAGGCAGAGTACAGCAACCATTCAGTCGTCCTTGTTCGAGGAATGAATGGAAGGCTGCGGCCTATCGAGTGGTTTGCGCCTTGTTGTCTATAGAGGTAGTAAATACTTGAAGCATCAGTCATGCCTGGTAGAGAGGTCCAGGCTGTTAGTTCAATGGGTAGCTTCGGGGAATCGAACATGAGTTTGAATAGGAGGTTATGCATTAACCACTGGGTGCCCAAGTCTTTGTTGCGCTTGCAGCTGTGGTTGTGTGTGTATGTGTAGGTGACTTGTGATTCCATTGGGGGAATAAAAAATAACTTGGGGATTTATTGGTACAAATCGTGTGATGTGTGTGTGCCAGTGATTCCATTGTTGAGCCAGTTAAACTCGGGTTCTCTCTTTCTTTGAGAACGAATATAAGGTGCTTGGAAAACGAGGAAGGTGTGACTCACTTAAGGAAAGTGAACTCGCCCGTCTTGCTGAGGGCTCATGAAAATACAGCGTGAAGCAGAGGTTAGCTGTCGCCTCGTTGTCTCCTGGGTGGGGACGTAAGACAGTGGAGGTTGCTGTAGCCTCGGAGCCGACGACGAGAAGAAG
>CM031607.1:62729752-62732252 GCA_018398815.1 Conus ventricosus | reverse complement strand
CAAAATGAGCCTTCAACAAGCTTATAATCTCCAATAGGGAGGAAACTCACTAACACATAACACCTGGTCATATACCGATATTTCGAAACTTGGTTGCTTCTCCTCAGTGACCGCGGAAAGTGGTAATTTGACTCCTCTGCCTTTTCGGTTTTAAGAAGAATGCCATCCCAGAAAAGGCTGGTGTGCAATACCGTAGTATGTTTGTTGAGTTTTCAAATAACCAACCAAAGGTGCCACCTAAGAAGCAAAAGAAAATCATGAAAGAGCAAAACAAGCTACATTTTCTTGTGAAAAGTAGAAAATATAAAAAGATAACCTCTTAAGACACAAGTGCTGAGGGCCAGTTCTTGGAATGAATCCGCAAGGGACTAAATTACAGAAAACTAACAAATTCCAAGGATAAGTACTGAGCACCATTCCAGCAACAAGCTACATTTTCTTGTGAAAAGTAGAAAATATAAACCACTGCAGATATGAACGCTTATCTTCCCCTATTTCTACACTCTAAGACATAAGAGCAAGCTTTGTTTATAGTTCGATATTTCTTGCGGTCATTGCAACACCAAGCTGCTCTGTAAGTTGCTGGAATGGTGCTCAGTACTTATCCTTGGAATTTGTTAGTTTTTTGTAATTTAGTCCCTTGCGGATTCATTCCAAGAACTGGCCCTCAGCAATTGTGTCTTAAGAGGTTATCTTTTTATATTTTCTATTTTTCACAAGAAAATGTAGCTTGATTTGTTCTTTCATGATTTTCTTTTGCTTCTTAGGTGGCACCTTTGGTTGGTTATTTGAAAACTCAACAAACATACTACGGTATTACACACCAGCCTTTTCTGGGATGGCATTCTTCTTAAAACCGAAAAGGCAGAGGAGTCAAATTACCACTTTCCGCGGTCACTGAGGAGAAGCAACCAAGTTTCGAAATATCGGTATATGACCAGGAGTTATGTGTTAGTGAGTTTCCTCCCTATTGGAGATTATAAGCTTGCTGAAGGCTCATTTTGAGAAGCATTTATTTTATTTTTCCCCATCCACCCACCTGAGCACATACTGTTAGTTAGGCAGTATTAACTACCACTGCAGATATGAACGCTTATTTCCCCCTATTTCTTCAATCTAAGACATAAGAGCAAGTTTTGTTTATAGTTCGATATTTCTTGCGATCATTGCAACACCAAGCTGCTCTGTAAGTTGCTGGAATGGTGCTCAGTACTTAAACTTGGAATTTGTTAGTTTTATATATATATATGTGTGTGTGTGTGTGTAGGTGCGCGCGTGCATGTATGTGTGTGTCTGAAAACGTGATGAAAATAAGCTTCCAGCCTACCAATTTCTTTCATTAGAACTCTCTTATTTAAATCATACACATCCTCCCTCTCTCTTCCCTCTCTCCTACTGCCCCCTCGCTAATCCCGCAACCCTTAGCCCAAGCCCCATCTCTGTCTTTCTCTCTCTGTGTCTGTCTCTCTGTTTCTGTCTCTGTCTCTCTCTCTCTGTCTCTCTCTCTCTGCCTCTGTCTCTTTGTTTCTCTGTCTGTCTCTCTCTTTCTGTGTTTCTGTCTGTCTCTGTATCTCTCTCTCTGTCTCTCTCTTTGTCTCTCTCTCTCTCAATGCCTTCTTGCAAGTTCGTAATGTGCTCTTCCCATAGCTGCCTCTTCGACCCTACGTACCCTTCTTTTCACTTCAACACCCAGGCGGAGCAAAAGAAGAAGGGAAAAAAAAAAGGAAAAAAAAAAAGAGGCGACAGAAAGAAAGAGAAGGAAAATCTCGATGGCTTTCACTGATTTCACAGCAATGCACCTGTTAACCATCCACTCATTGATATCCAAACTCGCCCGCTCCTTACACAATCGTGTCCAATCTCTATTCAGAGAAGGAGGGCCATAGCTAATTCTCCCCCCCCCCCCCCCCCCCCCCCCCTCGCCGGCTCAATACTGACTGAGTTTAGTCACGGGGAGCTGGGTTTGGGATAAACACCGTTGTACAAGATTGTGCCAGAAGTGCCATTGACACAGGCCGGGCCGGGGCCGGGGCCGGGGCCGGGCCGGTATGCCGCCGGTGGCTTTGGAGGGAAGGACATTTTAAGGTCATGCTTGATCAATAGCAGGGGTCGATCAAAGGGGGTTATCGATACTCAGGGGACGGATTAAAGGTGGCAGGCAGAGGAATGCAGGGAAGGAAGGAAGGAAGGCAGGCAGGCAGGCAGGCAGGCTGGCGCACTGCCATCATGGCGGACGCACGGACGAGGAGATCGAGGGGTATTGCGAGAAGGTCGGGGTCGGAGGGGGGCGGGGGGAGGGGGGCGGGAATCGGTGTAGGCCGGGTGTGGTGGGATGGGCGCAATGGTCATGATGTGTCCACGTGTGTGTGGGGGTGAGTGACTGGGTGAGTGAGTGAGTGGGTGTGGGTGAGTGTGTATGTGTGTGTGGGGGTGGGGTGTGTGCGTGTGTGTGTGTGCTTGCGTTAGTGTGTGTATGTGTGTATGTATGTATGTATGTATA
>CM031607.1:62724752-62727252 GCA_018398815.1 Conus ventricosus | reverse complement strand
CTTGCTTCCACAAGAAAACAAATATAACGCCCATCACTCCAAAGCAATGCTGCTTACGACACCGAATCGTCTAGCAGACATGACAGCACAGAGCACACAGAACACACAAGGAAACACCCCCTGTCATATCCGCGAGGCGATTCAGTGTCGTAAGCCGCATTCATTTGCAGTTGTGGGGGTGTATGTGTTTTCGTGTGGAAGCAAGAGTTACCCTACTTGTTTTTGTGTATTGTCTACAACTCCCTGCCTCATTTCCTACTGACTTTCGCTGCTATCAATATGATAAGACCTTTCCTGTCATTTGCAATCTACAGACTCTGAGCCTCACGTTCTGATAGACAGCCACACACACACACACACACACACACACACACACACACACACACACACACACACACACACACACACACACACACACGTTATCCCCTAAGTTCCAGGAAATCCCAGCTTAGTAGTCTGACTAACTGGGTGTCTATAACCCGGAATTTCTTCAATCATTACAGCTCATAAAACTTAACATTGTCACCTCTATAACTTTCAGGTTCGACCACTCCCCATCGCCGCCAGCCCTCCACCCCACCCCCTCCCTTGCATACACACTTCCTCCTCCCCATCTTCCTCCTTTTCATTTCCAATCTACCCTTCTCCCGCTCCGTAACACATGAACATTATTCCTCAGTTATTCTGCACACACACACACACACACACACACACACACACACACACACACACACACACACTCTCTCTCTCTCTCCTCTCTCTCTCTCCTCTCTCTCTCTCTCTCTCTCTCTCTCTCGCTCGCTCTCTCTCTCTCTCTCTCTTCTCTCTCTCTCACACACACAACACACACTCTCTCTCTCTCTCTCTCTCTCTCTCTCTCTCTCTCTCTCACACACACACACACACACACACACACACACACACACACACACACACACACACACACACACACACACACCTCCTCAAACTTTCTTCCGGGAACCATATCCTTAGTGACGAAGTGCCTCCCCCATACCCATATAGCTTCACCCAGGAGTATGTTGACGTCTGTCTGTCATTCGTGGAGGATTAGGATCCGAGCCACCCCCTAATCTAGCACGTGAAGATTACAGGCTGACCATGCTCAACAGACGGCTGGATTAAATAGGACAGGGCAAAACGTGGGCTATCTCCTGCAAGGCCAAGTAGTGTCTGTGTGACCTCTGCCATACTCACACACAAATAAGTTCTGTTTTCACGTGCATCTGTTAAAACTGGTTTGTCTGTCAAATTTATTAACAGGGTCACACTAGCACTACAGAATCTATTTCATTAACGAAATTTGATGAAGAAATTGTACGGTGTCCATTGACGAAGTGTTTAGATTTGGATGCGGATCGGTGAGCAGATTCGGATTAAAGGGCGATCCGCGATCCGTTCGGTAAGATTATGGGGAGAACACCTCCCATAGTGACTATATTTAACGAAACTGTGTGGAGGATGAAATGTAGTTCGAGAGAAAGACTTTAAATCGTGATTTGGTTTTCGTGGTATGGATCTAATCTCGTGATATAGTGTACAGCATTATACAGCAAAGCGGAGTAGAGCGCAGATGAGTAAAGCAGTGCAGAGCACAGCAGAATAAAGAACGATTCAAGATTCTCTTTATCAGCCAATAAATAAAGGACATTAGTTTAGGTTTGCAATGTTTAGCCACGGACAGCAAGCACACGGAGAGTCACAAACATTAATGAAAGCAAAGCATATACGACACAGGGAAGTACAATTGTGGCAAAAATCAAGAACATGTGGGTGTATGGACGTTGAATGGAAGAAACACACACACACACACACACACACACACACACACACACACACACACACACCACACACGCACGCACGCACGCACGCACGCACGCACGCACGCACGCAAGCACACACACACACACACACACACACACACACACACACACACCACACACACACACACACACACAGCGCCCGAGCACGCATGCATGCACACACACGCACACACGAAACACACACACACACACAACACACACACACACACCACACACACACACACACACACACACAGAGCAGAGTAGAGTAGAGTAGAATAGAGTAGAGCGGGGTAGAGCGGAGAAGAGTAGAGTACAGTACACCACGGCAGAACAGAACAGAGTGGAGCGAAACGGGACAGAGTAGAGTAGAGTAGAGTAGAGTAGAGTAGAGTAGAGTAGAGTAGAGTAGAGTAGAGTAGAGCGAAACGGGACAGAGTAGAGTAGAGTAGAGTAGAGTAGAGTAGAGTAGAGTAGAGTAGAGTAGAGTAGAGTAGAGTAGAGTAGAGCGAACGGACACAGAACAGAACGGCTTTAAGAACAACGTTGCGAACTGCAGTAAAACAGAGGGAGAGAGTGAAAAGACCAGGCGTCAATGGTTCGTCGTTTTATCACATGGTTGTTCCATTGTATCATCCCGTAGGGACCGCCTGACAGCAACAGCTGGCCAGAGAGAGAGA
>CM031607.1:62702252-62704752 GCA_018398815.1 Conus ventricosus | reverse complement strand
CACACACACACACACATACACACACATACAAGCGCCCCCCCCCCCCCCTCCCCACACACACACACACGGACAGTGTTATTTGGTTTGTGTCGTCCTATGGAAGCCCAGGGGGGGGGGGGGGAGAGAGAGAGAGAGAGAGAGAGAGAGAGAGAGAGAGAGAGAGAGAGAGTTAGTGAATGAGTGAGAGTGAGAGAGAGAGAGCTGAATGAGTGAGAGTGAGAGAGAGAGAGAGCTGAATGAGTGAGAGAGAGCGAGAGCGAGAGTGAGGGCGGAGAGAGAGAGAGAGAGAGAGAGAGAGAGAAGAGAGAGAGAGAGAGGAGAGAGAGAGAGGAGAGAGAGGAGAGAGAGAGAGAGAGAGAGAGAGAGAGAGAGAGATGAATGAGTGAGAGTGATTGAGAAAAATGAGTGAGTGACAGAGACAGAGAGAGAAAGAGACATACAGACAGACAGACAGAGAAACAGATGGACAGTGATGACGCGGACACTCACTCTGTGACAATAACAATAACGGTCTGCAATGGATCGTTATATGTGATCAACCGTCCGAAACGTTGACGAAGTGCCGAAATGTATTACGGTGGTGATTATTCTTTGCAGTCAGCAAAGATCTACAACAAAGGGCCTGTTACTGATTTGCTTGTTCCTGGATGGAACTAAGAACATTTACATTGCCTTCAATAAATCAGATAAGCAAATAAACTTTCTCTACCAAGGACTTCTCTAAATATCAATACTATCCTTGCAACTTCTCATCTCGAAATATTCTTATCAACATCTGAAAAGTACTCTGATGTTTTTAAAGAGAAGGAAAAAAAAAAAAGCCGTGCTATAATTATCTGTCCTTATTTTATTTCAGGCTTACCGTTCATGGCTTCGTATAAGAATGATAGAATTGATGGCATACAAACTGACGCTATTTCCTACGCTTTTTTTTTTTCGCAGACGCTGTGTTGAAATATTGCTGTCCAACTATTGAAAAAATGATCCCTTGCAAGCGTGTCTGTGTATTCTGCTTCGTGCAACACCTCGTTTCGAAATATTACAGAACATTGGTAGCTTCTGCGGACGATCTGATAATTCTGTCTGAATTTTAATTAGACTTGGAGTTTCACGTACACACTTCCCGAAGCGTTCCTGTGAAATCACATCAACTATAGACCAGGTCAATCTTCACAAACTTTCAAAGATCTTAAGGAGTGATAATTATCATTTTTTCCATCGGAGAGAAGCGATGTATAATTAGAGAGAATCCCAGGTGTATCTAATGGGCACTGTCGATGTTTCGGAGAAGATATTAAACAGGATGGTAATAACATTGGGACGTAAGTTTCTGTAATGTAGGCTGGGCGTACATCAGATACAACTGAAATGTTATCGCGCACTTTTAAAATCAAAGGAATCATTTTCTGGATCACTGTAATTATACACAAACCTGATGACGCGTTGGGTATTATGCTGACAGTTAGATAAAGTCGGAGTGTGTACCAGTGGTAGGGGTGGCGCTGTGGTGAAGTCACGAGACGAAGGCTGGATAGTTGTAGGTTTTGAACCCTAAAAATGTAACTGTGGGATTTTCCGTCCTGACCGGGTTCTACGCGGGGTAAATGCACTAGAACTATAGGCTGAAACATCACTGAGTGTTTTTCCCCCCCTGTCAATTAATGTCTCAACAATCCTGTCAATTAAGGTCGCAACAATCCTTTGAATTAATGTCTCAACAACCCTGTCAATTACTGTCTCAACAATCCTGTCAGTTAATGTTTCGACAATCCTGTCAATTTATGTCTGAAAAATCCTGTCAGTTAATGTATCAACAACAATCCTGTCAATTAATGTCTGAACAACAATCCTGTCAATTAATGTCTCAACAACAGTCCTGTCAATTAATGTCTCAGCAGTCCTGTCAATTAATGTCTCAACAGCCCTTCCTAAGATTGACGACACAGGGCAGGGGAGCCAGAGGGTGAAATGAGAATAACTGAACCACGCAGTTGAGAGCCATCCTCTTTCAAGCTGCATTTTGTTCAGGGCATGTCGCTCAACTTTCTTGATCAACACTGCAAGTGTCTGCATCCCCCTCGACTTCAAAGACAGTACTTTTGTTTTACCTGCCATGTGGAAAAGTGTGTGTTTAGGGGATGGAAACTGGGGTGGGGTATTGTAGGTGGGGTTTTTTTTTTTTTTTGGTCTCATCTTGTGTGCCGCACGCATTGCATCCACGCCGCTCATTCTAACAACGTCCACAGCCGCAAGTTAGCCCGTCCCGCCACGGCCCTGACGTCGGCAATCCCCAGGGAGCTGTCGTCTCATCATAAGGCAACCCACGAAAGGAGACACTGCACCCTCGACGATCACTTCGATGGTGTTCATTGGCGCCTATTCTGACGCAACATGCGCAGGATACTACCTATTGACGACAATGATTGCTTAGTCACGGAGCCAGCGTGAGTGAGCTCTCCTTCTGGAGAGCACCGCCACGTCCTTCCGAGGACAACCCCTA
>CM031607.1:62677252-62689752 GCA_018398815.1 Conus ventricosus | reverse complement strand
TATAAAACAATACGGGTCTCTCCTCTCTCTCTCTCTCCATCTTTCCCCCTCTTTTCCCCCTCTCTCTCTCTCCCCAAAACACACACACACACACACACACAACAAAACACACACCCCCACTCCACACCAAACACACAAACACACAAACACACACACACACACACACACCACACACCTTTCCGCCGGGGCATGCGAGCGCGCCAGCGGGGCGCTTTAAAAACCCTGCACACACACACACACACACACACACACACACACACCCCTACACACACCCACAAACACACACACATACCCTCTCCTCTCTCTCTCCTCTCTCTCTTTTCCCCTTCTTCATCTCTTCCTCTCCCCGGGGCATTCTCTCCTCTCTCTCTGTACTATCTTTCGATCTATCTTCTATCTTTTATCTACTATCACTATCTACTATCAATTTTATCTACCGCGCGCGCCTCACACACACACACACACACAAAACACTACACACACCACACACACAAAACACACCCACACAGAGGGGTTTCCAACAATATTGTTCAACTTTATCTTACCATCACCGTCAAACCCTCATTTTAAACCATCCAAACATCATCATCAAACATCACCGGTCATCATCATCATCTCATCACACACATCACATCATCATCATCAATTCATTTTCATATTCATCATCATCAACACCAACAGGGTTTTAAAAAACAAAATAAAAAAAAAAACAACAAAACAACAACAAAAACAAAAAACAACAAAAACGGGAAAAACATAAGGAAGGGGAAAGGGCCCCCAAATTTGCTTTCCTTTTTTAATTTTGGGGGGAATTTCCCTTGGGAAAAAAAAAACAGCTAAGCAACCGCCCGGGTTTATCCGCCCCAAAGGGGCCCCCGGAAAAGAAGCACACCTAATTACATCGTCAAGTCGGGCAGGAAAACCCCCCTTTTCCAGGGCTAATTGGGAAACAACAACATGCATCCGTGCAACTTAATCGGGGCCTCGCGCGCCTGCTTGTTGGGGTGGTGTGTGGTTTTGTGTGTGTGGTGTGGGGGTGTGTGTGTTTGGGGGTGTGGGGTTTGTGTTTTAGTGCATGTGTGTGTGTGTGGGCGGGTTTGTTGTGAATATTTATGTGGGAAATGTGTGGGTTGGGTTTTTGGGGCGTGGGGTGCGTGCGTGCGTGCTGGTGGGGTGTGTGGGTGTGTGTGTGGGGTGTGGGGTGGTGTGGGTGTGTTTGGGGTTTTGTCTGTGGTTTTTGTGCGCTGTTTTGGGTTAAAGTGTGTGTGATTTGTGCTGTGGGTGTGTGTGTGTGGGTGTGTTGGGGGTTTGGGGGGGGTGTGTGTGTGTGGTGTTCGTGCGTGTGGTGTTTTGGGGGGTTTTGTGTGTGTGCAAGGGGCGTGCGGGCCCACATAGGGGTTTGTTTCGCCTCTTGTAAATGTGAGTGTGTGTGTGTGTGTGTGTGGGGCGGGGCACACGTGGGTATGTAAGTTGGGGGCCATGTGTGTGAATGTTTTGTTTTAATACGTGTGGATGTTTTGTGGTGGGGTTTTTGTGTGTTGTGTGTGTGTGTGGTGTGTGTGTGTGTGTGTTTTGTCCGGCGGGAAATCGTGATGGTAATTTCTTTAAATGCCAAGTTTATGTTTTATTAGTCGGCTTAAAAAACACCAAAGGGGGTTTTTTTTGAATCATACGCCTATGCACACTCATTTCGCACACCAAACATTTTACCTCTCTCCCCCCGGAATGGGTGTCACGCATTTTGTTTTTCCCCCTAACACAACTGGGAAAAAGAAATACAATTTTTATCACTTATAAAAAAATCAGTACAATCAAATCACACACAAGAAATATCAAAAAATAAAAACAAAACATCCCCAACCCCCCGGGGTTTTAAAAAAAATTTACTTTTTTACCTGGCCAGGGTTTTTTACAACACCCAAAAACCCCCTTTCCAAAACCACACCACAGTTCTTTAAAAAAATTTTCCTTTACTCTCTTCACACGGTTTAGGGGGATCCCCTTTGGGTTTACTGGGGCCCAGGCCCTTTAGGGCTGGGGGGTTTTGTCGGGCCCTGGATCCGACGTCCCAACTCTTTTTCTTTGTCTCTTCAAACCCCCCTCTGGGTTCAAATTCAGTTTGTCTGTTTCCCCCCCACCTCTGGGCTTCCCAAATTTTGTTTTTCCCTTTTCTTTTCCCCTTTGGGCTTTCTCTAAGCCTTGGTTCCCCTTCTATCTCCCGACCCACGGTTTTTTCTCGAAACCCCTTTTTCCCGGGCCGCTCACCCCTCCCTCCTCTCTCTTTTCCCGTCCTTCTCTCCTCTCTCTCCTGGGTTTTTTCTCCGGGAAAGTTTTTTTCCCCCTCATTTTTTTAGGGGGAAAAAAAGGATTCCCCTTTTGGGGCATCCTTTTGTCCACGCGCTTCAAACCCCTAGGTTTTTACAAGTTTCCCGAATTCCCCCCTCCCCGCTACATTCCAACAACATTTCCCCCCCTTTAAAACACAACCCCTCCTAAAAAATTAAACAAAAACACCTTAGCCCCAGATGGACACGGGGAAAATTCCCCCCGACCCTTTGGGGGGTTACTTAACACAGGGAATTATCTTAAGGAGGGAAAACAACCCCACAGCCAATTTAGGGCCCGCCGGGCAATAGAACCCAAAACAAGGGCCCCGGCATACCCTCAAAAAATCCAAGGGCCCCCGGGGCCCCACTGACTGTTTACACAAAAACCTCAGCTGAAACCGGGGCTTTTTGCACTCACTTGGGGGGCCCCGAGGTCGTAGTGGTTTCAACCCTTCCCCCTTTTGGGCCCCCCCCCCAGGCAGGTCCCAACTCTTCCTAGGTGTTTTTTTGTCCCTCTGACCCCTCCGGCCTCCTTCACACAGGTTTTGGGGGCCCTGTGCGGTTTGGGGAAAGGGACCCTGGGGTTTTTGGGCCCAAAGAAACCATTTGTTTTACCACACTTTTTCCCCTTTTTTCTCCAAACGTCTAATGCCTTTTGGAAGGTTTCACGCTCCTTGACAAATTCCCCCCACTCAAACAAGGGCCCCCCCCTTGGCATAAAAATTAAAATTTAAGGGGATAAACTCTAAAATTTTCCCCCCTTTTAAACCAGTGCTAAAAATCGGGCCCCTCATAAGCCACTTTTCAAACCCAAAAACGCAACGGGAAGATTTGGGCCCTTTCAACAAAAATTAAAAGGAAAAATTTAATAAATACTACACTACAAGGCAAAATTCAAAAGAAACAGAAATCTCCCCCCACTCAAAGTCGGGCCAATAACCTTATGTTTCTTTTAAAGGAAATTTCCCCTCCCCTTTTTCCTCATACACGTGGGGCCCGCAAATTTTGCCACGTCCGCTACGCACACTGCAAAAGACACACCCCACCCAAACCTGAAATTTTCGACCGACCTTTTTTTTTGGCCAACCTTTTGGGGGAAACCATCTGATCCCCCTTTCTGGTTACACCAAAACCTTTTTTACCCCTGGGATGTGCTGCATTTTGAACAAAACGCCCCGACATCGCCAAAAGGGGAAAAAGGGGCCTTTGTATTTCCTTGCGTCACTTGGGCCCTTTTTTGAGGCCCCTTTAGGGAATGGCCCGGGCTGAACGCACATTTTTTTTGACATCCCCCGCCTTTTTTTGTGGGGGCCAGGAACGACAAACCTGCTTCTTCGTTTTTTTTCCCCAAAAGCAAATTTAAATTAAAAAATTTTGGGGACAAAAACCGTTCTCTAATCCCAACCCGGGTCGTACCCCCCTTAACATTTTTTTCTGCCCCTGTAGCAAAACCAAAAGTTACGGGGCGAGTTTGGCCGCCCTTTTGTTCTCCGCAAAGGGGAAAGGGGGTTTGTCTCCCCCGGACACGCTCCTTGCGTTCTGGGAAATGGGACCGCTCCCCGGGGGGTTTTTCCCCTTATTTCCCCTTTCCCGGCGCAACACAAAACACGGGCTGGTCCCCCGTCCCCACGGCCCTAGGTGTTTCCAATTACCAAATCATACCGGAGCTTCGGGAAAAGCCAAAACCTGTACCTTTTCCCCTATAAAAAAGGTGTACAAATTTTTAAAAACCGGGCCGTTTTGAAATTTTGGGTTTCTGTTCCTCTAGTTTTCCCACACCCTGTTGGGTTTTTCCCTTTAATTGGGCCCTTCCCCAAACCCGGGAACCCCTTCCAAACACCAATTTCAACCCCAAACCCCCTAATTGGGCATGGGAACCCCATTGTCACCAAATCTCCTTTGGCACATCCATGTTTTTCGCCGAATCTTGGGAAAACCCAGCACAAACCAAAAAAATATCCGGGGCACTTTTTCTTTTTTTTCCACCTGCCCTCCTTGGCCTGAAACCTCAGTGCTGCTGCCTTCGTGACTTAAATATACAATCCCAGCCAAGTGCCCGGTTTTTATTTCACCAAAAAAAAAGGGAACCCCATTCCCACCAAGATGGGGGTTTTCCCCCCCTTTGCTCCGTGAAGGGTGTGGGCCCTAAAGGGTTTTTACTGGGTGACCATTGCGTGGTCATTGCGGGCCCCTTTCCCTGTTCAGGCAAAAACAAAGCCCCGCTTTTCCCGGGAAAACCCCCCTGCTTTTTCAAGGACTTTACTATTTTCAAGACACCCCCTCCTTGAGGGTATTGGGGAGGCCGGGCCCCCCATCCCCTCAAGTTTTCTGTTTTTTCACACCAGGGCTTGAGGCCTTCAAAATCACAGTCCCTTTTACCCGTTCTATCCCGTGTTTAAAATAAGGGTCTAAATCGAATTTAAACCCGGGGCCGGTGTAGTTCACCCTGTTTTTCTCGGGCCCCGCGAAACTTACCCTAAAACCTTTTTCATCCAAAACAAAAAAAATGCCTTTTGCACGCTTTTTCCCTTGTCAAAATCTCTCTGATCACCTTTGGGTTTAAAGGGGGAAACATGTGTAACCACGACCTTTTCAAAAAGGCAACAGGTTTTTTTGCCCAGTCATCTTCGGGGCCCCCCCGTGCCGGCAAACGATTCAAAAACCCCTGATATAGGCATTCGACGAATTTAGTTTCTTCTCGGGGAAAATTTTGGGGAGGTTTTTGGGCAGGTGCCAACTTTGTCTGCCCGTACTGATCAGACCCGGGGCTATTTCACGCGATTTTTTTAGACTTTATTCTTTCCCCAAATCAATTTGTTTGGCAAAATCCCGATTCTGCTTCTGCTCCGCCCTCTCTGCATCTGGGTTTTTTCGGGGGGGGGCCGCTGCCCCGGGCACGCTCTACCCCCCTGCTCTGCTTTTGCCTGGCGGGTGTACAAATCTGCGTCTGCTTTTTGCCTTTTATGCAGCAGTTTCTGCCTCAGTTTCTTTTAAAAGCCCCAAGCTGGGGCCCTTTTTAAACTTCCTTCTTTTAGCCCTTTCCCTCTCTCTCATCTTCTGCAAATTTCAATGAACTACGCATTCACTCCTGGATATCCCAAATTTCTTTTCCCCCCAAAATTTCTAGTTTCCCCCTAGGGGGGAAAACTTTTTTCTGCCCTTTTTCCTTTTTTGATCTTTTTTAAGCACCCAAAAAAAGTTACGCTTTTAGACCCGGGAAAAAAACAGTGCCAGTTTTTTTCACTAAACTTAGAGTACACCAACCAATTTTAGTGGGCCCAAACAAAGAGCCTTTAAACTAAACCCCACTTCTGTGAAGTTAAGCAAACCTCGTTTCTTCGTTTCCTGAAAAGTCCTTTGTTTTAAAACAAACCCCCCTACACACAAGTCAATACTCCCAACCCTCCAAAAAACAAAGAAAAAAATTAGAAGAATAATTTTAAAATTTCCTTTGTGGACCTTCGGGGCCCCCGTAAAATACTCTAGTAACCACTTCCCTTTCCCCCCCAAAAAAAATTTGGGCCATTGGGAATCCTGGCAGGGGCCCCCAAATTTTTCCAACGGGGGGAAAACGGAGGGTATTGCTTAAATGCACTAAGTTTAAAGTATTATTATCAATTAACACACCAAGGTTTAAACTTTGCACTCAAAAACGCATATCACACTCATTTCCACAAAAAACATTAAACCCCTCCCTGGGGGGGGATTTTTACGCATTCGTTTTTCTCCTAACACAACGGGGAACAAGAAATTAAAAATTTTTATGCACTTAAATTAATTTATGGGACAATAAATCACACACAAAGAAAAAATCAAAAAAATAAAAATCCAAAACAACCTAATCCCGGGGTTTAATAAAGGGCTTCTTTTTTGGGGCCCGGTTTTCACACACACAACCACGCTTTCCCCACCCACACCACAGTTCCTTTAAAAAAAAATCCCCTTTTACGTCTTCTTTAGCCCCTGCTTTATGGGTTTCCCTTTGGGTTTACTGGCTCCCGGGTTCAGGGCTGGGGGCTTTGGGGCTCTCTGGGATCCGCGCGAACTCTTCCCTTTTTTCGTCCCCTTCACCCACCTCGGGGTTAAAATTTTTTTGGGGTGTCTCACCCACCTCTGGCTTCCCAAATTGGGTTTTCCCTTTTCTTTCCCCTTTTCCTTTAAAACCCAAGACCCCTTTCGGCCTCTTTTATCCCCAACCACGTGTTCCCCCTCGACCCCTTTTTCTGCCTGGGTCAGGGGTCCTCTCCTCTCCTCTCTCCCCTCTGTGCCCTCTCTTTTCTCTCTTCCCGGGGGTTTTGGGGCTCTCGACCGTTTGGGTTTTTCCCCTTGGGTTTTTAAAGGGGGGGGAAACAAAGGGTTCCCCCTTTGGGCATGCCTTTGTCCACGCTGGGGTTCCAAACCCCAGTTTTACAAGTACCCCCAAATTTTCCACTCGCTACTTTTCCTTTCACTTTAGCATTAAAAAAACACACCCCTACCTAATTTATTAGCAAAACACACTCTTTTAGCCCCAGAGGGCAAACGGGAAAATTCCCCGGGGGGGGGGACTTCGGGGGTTAATTTTCACCGTAATTATCTTTAAGGGGGGGCAAAACCAACCTCCAAACCCATTCAGCAGCCGCCAATAAAACCAACAAAGGGGACCCAAAGGGAATACCAAATTTTAAAAAAATCCAAGGGCCCCCGGGCCTTTTTACTTCTGTTTTCACAAGAACCCTCACGGGCCGAAATTTAGCCCTCACTTGGGGCCCCCCGGGCGGGTGGGGTTTCAACCCTCCCCCTTTCCCCCACCCCGGCAAAGGGCCGAAATCTTCCCCAGTGGTTTTTTTGTTTTTCATCTGAACCACTCCCCCCTCCTTCACACAGGGTTCCGGGCCCTGGCGGGGGGTAAGGCCCGGGTTTTTTTTGGGGCAAATTTACCATTGTATACCACGTAAAAATTCCCTTTGTCTCCAAGCAATAATGCCTTTTTGAAGGGCAAAAACCCCTCCTTGACAGGGGTGTGTGTGGTTTGGGGGTGGGGTGTTTCCGCCCCACATGTGTGGTATGTGTGTGTTGTGCGCGCGTGGTTTAAGTGGGGGTGCGGGGCGCCCTACCATGTGCGGTTTTTGGGCTTTTACGAGGGGGGGAGAGCAAATGGAGCCGGGGAGACTGGGGGCTGGGCCGCGGAAAAAGAGAGAGGGGGTCAGGATGAGAATCTACATCTGGATGGGAAATTTTGCAATGCCAAAAGGGAAACCCTACACCCAAAAAACCCCCAGACTTTCCCTTTTAACGGGAACTTTGAAATTTTTCAGCTTTCCCCAAAATATCCATTGCCTAACGTGAAACAATGCCCAAGATTCCCCAAAGGAAACCCGGGCCCCAAAAAATGTGCCACAACAAAACGGGCTTTTAAAAACTCTTCCAGGGGGAAAAATGGATTTTCCTGCGCAACTCCAAAAGAAAAGGTTACCAATCCCGGCTGCTTGCCTAAAAAATTTTTAGGTATGTCGGGATAGTAAACCTCCGAGGGTGTTTTGGCCAGTTTGAAGTAAATCTCAATACTTTATACTTCCATTGGCTTAACAGAGGAAAAAAAAATTCACCCCACCAAAAAACATATTAAAAGTGAGTTTATTTTCCAGCCCTCCCACCCCCTATCAGCCTGAAGCAGCAGGCTAAATTTTTTCTCTAAACAAAAAATTGTATACCGTCTCATTCCACTACCCGAACACGTATAAACCAGAACAACAACACAACCCAAAAAAACAAGAGAGAAAAAGGGGTTTGAAAAAACACCCAAAAACCCCAAAAAAATCCTCTTTTTGAATACTAGTGGTTTCAAAAACCCATTTAAAAAGCATTTTAAAAAGGGAAAAGCAACCACAGTTGTAGTAGTTGTAGATGTAGTAGTTGTTTAGTAGTTGTAGTATAGTAGTTGTTTTTTTGTTGGGGTTTTGCAATTGGGCAGCAGCAGTGGGATAGCTACAGCAGCAGGCAGTGAAACTGGGGCGGGGCTATTTTAAAATTTTCCCCCAAATCAACAAAGGGTTTAAGGGTTTCCCCGATACCTAGGCGTGTGTGGTGTTTGGGGGTGGTTTGTGTGTTGTGTTGTGGTTGTGTGTGTGTTTTGGGTGTGATGTGTGGTGGGTGTGGGTGTGTGTGTTGGGCAGTACCCGTGAGTTAATTTGCAATTTAAAAGGTTTTAGTCAGTCATGTTTTGTGCCCTCTTTCGTGCTTGGGGTGGCTTCGTGCCCCCCTTCTTCCTAGGTGGGGGCGTGTTTTTGGGGCCGTTTTGGGTTTCAAAAAAAAGAGACAAAACTTCAGGATTTGTTGCAAGGTGGACTTTCTTTTATTTTAAAAAATCTATGTTTAACCCTGTTTAAATTTTCCCCCATTTTAAACCCAAACCTAAACTTAATTCGAGGAAATTGGGCGGGCCCTTGTACACACGGAATAAGCCCTCCCGGCTTCGCAGGGGCTCTGTTTGCTTCCCCCCCCCCCCCCCCCCTCTCCCCCCCCCCATCCTCCCTACCTATACTGCGATTCTCCCGGGGTATAGCGGAATGGGAACCCTTTTTTCACCCGGCCCACTAAAACACAAATTGTTGCCATAGTTAAACACTTTTTGGGGTTTTTAAAAAAAAGGGCCCCCTTTTTACACCCCCTCCCACCAAAACCATTGTGACCCGCTTGGTTTTAGAGTAATAGCCCCAAGGTTTTTCAATGTCCAAAAACGGTTTTTGACGTAAACGTTTTTTTCAAAGAATCCCCCGTGTCGCCCCCCTTTTTGGGGACCCTTTTCGGCCCTTTGGGTCAACACAGCTTTGGGAACAGGGCCCTTAAAATCAACATTACCTGGCATTAAGTCCTTTAAATTGGGGGGCAAACCAACAAGGGGACCCTCCCGGAAGGTACAACCCAAAACCAAAATCCGGATCCTTTCGGCCTGCGTTTCGCCGAGCGGGGTGCTTTTGGGGGACACGCGACAACACGGTTGGGGACTGAGAATGGAGGTCAAAAAGGCAAAACTTTTTGGGGTGTTAAAATTTTTGGGCCCCCCAAAGGTTTAAATAAGACGCGTTAAAATTAAATTTATGAAATTTTGGGGGTCAATTGTGGTGTGTGTGTGTTGTGGGTTTGGGTTTTGGGTGGTGTTTGTGTGTTGTGTGGTTTTTTGTGGGGTTGCATGCGCGCCGTCGCGCGTCGGGACTTTTGTGTGTGTGTGTGTGTGTGTGGGGTGTGTGGTTTTGTGTGGTGTGTGTGTTGGGGTGTGTGTGGTGCTGCACGTGGTGCCTGCAGTGGGTGGGATGCACGGTATGCCCCTGGTTTTGTGCAAGGTTGCGTGTGGGGTGTGTTGTATGTGGTTTTGTGGGGTGTGGTTTTTTGGTGGGTTTTTGTGGGGTGTGTGCGGGTGTGGGGGGTTTGTGTTTTTTTTGTAGTGTTTTTTTTAAAGTGTGGGGATTGTGAGCATACACACTTTTCCATATGCCCGGGGTTTCAGATATTTTGTGTTTTTTGCACGCACACACACCCCAACCCCACACACACACACACACACAAAAACACACTCACACACACACACACACACAAAACCACCAGGAAAAAAAAAAGAAAGAAAGGAGGAAAAAAAAAGAAAGAAAAAAAAGAAAAGTAATGAAAGAAAAGAAAGGACAATGAAAGAAAGAAAGGAGTTTTGAAAAAAAAGAAAAAGAAAGAAAGAAAGAAAGAAAGAAAGAAAAAGGCAATGAAAGGGAAAAAAAGAAAAAAAGAAAAAAGGGGGTAATGAAAGAAAGGGAAAAAAGAAAAAAAGAAAGAAAGAAAAAAGGGAAAAAAAAGGGGCAATAAAGAAAAAAGAAAGAAAGAAAGAAAGAAAGGGAAAAAACAGAAAGAGCAAGGCAAAAAAGAAAAGGGGTAATGAAAGAAAAAAGAAAGAAAGAAAAAAAGAAAGAAAGAAAAAAAGGGGGAAGAAAAAGAAAGAAAGAAAGAAAGAAAGGGAAAAAAAAGAAAAAAAGAAAAAAGAAAGAAAGGGTAATGAAAAAAGAAAGAAAAAAAGAAAGAAAGAAAGGAAAAAGGGGGCCAAAAAAAGAAAGAAAGAAAGTAGCAATGAAAAAAGAAAGAAAGAAAGAAAGAAAGAAAGAAAGAAAAAGGAACGATAAAAAAGGAAAAAAATAGCAAAAGAAAGAAAGAAAAAAAAAAGAAAAAAAAGAAAGGAGCAATGAAAGAAAGAAAGAAAGTAGCCCAAAGAAAGAAAGAAAGGGAAAAAAAGAAAAAAAAAAACGATAAAAAAGAAAAAATTTTCAATGAAAGAAAGAAAAAAAAAAGAAAAAAAGAAAGGAGGGAATGAAAGAAAGAAAGAAGGGGGGCAATGAAAAAAAAAAAAAGGGGACAAAAAAAGGAAAAGGGAAAAAAAGAAAGAAAGAAAGAAAAAAAAGAAAGAAAAGATAATGAAAGAAAAAAAGGAAAAAAAAGGTTAAAAAAAGAAAAAAAAGAAAGAAAAAAAGGGAAAAAACAAGAAAAAAAGAAAGAAAAAAAAGAAAAAAGAAAAAAAGAAAGAAAGAAAGAAAAAAAAGGGGCAAAAGAAAAAGAAAGGACAATAAAGAAAAAAGAAAAAAGGGAAAAATGAAAAAAAAAAAAAGAAAGAAAAAAAAAAAAAGAAAGAAAGGAGCAAAAAAAGAAAAAAAGGGTTCAATGAAAAAAAGAAAAAAGTAGCAAAGAAAGAAAGAAAGAAAGTAGCAATTTAAAGAAAGAAAAAAAAGAAAGAAAAAAAAAAGAAAGGAAGGGGCAAGGGAAAAAAGGGAAAGGGGCAATTTAAGGGAAAGAAAGAAAAAAAAAGAAAGAAAGGAGCAAGAAAGAAAGGGGAAAAGGGGCAAAGAAAAAAAGAAAGAAAAGAAAGAAAGGGAAAAGGGGCAATGAAAGAAAAAAAGGGGTAAAAAAGAAAAAAAAAAAGAAAGAAAGAAAGAAAAAAGAAAGGGGCAATGAAAGAAAAAGGAGCAATGAAAGAAAAAAAAGAAAGTAGCAAGAAAGAAAAAAGAAAAAAAAAAAAAAGGAGCAATGAAAGAAAGAAAGGGGGCAAAAGAAAGAAAGGGAAAAAAAGAAAAAAAAAAAGAAAGAAAAGGGAAAAGAAAAAAGTTAAAAAAAGGAGTAAAAAGAAAGGAAAGAAAGAAAGAAGGGAAAAAAAGGGAAAAAAAGAAAGGGGTAATGAAAGAAAGAAAAAAAAAAAGAAAGAAAGAAAGAAAGAAAAAAAGGAAAAAGAAAGTGAGAAGAAGAAAGAAGAAAAAAAAACTGAACACGAAAAGTCGCTATTCCCTTTTTCCGACTTTCAAGACATACTTACAACCCTCCCCCGTTTCCCCCCCCCCCACCCCCCCCCCCCCCCCCCCCCCCCCCCCCCCCCCCCCCACACACAAAAAAACCACAAAAACACACAAAGTTTTATCAAATTTACTTAAATTACTTAATTTTAACAATGCACAGGGGTCCCCTTTTCTTATTTCTTCAGGGAAGTTTGGGTGCCCAAAAATTTTTCTATGATTGGGCTAACAACCATCGTTGACATTGGGTTTTGATAAAAGACGTTTTAAATTTAACTTTACTGAGCGGGAAAAGTCCCCACCGGGTTAAAACTAAAGGGGGGAAAACGGGGAGTGGACCTTTTTTTCCCTCTTTTTGTACATTACTAATCCATTTCCTAAATCCCTCCAGACAAGATGAATGGTTCCAGGAAGATCCGACTCTTACACACCGTCAAGCACAGAGAGGGATTTAAGAGGATTAACATAGGTAGTAGCTGTCTTCTTCTAGTTTTCTTCTTCTTGTTGTTTTCTTCTTTTCTTCTTCTTCTTCTTCTTCTTCTTCTTCTTCTTCTTCTTCTTCTTCTTCTTCTTCTTCTTCTTCTTTTTCTTCTTCTTCTTGGCTTCCATAATTCGTCGTTATCGTTAAGAGGGAATATGAGGCTTCCCTCTATATGATGTGATCATACAGTGACGATAACGAGAGAAATATGATCACAAAGAAACAGCGTGACGGGTGAGGGGTAGGAAAAGGAGGAGGAGAAGGAAGAGGGGGAGGAGGAGGAGGAGGAGGAGGAGGAGGAGGAGGAGGAGGAGGAGAAGCAGGAGGATTGTCGGAGGCCAAAGAGTGTGTGCGAAGAAAATAAATAACCCAGACATAAAATTTTAGAATCTATCT
>CM031607.1:62664752-62667252 GCA_018398815.1 Conus ventricosus | reverse complement strand
GTCCTTGTCTATTACAAAAATGTCCACAATATTTCAAATATTCATCCTTTTCTATCTAGTGTGTCATGCATCTGTAATAAATCTTGCAGCAAACTGTTTAATTCATTCATTCTCTGGTGCCAATGTGCCAAGGAGATCCCGTTTTGCAGCAATGTCTAGTTTGAGAAATCCATATGATTTTCACAAAGTGTACGAAGCATTAAATGAAAAGAAAACAATCGTCATCTAGAGCTTTCCCATGGACTGGGTAAGGCGATTCCTTTCAATATCCAATGGTAGAGCCATCTCACGTTTGTACCCAAACCGAAAATGGTCAGTCTAAATCTTGTATACAACATCCCAACCCATCTTCATATGATCCCTGGAACAAAATGTATTTCTTTGAAACCTACATGTTTAACATGAGTAGAATCACCTGTCCAGTTCCAATTCAGAATGCCAGTACTATATAATATATATATATATATATATATCTATATAGAATGCTGAACAATTAAGTAGTGTGGGAAAAACAAGTGCAGGCCAACAATTCTTCAGTCGTTATAGTAATGACTTGGCAAAGATTTGAACCAAAAAAAAAAAATTGAAGATGAAGAAAATGGGGGAATATATTATAACTATGAGAAGCCTTCACTAGCTGCCTGAGGGAACCATCACAATCTCTCTCGAAGGCACATTTATTCGTATTGCCTGCTCCTAGTCCTTTCGTCCGCTGGATCGGACTCATCAGGGAGACACGGCTGATTGTGTCTGTGCTCTTGGTGTCAAATAGAGACACACCACAGTCCATAATTCTGTGGTGTTCTCCACCGCCAAGGGTTCAAAAAAAGAATCCAACAGCACCCCCAAAGCAGCCAGCGAAGGGCAGTAAATGGAACAAAACAAAGGTGTGGAGAGGAAAAAAGTTGCTGAAAAACTAAAAGCATTATTCAAACAGTATAAAATGTAGGGGACAATCTTTGAGCCTATGCTTGAGGATCCAATCAAGGATGCAAGGGAGGTCAAAAGATATGGAACAGTCTGAGTGGTCAGCTCTGCTGTTCAATAACCCAAGCATTGTGAGTGGCTAAGAATTGTACAGAACAACCTTTACTTGGATCTCTTAAGAGATGCAATCTCCACTGATTGACCAAACAATAGAATGCTGAACAATTAAGTAGTGGGGGAAAACAAGTGCAGGCCTTGGCAAAGATTTGAACCAAAAAAAAAAAAATTTTGAAGATGAAGAAAATGGGGGAATATATTATAACTATGAGAAGCCCTTCACTACTGCCTGAGGGAACCATCACAATCTCTCTCGAAGGCACATTTATTCGTATTGCCTGCTCCTAGGCCTTTCGGCCGCTGGATCGGACTCATCAGGGAGACACGGCTGATTGTGTCTGTGCTCTTGGTGTCAAATAGAGACACACCACAGTCCATAATTCTGTAGTGTTCTCACCGCCAAGGGTTAAAAAAAAGAATCCAACAGCACCCCCAAAGCAGCCAGCGAAGGGTAGTAAATGGAACAAAACAAAGGTGTGGAGAGGAAAAAAGTTGCTGAAAAACTAAAAGCATTATTCAAACAGTATAAAATGTAGGGGACAATCTTTGAGCCTATGCTTGAGCCTATATATATATATGTATGTATGTATGTATGTAATTGATAATGCTCAAATTCCAAAATTACAGTCTGTACGTGCTATATCTCTTGGGGCAGCCATTTCATGCCGATCCCATTGTCAGATGGAACTTTTATTTGTCACGTCAAATGCCCAGTTTTCTCTGCCATTGTCAGTGTAACTGAACATCATATTGTACGCTCGTCTGCAAAGTCTAGATTGAGGGAGCCTAAAAGCTTTCAACGAATATCTTAAACATTTAACCAGTGTTCTAATAGGGGAAAATATCTGCCAGTGTCAACATACAATATGTTGCTGGGTGCAGGAATGAAACTAATCAGAAAGCATTCTATGTCAAGGATATGCATTCTTGCCACCCGCTTGTTACATAAAAAATCATATCTCAGCACCACTTGTGAACACTGGCTTTTTTTTAGTATCGAGCATTTTCCCAAGCAAACATACATCAAATGAGTTCAACTTTCTGATAACGATTTCCATAACCTATCTTCACCTTCCAGTATGATTCATACCAAGCACGTGTTAAATTCTTTTTCGTAACAAGTAAAATTCCTGAATATTTATACTGGTAGTAAAGGTCACTCTAAAATTAGAATACGATCATCTTTCACACAGAGAGATACCCACCGTTCCAAGAACTAAGATATGTGTTTCAACAGATATAATCGATCGGGTTTTTCAAGTTCTTCGAACTGATTTTGGAAGATGAAAATCAGTGCTGGACATCTACAAAGGGTCGCAAAATACTTCAATAGCTCTTAGAACAGTGTATGTGCTTAGTGTTCCATTTTCTGTTCTTCAACTGCTTTATCACTGACAGAAAACGAAAGAAGAAAGAAAAAACGGGCTCAGAAAGCATCCTTGTTTAACGCCGAGCA
>CM031607.1:62647252-62657252 GCA_018398815.1 Conus ventricosus | reverse complement strand
ACCATAATTGTGCTTGATGAGCCGCTCAACAGGAATGGTTTTTTTTTATGTACACTGGCGAGACAGAAAGAGACAGCATACATCAAAATGGACACCAAAGAAAGAAAGAAGTGTGGAGGGGGGAGGGGGGGGGGAGAAATAGACAAGAAGAGTGCAGTAATGAAAAAAAGTGAAAGAAGATAATCTGAAAGCAAAAAAAAAAGTAAAAGGGTAATATTACGCGCGCGCGAGCACGCACGCACGCATGCACACACACACATACATACACACACACACACACACACACACACACACACACACACACACACACACACACACACACACACATACACACACATACACACACGCGCGCGCGCACGCACACACACACACACACACATACAGAGAGAGAGAGAGAGAGAGAGAGGAGAGAGAGAGAGAGAGAGAGAGAGAGAGAACAAAGCAAAAAAAACAAAAAAAAAACAAAAAAAAAAAAACAACCAAACAAAACGTGAACGGGAGCTGGAGGTGGGAGCATGTAGACTTCAGTCCAGGTGGAGGAACCGATTCTGAATCCTCCTTTTGATCATGCCCTGTACCACAGACCTGCACCCAGATGTAACGGGACCAATTCTGAATCCTCCTTTTGATCATGCCCTGTACCACAGACCTGCACCCAGATGTAACGGGACCAATTCTGAATCCTCCTTTTGATCATGCCCTGTACCACAGACCTGCACCCAGATGTAACGGGCTCTTCCTCCGCTCCCATGCCATCTTCCCAGCCACCCGTGTTCACATCGGTGCAGTAGTTTTGACATAGCATTGCTAAAAGATAGACAAAGAGACCGGCCGACGCGGGTGAAAACGTTACCTCTCTGGAGGTTGTGATAAATGGATGACGAATAGAAAAGAAGGGAAGAGAAGAGAGAGAGAGAGAAGAGAGAGAGAGAGAGAGAGAGAGAGAGAGAGAGAGAGAGAGAGAGAGAGAGAGAGAGAACGAAACAAAAGTAAGTTCAGGAAGAAAAGAAGCAAGAAGGAAGGACGATGAAGGTAGAAACAAAGAAGTCAACGCTTGAAAGAAGGAGAAAGAGCGAGAGAGAGAGAGAGAGAGAGAGAGAGAGAGAGAGAGAGAGAGAGAGAGAGAGAGAGAGAGAGAGAAGAGGGGCGTGGGGAGTGATAAGGAAGGAAGGGAAAGAAAAGAACATAAAGACAAGGAAGAAAGAAAGAAAGAATGAGGAAGAGCGAAGAGAAAGAGACACATGCATGGAGAGTAACAGGCGAAGAAAGAAAGAAAGAAGAAAAGGAAGAACGAAAAATTGAAAAAAAGGAAAGAAATGAAGAGTGGAAGAAAGAAAAAAAAAGGAAAAAAAAAAAGAATTCAACCACAACATGAGAAGAGAGAAAGAGAAAGAGACTGGTCGGCAAAGAAAGAAAGAAAGAAAGAAAGAAAGAAAGAAAGAAAGAAAGAAAGAAAGAAAGAAAGAAAGAAAAAGGCAGGAAAGAAAAAACACACACACACACAAGAACATTCAGGAAAAGACAACAGACTGGTGAAAAACAAGCGATCAAGGTCAGATTTGTGCAGAGCATGATATAAAATGTGAGCAGAACGGGAAATGCATGAGAAAACAGGTCATTGTTTAGCAGTCAACCAACACAGGTCACTTAGTTTATTGACCAGTTAAAAGTAACAGACTGGCAGATACGCAGAACACATTAATGTATGTCAAACAATGCTGTTCGCAGAACAGCCTCTTACGGTGGCCGTTTCAGAGCGATGAAAAGCTAAACAAACATGTGGAAACTGGAAGGAAAAGAGATTGACAGGTACATGCAAACATATACTGAGAGGCAAAGAAAACGCAATTCCATTGTCAACTGACAATTTTATTGAAATGAAACAAACACACATCAAAGCAAATACGTGTGACAAAAGTGCGACCACTGTAACATTAGTTTGCCTATAACAGGTGCACATTCGCCTGAAGTGAAGCCCATTTAGGCGCGACAGAAGGAATACACTGTCAATATCTGGTGTGTCCCCCTTGAGCACGAACACAAGCTTGCAAACGTCAGGGCATTGAAGCGCACAAACGACGGATGATACGGATCGGTATCACGTTCCAGTGATGCTGCAATGCTTGGGTGAGCTCAGCAACGGTAGTTGGGGGATTCTGCTGACCTTGCACGCGTCGTCCAAGTTCGTCCCACAAATGTTCAATGGGATTCATGTCTGGGGACACGGAGGGCCACTGCATGACATCCACATTGCTGTCCCGAAGGAAATTTCGTGTGAGAACGGCTGTGTGGGTCGAGCATTGTCCTGCTGAAACACTAGTCTGTTGCCACCATGCTGTCTCCAGAGAGGAAGAAGAACGGCTCAAGAACAGTGTCAATATAACGCCTTGCCGTCAAGTTGCCTGGCACAAACACAAGCTCCGATCGAAATTGAGCATTTATGGCACCCCAGACCATTACCCCTCCACCCCCATAACGATCTCGCTCAATGACACAGGGTTGCGCAAAACGTTCACCCTGACGTCGATACACACGATCACGGCCATCCGCGAAAGAGACATTGAACCGGATTCATCCGAAAAAACAACATTCCCCCAAACCCTGTTCCCCAGAAAGCCACCTGCGGCAGCCCATCGCTGGCGTGCTAGTCGATGGCGATGGGTTAAGATCTGACCTTGGTAATGGTCGACGTGCCCGTAGCCCTGCTGCTGCCAGACGCCGACGCACGGTACGGCTGCTGATTGGTCTTTCTCTAGTCCCAATAGTGTTGCAGGCTGTTTGTGCAGCTGGCTGGAAACGATTCCGGAGGTGCTGCGTGACAATGTAGAGGTCCTGTCGTGCCGTCGTCACACGTTGGACGCCTGGGCGTGGACGGTCGTTTACACTTCCAGTGTTTTGGTGCCGAGTCGCAAGACGGGTTATGGTTGATGGGTGTACATTGAAATGTTGTGCGGCCCTGATGTGAGCAGTGCCTGCCCTCAGCATGCCAATGGCTTGATTTCTCTGGTCTGTAGTTAACCGCGGCATGGTGCGTACGAGTGTCAGTAAAACGCCAATGTGTGTTTTATAGGGGACAGTCATGGGCTGTTTGCATGCAATCACGGTATGCCTGTGTTGCACGTGTTTTGCAGTTATCAGTAAAAGATGTGTTGGAGTGGTTTACTCATGACGTCATGAACCCAACTGTGCCTGTCAATACAGATCGTCGCAATACAACATACGCGTGCTAGGTTGCATGCCTCGTGCAAATTTCACATTATTTTGGCTGAGGTGACATTTTTCGGGACGAAATGGGGATTGCGTTTTCATTGCCTCTCAGTATATATACACACATACATACATAAACACATACGTATAAACGTTCGTATATATGTATGCGTTTATGTATGTATGTGAGTACACACGTACGTACGTACGTACATACACACATACATACAAACATGCATGCGTGCATACATACAAACATACATTCAAAGACATATACATACATACATTCAAAGACACATACATACATACATACATACATACATACATACATACATACATACATACATACATGCATACATACATACATACATACATACATACATACATACATACATACATGCATGCATGTATACAGACATACATACATACATACATACATACATACATACACACACATATATACATACATGCAAACATACATGCATGCATACATTCAACCTTTTCATGTTTCTGTTTCAGATTTTGGTCTCCCACTGCGTCAGCTGCTTCCATCAAAGATCCCTCCACACCCACTTGCTCCACCCCTTCTCCACCCCCACCCCCACCCCAACCTTAACCTACTATCCCACCCCCACCCCCACCCCTACCCCAACCCCCAAGCCTCCATTGTCCATCACCATCTTCATCAAGACCCCAACAGTAAAGTAAGCAGACGTCAGTTCACGACACCCCCAAGAGCTCTGCCCATCAACTCCTCATCCCAACACCATCGCTAACGGGATGACTCATCCATCACTCCCCACCCCACCCCATCCCCTACCCCCTTGTTCCTCCTTCCATGCTCTCTCTCTCTCTCTCTCTCTCTCTCTCTCTCTCTCTCTCTCTCTCTCTTCTCTCTCTCTCTCTCTCACTCTCTCTCTCTCTCTCTCCTCTCACCCCTCCTTCTATTCCTCCCACAGAGAGACACACTTCTCTCGCTGACCACAAGATACAGATAAGAGGATCGGCTGCCAGTCAGAACAGCTTTCTAGACGCACGAGGAGACGAACCTCAGACCCCCTAGAGGCGCGAACAGACAGGACTGGGGTGTCCAGTTGGTCCCGTCCAGGTGGTGGCTTGACCGGGGGCATCTATTTATCACACTTCGGTTTCCCCTCCTAAGTCGTATGAACAGCGGGAGGTGGTGTCCACCGAAGTCGCTGGGGAGAAGAGCGGTGAGGGAAAGGGGGTGGGTGGGGGTGGGAGTGGGGGTGGGGTGGGATGGGGCGGGGATGGGGTTTAGGGGGTGTCTGAGGAAGTGGTAAAAGAAATCAGGAGGAAGGGACAACTTTTACTACGTTGACACTGTCAGAATGAAGAATAACCAGAGTTGGCTATGTGTGTGATAAGAACGTTACTTTTTTTTATCTCTTAATTTCAAACAGTGTTGTAGAAACTGAAAGCTTAATAATATGAATCTCAGGGAAGACAGACAATGACTAAGTCTTTGTACCGGAGGAAATCCCATTTGCAATCCTTTGTTTATTTAGCCCCATGACATATCCAGATACAATTCGGCAATGGAGAGAGAGAGAGAGAGAGAGAGAGAGAGAGAGAGAGAGAGAGAGAGAGAGAGAGAGAGAGAGAGAGAGAGAGAGAGAGATGTATTCGACCCTAGTATCAAGGGAAATGACTGCAATCAGTCGTTAGTGAGTCCGACACCTCCAAGCGAGCAAACTCCTACGTTCCCCCAGATGGTTCGGTGGCCGGAGTCAGACGTTTAATGACCAGAGCAGTAGTCCATCCTCTATCTAAAGACCGCTGTCAGAGCTTCTGTTGAAGCTGCCTTCCTTGGGGGTCGTCCCACTGTGAAGAAGTCTCCAGCTGGGTAAGTTTTGGGCTTGGAGGATTCTTGTGAAGGGTTGTACTTGGACCGGCCATATGCTTCTTCACGTCCTGAACATGCATTTCTAATAGAATAACTTGTCTTTACAATACTTCTTTAGGCTGATAGAAAATGAGATATTACTCAAGACGGCGGTAACGAGACGATGGCTCAGTCCGAATAAGACAAATAAGACATTATGCTAGTCTTGCTCTGGACTAAAAAAAAAGAATTCTAAATCGCCTTAAGAATCGACCCCACTTACCCTGCAAGTGTTCCTATTCACCATCCTTCCCATGACCCTCTATCCCTCTTAAACACCCCCCCCCCCCCACCCACACACACACACATGCACACGCACGCACACACACACACACACACACACACACACACACACACACACACACGCACACACACACACACACACACGTACACACACACGCACACGCACGCACGCACACGCACACACACACACACACACACACACACACACACACACACACACACACACACACGCGCGCGCGCGCGCGCGCGCGCGCGCGCGCACACGCACGCACACACACACACACACACACACACACACACACACACACACACACACACGCACTCTCTCTCTCTCTCTCTCTCTCTCTCTCTCTCTCTTTCACACACACTCTCTCTCTCTCTTTCTACGTTAATGTTAAATGCCATGCCTTGCTTCTCCTTCAAGCTACCCCCCCCCCCCCCCCCGTCTCTCATTGCTCTTTCTATAACTCTCTCTCTCTGTCTCTCTCTGTCTCTCTCTCTCTCCTCTCTCTCTCTCTCCTCTCTCTCTCTCTCTCTCCTAATTTCCCCACCCCCACCCCCACCATCTCCCATCCCTTCTGTCTGTGTTCGCTCTTGTACGTTAGTTTTGTTTCATTTGGTATTGTTATATTTCAGAATTTGTCTGTTTTTCTTTCTGTTCTTTTCTATTGGCCCCGGAGGACTGGATGTAAAAAAAAGCAGTTATGCTTACTCCACTACCCTCTGAAAATAAAATTCGTTCGTTCGTTCGTTCTCTCTTCTCTCTCTCTCTCTCTCTCTCTCTCTCTCTCTCTCTCTCTCTCTCTCCTCTCTCTCTCTCTCTCCTTCTCTCTCTCCTCCTCTCTCTCTCTCTATTTGAGAGAGCGAGAGCGAGAGAGAGAGAGAAAGAGAGAGAGAGAGAGAGAGAGATTGATGGTGGTCTATGGTGCACTATTATGTGATTTGTTTGGTCTATCCTATTCACAATGTCATCCGAAGACATATTTGCCAAAACGAATTGTTGACCGTTGTGTATTATGTGTTAAATAAGCGCTACTTTTACAAGTTGTTTTTGTGTGCATTTGCAGTTTAGCTTTACTATCCCATCGAACACACACCTGCCGAGAGGCCCTTCACCCCGTCACTCCCTACTTCTTCACACACCCCATCCGCCACCCTTACCTTATCCTCACCTCCTCAACCCCCCCCCCCCCCTTAACCCCTCCACCATCCCCCGCCCTCCACCTCCCATCTTCGCTGTCCCCTCCCCTCTTCACACTCAGCTGGGCCGGTGGCGAGGGAACCGGACATTTAACGAGCGTGTCAAGGGCCCATCTTCACTCTAAACACCTCTGACAATGCCTTCATTGAAATTCTCGCCAAGGGAGGTAAGCCACGTTGGATGGGTGGGATGGGGCGGGGGGGGGGGGGGTCCAGCTTGGCAAGTTCTGGGGAGCCTGGTGAGACCTTGGAAAGGCTTGTCTTTGTGGAGGAGTCTTGGGGAGATCATGAGGAGCGGGGAGGTGAAACGTGGGGGATGGGGGGAGGGGGGGGGGTGGAATGGTGCATGAAATCGGGGTCAAAACATACAGAGCAGCTAATCTGTTAACTCTTGAGGACCAACGGAAGTTGGCCACCGCAAAGTATGTGACTAGATGTCTTTCAGTTTCTAATTCAGTGACAAATGACATTTTTCTTGACTCAAGACAGGATTTCCCGAAAAGAGCGCAAAACATTTCATATCTTCAACCTATTAGAAACTATACAGATGATCTTTTTAAGAGTTGTGATATTGATATTACATCAATCTCAAGTAGTCCCATAATACCCATTATTCCTCAATGGGAGCATATTTCTGCTAGATTCGATACAGATTATACAACTCTAAAAAAAAGAGGATAACATCAATCTTATATCCGTTGAAGCAAAAGAACATCTAGAAAATAAGTATCCAAATCATTTAAAGATTTTTACAGACGGTTCAGTTTTGGAATCATACACAGGGGCTGGATTTGCTATTCCTGCTTTCAAGATAAGAAAGTCATTTTGTCTAGGAAAAGGTTTTTCTGTATTTACTCCAGAACTATATGCAATTCTTATGGCCTTATCCTTCATAGTTGATATTGATACTGCGATTTATAGCATTTTACTTTGTGTTGACTCAAAATCTGTTCTTTACAGTCTGCAAAACTGGAATGCAAAAGTTCGAAAAGACTTGATATTTGACGTAAAATACTTAATACATTCAATTATATGTAAAGGTATTAATGTAGAATTTTGTTGGATTCCATCTCACTGTGGTATTTGGGGGAATGAAATGGCTGATAGATCAGCGAAAGAAGGAGCTATTAGAAAACATCCTGACAGTACACTAAAATTAGAAAAACATGAAATAAATTCGATGTTAGAAAGTCGTATAATGACAGAAAAGCTTCCTTCAAAGTCAAAAATATTACCGTGTTCGAGATCCTTGTCTAGTCTCATTTACAAAATTCGATTAAATTCATGGAAGACTAAATTTTCAAAAAATGTAGAATGTGCTTGTGGTCATTCAATATCAATTGAACATATTCTTTTTGATTGCCCATTGCTATCCCTGTTATACAACATATCCGGGATAGATGTAGCAAAAATGAGATCTTTAAATGATATAATCTACAGCGAAGAAATGACACAAATTGCATCAGTTTTATCCAGCACTATACTTGCAAATTTATTGTAAACATTAAATCATTTATAGTTATTGTATGAATGTTTATACGTAGCCTTTCACACATGAGTTCATATTCACACTAACACACTAACACACACACACTCACACACACACACACACACACACACACACACGCATAGTACACCAACACACGCACACACACACACACACACACACACACACACACACACACACACACACACACACACACAACACACACACACACACACACACACCACACACACACACACACACACACACACACACACACACACACACACACACACACACACACACACGCGCGCGCGTGCGCGCGCGCGCGCGAGCGCGCTCGCAAACACAGACACAAACTCTTACACAGCCCGTTTTAATTTATTTATTTATTTTTTTTGTGTGTGTGTGTTTTTATTTTTTGGGATTGGTTTATTTCTAGTCTAAAATCACCATTGTTGTGAACAGACGTTAAATTAAATCAATCAATCAATCAATCAACACACACACACACACACACACACACACACACACACACACACACACACACACACACAAGCACATACATGCACACACACACACACACACACACACACACACACGCACGCACGCACGCACGCACGCACGCACGCACGCACGCCCGCCCACACACACACACACACACAACACACACACACACACACACACACACATGCACCCTCTCCCCGAGCTACCATCACTCCCAGTAAAGTTCAGGTGTTTCGTCGTACGTCTCTTCATTATAAATGATATGACATGACCAACAATGAAATCATCCGTTCACTTCCATCCAACAATTGTCACACACATACATGCAAACCTATCATACAGAAGCTAGCGTTGAAATCAGGGATCCTTACAAGAATCCTATAGCAGCTATAGTGTCAGTGATAGATGGATCTGATAGATCACACAAAGCATTTGCACGGCTTTCATTTCAATTATAGATCTACATTCATATCTTTCTTCTTAACAATCCTGTTAAAACAGGACAATTTGATAAAAGATGGTGCGTTGAAATGAATCTACCACAGACCCAAGCAATATTAAGAATGAATTTGGTGTTCATGTGTTCAAGATTAATTTTGTAATTATCTTTGTTAAGCCGCGTGAACAGTTCTTTTTCAAACGTAAGCTTTCCCAACGTATAATTTTTTCGGTCTGGTCAAATTGCAATAGACAACCAGAATTATGTTTTGAATATTAACCTAGCTGCAGTGACGATTTTAAAGAGATTATCTGCTATTTGAAATCATTTAAATATTACATATTAGATGTATTTTGTTTCCAGAGTTTTTCTTTCTTCACAAAACAGACTTTGGAATTAATTCAAACAGGGAATATTGAAGAAGGACATTGGTGTGTTATGCAAGTTATATCCATCAGTATGGCATATATTTCTGCTGTGTGTATTGAAAAAGCTTTTCCAAGATGAAAACACTTTCGTATCTCTTGACCTGGAACAAAGAATCTTGGACCGCCAGGATAAGTTGTTAGGGTGATTAGGATGAGAACTCCCTGAACATTTTTACATACTTTACTGGGATATCATTGTTTTCATGTTCCTTAAACTTTGTGTATTCATAATCAAACTTTTTATTCATGTGCTTCGGTGGAGGCATCTGGAGTAGAATGGGAATATCTAGAATCAAGGTTTCCTCAAAACTACACCTCGATGAAAGATCAAACGAATAATTTCTATGGCTCGAATGTATGGCTCTAGTTTGAAAATCATTATTGGAATCCATGGGTTTTCGATCAGTTATTGAATATTTGACAAACATGTTCCGAACCACATATTTGGCAATTTCTAAACTTCGTTTTTTCTTAAAGCTATAAAACATTTGTCACTTTATTGCCCTTTTCAATACTAGCGTGTCCAGAAACCACTCAGCTCAATTTAATTAAATTGCATGCAATGCTTTGTAACTTTAAGAAGAAAA
>CM031607.1:62619350-62629350 GCA_018398815.1 Conus ventricosus | reverse complement strand
ATATGCGTGATGAAGGTTACAGGCTTGTTGCTATATAGGCTGTTTTGCCTTTAATGCCGACTGAAACGGCATATTTTGTTGTGCTGTTTCATGTTTTTCATTTCATGAGTCGAAGTGTTGCGCTTGATTATGTTCACAGTCGATTCCTTGGACTGTTTGTAATTTGGGGATGAAGTCTGTTGTCCCATGTTGCTTAATTATAGAAGCGAAGGATGAGCAGTTATTGATGGAACACATGGAATGAGGTGGAATAATTGTGTTAGGATGTGAATCCCACATAATTGGCCAGTTGCTGTTCTGACTTAGGGCAGCACAGGGTCGAACCGTGTCTTGAGGGTAGGTTCACCCTGGTTTCAGAGTGGTCGTTGTGTCACTCGGTTAGTTCTTGTTTGGATAGGTTATCATTGTTGGTAACCTCTGTGCAAATCCAATGGAAGAGACTAAAAGAGCTATAGTGGTTGGACCTATGATTCCGAATACCATAGTATAGCGCATTCCTGATTATGTGTCTCCTGAATGATATGCTCTGGCTCGCAGTCAGAATGGGGAATACCTTATCCCTGAGGACTGACCTAGCTTCGTAATTTGCTAAATGATGTTTTTCATGTCACGTGGAAGACTTTTATGAAATGATTCGGATGTATGTGAACTATGCAATGGTGTAAGATGCATTTGTGGTTTACGTTCGTTTGCATTTTTCATTGACAGGCCACGGTTACTAGAGTCCTTTTCCTTTTTTCTTCTCCCCTTTATTTTTCCTTTTATTTTCCCTTTACTTTAATTTTTTTTCCCTATTCCCTTTTGTTGGGCATTGTCACCAGCCCCTTTTATGTGAAAAAAAGCCGTAGACCAAATTAAAAGAAAGAAAATCTTCACTGGGCCTGACTCATTTGTCTTGATTGGATGAACCTAGTCCAACTTTCTCCCGAACCCGATCTCCCCTTGTGCGTTTCTTTACAGTAGGAAAAAGGGGAGGTTTACACTTTTGGCGCCCAATGTGGGGCTAGTTGGATTTAGGATAGTTTAATTAAAGGGCTCTAGCAACGTCAACCATGAAGGGCGAGCGATGTCGTCCAGGAAGAAGCCAGGCACCTTGCTGAGGCCGAAGACTCGGCACCAGCCGCAGTGAGAGGGGAGGAAGACGTGGCGGCCTTACAGGACAAGCTGAGGCGACTGGAGGAGACGGCCATCCACCTTCAAACCCTCGGCGGACCAAAGGGCCAATGCTTTTAAGTGTGGTCTTGAGGGTCACTTTTACAGGGACTGCCAGAACCCAGCCAACCCTCAACTGGTAGTACCAGAAGGACCAGGAGAGACGGCGCGGAACAACGAATGGCGTCGGCGGAAGGGACTTCCAGAGGTCCCTTTAAACTAGGAGTAGACTCCATGAGTTTGGCTCTGGAACACGCTGACGCCCTGGAGACTTGATAGATCAGAGTCTTGGCTCTCAGAGAGCTGATTTGGTTAAGGCCCTTAAAACAGGTCATAGGGTCTTATCGTTCAATGTTGGCCCCACGATAAGGAACTCCTAGGGTGGGGAAGTACAGCCGCGTTATGTTTATTTCAGACAGTCATGCTATATGAAAAAAAGATTTTTCTTTTTATCACTTCAGTGACTATGTGCACGATGATTGGATTTCATTTTCGAGGTGCTGCATTTGTATTGTTGTGTGAAATTTTATTCCCATTTGAATTTAATTCCCATTGGCACAACCGATATTGAGTTGTCGATGTTTCCTATATTTTGTGAGTTTTTAAGGAAACATCTAGCCTTCGAGGGGTATGTGTACACCACCTATGGTGTACCAGAGATTCATTGTGTGCTTCCACTGAGGAGTGCCATGGCTGATGTTTAGATTAACCGAGGGAGGTAGTCTGATGACCCCCGATGAGTTCGCCCAGTTGTGTGGCGATCTAGGAGACCAGAGATTCTTGTGTGCTTCCACTGAGAGTGCCATGGTTGATGTTTAGATTAACCAAGGGAGGTAGTCTGATGACCCCCGATGGGCACTGACCTGCGACGGGCCGGAAATGCCAAAGAGGGAATACTCTCGAGTAGACCGGGGAAGAGACCGGGGAAGTTTGTGGGGGTGCCAGCCCCATTATGTAGAGGAAGACCAGTAGTTGTGGGATGGGCTTACTATGTAGGTTGTTGGTCATCCTGGAGATTTTAAGGAAATAGTTCTGATAATTATTTTCTTATTTCAAACTGGTGAAACTTAGGATCACGCAATGTTTGAGAAGATGTTGTATGCTAGGTTAGAGGGACATGTAGGTGATATGAAGTTTGTAGTTATAGTTGCAGTTTAAACATGTAAGACCTTATAAATATTCATGAGGCGTAGGGATCTGACAGATGGCGTCCCTAGGTGACGCTAGGGGAAGCGTGGGTGCTCTTGAAGTTACGGAGTTATTCAGTCAGGCCCCAAATCTCAAACGGAGAGGACGACACCTTAGTCTGTGAAGTGTGGTGATGGTGTTCTGATGGCACCAGAAATGTAAGTTGATGCATTTTTTCCATTTCGGTATTCTGACAGTGCATCTAAGTACTATGTACTTTGTGTTTTGCTATGTGCGCATTGTTATCATGAAATGAGATTTGATCGTTCCATGCTTGTGTGTTCTTGACCCTTTGGGTTTTCTATAGGTTTTATGAGCACTAAGATTTTGAAATTGTTTTAGAAGACGAGTTCATATTTGAAGGAAAGACCTACTTAAATTGCAGGATAGAAATTCAGTATAAGGATTCAGTTCTGTGACAATAAAAATAAAATAAATGAGATAAAATACAGAAGTTATGGAGTCCTTATTAGTATTATGTTTATTGTAAATTGTTAAGTAATAAGTGAATAAGCAGATAGTATAGTGATGTAGTAGACAGACTATTAGTGGTGTTGTTAGAATTTTATAATTGAGCAGTTGAGACAGGATGTCGTTAAATGATGGCCGGTGAAACCATATTGTGATGTGTTATTGACTTATGGGCTATGGTAAAAGATGATTTCCATTGCTTTTTGACCGGGAGCGATAAGCCATCTCTCTCTCCTCTACTAAGTATATTTCTTTTTTGAAGAACATGTTGCCATACCGGCTCTATGTATCTGTCTCCCTTATATGCGTGATGAAGGTTACAGGCTTGTTGCCTTATAGGCTGTTGCCTTTAATGCCGACTGAAACTGGCATATTTTGTTGTTGCTGTTTCATGTTTTTCATTTCATGAGTCGAAGTGTTGCGCTTGATTATGTTCACAGTCGATTCCTTGGACTGTTTGTAATTTGGGGATGAAGTCTGTTGTCCCATGTTGCTTAATTATAGAAGCGAAGGATGAGCAGTATGATGGAACACATGAATGAGGTGGATATAATTGTGTTAGGATGTGAATCCCACATAATTGGCAGTTGCTGTTCTGACTTAGGGCAGCACAGGGTCGAACCGTGTCTTGAGAGTAGGTTCACCCTGGTTTCAGAGTGGTCGTTGTGTCACTCGGTTAGTTCTTGTTTGGATAGGTTATCATTGTTGGTAACCTCTGTGCAAATCCAATGCAAGAGACTAAAAGAGCTATAGTGGTTGGACCTATGATTCCGAATACCATAGTATAGCGCATCCTGATTATGTGTCTCCTGAATGATATGCCTGGCTCGCAGTCAGAATGGGGAATACCTTACCCTGAGACTGACCTAGCATTCGTAATTTTGCTAAATGATGTTTTTCTGTCACGTGGGAAGGACTTATGAAATGATTCGGATGTATGTGAACAATGCAATGGTGTAAGATGCATTTGTGGTTTACGTTCGTTTGCATTTTCATTGACAGGCCACGGTTGCTAGAGTCCTTTTCCTTTTTTCTTCCCCTTATATTTCCATTATATTTCCCTTTACTTAATATTTTTCCCTATTCCCTTTTTGTGGGCATTGTCACCAGCCCTTTTATGTGAAAAAAGCCGTAGACCAAATTAAAAGAAAGAAAATCTTCACTGGGCCTGACTCATTTGTCTTGATTGGATGTACCTAGTCCAACTTTCTCCCGTAACCCGATCTCCCCTTGTGCGTTTCTTTACAGTAGGAACAAGGGGAGGTTTACAATATATATATATTGATATATAAAATAAAATATATATATATATAAAATATATTATATATAATATATATATATTATATATTATATATATATATATATATATAATATATATATTCAGTTATATACAAAGCTTGCTCTAATGTCTTAGATTGAAGAAATAGGGGAGATCTAAGACATAAGAGCAAGCTTTGCTTATAACTGAATATTTCTTGCAGTCATTGCAACACCAAGCTGCTCTTTGAGTTGCTGTGAGTGTATATATATATATATTATATATATATATATATATATATATAATATATATATATATATATATATATATATATATATATTATACATATATAATATATATATATATATATATATATATATAGATAGATATATATATATATAATATATATATATATATATATGTAGTGTGTGGAGTGTGTGTGGTGTGTGTGTAGTGTGTGTGTGTGTGTGTGTGTGGTGTATATAAGAAACCTATCTATGAATGAAGAATTCAATGTTCATACTTTATCATCGTCCTTTCATACTATCGCTCCTTTTCCCCCTGCTTCGGACGAATAAACGGGCGTGCGAAAGAATATTTAGCGTTTTTGGCCTACTGTGTAACCCACCCGGAATACCTTGAAATCACTCTCATTCCAGGCCTCAGATATCTCCCACGTGACTCTAACGTTGCGCTGGTTGACATGATGAAATAAGGCTATTCCTTTCACTTTAATCTGTCTGCTTGGAAGCACCAACCATGTATCGTGATGGACAGAGGTACGAGAAGAATGGGAATCAACTTTCAGACATGATGACAGTTCTCAGATCAATACAGTCATGTCTGTGTATCGGGCCTTGGTGCATTAATAAATACACTCTTTGGTGTCCAAACAGCGCGGCTTTTAAGCTGTCTTTATCGTATAAAATCAAAACAAAACGAAAAAATATAAGTTAAGCTGACTGGCACGTGACATATGAATGGGTGACGTGACTTGAAGATAGGTGATAAGAAAGGAAGAGAAAACATGTTTTATATTCAGTCGCTGTGGCCTTCTAAGCAATGAGCATCAAATTTCTCTTTGTCTTCCACATCTTGACAGAGCGTCTTTCCTTCTTCAAGGCTGGCGGCTGCCTTCTGACAGCTGCACATCGGATTGCACACTTACTTATCTTTGCGGCTTCTCACAACAGACGTTGACTGACACTCATCACCATACTTACGCCTCCAAGACACTCTGTCTGAGCTGATCCTATATTGTAAAAAGCAGTACAGAAGCCCTTGACCTACTTTTGAAGAGGTCCCAGATGGACAAAGTGCAGGACTGGACTGGTTTCGATCCCATAACCCTGCTGTTTATAATTGAAGACAGACATAATTTAAGATACTGGGCCACTCCAGCGTTCCGAAAGGAAACCCTGACGCTTTGCGGTGGCAGGATGAAGAGAATGAAACCTTTGAAGATCCGTAAAAAAGCTTGCATGGATGACTCTGAACATGGCACATTCGCGAAGAGGTCACTAGGTAAGAAAAATCAAAATGTCAATATCTTTTACATCCATTTAGGAAAGGGGGGGGGGTGAGGAAGGGGAAGGTTGGGGGGAGGGGAGAAGGGTCCGAGAGGAAAAGGCTTATAATCAGTACAAACATGGATTGGGGAAAAAATCTAAGCGAAACGGACCTGAACGAATGAACACCAGGAGTACATGTGCTAGCTGGAAGAAGTGCTCGGAAGAATGAAGATCCACGCTAGAGTCAACTGGATCCGACACCTGATTCGGACTGCACTAACATAGATTCCTATGTTAACATACCACACACATTCTGTATCAAATAGTTCCTATATAACATACCATACCCATTCTGTACTCAAATAGACTCCTATGTTAACATAACATACACATTCTGTACTCAAATAGATTCCTATGTTAACTTACCATACACATCATTCTGTACTAAAATAGATTCCCATGTTAACATACCATACACAATTCTGTACTAAAAATAGATTCCCATGTTAACATAACCATACACATTCTGTACTAAAATAGATTCCTATGTTAACATACCATACACATTCTGTACTAAAATAGACTCCCATGCTAACATACCATACAGATTCTGTACTAAAATAGATTTCTATGTTAACATGCCGCATTCATGTACTAAAATAGATTCCTATGTTAACATACCATACACATTCTGTACTAAGATAGATTCCTATGTTAACATACCAGACACATTCTGTACTAAGAGTAATTCCTATGTAACATACCATACACATCTATACTAAAATAGATTCCCATGTTAACATACCATACACATTCTGTACTAAAATAGATTCCTATGTTAACATACCATACACATTCTGTGCTAAAATAGATTCCTATGTTAACATACCACACACATTCTGTGCAAAGTAGATTCCCATGTTAACATACCATACACATCATTCTGTACTAAAATAGATTCCTATGTTAACATACGACACACATTCTGTGCTAAAGTAGATTCCCATGTTAACATACCATACACATTCTGTACTAAAATAAATTCCTATGTTAACATGCCACACACATTCTGTACTAAAATAGATTCCCATGTTAACATACCATACACATTCTGTACTAAGATAGATTCCTATGTTAACATACCATACACATTCTGTACTAAGATAGATTCCTATGTTAACATACCAAACACATTCTAGTTTGCACGTCCTCGCCTGCTCTCAGACTTAATCAGAATGTGGAATTTATGGCAACCACAACGAAAGTCTCGATGGTGTGCATTACAGATACCGTGGAACGTGAGGAGACACTGGACAGAGCTAACAACATGGCTCAGGTGTGTCCAACCAACATTGTGACAAAGACTGATTGACCACTATGGGAGGCTTCTGGCGTCATAAGACCACACTATTTGTCAAAACAGTCATCATTCTCACTGACGTTGATGCTGAACAATGACTCGTCTTCTTACCTCTCAGAGTGATGTGTGACGAGTTAGTAAATGATTACCATGATACTAGATAATTATGACTCATGAAAACGCAATTATGACTCACGAAAAGAGATAATTTTAACTCTTGAAAACAGATGATAATGACTCGTAAGAACAGATGATTATGACTCATGAAACAGATATTTTTTTTACTAGAAAAAAACAACAACACACACACACACCAGGTAATTGTGGCCCCTGAAAACAGATAATTATTATGACGCATGGAAACAATCATGGCTTAAGAAAACTGAAAATTACGGTTCCTAAAACATGGTCCTGATTCATGAAAATAAATGACTACAAACCATGAAAACAGCTCACCAGGACTTAGGATAGCAGATCATTGAGATACATGAAACAGATCATAGGGACACATGAAACAGATCATTGTGACACATGACAACAGATCATTGGGACACATGACAACAGATCATTGAGACACATGACAACAGATCATTGTGACACATGAAACAGACCATTGAGACACACGAAACAGATCATTGAGACACATGAAAAAGATCATTGAGACACATGAAACAGATCATTGAGACACATGAAACAGATCATTGGGACAAACGAAGCAGATCATTGAGACACATGAAACAGATCATAGGGACACATGACAACAGTTCATTGAGACAGTTTACAACAGATCATTGAGACACATGACAACAGATCATTGGGACACATGAAAACAGATCTTTGAGACACATGATAACACATCATTGAGACACATGATAACAGATCAATGAGACACATGAAAACAGATCATTGAGACACATGATAACAGATCAATGAGACACATGAAAACAGATAATTGAGACACATGATAACAGATCATTGAGACAAATGAGAACAGATCATTGGTACACATGAAACAGATAATTCAGACACATGAAACAGAGAATTCAGACACATGACAACAGATCATTGAGACACATCACAACAGATCATTAGGACACAAGACAACAGATCATTGGGACACATGAAACAGATCATTGGGACACATCACAACAGATCATTAGGACACACGACAACAGATCATTGGGACACATGAAAACAGATCATTGGGACACATGAAAACAGATCATTGGGACACATGAAAACAGATCATTGGGACACATGACAGCAGATCATTGGGACACATGACAACAGATCATTGGGACACATGACAACAGATCATTGGGACACATGACAACAGATCATTGTGACACATGACAACAGATCATTGGGACACATGAAAACAGATCATTGGGACACATGACAACAGATCATTGTGACACATGAAAACAGATCATTGTGACACATGACAACAGATCATTGGGACACATGACAACAGATCATTGAGACACATCACAACAGATCATTAGGACACATGACAACAGATCATTGGGACACATGAAAACAGATCATTGAGACACATCACAACAGATCATTGAGACACATCACAACAGATCATTAGGACACACGACAACAGATCATTGGGACACATGAAAACAGATCATTGGGACACATGAAAACAGATCATTGGGACACATGAAACAGATCATTGGGACACATGACAACAGATCATTGTGACACATGACAACAGATCATTGGGACACATGAAACAGATCATTGGGACACATGACAACAGATCATTGTGAAACATGACAACAGATCATTGGGACACATGACAACAGATCATTGAGACACATCACAACAGATCATTGGGACACATGAAAACAGATCATTGGGACACATGACAACAGATCATTGAGACACATGAAAACAGATCATTGGGACACACGACAACAGATCATTAGGACACATGACAACAGATCATTGGGACACATGAAAACAGATCATTGAGACACATCACAACAGATCATTGAGACACATGACAACAGATCATTGGGACACATGAAAACAGATCATTGGGACACATGACAACAGATCATTGGGACACATGAAAACAGATCATTGGGACACATCACAACAGATCATTGGGACACATGACAACAGATCATTGGGACACATGAAAACAGATCATTGGGACACATGAAAACAGATCATTGGGACACACGACAACAGATCATTGGGACACATGAAAACAGATCATTGGGACACATGAAAACAGATCATTGGACACACGAAAATAGATTTTTGATGCACATGACAACAGATCATTGGGGCACATGACAACAGATCATTGGGCCACATGAAAACAGATCATTGGGACACATGAAAACAAATCACAACAACGTATGTGTATTCGTACTGCATAGTTGTACGGAGAGCACGCCTTTTCACTCTCTGAAGGAGATCAACATTTTTCATCCGATCTAAAATTTTACGGAAGGAAGATTTTTAACGAAGGATCCGGTGTTTTTAGAAGGTGTCTTTTATGGGGCTGTGTGAATGGTTCGTTTTTGCATGACTTGTGTGTTGACTTGGACATGGTGACAGCCCTGATATGACCCTGCTGGGCTATAACCATCATTATTTATTACTTACTTATTAGGCCTTTTTTTTGCAAGGCTGCTCAGCAAAGAGACAGAATGCCAGAATCTGGAAACCACAGCTACAATGTACTGCTCTCATTGCTAAGCACTCAGAAGGGTCATACGGATGTGTTTTTTTTTCTATTGTTTTCATTTATTTTTGTGATGTCCTGACGACATCATAATTAGTGAAAATAATCAATTTTAGAGAGGAAAAAGAAATCGTATTCTTGTGAAAAATATCTGTTTTGTGTTATCATCGTCATTTTTCTGCAGTAATGATTCCTGTTTAGAAATGAAGAAATGAGGGTCACAATTTTGACATGAACAAAGAAGGACTGGTCAAAACTTGAACACTGTAAATGTCTGAATTTTTCTTGAAGAAAATTAGGATTTAAAAAAAAAAGAGTGACCAAGTGGAGATATGATCATTGGTAGTGTA
>CM031607.1:62559350-62566850 GCA_018398815.1 Conus ventricosus | reverse complement strand
ATTTATTTATCCATCAGAGAGAACAGGGAAATGTCTGTTCTGGGCCACTTGCTCCTCCACCGAGTTTTCGGGCGAAAGTGCCCTAGAATCAGCATATTTCTGTTCTCTGACAAGTAAGACGTCAATAACCAAAAAATAACGATTATCTACAAACAAACATACTGTGCAGGGTTATCTGTTTTTAATACTAATTTACTAAAGTTTTCAGAGAGTAGCGTAGGGAAAGTAGCCAGGACTGAACACGCCCCATAGAGTAACGCAAGGGAAAAGCAGTTGTGGCTGAACGCGCCCATATACACGGTGGGTGCACCAGGCTATCCGATTACTTTGCGGTATGTTAATTACAGCGGGGAGTTCGTCAGCACAGAGAGAGGCGAGCTAAAGCCTGTTAAGGAAAAGTTCCCCTCCGTGTGGTGAAGGATTGCTTGTGGTTTAAATAATATTTCATTTAGACACGGAGGGAGAAGTATTTTTGGGACCATAGCACGTGCGTATCACACCCCACTCCCCGAACCACAAAATACACACAAAAACACCCCATACAGCGCGCGAAACAGGGGAGAGACGACAAAGACAGAGAAGAAGAACAGAGAGAAGACAGAAGACAGGGGGGGGGCAGACACACAACACACACGAGGCGGGGAAAAACGATTTTTGGCATGACAGCACAGACGAGCGACGCAGGGGCCAAAAGTGGGGGCCACACGAGAGGGGACACCGGCTCAAACACAGTGTCTTTTCAACAGGGGACAGACTAGGAAAAACGTATCACACGGGCGGGGAACGGGAACGAAAAGGTGTCAACATGGGGGGGGGGAAAAGATCTAAAAAAAACAACAAAACAACAACAACAACAAAAAAAAACCTGTTGGGAGTGTTCACAGTTTCGTGACTTTGACAGACACACGCACACACCACACCCCCCACACATGGGCACAGCAGACCTTTACACGCGCGCGCGGCCTCACCCTGCTGAAAAAAAACGAGGGGCCAAAAAAATAATACGTGCCCCGCCTCCCCTTACCCCATTTCACGCCATTAAAATATTTTTAAATCTTTTCTCGAGCTTCTGTGCCCCCGGGGGCGCTTTTAAAAAGCGCTCAAATGCCAGTTTCAACCCCGGTTTCCATTCTTTACTGCTTCCGGACTTGAAAGGGGAAACGTTTTTATTCGCTGTGTACTTTTTGGTGTCTTATTCAAAAAAATGGCTACCCTTCAAAAAGAGAGGCTCTTCCCTTTTGAAACCACAAGGTTTACCATATTTTCATGCCCAGGTTTTTTTGTTAAAAAAAGAACGAGGTAAAGCATGTTCTTTTGGCCCCGAAACCGAAAAGAATTTTGCTTTCCTAAAAGGGAAACAAAAAAGAAAAAAGTAAAACCGACTGTTTGGAAATCAGGACTATTTTAAAAGGGTTTGTTGGTTCAAGAAAATGAAAACGCTGAAGGAAATTATTGTGAACAAAATATACCCAATTTCAATATGTTTTGACTATCGATGGATGGTTTCCCTTATTTAATAAAGGGGCCGCATTGTTGAAAGGGGCCCAAAAAGCAAAACAATCCATCACGGTTTGATTTTTGGGGGCTTGGCTTGAGACGCCCAAGTATTTTTAAAAAACAAAAAACGCATAAACATGGCGTTTTTTTCTTAAGAGCAGGTGAACATGTTGATTCGTATGCTAGGAAACTCATTCAATTTTTTGGGTTTTTTTTTATAATACCCAAAATTCCAAAAGTAGGAATTCAGTATAAATGAACTGTGAGAAACGCCAAACCATTTTTAATTATGCAACTGGATGGCGATTTTGGGGGGTTCGCCAAAAAATAGAAGGGTTAGGCAGATTAGTACATCTCCCAGTATGGGGGAGTAGTGTGTGGCACACATCTTCATATAAATGTCCAAATATACAATGAGGGATTCTACTACTGGCGATTAGAGCCCCCCAAAAAAGTTGGCTACAGCAGTAATTGTTTGAAACTTGCCAAAAAGCCAGTTGCAACCCTGGTTGAAAAAAGAGGACACAGAAAACTGGCCAAAAAACCCTATGTGATCTTTTGCCCCCAATGACGTCGCACCTGCAAAGCTGGGTGGAAAACTGGGTTTAAAACGCCCTATGTGACGCTTGACTACAAAGCGCGGCAGCACCAGCAAAGTCAGGGGCAAACGGGCTAAACGCCCTTTGATCCTTGGGGTTGATTGAGGTTGCGCGCGAGACACAACCTGTTTAGTCCAAAGCAAGAAGTGGCCCCTAGGAGTTCCATTTTTGTTTGTTGGTGTTTTGGCCTACCCCACGCACGAGCCCCTCCACCCCCCCCTGGATGTTTATGTGTGTTTTTTGTTTGTTTGTGTTTTTTTTTTGTTTTGTCCTCCCCCCCACGCATGCACACCCCCCACCCCACGCTGCACACACTCAATTTCCCTTCAAGTTTTAACAATTTTTTCCAATTTTTATTAAGTTACTTCTAAGTTGCTTAAGTCTTTCCCAAGTTATCCCCAAGTTTTTTAAAGTTATTTCTGTTTTTATTAAGTTGCGCCAATTTTTTAAATAAGTTCTTGAACAAGTTTTTTAAATTAAGTTTTTAAAAAGTTTTTGATCAAGTTTTGATAAGTTCTTGATTAAGACCCTTTTAAGTACAACTAATTTTAATTAATTTATTTTTTTTATAAAAAAAATACAAGCTATTTTTTTATCTTAAATGTAAATGTCAAAGATAGTCCACCCCCTCAAAAAACGCGTCATCGTTGAGGTGTCTTGCTCGGGGTTTTTGCATAGTTTTAATGAAGTTTTTACATCCGAAGCAACCGCATTGATTCATTCTGGTTAGGGAAATGTCTTTTATGATCCATGTCTTTTTTATTGATTTTATCATTTATAAACGCCATGATTTATTTTTTTATAAAAAAATTTAAAAATATTATTCCTTTTGAAATGGTCAAAATGGTGCTTTTTTTGGGGCTTTTTTGGCGTGCATTGTTTTTTTCTGCATTAAGGGTTTCAATTTTTTTGATTGTTTTTGGGTTCTGTTCCCAGGGTTAATATTTTTAACCCGAAATAATGCCCCCCAACGACAATGGCGCCAAAAAGGGCAACAGTTTTAAGTTATTTTCCCATGAGCTTTGGGGGGCCCTTTATCACATGGGTTTTTTAAGCGGGCATTGAATAACTTGTTCTGGCGTTGGCGGTGTTTTGTTTTCATGATGGGTTATTCTTAAAATTTTTTAATTTTTTTTGTCTGTTCCCCTCTGCTAATTTTTTCCTGCTTTAACACGCCCAGGATTTTAATGGTTTTAACCTGATTCAGCGTTTTTTGTGATTTTCTACTTGGTTCTTTCTCCACCTGATTCAGTGTTTTTCTGGTTTGTGATTTTCCAGCTCGTTCTTTTGAAAAGGGGGAAAAAAATCTATATGATTAAAAGTTATTAACCCATGATCGTGGCGATAAAAATTCAATCTGTGTATAGAACATCCTGAACTCTAATGCTTTGTTAAAAAATGGATCTTCTTAAACTACGTAAATTTGTTTAGAATCAATGGGAGCAAAACTATGACTAGTTTAGGGTACAAACTAAGAACCGTTTGCCCCACACTTTTTCCATTCTAGACCCCAGCTGCGCTTTTATCCTGTTATGATCTTAAAATGTCTTGCGGCGGCATTTGTTTAATCTGTTTTATGCTGATTCATTCCGAGGAATGTTTTGTTTTCCCCATGCTGCCAAAGAAACAGCCTTCCTTTTTGGGCTAATAGCTTGATCATAACTTGTTTTATAAGTTCAGGAGGTTTAGGCTGCTTGTAGCTGTGGAATTCCCCTGTTTATTTTTTTTAAATTTTAATTATTTTATTTTTAAAAAATGAGCACCGAAAAAAAAAGTTGCTAACTTTTTATCCATTCTGCTGTTTTTTGGAGGACAATTTTAGGGTACTCAATGCTCGGTAAAAGCCTTTAAAATTAAAACCGGGAGATCTTGGCAAACTAACTTTGAGGTTCAGCAAAGCTGATTGCTATCATTGCAGCTTCGGTTGCACGAAAGATTTTCTGGGCAAGCAAGGGAAAAATTCCAGACAAAATTAAAAAGTAAGAAAAAAATACTTTATAAAAAATGGGTTCACTCGCAAATGATAGGGGGGCTGTTGAAGCGCTTGCTTTTTGCGGAAGTAATTTTGATTTTTTGTAAACGGGGAATACCGAGGAAAAAGACATAAAAGTTTGGAGCAACTAGCAGCTGCACAAGACGTATGAAAGGGAGGTTGACTTTTGATTTTATTAATGAACACTGAAAAGCAGGGGCATGCAGCTTACCCAAAATTAAAAAAAATTATCAACAATAAAAAAATATTATCTAGTAACAGGGGAAACCGGTCAGACATTCCCCACCAAAAAATTTAGTTTACTTTTATCAACCATCAAAAAACAAAAGAGCAAGAAACGGGTTTTTTTGTCGTTGGTTGACCTTGGTTTTTTTGTGACTAATATTGTGAATAAAAAAAGAACAAAACATTTTTCGCCCAAAGGATTTTGAAGGGCTCACAGCAATTAAAAAGCTAACCCAAACAGGGGAGTCAGTGAAAACAGCAAAGGAATGGTTATCTAAACAAGCGATTTGGGAAATTTATTACCTGCACCCAGGCGAATAAGAGCCCAAATTTGTGAACGCAAAACCGAAAGAACCCATTTAATGGATCTTTTATATTTACCTTGATAGGATTGACAAAAAGATTTAAGTACGCACTCCAGTCATTGACATGGCTTCAAGATATAAAGATGCAGAACCATTTAAAACAAAAAGTGCTTTGCTGTTTGTCGCTATACAATGATATACCAAGGGCCCCCCAAATACCCTCGATGATTTAAGTTGATGATGGAAAAGAATTTTAAAGGGCCAAGTGAATCAAATTTTTGTTAAAAACAGGTTCCACAAAAGAGGCATTCCAGGAGTTTAAAACACAGGCTTTTGTTGAAAAAACTTTAACAAAAAGTTGTGAAAAAAATTTTCTCCCCCAGTTCAAGAGAGCTGATTGACAATTCTCGAACACAGAAAAGGGTTAAGAAAATTGCCCCAGTTTGCGCGCAATGAATAATAAGAATTTAAAGGGCTAAAACCGTAAAGCAGTCAAAAGAAAAACAATAAAAGTGTTGAAGTAGAGTTTCATGGCAAACTATTACCCTTTGGGTTTTTAAAAAAAAGGTACCTTTATTTTCCGGGGGGGGGAAAAAAAAAAAAAAAAAACCCCAAAAAAAAAAAAAAAAAAAAAAGGAAAAAAAAAGAAAAAAAAAAAGGTTAAAAAGGAAAAAAAGAAGGGAAAATTCGCCTGAACAGTTTCCCCAATTTTTAGTTTACCCTTGAAATAAAAAGGAATTAAAAAACCCGGGGTTTTTTTATTAAAGAGGAAACTTTTTTTCCAAAAACCCCTTTTTGGCTTAAAGTCTTTTCAAAAGGATTTTCATTTTTTTTTCCGCAAAAAACCCCGTTTCCGCTTTTTTAATTTTTCTCCGGGTCTCGTCCCTTTTTGCCTTTTTTGAAAAACCCGTTACCCCCTTTTATTTTCTTTCTAAAACTTCTTTTTGTTTACAAAGGGTTTTGGGGGTTTATGTAATAATCCCCCAGTTTTTACCGGTTTCATGGTTTAAAGTCTTTAAAAATTCAAACAAAACTTCTTTGTGTTTGTCTTGGGTAGGGTTTGAGGGGAAAGGCAAAAGAAACCCTTTCCTTTTATAATTTTCTCCCTTGGGTCAAAAAACTTTTTTTTTTTCTCATTATGCCAAAAAGCTGATCATGAAATTTTCTGAAGTCCTGATAATTAGGTTTTGAAGTCAGCTTAATTGCTTCTTTCTCTCTGGTGACCAATCTGACATCTTTACGCTTGTGCGGATTCTCCATAGTCTTTCCAAAAACAGCTGTTGTTCATCAACTTGAAAAAGTCTTTTTCTGAAGCATCTGCGGATTTAGTTCTGAGATCAGTGTTCTTCATGATGTATGGTTTCATGAACTGTTCTTGATCAAAGCAATTATGCGTTAAAACTGCTGTCAACTTCAACCCATGTCTTAAATAAATTGCAGAAGTCTGTATGACAGACATAATTTTTTTTGCCCAAAGGGTTTTAGGCACAAGTTTGGCGGTTCTCTTGGATCCATCTTTAGACTTTCTGCTGCTAATGGATAGTCTTTATGCAGGTCATGGAGTTCATGAGGATATTCTAAGTCAACTTCTAGAATGAAGCCGCGCTGCTAAATCAGGCGTTAAATGTTCAACCACTTAATGCCTTTTGAATTTTATTCGTCCCTGTGTACATCTTGAAGTTACGTAATGGAAGTGATTGCGCCATTGCCCATCCATACAGATTGTTTGCATCTAAATACATGAGATAGTTAGACCTTTTACTGGGAAACAAAAGTCGTCTAAGTATTTGTTGTTTGCTTTACAGTAATGATGCGACGCCATACTAATTCCCCCACGCAATCCGTTTTCAATCATTGAATCATTGGTAGGTCAGACAATAAATCAATCTGTACTCCAGTAAACTTTAAGGGAAAGCGTCCCAGCTCATCCGGGCGCAGAAATGTAATGCGCGGGATCCAGGCTATAATGTTTCATGCAGGTCTTTCTGTAATTTTCAAAGACGTCCGCCAACAAACATACATCGGCCATTAAATAGGGTCATGATAGTCTCCCATCGTTTACAATCTAAAATTTTGCCAGCATCTTGAGCATGCTGGTAATCGGTAGTCGTGATGTCCTTTCCTCTAAGACTAGAAAAGAACGCGCCTTTAGCGGAGTGTGTCTTCATCAAACCTTTCCCAACTGTTCATGTTTCATAAGGGTAAACACCCTTTCTAACAAGAGTTGAGTCAAAATATTTTTCCGTTATTGGGCAGGACTTTAAGGACATAGCCAGTGCTTCTAAAGATCCCTCATGTGCTGCATTAGAGTCGGTAGAAAGACATGTTATTTAAAGTGAAAACATGTACTTTTTTGATGACTGGCAATGCATGACACCCTGAAAGCATCGTCCACTGCTTTCATTATAAGATGAGAGTCGTAACCTCGCAAGTTATGAAAGAATACAGGCAGCTTCCATGTCTTTGGTTCAAAAATTTGTTGAAGATTGCATTTACTGTGCGCTGCACCTCTAAACTTCCCACTAAAGTGATCAAGGTCTCTTATGTGGGGTTTACATCTTGGGCGTTAGCTCTAAACCGCAAATCCAACAATGCGTGGCTGAGTCTACTGTTGTTGGTCTTCAGGCGCCATTATGATTTCAGATAAGTTTAGATTATTAGAAAAAGGCGTACGCACTTGCTGCATGCGTTTTTAAGAATGTTTCTGCAGCATCTGGTCCTATAATTAATTCTGGCTCTGAAAAAAACGCCATCCGACCTAACAATAATGAAGGCAAATGAACAAATTGATGATTTCTCATTAAGACTGTTTTTCGAAGTTTTTGTGGTGTGGCCCTCATAAGGAAAAATAAGCGACTCGAAGTCGCAAAATACGTATGGA
>CM031607.1:62550062-62559250 GCA_018398815.1 Conus ventricosus | reverse complement strand
GATTAGAGAATAGAGCCTAAAATTACATGGTTCGGTGTAATACTTGAATTGAATAAGTTTTATTCTAAGCTTGTACAAAAGCGGGACAGCAAAACAAAACAAAAGAAATATACTCCATCTTCTCTCACTCTGTCACAGAGTCGATATGTCAGTTCACTTTCAACTACATTACTATACCTGAAACGATGGCATACGTAGAGAGAGAGAAGGAGAGAGAGAAGAGAGAGAGAGAGAGAGAGAGAGAGAGAGAGAGAGAGAGAGAGAGAGAGAGAGAGAGAGAGAGAGGATGGAGAGAAAGACTGCGAGGCACACAGACACAGTGACACTCAAACAAACAGAGAGAGAGAGAGAGAGAGAGAGAGAAGAGAGAGAGAGAGAGAGAGAGAGAGAGAGAGAGTGGGAGAGAGAGAGAGAGAGAGAGAGAGGAGAGAGAGAGAGAGAGAGAGAGAAAGACAGAGACAGAGAGACAGAGAGAGACAGAGACAGACAGGTTTGTGGCTACAGCGAATATGTTTTTTTTTGTTTTGTTTTGTTTTGTTTTTTTCGTGTGTTTTTTTTATAATAGGCACACATAAAGAAAGTATTTCACGGGACAACAGCGACATTATTTACAGACATCAAACAAAGTCATGTAACATGTCACATAGTGTCCTCATAAATACATCATGACATTTAGAGAAAATACATTACATAATCATATTTCAGTCTTATTGTTCCATTTGATGCCCAAGGTCACGGACAACATGCAAAAAGAAGGGAATTATATCTATGCATTATTAACATTATTCTTGTATTAGTGTTATGTATGGAAACCATTTTGTCCGTATTCTGCATAATTCATCTCCATCGAGTACATATGTTTTTTCAATTTTATGTCTATAGCATAGTTCCTTTAGAAACATTATTAGGTTAGGTTTCATCTTATTAATTCTACATTTGTATATGAAATATTTTCCCATTAAATGATTAAGTCTAACATATCATCTGTTTTTGTTTCTCATCAGTGCCAAACAATATAAGCTCTACATTAAATGACAATCTTTCACAGTGTGAACACTTACTTTTTAGAGTATTTTCAAGTTGTTTCCAGAAAGTATGTGCAAATTCACATTCCCACAAGTAGTGACTAATCGAATCTTTCTCTCTATTACAGAAGTTACACATGTCACTATCCACAACCTGCATTCTTTTCAAAATACTGTTAGTTACTAAAATTCTGTGATATATTTTAAGCTGGAACCATTTCAGTTTTATTAATATGAATATAATATTAATAGGAATATGTTTATATATCTCCGCCGCCAAACTGTACGAGTGTTAGGTTTACAAACACAAAATAAAGAACACGAAAACTCGTCGACATGCATATCCACTCTCCTTAAAACCACCTCCCGCACACACACACACACACACACACACACACACACACACACACACACAACACACACACACACACACACACACACACCCTCCCTCCCTCACAACCCGTCCTCCTTCACCTTTCCTCTCCCTGCACGTCACCTCCTCCCTCCCTACTTCACCCCTACCCCTATCTCCCTTCCCCAACTTCCTCCTCCCCCCACCTCCCCTCCCACTCACCCTCCCTCCCTTGTTTTCCTCTCGTCGCTGTGTCATAAAATCGTCTGGAATTGATTAGCAACAGATGAGAGGTCACCCGTTGGGTTTGGTATGCGGATACAAGACTGGCAGAGGAATCAGTTTCGTCCACAACAATTCTCGCAAGCCAATGAAATCAATGCGGAAGGTATGCTAAGTGGTCGCTCGTCGTGAGAAATGAATGCTTTCACACGTTGTTTGGCTTGTATTAGTTTTTTTGTTGTTGTTTTGTTTGTTTGTCTTTTTATTTGTTTGTTTGTTGTTTTGGGGGTGGTGGTGGTTTGGGTTTTGGTTGGTTGGCTGTTTGGTTTGGTTTGGGTTGGTTGGTTGGTTGGTTGGTTGGCTGGTGGTTGGGGGTTGGTTGGTTGGTTGGGTTTGGGTTGGCTGTTTGGTTTGGGTTTGGGTGGTTTGGGTTGGTTGGTTGGTTGGCTGGTTGGTTGGCTGGTTGGTTGGTGGTGGGGTTTGGTTTGGGTTGGTTATTTGGGAGGTTCGTGTTTGGCTGGTTGGTTGTTTGGGTTTGGGTTTCAGTGATCGGTTGGGTTGGTTGGATGGATTTGTATTACTTTTGTGTGTTTTTTGCTTGTTTGTTTGTTTTTCAACGACGAAAGCCTGGACACAAACAACACACAAAAAGGAGGGAAATTTCAAAATTAATTTTGGCGCCCTGGACTTGCAGGAAATTGCGTCCTTTTTTTGTCTTTTATTCCAGTTTCAAAAGGTTTCAGAAGTGAAAATTTACAGAGGGGAGAGAGGGGGGGGGGGAAGAGAGAGAGGAGGGGAAGGAGAGAGGGGAGGGGAGGGAGGGGGGAGAGAGAAAGAGGAGGGAGAGAGAGGAGAGGGGAGTGAGAGGAGAGAGAAGGAAAAAGGGGAAAAGTAGGGGAAGAAGAGAGGAGAGGGAGGAGAGAGACCATTAGATAGAGTTTTTCTCTTTTCCTGGGGAAAAACGTTGGCAAGATTAAACCCCCGGCTTTGTTTTGTTGTACTCAGTTCTTCGGAAAAAGGGGAGTACTTTAGAATGGGACAAAGGGAAAGGGCTGTGTGTGTGTGTGTGTGTGTGTGTGTTGTGTGTGGTGTGTTGTGTGTGGGGTGTGTGTGTGGGGGTGTTTGTGTTGTGTGTGTGTGTGTGTCCGTCCTCCGTGTGGGGTCAAAATGTTTTCCCCCTCGCTCCAGAAAAACTCTGGGCGATCTTTAGGGAAAATGCTGGTAGTCATTATGGGTAGGGATGTCCCCGAGTTTAACTTTACGTATACCCGTTATAATGGGTAAGGGCCCTTGTAACGGTTTTTCTTTTTTTGGAAAAACTCAAAAAGTTTTGGGCCCGATCTTTTGAAAATTGGGGTTGTTCATTTGGGTATGGTGATGCCCGATGTTTTACGTACCTTTTATACCCGTTCTGACGGGGGAAGGGCTGTAACGGTTTTTTTTTTTCATGGAATATCTAAAAAAAAGTAGTGGCCGATCTTTGTGAAAAATTAGGGGTATGTTATTATGGGTCAGGTGATGTCCGATGTTTTTTTTCCCTTTATACCGTTATAAGGCTATAAGGCCCATAAGTATTTTCTTCTTGAGGGAATTTCAAAAAGCACTTTGCCGATTTTTAAAAAAAATTTTGTGGGGGTATGTTCATTATGGGTCACGGATGATCCCGATGTTTTAGTTTACCGTTATACCCGTTACTAAGGCTATAACTGCCTTAAGGTTTTTCTTTTTATGGAACATTCAGAAGTACGTGGCGTTTTTGAAATTTGTAGGTATGTTCTTTATGGGTCCGGATGACGCTCGATGTTTAAGTTTCCGTTGTACCCGTTACTAAGGGTATAACCCCCATAACGGTTTTTCTTTTTAAGAATTTCAAAAAAGTACTTGGGCCCGATCTTTCTAAAAAATTTGTAGTGTGTTTTTAGGGGCCCCGGAGGTTGCCGATGTTTAGTTTACCTTTATAGCCGTTATAAGGCTTTAAAGGCCTTACGGTTTTTTCTTTTTTAGGAATTCTTGAATTTTTGGGGTTGAATTTAAAAAATTTGGGAGGTATGTTATTATGGTCAGGGGAGATGCTCGATGTTTAATGTCGTCTAGACTTAAAAAGCCCAAATTTTTTTTTCTTTATGGAAATCTCAAAAAGTACTGGCCGATTTTTCTAAAAATTTTTAAAGTATGTTCATTATAGGTCACAAATGATGGCGTGTTTCCCCCCAATAGCCAATACAAAACGGTTACACCGCCAGAGGGTTTTTTCTTTTCTTTATGGATATCTCAAGTAGTCAGGATAAACTGGGAGTACGTTTATATGCTTTAAATTTGTTTTGTTTTACATGATTCCCCTGTGCATAAGGGGCGAAGGAAAGGAAAGAAAAAGAAGAAGAAGAGAAGAAAAAGAAAAAAAAAGAAAAGAAGAAGAAGAAAAGAAAAAAAAGAAAAAAGAAAAAGAAGAGAAGACGGAGGGGAGGAGGAAGAGGAGGAGGAGGAGAAGATTATAAGAAGAAGAAGAGGAAGAAGGAGGAGGGGGGGAGTAGGAGGAGGGGACAAAAAGAAAAAAGGGGAGGAGGGAAAAATGTCAAAGGTGGTAAAAAGAAGAACATAGTCGAAGAACAAAGAGAAAACAAAGAAACCCGAAAAAAAAGGGGAAAAAAAAGGGAAACGCGGCATAAAAAGGGCAGCGTTAACCCGGAAAAAAAAAAAAGAAGTTATTACAAATGAAGATGAGACAGAGGAGTGGGAAAATCCATACCATATGTTCCTCTTCCCATAACATTTATCACACACATGTGCTCACACAATAAGCATTTTTGATAGACGCGCGTGTAAGGAAGGTTGGATTTTCAGGCACTTCAAAAATAATAATTGCAGCGCATAACATTGCGTTAGCTGTGACAGAAAAAGTAAGACTGGAAAAAAAAAGCCCCCCCCCCCCCCCCCCCCCCCCCCCCCCCTCCCAGATGTGGGAAATGTAGATCCATCGTACTCATTACTTTGGGTCCATAGCACACGACCTGAATTCAAAATCCAAATTTTAAACGTCCCCCTGTCGAGAATCGAACCCCCCAAATTTGATTTCGATTTAGGTATTTGTACAGAAATGGCGACTGAAACAGAACAATTTTATTTTTTTTGATTTTTAGAGTTTTTAAGACACGTTTGAGGTTGAAACATTTTGTGTATTCCTCCGGACTTCATGGGAAAAAAGCACATTGTTTGGGAAGAAATTTTTGGAAGAGCTTGAAGCTTAAGGGCGACAGGAACAAACCTCTAACCAGGTTTCGGCCCCTGAACTCCTTATACTGAAAGGGGCGGGCCGCATCCGGGCGGAATCCCCCACGCCTTCAACTCTCGATTTCCCCCACTTACTAAACCCAAAAAAACAATTAAATATCAGGGGGGGGGGGGGGGGGTTTTTCAACTATAAAACGAAAACTTTGCTGCTCGTTCCATAGATATGAAGATATCAACAGAAGTGTCGGAAAGGTGCTTTTTTCGCACTTTCTGCGAATATTGTATATCATTAAGAAGTGTAAGGGCTGAAGATTTGTTTTATGATCCCGCTTATGTAGATTTTTTGCAGATTGTAATGGTGGCTTATTTTTTTGTAGTCCCATTTGTTTTTCCTACGCTCATGAGTCATTTTGGAACTGATAAATCTTGAATCTTGAACTTTGATTTCCTTGTAAGCTAAACCCAAAATCCATAAACGAGTATTTAAGGTTGCTTGGTTTTTAACGGGCAATATATCAAAGGTGATATGGCTTTGATGACATTCGTGAAAAAGGAGATTAATGACTTATGTAACATTATGCTAACCCAGTGGAAAAAACACCGCAAGTGGCCCCGTCAATTTTTTTTTGTAATCTGAATCACAAATCCTGATTTGAATCAGTGATTTACCACCGGGCCAAATAAGCACCTAAACCCCCCCCCCCCCCCCCCCCCCCCCCCCCCCCCCCCCCCCCCCCCCCCCCCCCCCCCAAAAAAAAAAAAAAAAAAAACCCCCCCCACCCCAAACCCCCGGGGGTTTTTTTGGTTTTCTTCCTTTTTTTCACCCCCAAAAGCCCCCAAAAAAAGGGAAAAAGGGAAAAAACGGTTCGCCCCTTTTGGGATTTCTGGCCGTTGTCTGTGGGGAAAAACTTTATTGGCTGCAAAATGGTGGGTCCAAAAGGAAATTTTTAAAACATGTAACTTTTTGGAAAAGGGGTTTAAATTTCCCAAAAAAAAGGTTTCGGTTTTTTCCGGAAGGGGCATTTCTTGTTTTCCCTTTGGGATTTAAAAAATTTTTATTTGGGGGTGGGGAAAAATGGAAACAAGAAGGGGTAAACAAGACGGGGAATAGAAAAGGAAACGGTTGTAAAAAACCCGGGGTTTTTAATAATGTTTATTCTCAGGAGAAAAAAAACATCGTGAGGTTTATCCCGGGGAACGGGCAAGTCCCAAAAGTTCACTGGGTAAACTTCCCCTTAGGGTGGTTTTAGGGGAAAGGACGAAGCGAGGGGAAGGGAAAAAGAAACAAGAACAGAAAGACAAAGAGAGGGAATGAAAACAGGAAAACGACCATTTAGCAAAAGAAAAAGAGGAACCCCCATTTTTTCAAAGATGCCGGGTTTTCCCCGTTAAAACCGCAGCTTAAAATGAAGGGAATCTGGCTCCCTAGCCAAAGTCTTCGCCACGTGGACAGGACTAAGGTGGACTGTGGGCTCATCAGTCTGTGATCTCATGAATCAGCTCTCGATGATTTCTGTATGACAATGACTAAAACCTCAAAGACAATGGCAGAGGCAGCTGAAGAGTTCCACCTGGATCTGATGGAAGAGGAGCAAAAGTGAACATCATAAGACTTAACTACCCGAACTTAGTACAGGTTGCCGATGGCTACGTGGGTAAGACGTTCCACCTCAAGCTATGACAAACCCAACCATCCGGCAGGTGCAGATTCAAATCCTGTCAGCACCAGAAATACTTCTGGCAGCAGAAGGGGCAACTAAGAGTCCTGACCTGGATTCGGTCTGGGCCCCCTGAGAGTGGTGAGGATTCAGTGCCAAAACACTTGTCTGAAAGGCGTGTTGTTGTTTTTGTCTGAAGACTTTGCCTCAAGCTCTGCCTTAAACGTTTGTCCTAATAATTATGTCCTTTGGGAAAGGGCAAACAGTTTAGTAATGGGTTTGTGAAGCTAGCAGGTTTCCATACTCGCAGGGCTGGTATGGGTTATGACTGATGAAGCAATGCGGTAGTTGTTGAGTAACTGGCACACACACGGGAAACCACAGCATGGTTTTTGCTGAGGTTGTCAGTTTACACAGAGCGTTGACGGACCTGCTGTTCACGACCTATGCTCCAGGAAGGGTCAGAATGGGGATGATGATGATGATCAGGATGATGATGCTGACGATGAGGATTGTGATGATAATGATGAAGTTGATGGTAAATGATGATACGGGGAGAAGAGGGAGGCGGAGGAGAGGAGGAGGAGGGGAGGAGGAGGGGGGGAAGGAGGAAGATGTCGATGACGACGACGACGATGATGATCATGATCATGATCATGATACCACTGTAGAATAAAGCGTGCACTAACAGAGCGAACTGCCCAGTCAATGCATGAAAACTCTTGGTTCACACAGACAGACACAGACACACACACACACAGACACACACACACACACACACACACACAACACACACACACACACACACACACGCGCGCGCGCGCGCGCGCACGTGCGTTTGTGTGTGAGAGAGAAAGTTTGTGGGTGGGTGCATATGAAGAGAGAGAGAGAGAGAGAGGAGGGAGAGGGGAATATGAGACCTATATGGGTACGCATGTGTCAGTGAAAAGGGGAGGGAGAAAGGAGGGACTCGACCGAACGGGCTTTCAATCACGTCCAGGTCTTATTACATGACACGGTGTTATCAAGCAAAAGCCCAAGCCAAACCAAAACAAAAAACAAACAAAAACAAACAAACAACCAAAAAAACGTGAATGGTGGACAAACGACATGGAATGCAGCTTCTCGGTTTCAGTTCCTTTCCATAATAGAAAACATATGCGTGCGATCTCTCTCTCTCTCTCTCCCCTCTCCTCTCTCTCTCTCTCTCTCCTCTCTTCCTCTCTCTCCTCTCTCTCCTCTCTCTCTCTCTCTCTCCTCACACGCACGCACGCATACACACGCTCACAGACACACACATGCATGCACGCGCGCATGCACGCGCCCGCGCCCATACACACACACCTCTCTCTCTCCCCTCTCTCTCTCTCTCTCTCTCTCTCTCTCTCTCCTTCCTCTCTCTCTCTCTCTCTCTCCTCTCTCTCTCTCCACACACACACACACACACACACACACCCCACACACACACACACACACACACACACACACACACACACACGTACATACACATGCACATGCAAGCGCGTCCGGGCACGCACTTACGTACGCGCACGCACGCACGCATGCATGCATGTATGCACGCACAGAGCATACTGACAGAGAGAGAGAGAGAGAGAGGGATGATGGGGATGCGAATGGGGTGCAGAAGGGAAGGAAGAGGGGAGGTGTGGGGGTGAAGAGGAGGGAGGGGAGGGGGGTCAGGACGGAACCTGTGTGAAAGTAAGCAGGATTTTCTCTCCCCCTAACTCAAAGAGTGCCGGATATCGCAGGACGGATGATGTTGCCTGCTTGTTTCACCCAGCTCCTCTCCCTCCCCCCCCCCCCCCCCCCCACCCCCTCCCTCCCCCAGCCCCCTCTCTGTCACCAGTTCGCCCCCCCCCCCTCCCCGCCCCCCCCCCCCTCCCCTTCGAGCCTGACCTACCCCTCCCCTCCGATCTCCACCCATTTCCCCTTCCTCCTCACCTCTCCTCACCAGTCCCAAATCAAGGATCTTTCGTTCCTCGTAAATATGTAAGAAACATCTCTCTCTCCTCTCTCTCTCTCTCTCTCTCCTCCCTCTCTCTCTCTCCTCTCTCCCTCTCTCTCTCCTCTCTCTCTCTCTCTCTCTCTCTCTCTCTCTCTCTCTCTCTCTCTCTTCCAATAAGAAATAAACAAGCAAATAAGCAACATCTTCAAGTGCATCAGAATTCCAGATATAACCCAAAACGAAAAAAACAACAACAGAGGAACAATTAGAACAAAATATGAAACATAAACAATATTATTATTCTTTCAATGTCATAATGGTCTTAGACATGTTTACCTTACACACACACACTCACACACACACACACACACACACACACACACACACACACACACACACACACACACACACACACACACACACACACACACACACACACACACACACACAGGTAGCTGTCTGGCATCCACTGAGAGAGGCTGGCATGGAGAGAGGAGAGAGAGAGAGAGAGAGAGAGGAGAGAGAGAGAGAGAGAGAGAGAGTATTGTCCTGGCTGTGGGGATGGGGGTGGGGGAACTGGAGCAGAGGGTTAACAGAGAAAAAGAGTGTGGATTCTCCAGAACAACTCCGGTGAACTGGCCACGACAGAGAAAGAACAGTGGTCGACAGAGACGGCAGAGTGGAAGAGATAGAAGAGACAGGAGAGAAGAAAGGACCAGGACAGAACTTCCAACAGG
>CM031607.1:62540665-62545665 GCA_018398815.1 Conus ventricosus | reverse complement strand
AGAAAGATTCCTCTAATTCAGTCATCAATACCTCCGCGCCGCCAAACCTCACACATACAAGACACCGCTCCATAAGTAAACACGGATGTACCTCCCATGCCTATCATATACACGAATCGAAATTGTAGATTTCAATACAGAAAATTCGATGAAATTGCTTTCTTCGAATGGCCACTTTTCTGTCCTACATAAACGTAGATTCAATTGCGCTCTCGCTCTCTCGATTGTGCTAATGGCGTCATAAATGGAGCAGCTGTTCGCGTGTTTGATTATCAATGTCCCTCTTCAAATGGGCCTCAATGAATAACATCTGAATCGTGATCTCTCTCTCTCTCTCTCTCCTCTCTCTCCTCTCTCTCTCTCTCTCTCTCCTCTCTCTCTCTCTCTCTCTCTCTCCTTCATTATAGATGAACAGATAGATAGATAGATAGATAGATAGATAGATAGATAGATAGATAGATAGATAGATATAAAGAGATATGGATAGTAGATAGGTAGAGAGAGACAGATAAACGAAAGGACAGACGGACGGACAAATAGATAGATATACGCGTACGGACAGACGGACAGACAGACAGATAGAAAGACAGATCGATCGATCGATAGATAGATAGATAGATAGATAGATAGATAGATAGATAGATAGATAGATAGATAGATAGATAGATAGATAGATACACTTGTAACGAACGCCATCTGAACAAACATCATCCTCATACAGTGAGTAGCCTTCTTTAACTGAGTGACCTGTTTAGTCTGGTAGCCATTATCTTCCTCATAATATTTTACAGAACACACAATAACGTTTTCATCCTTCAGAATACTATACCGTTTCATGCCTATATTGACTTACATAATACGACTTAGTTTGGGAACTCCCTGGAACTCTGATGAACCAGCCTTGGCTTGAGGCTGTATCAGACCAATTGACATAGGCTAGAAGAACACCAAGGCTACATCAAAATGTCGTTATGCTCTGCATAGTTATGCGGGATTGTCATCACTCGTGACAAGCTCCCAGCATAACATTGTCAGTCTCCCAAATCCCCCGAGGTCAGCGTGTGGCTGCCTCCCACGTGGCGGGGTAATCAAAAACGGTCACACACGTAATGTTCTCATCCCTAGCTGATGCATTTGTACCATAGTGTTCAAGTGCTTCGGCTGTTGAGATGATCGCTGGAGTCTTTTAGCCAGGGTACGACGACGACAACAACAACAACAACAACAATAACAACAACAACAACAACAACAACAACAACAACAACACAACAACAACAACAACCTTGCTTTTTTTTTTTTTTAGCAGAGCTGTCGACTTGGTTCTATGAGGAACCCAGGTCATGTGCACTCTGCGATACTTCCTAGAATGAAGCTGCAAGTTATTCTATTCAGCGGACGTCAGAAAAGGTCTGGCACGGCATTTGCGTGTGAATGCTGCGGATCGCTTGCTTTCGTGACTGGAAGAGAGAGGTGCAATGACTTTCCAGCATGTAATTTATTGTGGCACCCTGCGACGGTGGCACCCTTACTGCTGCTGCTTGCAGATGGAATTAATCTGAAATGGTGCCATTGAAAAGATGAAGGAAGTGGGATTTAGATAGGGAGAGGGAATGGGGTGGGGGTGGGGGTGGGGGGAGGGTGGCTGAGGGACTTGTTCCTCATGTGGTCGAGAGAACATGAAGAATGAAGTGGTGGTGGGGGGGGGGGGGGAAGAAGAGGGGATGGATGGATGCAGATATTGGTGAATAAATGGATTACATGTGTATGTATGTGTATATATATGTCTGTCTGGCTGTCTGTCTGTCCAACTGTCTGTTTGTCTGTCTGTGCGTATGCATGTATGTATGTATGGTATGTATGTAATGTATATACGTACGTTTCTACGTACGTATGCATGTATGTATGTAGAGTGCTCTCTCTCTCTCTCTCTCTCTCTCTCCTCTCTCTCTCTCTCTCTCTCTCTCTCTCTCTCTCTCTCTCTCTCTCTCTCTCTTCTCATCTATCTCTCTCTCTCTCTTCTCTGCATGCTCTCTCTCTCTCTCTCTCTCTCTCTCTCTCTCTCTCTCTCCTTCCTTCTCTCTCTCTCTCTCTCTCTCTCCCCTCCTCTTTTCCTCTTCTCTTTCTCTCTCTCTCTCTCCTCTCTCCTTTCTCTCCTCTCTCTCTCATCTCCTTCTCTCTCTCTCTCTCTCCATCTCTCCCCTCTTCTCATCTCTCTCTCTCTTTCCTCTCTCTCCTCTCTCTTCTCTCTCTCTCTCTCTCTCTCCCCTCTCTCTCTCTCTCTCCCCTCTTTCCTCCTCTCTTCCTTTCCCTCCCCTCTCTCCCCTCTCTCTCACCCTCTCTCACTCTCTCTCTCTCTCTCTCTCTCTCCCCTCTCCTCCTCTCTCTCTTTTCTCTCTCTCTCCTCCCCTCTCTCTCTCTTTCCCATTTTGAGACGGCAAAAAAGGGCCCCCGTCATTAAACCAACCACAGCTCTCTCTCTCTCTCTCTTCTCTCTCTACTCCTCCTCTCTCTCTCACTCTCTCTTTTCCCCTCTCCTCTCTCTCTCTCTCCTTCTCCTCTCTCTCCTCTCTCCTCTCCCCTGTGAGTGGAGTTTGAATCCTCTCGCTGAACACTGAGTTTAACTGACAGCATTGCTCATCTGTCTGCTCCTTTGACCATCAGCGATCATAGAAATCCCTGCCCGGCAGAGGCAGTGTGCCTTTGATAAAACAAAGAAAGAAGAAAAGAAAAAACACAGCTAGTAAAACAAAGAGCAGCGACAAAAGAAAACACTGCAGTAGGACTGTGTGTGGTGGTGTGGTGTGTGTGTGTGGGTGTGTGGTGGTTGTGTGGGTGGTGTGTGTGTGGTGTGTGTGTGTATGGTGTGTGTTGTGCGCGCGTGTGTGTGGTGTGTGTGGTTGTTTGTGTGTGTGTGTGTGTGGTGTGTGTGTGTGTGTGGTGTGTTGTGTGGGTGTGTGTGTGTCCCGCGCCCTGTCTTCTGTCTGTCTTCTGCCCTTGTCCTGTCTGTCTGTGTCTGTGTGTATGTGTGTCTGTGTGTAGTATGTGTATATGTTTTGTATGTGTATATGTGTGTATGTATGTGTATATGTGTGTATGTGTATATGTGTGTATTTTAATGTGTATATATGTAAAATGTGAAATGTTTTGTTTTTGTGATGATTTAATTTAACGTCTGTTCACAACAATGGTGATATTAGACTAGAAATAAACCAATCCAAAAAAAAAAAAACCACACACAATAAAATAAAATAAAATAAAATAAAATAAAACGGCTGCGTAAGAGTTTGTGTCTGTGTTTCGCGCGCGCACGCGCGCGCGCGCGCGCGCGTGTGTGTGTGTGTGTTGTGGGGTGTGTGTTGTGTGTGTGTGGTGTGTGTGTGTGTGTGTGTGTGTGTGTGGGGTGGGGTGTTGAGTGAGTGTGTGTGTGTGTGTGATGTTGTGTGTGTGGTTGTGTGTGTGGTGTGTGTGTGTGTGTGTGTGTGTGTGTGTGTGTGTGTGTGTGTACTGTGCGTATGCGTGTGTGTGCGTGTGTGTGTAAGTGGTGTGTGGTGTGTGTTGTGTACTGGCGTATGCGGTGTGTGCGTGTGGGTGTAAGAGGTGTGTGTGTGTGTGTGTGGGGTGTGTGGGGGGTTGTGTGTGGTTTTTGGGGGGGGTGTGTGTGTGTTGTGGGGTGTGTGTGTGGGGTTGGGGGTGTTGGTGTGGGTGAATATGCACTCATGTTGGAAAGGCACGTATAAACATTCATACAATAAACTATAAATCATTTAATGTTTACAATAAATTTGCAAGTAAGTGCTGGATAAAACTGATGCAATTTGTATCATTTCTCGCTGTAAAATTATATCATTTAAAGATCTCATTTTTGCAACATCTATCCCAGATATGTTGTATAACAGGGAAAAGAAATGGGCAATCAAAAAGAATATTTTTCAATTGAAAATGAATGACCACAAGCACATTCTACATTTTTGAAAATTAGTCTTTCATGAATTTAATCGAATTTTGTAAATGAGACTAACAAGGTTTCCCTCGAACACTGTAATATTTTTGACTTTGAACGAAGTTTTTCTGTCATTATACGACTTTCTAACATCGAATTTATTTCATGTTTTTCTAATTTTAGTGTACTGTCAGGATTTTTTCCCAATAGCTCCTTCATTCCCTGATCTATCAGCCATTTCTTTCCCCCAAATACCACAGTGAGAGGGAATCCACCAAAATTCCCTACATTGATCCCTTTTACAAAATAATTGAATGTATTAAGAATTTACGTCAAATACAAGTCTTTTCGAACTTTTGCATTCCAAATTTTTGGGGCAGACTGTAAAGAACAGATTTTTGAGTCAACACAAAGTAAAAGCTATAAATTGCAGTATTAATATCAACAAAGAAGATAAGGCCATAAAAAATTGCATATAGTTCGCAGTAAATACAAAAAACCTTTTCCAAAAAAATGACTTTCTTATCTTGAAAGCAGGATAGCAAATCCAGCCCCTGGTATGATTCCAAAACTGAACCGTCTGTAAAAACCCTTAAATGTTTGGGATACTTATTTTCTAGATTTTCTTTTTTGCTTCAAGGGATATAAGATTGATGTTATCTCTTTTTTTAGAGTTGAAATAATCTGTATCGAAATCTAGCAGAAATATGCTCCCATTGAGGAATAATGGGTATTATGGACTACTTGAGATTGATGTAATATCAATATCACAACTCTTAAAAAGATCATCTGTAAGTTCTAATAGGTGAAGATATGAAATGTTTTGCGCTCTTTCGGGAAATCCTGTCTTGAGTCAAGAAAAATGTCATTTGTCACTGAATTAGAAACTGAAAGAAAATCAGTCACATACTTTGCGGTGGCCCAACTTCCGTTGGTCCTCAAGAGTTAACAGATTAGCTGCTCTGTATGTTTTTGAGCGTATTTGTGTGTACTGGCACACCAGTGCCAACTTAACAGCCTTACTTCTATGCTTTGTAATTTTTTTTTAGCAGCGTCTGTG
>CM031607.1:62513165-62520665 GCA_018398815.1 Conus ventricosus | reverse complement strand
TCCAGATGGCCTAGGGCACGATTGCGTCCTCTGCTCGTAGTCTTGGCATCTCTGTAGCGCTCAGACGGCAAGTCGCTACCTGAACCTTTTGTAGCGCGGCTTTATAAAGGCTGCATGCCTGCGTACTTGTCGCTGGTTAGCTTTGCTCTGCATGGTGTGCACGTGCCTCACATGCAGCAACAGTTTTGCCATTTTTGTTGACCCTCCAATGCCGGGAATGATGTGTTCCTCACACAACTTTTTCATGCACGTGAGTCTTGGACCCAAACAACTTGCCACAATGGTTCAATATTGTATATTCACCCCTTTTCACCCGAAAAAAAAAAATATTATATATATATGTGTGTGTGTGTGTGTGTGTGGTGTGTGTGTGTGTGTGTGTGTGTGTGTGTGTAAGAATCGAAGAGAGAGAGAGACAGAGAATGTATGCGTGTGTATGGGGGGAGGGGGGGTGGGGGGTGCGCGAGCGCGCGTGCGTGTGTGTCTAGTGTGCGTGCGAGCGCGCGCGCGCGCGCGCGTGTGTGTGTGTGTGTGTGTGTGTGTGTTGTGTGTGTGTGTTGTGTGTGGTGTGTGTGTGTGTGTGTGTGTGTGTTGTGTGTGTGTGTGTGTGCATGCGCGCGCGCGCCTGCCGATGTCAAGATATGGATCAGAAAGCAGAGGGCAAGCGGCCGGCAAGTTGGGCAACAGGTGACAATCAGCCGGTTCTTTTCCAGCCACGATAACGCTGGCACAATCCTCTGTATGGCACGTGGTGCTGAAGCACGGCTGGGAAGTATCCAACCTGTCTCTCCTTCAGTCTGTCTGTCTGTCTGTCTGTCTGTCCGTCTGTCTCTCCTTCAGTCTGTCTGTCTGTCTGTCTGTCTCTCCTTCTGTGTGTCTGTCTGTCTGTCTGTCTCTCCTTCTGTGTGTCTGTCTGTCTGTCTGTCTGTCTCTCCTTCTGTCTGTCTGTCTGTCTGCCTGTCTGTCTGCCCGTCTGTCTGTCTGTCCGTCTCTCTGTCTGTCTGTCTGTCTGTCTGTCTGTCTGTCTGTCTGTCTGTCTGTCTGTCTGTCTGTCTGTCTGCCTGTCTGCCCGTCTCTCTGTCTGTCCGTCTGTCTGCCCGTCTGCCCGTCTGTCTGCCCGTCTGTCTGCCTGTCTGTCTGCCTGCCTTTTGCCCGTCTGTCTGCCTGTCTGTCTGCCCGTCTGTCTGCCCGTCTGTCTGCCTGCCTGTCTGCCTGTCTGTCTGTCTGTCTGTCTCTCTGTCTGTCTGTCTGTCTGTCCGTCTGTCTGTCTGCCTGTCTGTCTGCTCGTCTGTCTGCCTGTTTGTCTGCCTGTCTGCCTGTATTCCCGTCCGTCTGTCTGTCTGTCTGTCTTTCTGTCTGTCTGCCTGTCTGTCTGCCTGTTTGTTTCGGCATGTCGGAGCTATTTATCATCAGACCGTAGTTTTCTTCTCCCTTAAAAAAAAGTCCCATACTGCTGACTAACTACGCCGTCACAGTGTGATGTGAAGGCGTAGAGAGATGTCATGGAGTAGGTTCACTAAATTCAATGTATTTCCAAGTAAGGATATAGGCGCGCCTGTTTACGACCACATTCTCACGCATAACAACAACAGCAACAAAACGTAGGGGTCACCACTGGTCGTGGACTCATGTCGCCAAACGGGTTCACTCAGAGAGGAACTGAAGTAAATAGGTCATGGACTCATGTCACACAAGGGGTTCACTCAGAGAGGAACTGAAGTAAATAGGTCATGCACTCGTGTCACACAAGGGGTTCACTCAGAGAGGAACTGAAGTAAATAGGTCGTGGACTCATGTCGCACAACGGGTTCACTCAGAGAGGAACTGAAGTAAATAGGTCATGGACTCATGTCACACAAGGGGTTCACTCAGAGAGGAACTGAAGTAAATAGGTCGTGGACTCATGTCGCACAACGGGTTCACTCAGAGAGGAACTGAAGTAAATAGGTCATGGACTCATGTCACACAACGGGTTCACTCAGAGAGGAACTGAAGTAAATAGGTCATGGACTCATGTCGCACAACGGGTTCACTCAGAGAGGAACTGAAGTAAATAGGTCATGGACTCATGTCACACAACGGTTCACTCAGAGAGGAACTGAAGTAAATAGTCATGGACTCATGTCACACAAGGGGTTCACTCAGAGAGGAACTGAAGTAAATAGGTCATGGACTCATGTCACACAAGGGTTCACTCAGAGAGGAACTGAAGTAAATAGGTCATGGACTCATGTCGCACAACGGGTTCACTCAGAGAGGAACTGAAGTAAATGGGTCATGGACTCATGTCACACAAGGGGTTCACTCAGAGAGGAACTGAAGTAAATAGGTCATGCACTCGTGTCACACAAGGGGTTCACTCAGAGAGGAACTGAAGTAAATAGGTCGTGGACTCATGTCGCACAACGGTTCACTGAGAGAGGAACTGAAGTAAATAGGTCATGGACTCATGTCACACAAGGAGTTCATACAGAGAGGAACTGAAGTAAATAGGTCATGGACTCACGTCGCACAAGGAGTTCATATAGAGAGGAACTGAAGTAAATAGGTCATGGACTCACGTCGCACAAGGAGTTCACACAGAGAGGAACTGAAGTAAATAGGTCATGGACTCACGTCGCACAAGGTGTTCACACAGAGAGGAACTAAAGTAAATAGGTCATGGACTCACGTCGCACAAGGAGTTCATACAGAGAGGAACTGAAGTAAATAGGTCATGGACTCACATCGCACAAGGAGTTCATACAGAGAGGAACTGAAGTAAATAGGTCATGGACTCACGTCGCACAAGGAGTTCACACAGAGAGGAACTGAAGTAAATAGGTCATGGACGCACGTCGCACAAGGAGTTCATACAGAGAGGAACTGAAGTAAATAGGTCATGGACTCACGTCGCACAAGGAGTTCATACAGAGGGGAACTGAAGTAAATAGGTCATGGACTCACGTCGCACAAGGAGTTCATACAGAGAGGAACTGAAGTAAATAGGTCGTGGACTCACGTCGCACAAGGAGTTCATACAGAGAGGAACTGAAGTAAATAGGTCATGGACTCATGTCACACAAGGGTTCACTCAGAGAGGAACTGAAGTAAATAGGTCATGCACTCGTGTCACACAAGGGTTCACTCAGAGAGGAACTGAAGTAAATAGGTCGTGGACTCATGTCGCCCAACGGGTTCACTGAGAGAGGAACTGAAGTAAATAGGTCATGGACTCATGTCACACAAGGAGTTCATACAGAGAGGAACTGAAGTAAATAGGTCATGGACTCACGTCGCAACAAGGAGTTCATATAGAGAGGAACTGAAGTAAATAGGTCATGGACTCACGTCGCACAAGGAGTTCACACAGAGAGGAACTGAAGTAAATAGGTCATGGACTCACGTCGCACAAGGTGTTCACACAGAGAGGAACTAAAGTAAATAGGTCATGGACTCACGTCGCACAAGGAGTTCATACAGAGAGGAACTGAAGTAAATAGGTCATGGACTCACATCGCACAAGGGTTCATACAGAGAGGAACTGAAGTAAATAGGTCATGGACTCACGTCGCACAAGGAGTTCACACAGAGAGGAACTGAAGTAAATAGGTCATGGACGCACGTCGCACAAGGAGTTCATACAGAGAGGAACTGAAGTAAATAGGTCATGGACTCACGTCGCACAAGGAGTTCATACAGAGGGAACTGAAGTAAATAGGTCATGGACTCACGTCGCACAAGGAGTTCATACAGAGAGGAACTGAAGTAAATAGGTCGTGGACTCATGTCGCACAACGGGTTCACTCAGAGAGGACCTGAAGTAAATAGGTCATGGACTCATGTCACACAACGGGTTCACTCAGAGAGGAACTGAAGTAAATAGGTCATGGACTCATGTCACACAAGGGTTCACTCAGAGAGGAACTGAAGTAAATAGGTCATGGACTCATGTCGCACAACGGTTCACTCAGAGAGGAACTGAAGTAAATAGGTCATGGACTCATGTCGCACAAGGGGTTCACTCAGGAGGAACTGAAGTAAATAGGTCATGGACTCATGTCACACAAGGGGTTCACTCAGAGAGGAACTGAAGTAAATAGGTCATGGACTCATGTCGCACAACGGGTTCACTCAGAGAGGAGCTGAAGTAAATAGGTCATGGACTCATGTCACACAAGGGGTTTCACTCAGAGAGGAACTGAAGTAAATAGGTCATGAACTCATGTCAGACAAGGGGTGCACTCAGAGAGGAACTGAAGTAAATAGGTCATGGACTCATGTCACACAAGGGGTTCACTCAGAGAGGAACTGAAGTAAATAGGTCATGGACTCATGTCGCACAACGGGTTCACTCAGAGAGGAACTGAAGTAAATAGGTCGTGGACTCATGTCGCACAACGGGTTCACTCAGAGAGGAACTGAAGTAAATAGGTCATGGACTCATGTCACACAAGGGGTTCACTCAGAGAGGAACTGAAGTAAATAGGTCATGGACTCATGTCACACAAGGAGTTCATACAGAGAGGAACTGAAGTAAATAGGTCATGGACTCATGTCGCACAAGGAGTTCATACAGAGAGGAACACAAGTAAATAGGTCATGGACTCACGTCGCACAAGGAGTTCATACAGAGAGGAACTGAAGTAAATAGGTCATGGACTCACGTCGCACAAGGAGTTCATACAGAGAGGAACTGAAGTAAATAGGTCATGGACTCACGTCGCACAAGGAGTTCATACAGAGAGGAACTGAAGTAAATAGGTCATGGACTCATGTCACACAAGGGGTTCACTCAGAGAGCAACTGAAGTAAATAGGTCATGGACTCACGTTGCACAAGGAGTTCATACGAGAGGAACTGAAGCGAATGATTTAGTCGTAAAGTGAGGCCGACAGCAGGCGGAAATCTTAACACAAATTTTAATGTAATTAATTAGCGCAACCGCCATCTTGCGCCGAAAGTGATGAAGAAGATAAGTGATGGCTCGTTCATTTTTTGTAGTCCTGAGTGTTTTGTATCTTGCCTGAAGAAGACCTAAAAGGTCGAAGCGCGTCGTGTTTTGCTTTGTGATTCGTTTGTCTACGGTTGTTATTTGTTTGTTTGTTTGTTTGTTTGTTTTTGGCGGTGGGCTATCAATTACATTTTTTTTTAAATTGAAGTAAGTAATGTAATGTTATCCAGATACTACATTAAGAGAAAGATAAGTAATTTCCCCTGAGCGGTGGGTGGGGTGGGGGTGGGGTGGGGGGGGGGACTTCTGTCTCTTCAAACAACTATCTGGGAAAAGAATGAAAGACGGATAATGGGCCAAAAGAGGCCCGGTAGGTTTGCAAACACAAACCTTAATAATGCAGAGACAGCATAGCAAACCTCTGTCTTATGTTGTGATCATCGTCAGCATTCCACATCTGCACCTTTGGGCAGCTTCACGTGCACTGTCAGTTTGCAGTGTCTGTCTCGTTGCACGTGACGCTTCTTCCTTCTTCTTCTTCTTCTTCTTCTTCTTCTTCTTCTCCTCTCTCCTCCTCCTCCTCCTCCTCTCTTCTCTTCTTCTTTTTCTTCTTCTTCTTCTTCTTCTTCTTCTTCTTCTCCTCTCTTTTCTCCCTCCTCCTCTCTCTTCCTCCTCCTCCTCCTCCTTCTTCTTCTTCTTCTTCTCTTCTTCTTCTTCTTCTCTTCTACATTTTTGTTTTGTTTTGTTTTTCTTGTTTTTTATTTTTTGCTTTGTTATTATTGTATTTGCAGAACTGAAATTTCCGCCCAGGTGGTATTGTTGTGTGTGTGCGTGCGTGCGTGGTGCGTGCGTGCGTGCGTGCGTGCGTGCGTGCGTGCGTGCGTGCGTGCGTGTGTGTGTGTGTGTGTGTGTGTGGGGGGGGGGGGGTGTTGTGTGTGTGTGTGTGTGTGTGTGTGTGTGTGTGTGTGTGTGTGTGTGTGTGTGTGTGTGTGTGTGTGGTTGTTTTGTTTTAGTTTTAGTACACTTTTTATCTTCGTGTTAAAGAGACAAAACGTGGAGAAGCTGATCCTTTTAGCATGACCTAATCTTAATTGCCTATAATTATGTCCGACATGAGTTTACCTTCTACGACGTCATTTGTTGTATTTGTCGTTTGTTTCTTTTTTCTTCAGCACGTGAGCTGTTTGTCCAGGGTGTGACCTTTTTTTTTTCCTCATTTGAGTTTGACAGTTCTGCAAAGGCCCTTGGTGTGTTTACGGCTTGGTTTATCGTTATGAACATTATCAACCATTACTCAGATGTAAAAAAGAGACAGAGACAGACAAACCGAGAAAGGAAAAGAGGCAGAGATAATCGGTTCTTTTTGTTTGCCACCACAGAGAGAGAGGAGAGAGAGAGAGAGAGAGAGAGAGAGAGAGGAGAGAGAGAGAGAGAGAGAAGAGAGAGAGAGAGAACTCAAAACTCAAACTCAAATAGTTTGAATTGGACAGGCCGCCGATCTATCTGCAATGAGGTCAAGAGCAAAAGCAGAACACACACGCGCCCGGCGCATATACTGAACATTATGAAACAAGATATTTGCATAGCAAAATGTTCTGCCTGAAATTACTCTGGCATTTTTGTGTTAACTGATAACAGTTCCTCTCTTCGTGTTAGTGCTTTAAAAATGAACATAGCTACAGAGCGAGTTACAATTCTCTTTTCATTTTGCAGTAAAAGAAGCAATGACTCTTGATGAACATTTCCAGTATGAGGCAAAATGTATTTTATCTCTTCAGTCTTTATAGGATGGACAAACAATCAAAACATGTATTTCGTCCTCGATTTGAGAGAGAGAGAGAGAGAGAGAGAGAAGAGAGAGAGAGAGAAAAGAGAGAGAGAGAGGAGGAGAAGAACAGAGAAGAGAAGAGCAGAGAAGAGCAGAGAGAGCAGAGAAGAGAGAGAAGAGCAGAGCAGAGCAGAGAGAGGGAGAAGAGCAGAGCAGAGAGAGCGGCAGAGCAGAGCAGAGCAGGAAGAGCAGAGCAGGCAGAGCAGAGAGAGCAGAGCAGAGAAGAGAAGAGAAGAGAAGAGCAGAGCAGAGCAGAGCAGCGAGAAGAGAAGAGAAGAGCAGAGAAGAGAAGAGAAGAGCAGAAGCAGAGAAGAGCAGAGCAGAGAAGAGCAGAGAGAGCAGAGAAGAGCAGAGAGAGAAGAGAAGAGCAGAGCAGAGCAAGAGAGAGAAGCAAGAGCAGAGCAGAGCAGAGAAGAGAAGAGAAGAGAAGAGAAGAGAAGAGAAGAGCAGAGACAGAGAAGAGCAGAGGAAGAGAAGAGAAGAGAAGAGCAGAGAAGAGCAGAGCAGAGCAGAGCAGAGAGAGCAGAGCAGAAGCAGAGAAGAGAAGAGAAGAGAAGAGCAGAGCGGAGAAGAGCAGAGAAGAGAAGAGAAGAGAAGAAAATCAAGAAAGGCAACAGGCACGCAGTCGTAACAGCCCAGTGGCGGTGGCGCAGTGGTTAATGAGAGTCGAGCGTTCTCGGCTCGGAGATCGTGCAAATCCCCATCAGATACATTCATCTTTGGGATTGTTCTGCCCCAA
>CM031607.1:62493920-62499827 GCA_018398815.1 Conus ventricosus | reverse complement strand
AGAAGCCACGACAAAAGACAATGACGAAGATATGTATAGAAATGGACAAAGAAGCATGCAGAGAGAGAGAGAGAGAGAGAGAGAGAGAAGAGAGAGAGAGAGAGGATTGAAGGAGGGAGGGGCAAGGAGAAGGGTGGAGGGGGTGGTGTCGGTGTGAGCGCACTTTCACATCGATCAGATTATAAAAAGATATGGAACTCATATCTTCTTGGATGATCTGCAGTGCTTCCGTCCTTTTATTGTATTCAGCTAGTTGGTTTGTTTGTGCGTTTGCCTGTTTGTTTGTTAATCTGTAGGATTCTTTCAACTGGGCATGCCTCCTGGCTGTCGTTCTGCCGATGTTTACCCCCCAGGTCTTTCAGGCCACTGTGTGATCCATCACAATGCACAGCCTCTGTTCGCTGCAGATATGATCCATGACAATGCACAGCCTCTGTCCGCTGCAAATATGATCCATGACAATGCATAGCCTCTGTCCGCTGCAGATATGATTGTCACGAGTTTGTCACGAGGCCTACGACGTTTGACCCATCTAGGGTGGCGGAATTATTCATTTGTTTATTGTCGTTGCTGTTGTCGTGTATCCGTCCCTTAATGTGGCTTGTGGTGCGGTTGCACCTTGGTGTAGTTCAGCTCAACTTCGGTTTGCTTTCTCTCTCTCTCTCTCTTATTCCACTGCCCGTGCTATTCATCCTGTAGGTTCACGGGTGGCTGGTACCTTTCTCTCGAACTTGCTGTCTATCGGCCTCTCGCCTGTCTTTTTACCTTCGCACGTGCTTCATTTCTTTTAGTTTGAAGTATGCTCACTCTGTGACGCAGCATGGCATGTTGGCCGCCATTGCTGAGGGAGGTTAGCTCTCACTCGAGCGGAAGATGTCTCTGGGAGCGCCTGCTCCGGCCTGGTTCTTCACCGTATCATCGAGGGTACAGTCGGTTATCTTCAATTCCTACAGTCGGCCTGTAGGAGAGGGACATCACTTCTTCTTTCTCCGCACCTGTGCCTCTGTCCTCTCGACTGGACAGAGGGCAGAGAGAGTCGTTTGACCCGCCTCTTCTGGGTCACCCACGGTAGCTGGTAAGCATCAGTTTTCGTGGTTTGTTTGTTTTGGTTTGTTGTTGTTAGCCGGCTTAGTCTTCTCTTTTGCGCAATTTTCTTTTGTTTTCGAAATTGTAAGAGAAATATTGTTTGAGACCTTTTCTCTGGTTAATTCAATCTTTAACCTGGCCATTCTAAATTATTTCCAAAATTCTTTCTCCTGTTTATGCATCTGGTGATGCGGTAGTCGGTGGGGATGGGAGAGAACCTGGTGATTCAGGGTTGGAACTTGCTTGGTCTCGCTCGTCCGCCCTGTCACATTCGCCGGACTCTTATCCTTCGGCCACCGTCTGTTTGTGTGTGTAAGGAGAACGAGTTTTACGTTCGCGAGCGTGCGTACGCATGATTTGTCGTTTGGATGCGTGGTTGGAGATTTGTGTTATTTTGAAGTGTGGCTATGGAGTGTGACAATTGTGCCATTGAATTGTTGTTTGCAATGTGGTGGCAGTTATAAAGCGATGGTCGCTGTGTTGGTTATTTCCTAAGAAAGGCAAATGTTAAACGGAGTGAGAGAAGGGTGAAGATAATTCATATTTGTTTTATAACCTGTTGATTTAATGCAGTCTTTTACCTGCATCGTGTGAGAAGACCCTAGTGAACATTCCTGATTCGATGGGTTTACTGTGTTATGCTCAGGTCTGTGTTGAGCTGGGATTATTGGGGCATTTAGTAGACTTCCCCTCGCCCATCATGCGAGTGGCTGTTAAGATTAACAGCATGGGTCAGACTGTACTGACAGCGGGTTCCAGTACCCTTCCTCCTTCCTCCTTCCTTCTTCCTTCCCTCCCTTTCTTCTCTCCTCCCAGCTACGTTTTCCCCCCCCCCCCCCCCTCCCGGGGGCTTCACCCGGAGTCTGGACTGGATGGTGCCACGTGCTGGTTGAGGCCACGCTCTGGCTGGACCACGGACTGGATGGTGGCCACGTGCTGGTTGAGGCCACGCTCTGGCTGGGACCACGGACTGGATGTGCCACGTGCTGGTTGAGGCCACGCTCTGGCTGGGACCGCGGACTGGATGGTGCCCACGCGCTGGTCGAGGCCACGCTCTGGTCGGGACCGCGGACTGGTAGAGGAGCCCGCCGTCTTGACTGGCCGGCCCTGACCCCCGTCCAGACCTCCAGTAACAGCGCCACGTTCCCCCCCCCCCACCCCCCCTCCGGGACGCGCTCTTCACTGCCTGCTTGTGTGTCGAGGGTGTCGCTTTGAGCGACTCCCTGCAAGAACCGACCCGGTTCGGAGCACCTAGTGCGAGGGTGCTCCCAGTAGACTTGACAGAGGCAGGGTGTGGAGGCACTCCAGGGTGTGGGAAGGGATGGATGCTGGAAATGTTTCTTTATAATTGTGTATATGTCATATGTGCTGGAATGCTGGAATTGTGATTGTGTACGTCGTATGGTGAAATGTTTATTTATGATTGTGCATGTTTGTGTGCGTTGGAATGCTTGATTGTGATTGTGCATGTTGTGTGTGTCGGAATGCTTATTTATGACTGTGTGTGCTGGTGTGAATAAATGGGGTGTTGTATCGTAATCTTTCTCGTGTGGGCTCTTGCGAGGCGTGCAAGGTCAGCCACTCCCTTCACTCCCATCTAGACCGATCCTGTCAGGGCAGACCTCCAGGGTCGGTCGTGACAATTGTGGGGGCTCGTCCGGATGTGAAGGCTCTGACTGTCTCTCTCGTTTCGCGGAGTACCTGTTTAGTTCTGTCTGTTTTGTATTCATTTAGTTAGTTTGTCGTGTTTGTTTGTGGGTGGTTGGCTGGGTGACTCTAGCGCGAAGGGAGTCTTTTTGTGGCCTGAGGAACATCCGGTGTGACTCGGGAGTCGAGGTGAGACCGAGGGGAGTCGACCGCGTCCAGACCTCCTTCCGCCGGGTACCTCACGCAGGTAGGCGGCCGTAAGTCTTGCCTTTCTGTTGCCGCTCAGTCTCCATTCCTGTTTTGTATTTAGCCAGTTTTTGTTTTTTTTTTCTACCGGGTTATTGAGTACAGGGGTTGTATCGGACGTTAGTGTTCATTTTTTTTTTTCCCCTCTCTCCGGATTCCGTCTGCCTGTTTGTTTTTCCGGCCAGCCCCACCGCACTGTTGCTCGTGCTGTGGAGCGCGGTGTTGCCAGAGTGGGGGCAGCCGGACATAGTTTTTTTTTGTTTTTTTTTTCGGTGAGCCCCACCGCACTGTTGCTCGTGTTGTAGAGCGCGGTGTTGCCAGAGTGGGAGCAGCCGGAACTTGTCCGCACACACGCACACACACACATACACACATATACACATACCCCTAAAATATTTGTTTTTTCAAGTGGAATTGTCTTTCCCCTGTATTTGATAACTGTAGGATATAGTTGTCATGGCAACGTCCGGTGCGGTGGTATGGCTACTCGGGCGTCGAAGAAGAAGGGTCTTCTAAATGTAGTCCCCACTATTAGTACCAGCACATCGACTACGGTGACTTCCACTTATTCCAGTGCTGTAGCCGATAGTCCAGCGAGTACTTTCACTTCTTCTTTCGCTAGAGGTTTTTCCTGCTGAGACCCCCGACTGGCACTTCCGCTCGGAAGCGTCAGAGTATAGCGAAGCAACTGTGGGCTTCTGTTGAGTCGCAGAAGCCAAAGCCCCCTATTCTCCATGCTTCCCCTCGTAAGGAGTATGCCCCGGGGGACTTTCCTCATGGGAAAGTCGAGACCCAAGGGACGGGTCAGACGGGTCATCCTCCCGTGTCGGGAGTGGTGAACCCCGCCCAGGACATCACCTCCGTCCTGATGTTTCTGGAGCGGCAGCGTAGTGAAGAGGCCGCTCAGCGTAGTGAAGAGGCTGCTCAGCGTAGGGAAGAGGCCGCTAGGCAGGAAACTCTGCGAAGGGAAGAGGCTGCTAGGCAGGAAACCCTGCGTAGGGAAGAGTTTGGATAGGAATGGAGGCTCTGCGCAGAGAGGAGACTGACAGACAGGATTCTGCATAGGGAAGAGCTATGCTGCGCAGAGAAGAGGCTGCCCGACAGGAGGCCCTTCGTAAGGAAGAAGCTGCCCGACAGGAGGCCCTTCATAGGGAAAGGCTGCTCAGCGTAGGGAGGAGGCTGCCAGGCAGGAAGCCCTCCGTAGGGAAGAACTAGACAGGATGGAGGCTCTGCGTAGGGAGGAGATGGAACAACTTCTTTCGCGGTCTCCCGCATCTGTAAGTCAGGGGGTTAATCACCAGGCAGGTGATAGCGTTAGAGGCCCAAAGTTAAAGCTTCCAGAGTTCAGACCTAGTGAGGACATTGATATGTTCCTAGAGCATTTTGACAAGGTTGCTAGTTCAACCAATTGTCTGAGGAACAAAAGGCTATGCACCTTTTTTCTGGATTATCTGGTGCTGCAAGGGAGTGTGTGCTCACTCTAAATGAAGGTGCGTCTTATGCAGACATGCAGTTGGCTCTGCGTAAGCGTTTCCACCCTTACCCCAGAGACGTACAGGAGGAAGTTTAGGTCCATGAAGAAGAATAACGACGAGACCTTCGTGCAGTTTGGTGATAGGCTGCGCAAAACGCTAGGTACTGGCGTCATTGGCTAAGTTGGAGCTGGAGGATCTGATCCTCATTGAACAGCTCCACCAACACTGTGTCCCCAGAGTTGAGGATCCGGATAGGCGAGACAGCACCTCAGGATTTCGCGGCTGCGATTCACACCGCTGAGGTGTTTGCTGAAGCTCGCAGGGCTATGGGCATCGCCCAGACACGGAGAGGAAGCCCTCCACAGGATTTAGTGGCAATAAGGCGCCGACAACTGCTAGCGGGGTGAACAAGGCAGGCAGTTCATCGGGGATTTCAGCGCCCCGACTGTGTTTTCTTTGTGGTCGTCCTGGCCACATTAGGAAAGATTGTCCTAAAGCCGCTGGTAGTCGTGGGGCTGGTCCTTTCCCACGTCCCTCGTGCCTCGGCTAACGTGGTTCCATCCCAGCTTCTGGTGATTCGAGAGTGCCCAGTGTTTCTCTCTGTTGTTGGTTCCTCCTTGGTCGACACCATCAGGGGACCACGGACTGGATGGTGCCACGTGCTGGTTGAGGCCACGCTCTGGCTGGGACACGGACTGGATGGTGCCACGTGCTGGTTGAGGCCACGCTCTGGCTGGGACCGCGGACTGGATGGTGCCACGCGCTGGTCGAGGCCACGCTCTGGTCGGGACCGCGGACTGGTAGAGGAGCCCGCCGTCTTGACTGGCCGGCCCTGACCCCCGTCCAGGACCTCCAGTAACAGCGCCACGTTCCCCCCCCCCCCCCCCCCTCCGGGACGCGCTCTTCACTGCCTGCTTGTGTGTCGAGGGTGTCGGCTTTGAGCGACTCCCTGCGAGAACCGACCCGGTTCGGAGCACCTAGTGCGATAGGGTGCTCCCAGTAGACTTGACAGAGGCAGGGGTGTGGAGGCACTCCAGGGTGTGGGAAGGGATGGATGCTGAAATGTTTCTTTATAATTGTGTATATGTCATATGTGCTGGAATGCTGGAATTGTGATTGTGTACGTCGTATGGTGAAATGTTTATTTATGATTGTGCATGTTGTGTGCGTTGGAATGCTTGATTGTGATTGTGCATGTTGTGTGTGTCGGAATGCTTATTTATGACTGTGTGTGCTGGTGTGAATAAATGGGGTGTTGTATCGTAATCTTTCTCGTGTGGGCTCTTGCGAGGCGTGCAAGGTCAGCCACTCCCTTCACTCCCATCTAGACCGATCCTGTCAGGGCAGACCTCCAGGGGTCGGTCGTGACAATGATCCATGACAATTCATAGCCTCTGTCCGCTGCAGATGTGACCCATGACAATGCATAGCCTCTGTTCGCTGCAGATATGAT
>CM031607.1:62471420-62483920 GCA_018398815.1 Conus ventricosus | reverse complement strand
TATTAAAGAATGTTCTTCAAGAATGTGGTTATCTTTGTGAGCTTGACGTCATTGTAGGGTTCATAGAAAAACGTCATTATACTGATAATGATCTCTGCAATGATAATAATAATAATAATATAATAATAATAATAATAATAATAATAATAATAATAATAATTAATAATGTATAATACATATGTACACCACCTATGGTGTACCAGAGATTCTTGTGTGCTTCCACTGAGGAGTGCCATGGTTGATGTTTAGATTAACCCAGGGAGGTAGTCTGATGACCCCCAATGAGTTCGCCCAGTTGTGTGGCGATCTAAGGAGGAATCCCCTTGTAGGCACTGACCGGCGACGGGCCGGAAATTCCAAAGAGGGAATTCTCTCTGCTAGACCAGGGAAGAGAGACCCGGGAAAGTTTATGGGGGTGCCAGCCCCATTATGTAAGAGGGAGACCAGTAGTTGTGGGATGGGCTTACTATTTAGGTTGTTGGTCATCCTGCACTTTTAAGGAAATAGTTCTGATTATTATTTTCTTATTTCAAACTTGTGAGACTTAGGATCACGCAATGTTTGAGAAGATGTTGTATGCTTAGGTTAGAGGGACATGTAGGTGATATGAAGTTTGTAGTTAATAGTTGCAGTTAAACATTTAAGACCCTTATAAATATTCATGAGGCGTAGGGATCTGACAGATGGCGTCCCTAGGTGACGCCAGGGGAAGCGTGGGTGCTCTGGAAGTTACGGAGTTATTCAGTCAGGCCCCAAATCTCAAACGGAGAGGACAACACCTTAGTCTGTGAAGTGTGGTGATGGTGTTCTGATGGCACCAGAAATGCCACGGTTGCTAGAGCCGTTTTTCTTCTCCCCTTTATTTTTCCTTTTATTTTCCCTTTACTTTAATTTTTTCCCTATTCCCTTTTTGTTGGGCATTGTCACCAGCCCCTTTTATGTGCAAAAAGCCGTAGACCAAATTAAAAGAAAGAAAATCTTCACTGGGCCTGACTCATTTGTCTTTTTTGGATGAACCTAGTCCAACTTTCTCCCGAACCCGATCTCCCCTTGTGCGTTTCTTTACAGTCGGAACAAGGGGAGGTTTACACGTATATAGCGCATTTCTTGTTGTACAACTCAATGCGCTTACATCCACCATTTGCACTTATTCATACAATATTCATGCACACAGCAAAAAGAAAATACACAATGGCAGACGCACCTACATGCATAAACTGCCTCACCGAACTAGTTGTGCAATGCATCCCCCCCCCCACCCCCCACCCCCCACCCCCACCCCTTCGCTCCTCCCAGCCGTCTTAGAAAGAAACTGAAAATTTGCGAACGTGGTTATCATTGTGAGCTTGACGTCATTGTAGGGTTCATAGAAAAACGCCATTATACTGATGATGATCTCTGCAATGCGTCACTGTCAATAAGCATCGATAAAGGCAATCGCCGAAATATTTGCAGTCCGGAAAAGTGTTGTTTTCTTGTGTATGATATATATATATATATATATCTATATATATATATATATCTATATATATATATTATATATATATTATATATATATATATATATATATATATATATGTGTGTGTGTGTGTGTGTGTGTGTGTGTGTGTGTGTGTGTGTGTGTGTGTGTAACCGAGCTCACGATCATATTGCTCCAGTGCACGTTGAAGACGTGACGCCAAGTGATATCTTCTGTGCAAATATATACATTGAATTCTCCTCTATCTAAATTGATGAAATGGTCTACAGTTCCTTGCAGATTTCAGTAATGAGTCGTGGGGATTTCTTTCTTTATATTTGTTCCTAACATTGTTATCCCCCCTATCCTGATATATACCCTGATAGAAGGGCAAAAAAAAATAAGAAAGAAAATAATACCACCATAATAAGTAAGTGTGCATGTTACCGGTTGTTAAGAAGAGGGGATGGGGGGGAGGGGGGAGGAGGGGCAGAGGTCAACACGCGCTGCAAGTGCGCAAACAAGCAGGCGTGTAAACACTTTGGGGGTGGGGGGGGGTGGAGGAGAGATGGCAAGCAAGAGAGGAGAGTGGGGTGCATGTCAGTCTCTACAAATCCGGAGCGTAACACCAAATTTACAGTGTCAATGCCAGCAGAAGACGCCAAGCGTGCCCTCCCCTTGACCCCTCGATCACGTCAAGTCCTGGTGTTTATAGCCAGGCCAACCTCGGAGGTCAACGAGGGCAAAGAAATACGGAGGGGGTGCGCTAGTGAGTTGTGTGACACTTAGAGTGGACTGGAAGCGGGTCGCTAGGACTTCCAGTTCAAGACGTATTGGCACCCCCCCCCCCCCACACACACACACACACACCTCCACCTCCTCGGAAGAGGACGTTCAGTCAACGCTGGCTCCAAGACAAAGCAAATAGTGTGGTTAGTAAAGGGGGTTTAGTATGTGGTGTGTGGTGTTTTGTCTGTTTTATTTTATTGTTTGTTGTTGTTGGGGGATTTTTTGTTTGTTTGTGTGTTGTTGTTGTTTGGGTCAAAAATCTGTCCTCCGTAAAATCTTAGATCAAAATGAAAAATGTGAATTTTTTTGTTCAGAAACTCAAAGATCACATCAGGTGGGACATCTCTGACGAAATTTCCATGGAGTCTGCTGTAAAGTGCTTATGTCTTTTTTTTTTTTTTGGGATTGTCCAAACATGCAATGCAACTATAATAACCAACATACATAAATCCATACATTAATAATACACGGTGGCACATATTGAACGCAAACAGATGTACATTGTCACGGTCAAAAATAAACACAACCCAAGTCGTGGTCCAGGTTGTGTGAACATAAGCTCAAACTCGAATATTCTGAGCGCCAGCCGGACGGACTAAGTAGCTGACCGACGCCTCGATGTCTAGTCAACCGAGTCTCGACGCCCGGCTCAGACTCATCCAGCCAATTTGGCACAGCGAGTAGACTAATCCTAATCCTCTACCGAGACGGTACTGTCCAGCCAGACAGACTAAGGAGCTGACCGACGCCTCGATGTCTGGTCAGACGAGTCTCAATAGGCCTGGATCAGACTGATCTAGCCAATTTACGACGTAGCCGGAAAGGGAGAGGGGGAAGGTAGTGTGTGGTGGGGGTGAAATCAAGCTAATCAATTAAATGACCAATCGACCACCACAGAGAGTAAGGCGTGTAGGCGTGACTGTCATGATTTGAATAGCCAATGGAATTAGAGGGAGATAACTTCGGGTACGAGGCGGTAAAAATACTGACCAATGGTACTCACCCTTGGACACGTAGGTAGGAAATAAAGTAATGTGTGAGTGAGAGAGAGAGAAAGAACGAAGAGAGACAGAGAGAGAGGAAGAGGTTCTGTGTAAGCTCTGACGAGAGAGAAGCAGAGAGATGAGGGGAGGAGAGAAGAGAACCAAGTTGAGAGATTAGCATGAGATAGTCTGCAGAGGAAGGACTAGGGAGAGATGTGGAGAGAGAGAGTTGCTAACTAATGAAGAGGAAAAGAAAGAAAAGAAAAAAGAAAAGAAAAGCAACCATGTCCATTTGATAGAGCAGACTAGAAGAGAGAGAGAGTGCATGCGTTAATGCAGGAAGGAAGAAAGGAGAACAGATTGATGTTGATAGTCACTGTTCCACCTTAACCGGGGTTCGACCTCATACCTGACAGCGTCACTTCGTCAAGCAGAACCACAGACCAACGCCAGTGCCAGCAGTCTAACCTGACCAGGTGCCAGCAGACCAAGACCAGTGCCAGCAGTTGTGCCGTGCTTGTGAAAGTGACAGTGAAAAGAAGAAAAAAAAGAAAAGAGAAGACAGTGATTCGTGAATAGTTAAGATCACCTGGCCAGGTAAAGTAGAAATCTATTTATACCGGGTTAGTTAATGATGTTTTAGATAAATGATTTTGTGAAGTTCAGGAAAGAGAGAATGTTTTATTTTGTTTGATTCCATATGCATTGATGTTTCGTTCTATGACCATGTGTAGTAAAGTTATAGACTTTACAAGTGGTTTGATGTGACGAATGCATGATATATGAATGAGATCGTAAGCAAGCTGTGAGTGTGTTTGGGCTGTGCGCTAGTCCTTCCTCCATCGACATCACTCGAGGTTGACATACATGCATTTTTTTTTTTCAATCTAGAATTCTTTTTTTTTTTCATCTTTTACACGAGCACACATACTGAATAAATTCCAATTACTGGCATTAATCCTGTGTACCAAGGTTGCGGACGACATCAAATAGAAAAGCAAAGAGAGCATACAGTACTTATCATTAACATAACCAACACACACACACACACACACACACACACACACACACACACACACACACAACACACACACACTTACGTACACATATATACGATATATACTATAAGCATTAGTCCCCGAGTAGTTTCAAATATGGTGACCATTTTGTTTGGTAGGTCGCATGATTGTCAGAGCAGAAAAAGACACTACTGAACACCGCAGTGCGGTGTCTCCAGTGGTGAGTTGCCTCATGCCGACTTGACATTGACTGCTCTCTATAGATTGCTGCTGCAGGGGCTGTGGCGGGAAAACTTCCCAAATGTGGCTGTGGACGAGAGCCTGAAAGAGCGGTGTGTTTGTGTGTGTGTGGGGGGGGGGGGGGGGGGGGGGAGGCGAGTTGGTGAGGGTGGGGGGTAATGATTCTAAAGTAGAACAGAAGATCAGACAGTAAAATAAGAAGAAAAAAAGGGGAGAGAGAAAAAAAAAGAAGAAAAAAGGGAGAAAAAAAAAAAAAGAAGAAAAAAGGGAGAGAAAAAAAAAAAGAAAAGAAAAAGAAGAAAAAAGTGTCACAGTTCGTGGCTGATACCAATGATTTCCCCGCTCTTCTGCTGCTGTTACATCTCTCTCTCTCTCTCTCTCTCTCTCTCTCTCTCTCTCTCTCTCTCTCTCTCACACACACACACACACACACACACACACGCACGCACGCACGCACGCACGCACGCACGCACGCACGCACACACACACACACACACAACACACACACACACACACACACACACACACACACACATCTTTTGTTTAAATTTGGAAACTCAACGGTTAATAACGGCTGAGTTCCGAGAATGTAACTCCACACATGATTCGGTAAAATTCCAGTAAATCACAGTAACTCCACTTAACGCCTTTCCTGCTCTCAGACAAACTGACCATTTTCCTGCTGTATATGTGTGTATATATAGCCACTCACAATGCTTGCGTTATTGAACAGCAGAGCTGACCACTCAGACTGTTCCATATCTTTTGACCTCCCTTGCATCCTTGATTGGATCCTCAAGCATAGGCTCAAAGATTGTCCCCTACATTTTATACTGTTTGAATAATGCTTTTAGTTTTTCAGCAACTTTTTTCCTCTCCACACCTTTGTTTTGTTCCATTTACTACCTTCGCTGGCTGCTTTGGGGGTGCTGTTGGATTCTTTTTTTTGAACCCTTGGCGGTGAGAACACCACAGAATTATGGACTGTGGTGTGTCTCTATTTGACACCAAGAGCACAGACACAATCAGCCGTGTCTCCTTGATGAGTCCGATCCAGCGGACGAAAGGCCTGTGAGTAGGCAATACAAATAAATGTGCCTTCAAGAGAGATTATGATGGTTCCCTCAGGCAGCTAGTGAAAGGCTTCCCATAGTTATAATATATTCCCCCATTTTCTTCATCTTCAGTTTTTGTTTTCTTTTAAAGTTCAAATCTTTGCCAAGTCATTACTATAACGACTGAAGAATTGTTAACCTGCACTTGTTTTCCCCCACTACTTAATTGTTCAGCATTCTATTTATATATATATATGTATGTATGTATATATCCCCTATTTCTACAATCTAAGACATAAGAGTAAGCTTTTTTATAATTGAATATATATCTCGCTCTCTCTCTCATTTTGCAGATGTCAAGATCGTGGTCTGTGGTGGCCATCAAAATTATGGTCAACCTATTGTCATTCCGCACCCTTTGGCCCCCTCACCCTTCACTCCCATCCTAATTTCATGTTTCCTATTGATGCAATGTTTTATACTCAACGTTTTGTTTTAAAGTTAATGCATTTTAATTAAGGTGTTTTTTCCTAACTGCATACATTCGTGTTCAGGGTCTGAGGGTGGAGAATGCGAGCTTTTTACTGTCACTGTCTGTACCCCCTGACGAAGGGAAATAAAGCCGAAAATTTGGGAGATTTTAATCTTGTTTGTTTGGATTTTTATCTACTTTTAGTGTATATATATATATATAAATATGGAGAGAGAGAGATGGACATCGTCAAATCATGCATTATCTATTTCTCTCTACATATTGTAGGAGATGGGTTATGGTTTGTTCATGCATTTTCCCTGTCATTCCTTCTAACTTGTCGGATGGTTTTTCGAAGATGTATTTTAAAGAATCGTGTGCATGATGACTTGTGAGTTGATTTTGACGTGGTGACAGCCCTAATGTGGCCCTTTGTGGTCGGCTGGGCTATAAGCAACATTATCTCACCTTATCCTCTGTCGTGCCTCTTTCCCTCTCTCATCTTCCCTAAAAATGGAGTTACTGTGAGTTATCATGGAGGGGTGGGGGGGGGACGGTAGAAGGGGTGGGGGAGTGGGTAGCATAGTACTCATAGTCCCAGGGTTAAACGTCTGGAAGGGTTTAGACATCCCGCGAACGAGGCTCAGTGAGATTTTCTTTTTTTTTTTTTTTTTTTTTGAAATGCAGGGGGAGGGGAGGGGAGAGAGAGGAGGAGAGAGAGAGAGAGAGAGAGAGAGACATTCCAGTGCTGATTTCCGAAAGGTCATTGGACTTCTCAAGTCGGGGCAGGATGGATGAACATGACATAAACCACAAACACACACTCACTTTACGTGACATAATCATTCCGCCTTTTCTCTTTTTCCAAGAAATAAACAATAACGGAGAGGAGAGAGAGGAAAAGATGAGAGAGAGAGGAGAGAGAGAGAGAGAGGAGAGGAGAGAGAGAGGGGGGGGAGAGGAGAGAGAGAGAGGAGAGAGAGAGAGAGAGAGAGAGAGAGAGTTGAGAGGCGAGAGAGAGAGAGAGAGCGAGAGGGGGAGACAAAGCGGCGGGAGGAGAAGAGGGGAGAGGAGAGAGAGAGAAAGCGAGACAGAGAGAGAGACAGAGAGAGAGAGACAGAGAGAGACAGAGAGGGAGAACTGGTTTTTTGAAGAGGAGGACGATGAAATGACTGTTTTAGACGTTTAGTCTGTAAATGGACGATAAGATTGAGTGATGCTTTGTCTCCGAGGGCGGAAGAGCGGCGGAGGTTTAAGGGACTGGTGGTAGGGTTGGATGGGCGAGTGGGGGGGGGGGGGGCGATTGAGGAGTGGGGGGTGAGGATGGAAAATAACGGGAGAGAGAAAAAAATTACGGGAGGGGGAGAGAGAGAAGAGAAGGAGAGAGAGAGAGAGGAGAGAGAGAGAGAGAGAGGAGAGAGAGAGGACAGAGAGAGAATCTTTATTTACGTAAGAATATAGATATTTCGGTCTTGCTAGGTCTTTAGTTTGTTCTTGCTGTTCCCTGTTCCACAAGAACACAAAGCGTGCATTTTGAACATGTGTAACAACGATAACATACTTGCGTGCGTGCGGCATCACACTCACACACCGAGAGACACACAAAGAGAAAGACAGACAGACAGAAGAAGGTGTTCAGAAGACAGACGGACGGGACAGAGGAGACGACAGGTAGGCAGACAGACAGACGGACAGACACACAGACAAGCAGACGGACGGACGGACAGACTGTCATTTGTATCAGGGCTATGCGCGGTCTGGGACGGCATCTAACGAGGAATGTCCGTCACTCTAGATCGCGTCACCCCATTTCCCCTCCACCCCCCCCCCCCCCCTCTCTCTCAACATCCCACCCCACTCCACCGCACCCTCCATCTCCATCTATCCAACCACACACACACACACACACACGCACGCACGCACGCACGCACACACGCACGCACGCACGCACGCACACACACACACACACCACACACACACACAAAACACACACACACACACACACACAACAACACACACACACAGATTCTGGAAAACAGCATTTTTCACCATCAGTGAGGAAACGACTGATGTCCGTTTGGTCATCCTCTTGGCCAGATAATGACGATGAATATGAAAAGCTGACTCCATAAATCACAGAAATCTCACTGAAAATTCCACGCATCACTCGCTGCATTTTCTATTTACAGAGCGCTTTACCGATGGCTTGTTGCTGAAAGACTAGATTTGTCATTATTATAACATCTCTACGTGGGCCTATTACATTTACGCAGGTAGAGGAAGGATGGTAAATACGTTAACATTCGCTGGTAGGAGCGAACCTCTCTCTCTCTCTCTCTCTCTCTCTGTGATTAGTCGGAGTCAGCGGACGAAAGGCCTCTGTGCTGATAATATAAATGCTTGTCAAGATGGACTACGATGGTTCCCACGTGCTGCTAGCGAAGAATTTTCTATCTGTAATCTAACGCCCTAATTTTTCATTCTTATTTATCTCTCTAACACACGCCATATGTCCACCTCTTTTTCATTGTTTTTTTCTTTGTGTGTGTGTGTGTATGTGTGTGTGTGTGTGTGTTTTGTGTGTTATATCTTTGCTGAATCATCATTGTAATGACGGAGGAATTGTTAACCTGTGCTTGTTTCTCCCCTCCCCCGACTGAGTTGTTTGTTCACATTCTCTCTCTCTCTCTCTCTCTCTCTCTCTCTCTCTCTCTCTCTCTCTCTCTGTTCTACTAACGGCGATTATCTGTCATCCTTAACAATTGTAACGTCCCCTTGACATCATAATTCAACCTTGCCCCATGTCCCCCTCTGTCTATCTGACTAAGACTGTTTCTGACCGGAGGCAGACGACAAAGGCCACCAACACTGACAGACAAGATCCCCCCCGCCCCCCATCCCACCCCCTCCCTCCACACACCCACACACACACACTATCCGTAGGCCTGTAAACAAAACGACTGCAACTAAAGAACCAATCCACCCTGGGGCATTTCGTCTAGAGCACTTCACAGAGTCAACGGATTACTATAAGCAGGCAAACTTCCCACCACTACAACCGGAAGACCTGTGGAAACCCAAAACATGCCTGCTGGGAAACCAGGCACAGCCTCTCCGCTTTTGTCCGTCTGGTGTGTTCTCGTCTGGACGTGACTCTCACCGTTACGCAGTTTTCAGGCTCTTGAGTTGAGCTGGGATGGGGGACTGAGCCTCTTAAAAGCGAACAACGGATCTACTGTAATCCCTATCGCCTTGCGGGTTAGGTCTTCGGGAAGGGGAAGGGGAGGAGGGGGGAGGGGGTGGATATCTGCGTCCATCCAGAGAGTGTTGTCGAAGCAAGGTCAAAAGGCTTTGTTTGGGGCTTGTCGTGACACGGATGGGTTGGGCGATTGGGTTCGACCCTAGCGAGACGTTCTGAGCCAATTATGAGCGAAGGAGCGGCAAAGGAGGGTAGGGTGTGAGAGTGGCGGGAGGGGGGAAAGGCGGGGGGTGGGGGGGGGGCGAGAGAAGTGATGATCCCTTGAGGAGGTTCTTGCGTCTTCCAGATGGTCGAGGAGGTGGTTTCGGTGGATTAGTGACACGTTCAGGGTCTGGTGAGACTCTGAGGGCTGTTTGGGGTGACCGGTTGTGTGGGTGGGTGGGGGGAGGAGGGGGACATTCTCAACATTCGATCTGACGCGTTTGACGACGCCACCCCAAGGTTTTGGGACGGTAGTGGGTCAGTCTGATTGTCTGCCTGATTGTTTGTTTCGCCTGTGGTGGCCAATCTGTGTGTCTGTCTGATTGATGGTGTTGTCTGTCTGGATGTCTTCGGTTTGTCCCTCTACCCAAGACACCTGCGTAGGAATGAGAGAGGGAAAGTTGGGTGGGGGGGGGGGGGGGGGGGGTGTTTAGAGAGGATGAAATTTTGGTGCGCCTGGTGCATGCATAGCTTTCAAAAGGTCTTCATGCTTTAGCTGTATCTGGTTAGTTCATTTCTCAAATGTTTTTAATGCTGAACAATTAAGTAGTGGGGGGAAACAAGTGTAGGCTGATAATTCTTCAGTCGTTATAGTAATGACTTGGCAAAGATTTGAATTTTTTTTTTTTAAATTAAAGATGAAGAAAATGGGGGGAATATATTATAAATATGAGAAGCCCTTCACTAGCTACCTGAGTGAACCATCGTAATCCATCTCAAAGGCACATTTATTTGTATTAAATGTTTTTTCTGTCTTTTTCGAAATCAGACCTGAGCAAGATTTCCAAGCAACCTCCCCTTTTTTTCTATCATTACAATGAAGACTCTACCAACCTTATCAGAATATGTTCCATGATATAAACTTTTGGAGAGAGAAAGAAATAGCACGGACGGTGGAGAGAAGAAGAAGAAGAAGAAGAAGGAGGAGAGAGGAGCAGGAGGAGGAGGAGAGAAGAAGAAGAAGAAGAAGAAGAAGAAGAAGAAGAAGAAGAAGAAGAGAGAGAGAGAGAGGAGAGAGAGAGAGGAGGAGAGAGGAGAGAGAGAGAGAGAGAGAGAGAGAGGAGAGAAGGAGGGGATGGAAAGAGTTCGGAGGGATTAACACCTGCTGGACACAGCTTAATACTTTTAGTACCGTTTACATCGTCTTTTTTGTCAACAACAGCCACAGTAAATCTCATCCAAACTCTCTCAGTTCTTCCACTATTACAAATAATCTTAAATCAATCGAATCGTCAGATAGCGATCCTAGACTTTTTACTGCCTCTCCGAGTCTTTTTTCCCCACTTCACCTATCTTTCCTATTGATACCAGTCGATAATTTGTTTTTCCTTTTCTTTTTCAAATGGACTGCTAGTCTAAACGTTAATTCGAAAGAAGTAGATTGACATGAAAAAAAGACTTGACATGGCCTCTGAGGTCGGCTGAACGATAAACACCATGATTTGATTTTCGTGCAGAAAGGGAAAACAACACAGAAACTTGGATGCAGGCTTTTTTCAGGTCTGCAGGAACAACGTTGACCTGTAAGTGACGCTATGAAAATGATATGAAATGGAAACGACGTGTTCGTGAAATACTAGCGTGCTGTTGATTTTGCCTTTATAAAATAACACGAACGATAATTCACCGTCCTAAACGTTATTTGTTTTCGACTGAAGAAGACCCAAGAGGTCGAAACGCATTGTGTCTTGTCCTGCACTTTGTTGTCTATGTCCTTGGCGGTAACTAACCCCCTCTCTTTCTAAATTTTGCTTCATTTTCCGCCCTCAGTCACTCCGTTTGAAACTTGTGGAAAATTGGTAGCGATGTAGGCTAAGATGTCAGTATATTGAAAATGTACAGTGGCTCTGTTTGTTTGTACGCTGAAGACTGGGACTGTTCGCTCATAGTGTGTTTGTTTCTTTGTTTAACAGGAACAATCAGGCGCCATTGATCCGAAATATCAGCTATGCATCGATTCTTAGCCACAATATGAAATCAACGCTGATCAGGACCGGTTCAGTTTCATGAGAGGGGGCGAATGGGGGACTGTGTGTGTGTGTGTGTGTGGGGAGGGGGGGGGGTGTATCCTAAAAAAGATCTGGGGTTGCTCTCCTGGAGGAAGAAGTGATAAAAAGTGTCCCAGCCAAATGGGGGGGGGGGGGGTGGATGCGGGGGGGGGGGGGGGGTGGATGCGGGGGGGATCAAGAAAACTGGGCGGCCCCCCCCCCCCCCCCCCCAATTCGTTCTCCCTTGCCGATGCTCATTCATCCAGTATTGTGACCGTGTCACACCGTCACCATCAGTACCTCATCGATTTGATTCTGAATTCTTCACATACCTACGAGCGCGCGTGAGCTCACACACACACACACACACACACACACACACACACACACACACACACACACACACACACGCACGCATGCACGCACGCAGATCACTCACATCAGAGAGAGAGAGACAGACAGACACCCACACAAACAGAGAGCGTGCATGCATACGTGTATGTGCGTGCGTGCGTGCGTGCATGCATGCGTGCATGTGTGTGTGTGTGTGGTGTGTGTGTGTGTGTGTGTGTGTGTGTGTGTGTGTGTGTGTGTGCGTGTGCCAAACTGTGTTGCATACAAGGATTATTGTTTGTGGTTTGTCATGTTCCGATCACAGAAGATGTGGAAAATGTTCTAACATGACAACTGAACATTAACGCCATCAGATTTTAATCAATCAGCTTCAATATATTGACGAAAAAGAAAGCCGCAGCAGGGAGATACCACCGGAATTAATGTTTCCGCGCATGCGCGCGCACAAACGCACACACACACACACACACACACACGAACGAATCCTTAACTCTTGGACAACCTGCACCTTCTTTCTAATCACCTTACATCTCCTGCAGCGCTTTTATGTCTAACCCCCTCCCCCCTCCCCCCTCACCCTCGCCTTATCACGCCTCGCACTTCTCACCCCCACTTCCACCACCCCCATTCACTCCCTACGAACCTCACCCCCCCCCCCCCCCCCCCCCATCTCATTCATCC
>CM031607.1:62456420-62461420 GCA_018398815.1 Conus ventricosus | reverse complement strand
TTGTCCCTTTTAAACGTGCAGAGGCTTTCAGGATGTAGACGAGAGAGGTTGGAACTCTGGGGATCGATGGAGAGGGGTAGGCTGGAGGGGGGGGGGGGGGTGGTGGTCGTAAGGTTGGTGGAAGTGGAAGGGGTAGGGGTAAGGGGTAAGGATAATGAGCCTTTAGCGGGTCGAGAATGATGAACTTGGCTCCAGGGTTCGAAGGAAGTGAATCGTCTCTTCCATTCCTTGTGAAGACAGGAGACGGGGGAGTTAGGTAGAGAGATAGAAGAGCGCCTCATACTTTGATCTTCTTTCTTTCACACCTCTACATGAGGAGCGGGTGATTTTGTGATGCACGCACGTACACACACACACACACACACACACACACACACACACACACACACACACACACACACACACCCCACACACACACCACACACACACACACACACACACAGACACACACATGCGCGCGCGCGCGCGCCCGCATGCACACACACACAGAGTTTTACATAAGAAAAACACACACACACACACACACACACACACACACAGTCTTACTATCACACACGCGCGCGCGCGCGCGCCCGCGCGTAGCTTTGCAGACTTTGATCCGACATTTTAAAGCTTTCTCTCGGAGAACGTCATGAAAAGATAAACGCCTAACTAACAGGACTCGTGACTTGACTTGACTTTGTCCTCTGAATTCCCTGGGGAACATAGGGCCGCAATCACACTCTTCCAGCGGACACGGTTTTGGGATATCTTCTTCAGCTTGGCCCACGTCATTCCGGCGGCCTTCACTTCCGCGTCGGTACTCCTTCGCCATGTCTGTCTTGGTCTTCCCACTCTTCTTTTGCCTGAGGGTTCCATTCAAGGGCTTGTCTTGTGATGTTGGATGGAGACTTTCTGAGGGTGTGGCCAATCCATCCCCACTTCCGTTTTCTGATTTCTATTTCTATTGGAACTTGCTGGGTCTTGTTCCACAGTTCTGCGTTGGCAATAACATCTGGCCATCTGATGTTCAAAATGTTTCGCAGACATCTGTTGATAAATGTTTGGAGTTTGTGGGTGTTTGTCTTTGTTGTTCGCCACGTTTCAGAACCATACAGAAGGACAGGTTTCACATTTGAGTTGAAGATTCTGATCTTGTTATGGAGTGAGAGGACAGAGGAATTCCAGATAGGCCGTAGCGTAGTAAAGGTGTGCCTGGCTTTATTGATGCGACTCGTGCGTGTGACCAAACACTGGAGCCACCCTACAGCCATAGATAACCACACAGGGTTAGCTTCAGGGACCTGGTAATATTTTAAAAGGTTCGTTCGTTTATAGACTGGAAGAAGTCCGCAAACTTAACAGGAAAAAAAAAGTTATTAGGCGTGCGAAGAAATCCCACGTCCGCACTTTGAACATATTGGTTTTATCTGGAAAAATTTTCCGTTTTTTAAAAATACCTAATCCCCGGCAAGTACACAAAAAAGATAAACAAATACGTTTTGGGGCTGGCCCCTGCATACTTTCACTCGGGGTTTACCTAAGCCCAAAAAACCCCAAACCATATGTACCATTCCAAATTTTTAAAAAAAGGGGGAAAAAACCCGACTGGGTCTTTTTTTCAGAAAACCCAATGATTTTTTAAAATTGGGTTTGGGAAAGACCGAAACAAACAAAAAAGGGGGGGGGGGGGGGGGGGAAAAGAGGAAAACAAAAAACCCTTTTAAAAACCGTAAATTCCTTATCCCTCTTATTTCTAGGTTTGGGGAAAGCTAAATTCCCCCAAGGAAACCCGGATGAGGGGGATGGAAATGCCAATTAAGGTATTAAAAATGTGGACTGGGGACGGGTCTCCGAAAGTCCCCCCCGTTATTAAAAATGGGTTTCATATTTAAAGGGATGCAGGGGGTTTTAAGGGCAGAAGTTTTTTACCTTTCACAAACCCAAAAAGCGCTCTGGGAAGGCAAAACGCCAACCCCTGTTTTCCCCTCAATCGGGGCCCCCACAAAGGTGACGGGGAAAACCTTTTTAAAAAAAATCAAAATTTTTTTTTCAAACTTGATTTCCCAGCCCCCCCCCCGTCACTTAAAAAAACACAACTATCGTATCATACAAAAAATTTAAAAGCATACAGACAAATTTAAAAAAAAAACCCCCGGGGCCCGTTTTTCAGTTATTCTTACTAACCAGGAAAGGGGCCCAAAATTCCACTATTCAGTTTGCCATGATAAAACCCTTTAAAAAGCAAATAAAACGTCCATAATTGCCCGCATTTCCCCTTTGGGTTTACCATTTCTCTCTCACACTGTGCACCAAAGACTGAAGCTGGCCCCCATGTTGTGTCCTCCCGATTGGCCAAAACCCCCGTTGGGGGACACTGGCAACGTAGCTTGAAATTTTTTTAACCCCGCAACCCAGTCTTTTCCCCGGGCTCCAAATTTCACCTTTTTGCCCTTTTTACCGGAAAAGGGGCCCTGTCGGGCCCCTCCCCCCCAGGTCTTCTCTGGCTGCAAAACCCCACCGTTTTTCCCGGCAGTCCCTGTCTTGGGTTCCCAAAAGGCTGTAAGTCTTGCTGCCCACCCTCCCCACACGGGGGACAATTTTTTTCGTCCCTCGGGTCCCAGGAAAAACAGCAACCTCCCCTGTCCCTACCCCCACCCAGGAGACAAGAGGCGAAGGGTAACCCCCTGCTTCCCCCGCGTATTTTCTTGAGCCCTCAGAAGACGGGGGGAGTTTTTCCTTTCCCCTTTAAATGAGTCCAAAACACTTCCTGGTTTTTTCCCAAGGGACCTTTTATTCGTTCTCAAAGAAAGAGAGAAAACCCCGGGTTTAAAATGGCTCAAACCCAAAGGAAAACATGGAAAACACATATTAAAACGAATTTGTACCAAATTTTAAACCCCCAAGTTATTTTTTTTCCACCAAGGAACCATCCCTACGCCCAAAAAAAACACCCCAGCTGCTAGGGCCCAACAAAAAGACTTGGGGCACCCCGTGGTTAAGCCTAACCCCCCCTATTCAAAAATATGTTCGATTCCCCCCAAACTAACCCAAAAGAAATAACAGCCTGGACCTCTTTCCAGGGCCCTGACTGGGTGCTTCCAAATATTTAAATACCTCTATATCAAAAAAGGCGCAAACCCCAACGAAAGGCCGCGCCTTCCTTTTTCCCAGAAAGGGACCCACTTTTAATGGTCCCCTGTACTCGGGCCCGAGGCTTTCGGTCCCTACCCGACGGTCACCTGACAGAACCGCCTTCCTTTCAGCCCAAGACCCAGAAACCATGCTAAAAGGGGACCACTCTCCCTCTCCCCGGGACGGGCAGTCCCCCAAACCTTCACCCCCCCCCCTCACACAAACATTTCCAACTCTCCCCCCTTTCATAAACCCCGGGGTATCCCCCCCCCGGGTGAGCCTAAATTTTCGCACACTTGAAGACCCAAGGAAGGGGCCCCACAACAGCAAAACTACCCTTAATTTGCCTAAATGTCGGAATTTTTCGCCGCTCATACACCCCCCCTTTGTTTTTAAAACCCCTAAAAATTTTCCCCAAATTTATCCTCCGGGGCGAAAAGTTTTTCCCCCAGTTAAACATCATTCCCATCCATTAACAAAATTACCCAATTAAAAAAATTAAATCAACATTCAAACATATTTGGGGTCCCCAAAATTGCACAACATTAACCTCCTGGCTCACAAAAATCAAAACTCCCCATATTTTAGCTATCACATGCCCAACAGTTAATTAACCCTTCCATTCATTTTCTAATATAGCACAACCCCTTAAAAAAACCTCCAAACATCCCCAAAATTTAGGTGTGTGGCCCCCCACTTTAACATCAAAATCAATTCAGGGGTGGGGCCCACAATCCACAAGACAAAAATTTAAATTCAGGCGTGTGCCCACTTCTTAAATCAAAATCAAAATTCAGCGTGGGCCCCCAACTGCTCACATCTCACACACAATACAAATCAAACATTTACCTGATTTTTTAAACTAAGACTTTCCCCACTTTACCGAGTGTGACAAAACAACAAAGCAAACAGATATCAACCAAAAATCATAAATCAAACACTACACGACAAACCCCCCCCCATAAGGCAATGAAAAAAAGCAACATAAACAAAACCTGAAAAAAACACATGAACAAGCTCAACCCCGCCCAAAAAGGGCAATGAAAAAAAGCAATGCATACATGTAAACATTATCAAAAATGAAAAATAACACATGAACAAGGGAATCCCCCCACGATGGGCACGCCAATCAAATAACACAAAAACCCGCCAGCACAATTTTACACATAGCTGTCCGTAAAAAATGACTTTCCAACCACCACCACAATCACAGCACCCCTAGCATTGCTCCTACCATTGTCCTGCTTCTGTTGTTCACACACAAGAGCAAAACACCCAGGAGCTTACTCCCCAACCTTGACCTCTCCTGCCCCTCTCAATCTTAAACCCCCGTTTGGCTCGCCAATAGTACCTGGGCGATAAATTTTGGGTTCCGGGTTTACAAAATCAACACCCTTCCCCACATTTAGTCCTTAAAGGAGGGGGTAAAAAACGCCGATCCTCTTCACCTGTCGCCCCAGACTGCGACGACGATCACTCCCCTTTTCAAAATGTAGAGGGATATCCCTCACCCTCTTATCCGAACCCCATTTTTTCCCCCCTCCTGGGAATTCCTTGTTCAAAACCCCTCGTGGCCTATGCCCCCCCCTATTTAGGCCTTTTTTTTTTTTCTCCTTTTTTTTAAACCTGCCGTCCTCCTTACGATTTCTTTTATTTTTCCCAACGAAGCGTCCCTTGACCTTCTTTTCCACTTATTTCGCCTCCCCCGGGCCCCCAACCCACTCTGGCCAGTTACCTTTTTGTTTGGCCCCCCCCTGGTTGTGGTTTTTTCCCCAAGTTTTTCCCCAAACCCCTAAAAAATCGGCCACCCCGTGGCCCCCCTACATTTCTGCATGCAACCCCCCAAACCCAGGCCAACCAAACCTGTTGGGGAAAACCCCCATTTT
>CM031607.1:62430200-62432700 GCA_018398815.1 Conus ventricosus | reverse complement strand
CGGAATGTCAGAGACAGTTTGTCTGAATGCCAGCGTGTATACGTAGTGAATGACGGAATCAGAAAGAAAATGTTTCAAAGAAGTACAAAACGAACCATGTTTTTTCTATCACACTGAGAAATTAACGGACACTTCACCAAATCGGTAGCACACAACCAAGTGTAATTAAACTTTTTTTTTTTATTGTGGTGTTTGTTTGTTTCATCAAGTATAAACCTGTAAACAATCACATCATGCACACCAATCTGCAATGTGAAGAATCTCACAAAAATACAATGAAGGGTTAAGAAAGAATGATTTCAAGCGGTGTTGCAGACTTGGCAACTGGGAGGTGTCCAAGGTGTTACAAGGAAATCTTTCTGATCGTTCAAAAAGGTGTTCATCGGCATTTTTTCTCTCTCTTTCTTTTTGTTTGTTTTCCTTGAAATCCCTCGGTTAATAAGAGGAATGTTGGAAAGTATAATGACTTTAGGCAGAAGTTACAACACATAGATATGAGTTGAGATGCTCAGCCGCCAGATAAACACAACAAACACTACACAGTCTGGACCGTAGACCTTATGGTCTTCTTTCTGCAGGATTAAAGAAAAACGAATGAACAAAGAAGATAGAAAAATTTAAAGAGAGAAAAACAGGTGCAGGCAAATAAGTCCTCAACCAATACAAAATATGACTTCAGGATTTTACTGGGGGGGGGGGGGGGGGCGTGGTGGGTTCAGCAAAGCAGAGAGAGAAGAGAGAAAAGGGGAGGAGGGCATAAAAGCAGACAGGAACAAACGGATCTCTTCACAATACAAAACTTTACTGTTCTTCTGTGTCGCCGGTTAAGAGAGTTCAATACTTCAACGTCCTGTTTTTCATCGTGTTTCTTCTCCTTCTCCCCCCCCCCCTCCCGTTCCTCTACCACCCCCTCCTCCCCCTATTTCCATCCCACAGCCACGTTCCTCCCTCTGAAATCTTTGGCAGGACATTTTCATGTGGATTGAGGTGTTGTCTCCCTGCACTTTTTTTTCTCACCACTGTTTGTATATTGTTCTTGTTCGTTTGCTTGAGTTTCCTGACTTGCCTGATAGAGATCAGTAAATCGTGAATGATTACTTTATTGTTTGTTGCGTTTCTTTGACATACATGACTAATTATTTTTTTTTTATGAAATGAGAGGTAAATCACACTACCATACCCTTGCTGACGCACGTCAAAAAACAGTCAGACAAAACAAAAGAGAGTTCCCCTTTTTTAATGAACAACAAAGCTTTTTACACTATTTACATACAAACTCTTTCTACTTTTCACAACAAAAAATGATGATGCATATTCTTCTTTTTTTTTCAAAATTAGATTGACAGGGCCTCATGGAAAAAAAACAAAAACCTTTTTTTTCTTTCAAAGATCGCACTCACACACACACACACACACACACACACACACACACACACACACACACACACACACACACACTCACACACACACACACACACACACACACACACACACACACACACACACACACACACACACACACACACACACACACACACACAAGTAATAGTTTCCATAAACAAAGTTTCATGGTCCTCACAGACCTATAACCATTCTTTCCCAATGTCCTTCCTCTGCGACCTCTCGTCGACTTCACAAAACAAACCCCAAACTATGCCTGTGTCCCTCTCAGCAATAGGACTAGATCCCTATTCTAACTGGGGAGAAAGTTCCTGAGAGAAGAAGGAAAACGATAACAATCATCATAAGTATTATTCTTTATCTAAAGAACATTCACTTCCTTTTTTCATTTTCCATCTTATTCATCATGCTTATCTGACGGTTTTCTTACTATTGGGCTAGCATTGGCCTTCAATCTACAATTTCAGAAGACAAATCCTGCACCTTTGACAAGAAATATGAGGCATACGTATTTGCAGAGCCTTGTTGTCTCTATGGAGCTGTCCACCTGTCTTTTCCCTTCAACTACACATCCTACAGGTACCAAATCTCCCTGAGCTATCTATCTGTTCACCGCTCAGCATGTATTATATGTATGCATGCTGCACGGTTTTCTTTTTTTCGAAAAGGTGAGTGCAGGCACAAGACTCTAAAAGTCCTTTCTTTCTCTCGATAGCCTGCACATGTAACCCATGTCTTTTGTCGACACACTCTCTTAACAAATAAACACACAAAACCACCAGGACCTTCGGCACAATTTCTGGCACTCATCCTCTGAGCCAATGCACTTTCCTGAAGACCTCTTTATCGGGAATGAGGCCGAAAGTAGTACTGAGAGCTCTCATGTAGCTCTACCGACGTCATTGTCATATATCAATGGAGTGCTGTCCAATGTACCCGGGATATTGCCCGGCGATTGATTCTCTGCTTCGTGTGTGTGTGTGTGTGTGTGTGTGTGTGTGTGTGTGTGTGTGTGTGTGTGTGTGTGTGTGCGTGTGCGTGCGTGCGTGCGTGCGTGCGTGCGTGCGTGCGTGCGTGCGTGCGTGCGTGCGTGCGTGTG
>CM031607.1:62400200-62427700 GCA_018398815.1 Conus ventricosus | reverse complement strand
TAACTGGAAGTGACAGACAACAAAAGTAAAAACACAATGTAACTGGAAGTGACAGACAACATAAGTAAAAACACAATGTAACTGGAAGTGACAGACAACATAAGTAAAAACACAATGTAACTGGAAGTGACAGACAACATAAGTAAAAACACAATGTAACTGGAAGTGACAGACAACAAAAGTAAAAACACAATGTAACTGGAAGTGACAGACAACAAATGTAAAAACACAATGTAACTGGAAGTGACAGACAACATAAGTAAAAACACAATGTAACTGGAAGTGACAGACAACAAAAGTAAAAACACAATGTAACTGGAAGTGACAGACAACAAAAGTAAAAACACAATGTAACTGGAAGTGACAGACAACAAAAGTAAAAACACAATGTAACTGGAAGTGACAGACAACAAAAGTAAAAACACAATGTAACTGGAAGTGACAGACAACAAAAGTAAAAACACAATGTAACTGGAAGTGACAGACAACAAAAGTAAAAACACAATGTAACTGGAAGTGACAGACAACAAAAATAAGAACACAATATAATTGGAAGTGATAGACAACAAAAATAAGAACACGATATAATTGGAAGTGACAGACAACAAAAATAAGAACACGATATAATTGGAAGTGATAGACAACAAAAATAAGAACACGATATAACTGGAAGTGACAGACAACAAAAATAAGAACACGATATAATTGGAAGTGATAGACAACAAAAATAAGAACACGATATAATTGGAAGTGACAGACAACAAAAATAAGAACACGATATAATTGGAAGTGATAGACAACAAAAATAAGAACACGATATAACTGGAAGTGACAGACAACAAAAATAAGAACACGATATAACTGGAAGTGACAGACAACAAAAATAAGAACACGATATAATTGGAAGTGATAGACAGCAACAATAAGAACACGATATAATTGGAAGTGATAGACAACGAAAATAAGAACACAATATAATTGGAAGTGATACACAACGAAAATAAGAACGCAATATAATTGGAAGTGATACACAACGAAAATAAGTAAGGCAATATAATTGGAAGTGATAGATAACAAACATAAGAACACGATATAATAGATAACACAAATAAGAACACAATATGATTGGAGCTGATAAACAACTTAACAAACATAAGAACACAATATAACTGGAACTGACAGAGAAAAAAGCAACAACAAACGGGATGCAAGCATATAAACGTACTCCCAGTTTAACTTGAATACGCGTGAGATATTCCATGAAGAGGATAAACAGTTATGGGCTTTTGTAGCCGTTAGTAACGGATATAACGGTAAAATAAAACATCGGGCATCATCCGTGACCCACAGTGAACATAGGTACACATTTTCAGAAAGATCGTCTGAGTACTTTCTGAGATATTCCATAAAGAAGAAAAACCTTTATGAGCCGTTATAGCCGTTAGTAACGGATATAATGGTCAAATAAAACATCGGGCATCATCCGTGACTCATAATGAACATACCTACAAATTTTCAGAAAGATGGGCCCAGTAGTTTTGTCTAGAGCGAGTGGAACACATTTTGACCACGGACGGACAGACAGAGAGACAGGACAGACAGACAGACAGACAGACAGACAGACAGACAGACAGACAGACAGCATTTCTTTGTTCCCATTGTAAAGTAGTCCCTGTTCTAAAAGAACTGGGAGTACAAAAAGAAACAATATAACTGGAAGTGATAGACCAAAAAAACAAACAAAACCCAATACAATTGGAAATGATAGACAACAAACATTAAAACACAATATACCTGGAAGTGTTAAGCAACAAAAATATAAGAACACAATGTCACAAGAAGTGATATACAACAAAAGTATGAACACAATATGAATAGAAGTGACAGACAACAAAAGTAAGAACACGATGTGACTGGGAGTGATATGTAACACTATCCCATGTCCAGGCCGAACAGACCATCACCTGTCTCCTCAGACTGAACACCCAGTTGGAGGAGATTAGCGACTGTCTGTTCGTTCTTCGTTTTCATTGTCTTCAATGTTGTTTGCCTTGCCTGAAGAAGATCAAAGAAGTCGAAACGTGCCGCGTTTGTCTTGTCATTTGTTTGTTTCTTTCCTTCGGTGGCAGAGTAATTTTTCTTTCAATTTTTTTTGAAAAAAAAATCAATTTCCGCCTACAGTCACCCCACTTCGAAACTAACTGGGTGTGACATTCAAAAAAAAAAAAAAAAAAAAAAAAAAAATCAGAACACAATATTACCTGGAAAAGGAAAACATCAGAACACAACATAACAGACACGGTCAAACAATACTTCAAATGACAAAGAATACACTAATGCCTTGCTGCCGGAGTGGGTAAGGTGTCAGACATTGGTTCCTAGGTTTTCAGTTCGATCCCACTTAAGAGCGCTACGATGGAAGACTCTTGGGAGTCAGCATATGTGTAGAATTCTTCTTCTTCCTCTATATCATCATCATCATCATCATCATCATCATCATCATCATCATCATTATTACTATTATTGTCATTATCATTGTTGTTGTTGTTGTTGTTGTTTCTTTATGTTCTTATATTTTCTTGCTTAACACTTCCAGGTATATTGTGTTTTTATGTTTGTTGTCTGTCATGTTGTGTCATTATCATTGTTGTTGTTTCTCCCCAGTTAGAATAGGGTACCTGGCTAAAAGACTCCAGGGATCATCCAAACAGCCGAAGTACTTGAACACTATGGTACAAATGCATCAGCTGGGGATGAGAACATTGCGTGTGTGACCGTCTTTGATTACCCCTCCACATGGGCAGCCACACTCCGACTTCGGGGGAGTCATTATCATGATTGTTATTAGTATTATTAATGATAATAGTAGTAATGATGATCATAATAGTAATATAACCAGTTTCAGTTTCATCAAGGTGTCGCTGCGTGCGGACTAGTCCATATACGCCACACCACATCCGCTATGTTTTGAGACCACACTGCGCATGATTCAAAGCTGATGGATACAAATGAACGAATGATCAAGGTGAGAGAATTGAAGAAGAGGGTCTCGTGGCTACGACTCAGCAGATGTCTGACCTACCCATTAGCCCAGCGCTCTGCTCAGACCTTGTTATAACCTTGTCATTGTCATTATCCTCTTATTCCTCCCCTTCCTCTCCTTCTGTTAGTGTCGTTATCAATATTTCCAGATTTACTATCATCATTGTTAGTATCATAATTACAAGATGATAATGTTGATGACGAGGCTGCTGCTGCTGCTGCTACTGATGATACTGATGATGATGAGGATGAGGATGATGATGATGATGATGATGATGATGATGAGGATGAGGATGATGATACGAATGATGAGGATGATGATGATGATGATGATGATGATGATGATGATGATGATGATGATGATGATGATGATGATGATTTTCTCATCATTATCATTTTAACCCGTTTTGTCTCCCTTTTAGCTTCGGTTCCATTCTGCAATCTTGTTGGCACCCAGCTCGAAGAGAAAAGTGACTGTCTGTTCATCCTTCGTCCTCATCGCCCTTCATGGTAATTGTCTTGTCTGAAGAAGACCAGTTGGGTCGAAACGCGTTGTGTTTGCTTTGTAGTTTATTTATGCTTTCATACGGGGGCGGAAAAAAATCTGTCTTTGTTCTTGTTTCAATTTCCGCCTCCGGTCACTCTGCTTTAAAACTTAAGATTTGTGTACACACCAATGTCCTGCTAGTCCTTTGGATAGGACAGTAATGAACTGAAGTCATGTGCGTGGCTGCATGCATAAAAGAAAGATTGCACGCTTGTTGAATCTCATACCACCGACATGAAGCAGATGAGCACTTGTGTCTGTTGGATGGGTAAGCGTAAAGTTAAAACACGTGCATGCTGGAGTTCTGATTTTGAATCGATGTCACCCCAAGTTACACTGCGTTCTGATTTTTATACTGTGCTCTAATTTTCTGTTGTGTGTCATTTCCAGTTATATGTGTTCTGATTTAGTGGAAGTACACTCCTAGTTATATTGTAATTTTCTGTTGTATGCCAATTCCAGTTATATGTGTTCTGATTTAGTGGTATTTCACTCTCAGTTATATTGTAATTTTCTGTTGTATGCCAATTCTAGTTATATGTGTTCTGATTTAGTGGTATTTCACTCTCAGTTATATTGTAATTTCCTGTTGTATGCCAATTCTAGTTATATGTGTTCTGATTTAGTGGTATTTCACTCTCAGTTATATTGTAATTTTCTGTTGTATGCCAATTCTAGTTATATGTGTTCTGATTTAGTGGTATTTCACTCTCAGTTATATTGTAATTTTCTGTTGTATGCCAATTCCAGTTATATGTGTTCTGATTTAGTGGTATTTCACCCTCAGTTATATTGCAATTTTCTGTTGTATGTCATTTCCAGCTACATTGTGTTCTGATTTTGTCTGGTATCATTCCCAGCTAAAAAAAAAAAATTCATTTTTTTTTGTTGCAGTATGCCACTGCCAGTTTCTCATACAAGATTCTAACTCAGTGTCCCAGTGTTACGATAGTTCCAGACTGTGGAACTCACAGAGTTAATGGCCTCATTGGCACTGAATCACTGACCCCTCCTTGGGCACATTGCCTGCACAGGAGCTGATCCATTGATCATCCGTCCCATCATGGCCCCGAGCAGGAGGAGATTGTCGGCAAGACGATTCCCAGACGGAGGTCCCTGAACATTGTCCAGATCCTTGACCAGGTCAGCAGGCGGGTGTCTGAGGTCAGTTCAAGGTGAGAGAAAGTCCCTGGAGTGTCGTGAAAGAAGAGGCGTCAGAGATAGCTTCTTCTCCTGTGTGGCGATCTGAGACCAACCGAAGACAGTGATGAAGGGTGGTGGCGCAGAGAGAGAGAGGAGAGAGAGAGAGGAGAGAGAGAGAGAGAGAGAGAGAGAGAAGAGAGAGAGAGAGAGAAGAGAGAGTGAGAGAGAGAGAGAGAGAGAGTGAGAGAGAGAGAAAGAGAGAAGAGAGAGAGAGAGAGAGGAGAGAGAGAGTGAGCGAGAGAGTGAGTGAGAGAGAGAGAGAGAGTGAGCGAGAGAGAGTGAGAGAGAGTGAGAGAGAGAGAGAGAGAGAGAGAGAGAGAGAGAGAGAGAGAGAGAGAGAGAGAGAGAGAGAGAGAGAGAGAGAGAAGAGAGAGGTCGCTTTCACAGCAGCAAGATGAATTCGGGATAACATATTGCGGACGCTTTTGTTGAACATTTTATCTTAACTTTTCATTTCGCTACAAATGCCAATTGAAGTTGTCAAACCTTCTGGTTCATTTTCTTTCTTTTCTTTTTCCTCTTCTTTCTATGCCTTCGTCATTCTTTCGTATTTCACACCTACAACACCCACTCCTTGGGTCCAATTCATGGGGCGGGCGGTGGCGGAAACGTCCGAACTAACCGGTTGTCCGAGACTATCCGGGTAGAGTCGGAATTCACAGCGTAAGACTTCGTCAAAGCTTCGGACTAAACGCCGGCCTTCGGCGGTGAAATTTAGTCCAGCGATTTTGCTGGACTAAACTCGAACGTCGGGACTACGCGGAAAAAAAATGGCGGCTTTTGTTTATCGACAATACTGCTTCCGACGTTCACTTCGAAGGCAAAGAGTATTTCGAGACAGACAAAATCCTCTTGAGGTGTATAATGATTGCCAAATATTAAAGAAATTCCGTTTGACTCGACAGGCAATCCTAGATTTGACGGATTCACTGAGCGTGCAACTGGAATTTGTTCAGGACAGACGAGGCGCATTGTCGCCAGTGTTGCAAGTGCTGTTGACATTACGTTTTTTTGCCACTGCTGGTGCATTTCAAGACGTGGTGGGTGAACTAATTGGGTTTGTCAGTCAGCCAACTGCCTGCCGCACCATTGCACGTGTGACTGATGCGTTGCTGACACAGATGAATGACTGGATTGCTGTGCCAACACGACGTCAGGCGGAGCGTACCAAACACAAGTTTCACTCCATGCAGGGGCTGGGAAATGTTGTCGGCTGCATTGATGGCACACACGTTCGGATTCAAGCGCCACAGCAACTTGAGCATGAATATGTGAACAGAAAGAATTTTCACTCAATCAATGTTCAGGTAAGAAAATAAATTCCCAGTGCATTTGAACACACTGTGTAGGCCAAATTATTATTGTTATTATTCCAGTGTAGCATGTTATGAGTGGCATTATGACATGTGTTTGTCAGTATCAAGTGTGTGTGTGTACTCTGTGTGTGTGTGTGTGTGTGTGTGTGTGTGTGTGTGTGTGTGTGTACAGTGTCAATAGCAGTGTGTGTTTTAATGTTTATGTATCCCGTGCCTGTGTGTCCTTCCAATGTACCATTGTCACTTGTGGTAATATTCACCAACAGAGTGTAAACAATATGAATCTAGACTCTGCTTCAGTGAACACATATGACATGTCATGTGGGTAATTTTTTTTATTTTGTGCATGTGCTCATTGAATATGTGCATTCAAAGCGCTGCTTGCTCAGTATGTGTGAAAATGTTTCTTAACTGAACATTGATGGAATGTGTGCACAGTCAGTGTTGTATAATAACCATTCAAACCAGTGTGTATTTTGTGCTGAGTATCTATGTAATCTGTTTGCTATGTCACAGTATGTGCTATGTGTATATTCAGTGACTGTGTGCTTGATCTGTTAAATTACTCTGTGTGTGTGTGTGTGTGTGTGTGTGTGTGTGTGTGTGTGTGTGTGTGTGTGTGCACTCAGTGTGTCTTCCATTCTTTGCATACTTTTGTGTGTGCTTGCATACAGTGCATGTGTATGTATCACTGTGTGTGAGATAAATATTCAATGTTGGTGTGCGCTTTGTGTGTGTGTGTAAACCAAGGCATGGATGCTTTGAGGCACACATAAACAGGTGAATAGGATGTGTGTACGCAGAGGAAATTCCGGGAGGGATGGTAGGGTAGGTGAGTGGGAAGGAGGCAAACTTCTCCCTGCATGCTGACTTTATGTTGTTGTTGATAGTTTCAAACAAAGTAAAATTTCAAGTATTGAGGAGTAATACAGTCTTTGAAATGAAATAAAATTTTCACATTTGATGAATAAATAAACTTACAAAATAAATTATGATGTGATACAATGCTTTTACATTTTAACACTTGTGTACACTGGAGTGTATAATTGATAAATTTGTGTATACTGTATAATTGATAATACACTGATGGTATTGAAAAACTTGTGTACATGGATGGCATCAATTTTTGGACACACTTGTGTACACGACGATATTGACAAACTTGTGTACACTGAAGGTAATTGGTATTGAAACATGTGTACACTGATGGTATTGACAAACTTGCATTGTAATGTTCAAAGACTTAGTTCTGTAGCTTTTGTAGTTTCGAGTCTGAATTTATAATTGTAAGCAATCTTATGTGCAGGTGATAATGTGATGCTGATTTAATCTTCATCAACGTGGTAGCCAAGTGGCCTGGCTCAGTGCATGATGCACGAATGCTGCGCGAGTCACGACTGTTTGCTGCATTTGAAAGTGGTCACCCTCCACTGGATGGTGTACTTCTGGGGGACAGTGGCTACATGCTCCGGACCTGGCTGATGACACCTGTCAGCAACCCTGCATCTGCTAAAGAAAGGAGGTACAACTATGCGCATAGTTCAACGAGATCAACTGTTGAGCGCTGCATTGGCGTGGCAAAGCAGCGGTTTCAGTGCCTGCATGTAGGTTTGCGACTTCAGCCTCCTAAGGCATGTCAAGTCATAATGGCATGTCTGATGCTGCACAATCGTGCTCGTCGTTGCAATATTCCACAACCTCCTGAGTCTGACTCTGACTGCAGCTCAGATGATGATGCTGGTGATTTGGATGATGATACAGGACATCATCAAAACATGAGTGAACGTGCAAAACTTGCTGCAGGAAAAACAGCGCGTGACAGAATTATTAACAGTTTCTGATGAACAAGCCTAGTGGTATCCCTGTTGAACACTTTCAGAATGCACTGAATCACTGAATAACAAAGCTTTTTTTTTTCTTTCACATTATGTTTAAATTTACAGACTTGTCTTGAGCATTTCAGATAATATAGTTTTCCAACAGTATGTGTAGCTCTCTATGATCATTTTTGTTTATCTTCAGCTGGTCCACTAGTGATGTTTTTTCTTTTTTGTTCTGTGTTGCTTTACCCTGTATTGTCACAGATCCTTGCCTACAGCACACTTTCTGTAATTTTTCTGGGGAGACGAACACTCATACAGGTGTGAAATCTGTGTGAGCTTTTTTAAAACAATCTAAACAGTTACATGTGATCCACTTCACTCACCAACCCTTTCTTCTTGACCACCCTGCACTCACAAATTAATGTTGAAACATGCACACACATACACACACACACACACATAATCTTCCCAGCAAAGTGTTCAACACAATTACCATTTCTATTTCTTTGAGTTCATACAATCCAAAACATGAAATATTCATGACTTGAATCCATTCATCCCACTCCTCCCCTTTCTCCTCAAAAGAGACATACTGTCAAAAGCACACAGAAAAAAAGAGGAAAAAAAACAACCCACAAACAAACAGGATGAGTTACTGCAAATCAAAAGATCTCTGTGTTTGAAGGCTGCTGCTTGTTTCTTTTTTTTCAGCAATTACTCCAGGTCTTTCTCCAGTTTCCGAATACGCAGCAATATTTCTTTTGCTGTCAATTTCAGCACTTCCTTTTTTTCTTTCAGTACTTCCTTGCTTTCTTTCAGTTGTTCAGTTTTTGCTTGATTTTTTCAATTTCAGTATGAAGATACTGACACCAAAGAGAGTTGTTGTCAGTTTCTTCATACTGATCTGCCATCTCATCCCGCATTGTTTTCTTCTTTTGTTTTCCCCCTTGATATCCTACTTTACTCTCCTCGAAATGTCTTTTTTTGCCACCATGACTGGTGCAACTACTGGCGAGTCACGTGATGTAGACGCAAAAGTGATGTTCCCCTGTTCATCAGCTTCTGCGTCAAGAATGGTACAATCTGGAAAAAAACACAAGAAAATGTATATATATATTTGTGTGTGTGTGTGTGTGTGTGTGTGTGTGTGTGTGTGTGTGTGTGTGTGTGTGTGCAATATACATCTGCATGGTGTTTTATTCAAAATAACTTGATGGCTTAAAAGACATGCTTGCTTCACCCCATAGTGTAAAGCAACACGTGTGGTCAGTCTGACATAACTCAACATATCTTGTTGTCAGCTTTACCCCTAAGTGTTATGTCATTGAGACTGGTCAGTCTCACATGTTTGTCAGTGTATAGGCTGATATTCATCTGGTAGACCAGTTAGTAAATGAAGTGCACTGCCCACAATGGGATGTGTGGATGTTGGCAGAGTAGTGGCCCCCTTACTCCAGACTATGGTGGTAGAAATTGAGTTCATCAAAGATCACATAGAACAGAAAAAAAAGGTGTGTTAGAACTCAAAACTATACAAAGACTGGAAACTTTTTTCAACATGATGCATAGTTGTGAGTTAAATATAATTAAACAAGTGGAAAAACAAAAGGCTAAAAACCATGTCATCAATCTGGTTCACCTTGCAAATGTGACATTGGTGCACAGGACAGAGGTCTTGCAGAAACTGTCGACCTTGGGGTAGACTGAAGGTGGCAAAAGGACCAATCTTCAGGCAGCGGTGACTGTGGGGATTTGTTTCCCGCTGCAATAAACATGGGAACAATACAAACATTGCATTGTGGACGTTTTACATTGCTGTTATTCACCATACCTTGTACTCACACTTTTCTTCTTTTCTTTTTTTTTTTTTTTTTTTTTTTTTTTGGGGGGGGGGGGGGGGGGTTGTTTGTTTGTTATGTTTTCTTTTCTTTTTCTTTTAGGCGGTGTTCTTTCATTTTTGTTCGGTGTTTGTCAAAGCATATCATGTGTTAGATTTAAATATAATTTGTCTGTGTCAATATCAGCTGTGTACTGCATTTGGAATTGGCAGATATACTGTGGACAAAAAGAAATGCATTGCAATACTTCGGATCATATCTTAACCATTTCATTTCAAAAATAAGATAAATCAAGGAGCAATTATAAGACATTGACATTATGTCTGAAGAAACAATGCTTTCAACTGTTCTGGGAATCATGAGTGATTGGCTTTTGCCTTTTCCCCTCTCTATCAAAAGTCAATACTGTGTGTGGCCCCCAGCTGCATGAAAAACAGCATTGACATTCTGTGTGGCATTCTCTGTAAAGTTATACGATAAGATAAGATAATGTTGCTTATAGCCAGCGTGTAAAGTTATACATTGAGAACAATGACCAAAGATTACTGTTACAAGTTATTCCCTGTCATTGTGGGCCTGAATGAGGGAGCTGAAAGTAATGTACCCTTCACAACTGAAATCAGTGACATGGCATTATATTTCATCTATGCATGTGATGTTGGATTCCCATTTTTATCAGTATTGATTTCAGAAGGCAATTTTTAATTCACCCCAAAGACAACAGCAGTCAATTTAGATATTTATTAGATGTACACTTACAAGTGCATTGACTCTGACTGCAAGTCGCTGATCCGGCTGATCTCTCCACAGAACTGTCGACTGTTTTGATCACTGCAACTGAGAATGAATCGCACTGTGATTGAAAGTTGGGATTTCAAAAAACATTGCGATTACTGCATGCATACATGCAGATGCATACACGCATGAAAGTGTGTGTGTGTGTGTGTGTGTGTGTGTGTGTGTGTGTGTGTGTGTGTGTGTTGTGTGTGTGTGTGTGTGCATCTACTATTGATGCAGATCAAATTCTTACTGTCAAATTTCCAGACTTAGGAGCGGATGAATTGATTGTGCCAGGCTCTGCACGTCTTACTTTCAAAATAGAACTCACTTCAACAACAGACCCCAACAGGACAGTTGTACAGAATCTGGGGCGGGCAATCGTTAAGAAAAATTTCTATAAAACTTGAGGGGCAAGAAATATTTTCTTTACACAATGCAGACATATTTTTAACCTATTCTGATCTATGGCTAACTGGGAATGAAAGGGCTGACTTTGCGTTTCAAGGAATCGAAAATGAAGAAGCACTAAAACATAGAATAGGCGCCGCAGATGTTAAAGACGGCAAAAAGTATGTAGCCGTAAAGTTTGCGTATGGAAATCGCTTTTCTATTCCTTAGATTTTGAGTTGTTAAGTGCGCATGCTCCATACTTTCAAGGAGCATTAAAAGACAGATTGTCATATGAACTACTTTTAATGAATACAAACGTGTTATCAAATCATCAGACACCGAAGCAAAGTACAGCATTTCTGACATCTCGTTAGAGTTTGACGTTGTTAGCGACCCTCACTTAGCAAGGCTGATTGAGCAACAATATCAGTCAAAATTAGCAATATATTACGACAGAGTGATTCATCATACAACATATCCAGAAGCAGGGCAGACACTATATGGAATTTTAGTTTTAGCGTCGCAACAAAATCGCTTAAAGGTATTTTATTGCTGTGTGAAGATGAAGAACCGTTCAAAAGAGCAAGTGAAAAGTTTTTTTAATCCTAAAATAACGAAAGTGCAATGTACAATTGACGGTAGTCCTAACCAAATCTACGCTAGCGGGCTTAGACCTTATCATCATTTTTGACGAAATAAGAAATTGTTGGGGGTGGGAGGGGTAGAAATCCAACAGCAGACCTAGTGTCTAAAGATTTACATCTTCACAATGTTAGGCTTGATGATTATTTAACAACAAAATACGGTTTATGGATTGACCTAAGGTCAACAGAGGATAATCAGTTGCATGGAAGCGGGAGAACTGTGAGAGACGTAATAAACATTCAAATTGATAAAGAAGAAGAACCCGAAAAACCCGCTTAATGTACATTTGTTTTAATATATGATGCGCAGTGACTTTTAAAAGAAAAACAGATTAAAAGATATACAATACAAAATTATTTTTCATTTTATAAAAGCATGTTGTTAAGGTTTATCCAAAGTGCCTACAGCCCCGGAGATCCCAAGAGAAGAGATAGCAGGCAATTTGCTGTTATAAAAAACCCTGACATAAAAGCCTTCAGATTAAAAACATTACGCAAATGCAACAAAATAGAGCGGACTTTCAAAATACAGCAAAACCAAACGAAGGTATTCTGCCCCTTTAATGCTGTTAATATGTTAATACTGGAACATGACTAAAAGGGCCCTATCAGCAGGAACGAGTGTTGGTCCTTAGCAACGGGCATAGGCGCACCCCCGCTTTACCCTAGGAGGTTTGTTTTTAGCTCCGGCCTGTGTTCATTAGCCGTAAGTGCGGTGGCAAAAAAATTAAAAACTAAACTCCAAAAGCACACAGCTATGGTTCAACTAATTTAAAAGCTAAACTTAGTTCGTTTAAACTGACAAAAAATAAAGCGCTTGTTGACTCAAACATCACGGTTTAAGAATTTAATCGTTTACAGGCCGATTTTGATGACTACAAAAGACAAAAGTTTGATCTTCAAAGAAAGGCGAGGGCAAGTTTTTTCAACAGCCAGACGCGAGCAGATTAAAAAGGAATGCTTAAAAAAAGTAACGAGACATTAAACTCTGTTCTAAACAGCTCACATTAACAACACCAAAAGGTGTTTATACTTTAGTTTATGGTCCAGCGCAAAGACCGCCGATATTGTTTTTGATTAAGAATTTTTTTTTAATTTAAATAAATATTTTGAGTTAGAAAAGAAACTCAACATGGATAAGATATATGAAGGGGCAAGACGAAATTTTTTGAAGGAATTTCTCGAGAGAGAGCGTTTATCAAGAGCCCTGAATGTATTGATTTAGAAATCATTAATCCAGCAAACGTACAGGCAAGGTTGTACATGCAATTTCTCAAGTTCCAAGTAAAACTAACAATAGACCGCCAGTTAAAGTATGTTAGTGTTTAATCGACTATGTAACAATAAATGAAGAAAACCTAGAAGTCTGGGTCTCGATAAACAAAGACTATTCTTTTGTAATGACTTAACACGGTTGGGCAGACGAATGCTTTCCAGTTTGACGCTGCGCTGAGAAGCCAAATTTAGAGGCTCTGGTTGGTCAGAGGGCGAAGTTTTAGAGATTAGATTAAACAGCTAAGTATGCACCGATGTTGGCAAGTCTTACATTCCACTGCCGAGAGTTGTAGCGAAAAGGCAGTTCTAAAATAAAGAATTAGACAACAATGTTTTATGTGGTGTGTTTTGCAAGCTGCATCAGCCGCAAAAACGCAGAGAGAGTATTCCTTTAAAAATATTCACCTGTAAAGTTATACGATAAGATAAGATAATGTTGCTATAGCCCAGCGTGTAAAGTGAAACATTGAGAACCATGACCAAAGATTACTGTTACAAGTTATACCCTGTCCATTGTGGTCCTGAATGAGGGAGCTGAAAGTAATGTACCCTTCAACAACTGAAATCAGTGACATGGCATTATATTTCATCTATGCATGTGAGGTTTGGATTCCCATTTTTTAACAGTATTGATTTTCAGAAGGCAATTTTTAATTCACCCAAAGACAAACAGCAGTCAATTTAAGATATTTTATTAGAAAAAAAAAAAAAAGAAAAAAAAAAAGAAAAGGAAAAAGTAAATTGTAAAACAAAACTTACAAGTGCTTGACTCTGACTGCAAGCCGCTGATCCGGCTGATCTTCTCCACAGAACTGTCGACTGTTATTGATCACTGCAACTGAAATGAATCGCACTGTGATTGAAAGTTGGGGCTTTCAAAAAACATTGCGATTACTGCATGCATACATGCAGATGCATACACCATGAAAGTGTGTGTGTGTGTGTGCGTGTGTGTTTGGTGTGTGTGTGTGTGTGTGTGTGTGTGTGTGTGTGTGAGTGTGCATCTACTATTGATGCAGACAAATTCTTACTGTCAAATTTCCAGACTTAGGAGCGGAATGAATGCTTGTGCCAGGCCTGCACGTCTTGGACATTCAAAATAGAACTCACTGTTCAACAACAGACCCCACAGACAGTTTGTACAGAATCTGGGGGGCGGGCAATCGTTAAGAAATTTCTATAAAACTGAGGGCAAGAATATTTCCTTTACAACAATGCGGACATATTTTTTTAACCTATTCTGATCTATGCTTAACTGGAATAAAGGGCTGACTTTGCGTTTCAAGGAATCGAAATGAAGAAGCACTAAACATAGAATAAGGCGCCGCAGCTGTTAAAGACGGGCAAAAAGTATGTAGCCGTATCGATTGCGTAGGAAATCGCTTTCTATCTATTCCCTAGATTTTGAGTTGTTAAAGTGCGCATGCTCCATACTTTCAAGGAGCATTAAAAGACAGATTGTCATATGAACTAACTTTTAAATAAATACAAACGTGTTATCAAATCATCAACACCGAAGCAAAGTACACAGCATTTCTGACATCACGTTAGAGTTTGACGTTGTTAGCGACCCTCACTTAGCAAGGCTGAATGACAACAAATCAGTCCAAAATTAGCAATATATTACGAAACAGAGTGATTCATCATACAACAAATCGCCAGAAGCTAGGGCAGACAACTATATGGAATTTTAATTATTTAGCGTCGGCAACAAAATCGCATACAGGTATTTTATTTGCTGTGTGAAGATGAAGAACCGTTCAAAAAGCAAGTGAAAATTTTTAATCCTAAAATAACGAAAGTGCAATGTACAATTTGACGGTAGTCCTAAACCAATCTAACGCTAGCGGGCTTAGACCCTTTATCATCATTTGACGAAATAAGAAAATGGTTTGGGTGGGAGGGGTAGAAATCCAAGCAGCAGCAGACCTAGTGTCTAAAGATTTTACATCTTCACAATGTTAGGGTGATGATTATTTAACAACGAAAATACGGTTTAGGATTGACCTTAGTCAACAGAGGATAATCAGTTGCATGGAAGCGGAGAACTGTGGAGAGACTTAATAAACATTCAAATGCTAAAGAAGAAGAAGCCGCTAAACCGCTTTAATGTACAATTTGTTTTATAATATTAATTCGCAGCCTGACGATTAAAAGAAAACAGATTAAAAGATATACAATCTAAATTATTTTCATTTTATAAAAAGCAAGTCTGTTAAGGTTTAATCCAAATGTGCCTACAGCACCGTAGATGCCAAGAGAAGAGATTAGCAGGCAAATTCTGCTGTTTATAGAAAACCCCTGACATAAAAGCCTTCAATTAACAAACATTTACGCAAAATGCAACAAAAACTAGAGCGGACCTTTTCAAAATACAGCAAAACCAACGGTAAGGTATTCAGGCCGCCTTTAATGCTGTTACATTGTAAATACTGGAACATCGACTATAAGCGCCCTATCAGCAGGAACGAGTGTTGGTCTCTTAGGCAACGGGCATGAGCGCACCCCCCGCAGCTTTACCCTAGGAGGTTTTGTCTTAGCTGCTCGGCCTGTGTATCATTTAGCCGTAAGTGCGCTTGGCAAAAAATTAAAAACTAACTCCAAAAGCACACAGCTAAGGTTCAACTAAGAACACTAAACTTAGTTCGTTTAAAACTGACATAAATAGAAGCGCTTGTTGACCTCGAAACAACACGGAAGAAGATTTAATCGTTACAGGCCGATTTTGAACTACAAAAGGACAAAAGTTTGATCTTCAAAGAAAGGCGAGGCAAGTTTTCTCACAGCCAGACGCCGAACAGATAAAAAAGAATGCTTAAAAAAGAAACGAGACATTAAACTCGTCTAAACAGCTCACATTAACAACACCAAAAGGTGTTTAAACTTTAGTTTATGAGTCCAAGCGCAAAAAGACGCCGATAATGATTCTGATTTAAGAATTTTTTTTTTAATTTAAATAAATTTTGAGTTAGAAAAGAAACTCAACAATGGATAAGATATATGAAGGACAAGACGAATTTTTTGAAGAATGCTCGAGAGAGAGCGTTTATCAAGAGCACTGAATGATATTGATTTAGAAGTTCATTAATCCAGCAAACGACAGGCAAGCGTTTGTAACAAGCAATTTCTCAAGTTCCAAGTAAACTAACAATAGACCCGCCAGTTAAAGTAATGTTAGCTGTTTCGCCCGTAAATCGACTATTAACAAAAAATGAAGAAAACCTAGAAGTCCTGGGTCTCGACTAAACAACAGAACTATTCTTTCTCGTAATGACTTAACACCCTTGGGCCAGACGAACTGCTTACACAGTTTGACGCTGCCCGCTGAAGAAGCCAAAATGAGAGGCTCTGGTTGGTCAGGCGAAGTTTTAGAGATTAGATTAAAACAGGCTAAGTATGCACGAATGTTGGCAAGTCTTTACATTCCCACTGCCTCGAGAGTTTGGTAGCGAAAATAGCATTTCTAAAGAAAAACTTAAAGAATTCAGCAGACAACAAAATGTTTTAAGTGGTGTTTTCTTGCAAGCTCTCACCCCGCAAAAACGCAGAGAGAGTATCTAACTATCACCCTTACATCAATGATCTTTAACTTTAGTGGAATATCCTTTCCTGTTAGTGTAGACCAAATTGAACGGTTTGAAAGAAACATAACAAACCAATAACAGTTAATGTATACACCATGGGGATGAGGAAACAAATTTGGTGCCCAATATATGTCAGAATCAGTCCAACAATAGCGAACCAGCCAAAAGTCATGTGGACCTTACTCCTTATGTTTTCGCCAGCAGGGCTGCCCCATTACACATTGATACGCACAATGAGCAGATTATTGGCGCATACGTTCAAAAATTGGACATAAAACAAGAATTCTGTAGAAAATGTTAACAAGAATGTCCATCGTTCAAGCCGCGAGCGAATCATAAGAAACAATTGTAAAAGTTCTGTTAGACTGTAAATACGAACTATTACACACCTCCACCCTGATCTAAAGTTAGTTTTTTAAGAACTGAAACGGATGCAAAATTCACCATATGTTATTTATCGCAGACTTTGAATCACCATTGTTCCTTATGAAGGGCCAGCCGCCAGCAAAAACTTCGAAAAACATTTTAATGAGTATCACAAATTTGTCATTTGCTACATATTGTTAGGTCGGATGGCTTTATTCATGAGCCAAATATATAGAGGACCAGATGCTGTAAAGGAAAAGAAAAACATTCTTAAAACGCATGCAGCACGTGGCCTAACGCCTGTCAACTAATCTGAATTTTAACTGAAATCATGATGACGGTCTGAAGACCCAACAACAGTATGCCTCAGCCACTCAACTATTGGATTTGTGTGGTTTAGGCCTCTCATCAGACGCAGCGAAATCACAACAGTAAGAGACCTGACACATTAGTGGAAAGTTCAGAGGAGCCGGCGCATAACAATTCAATCTTCAACTAAATTTGAACAAGACATGGAAGCTGCCTGTATTCTTTCATAACTTGCGAGGTTACGACTCTCACCTTATAATTCAAGCAGTAACCAGCGCCTTTCAGGGTATGCATGCATTGCACAGTCATCAAAAAGTACAATGTAGTTTCACTTTAATAACATGTCTTTCTACGACTCTATGCAGCACAATGATGGTTCATTAGAGTCACTGGCTATGTCCTTAAAGTCCTGCCCAATAACGGAAAAATATTTTGACCCAACTCTCGTTAAGAAAGGGCGCTATTTAACCCTTATGAGTACAATGAACAGATGGGAAAGGTTTGAACGAAGACACACTCCTCCTAAAGGCCGCGTTCTTTTCTAGTTCTTAGAGGAAAGGGACATCAGCGACTCCGAATACCAGCATGCTCAAGAAGCATGGCAGAAGTTAGATTGTAAAACGATGGGAGACTATCATGATTCCTACTTGAATGGCTGAGTATGTTTGTTGGCGGACGTCTTTGAAAATTATAGACAGACCGCATGAACCATAACAGTTGGATCCTGCGCATTACATTTCTGCGCCCGGATGAGTTGGGATGCTTTCTTAAAGATTTACTGGAGTACAAAATTGATTTAATTGTCAGATTTACCAAGATTCAGATATTGAAAACGGATTGCGTGGATGAATTTAGAAAGGCGACGCACCATTAACTGTAAAGCAAACAACAAATACTTTGGATCATTAGATTATCCGAGTAAAAGGTCGCTAACTATCTCATGTATATAGATGCAAACAATCTGTATGGATGGGCAATGGCGCAATCACTTCCATTACGTAACTTTAAAATGTACACAAGGCGGCAATACCGAAATAATATTCAAAAGGTCACTAAAGGTGTTGGGGCAGTTATAACGCCTGATCACAGCGGTTTCTCTAGAAGTTGACTTATAATATCCTAATGAACTTCCATGACCTGCATAATACTATCCATTAGCAGCAGAAAAGGCTAAAGATGCTCCTAGAAAACCACATAAACTTGTGCTAATCTTCGAGGCAAAAAAAATTTATGTCTGTCATTACAGACTTCTAACAATTTTATTTAAGAACATGGTTGAAGTGACGAGCAGTTCATCGCATAATTGCTTTTGAAATCAAGATCATTCATGAAAAAAATCCCCTTATAAAACTATCATGAAGAAACACGGATCTTAGAACTAAATCCACAGATGCCATCAGAAAAGACTTTTTAAGCTGATGATCAACAGCTGTTTCGGGTAAGAACTATGAGAATCCGCACAAGCGCAAAGTTGTTAGATTGGTCACAGAGAGAACGAAGCAATTAAGCTAACTTCAAAACCAATTATCAGACTTTAGAAGATTCATGATTCACCTTTTTGCATAATGATGAAAAAAAAAGAAAGTCAAATAGAACAAACCTGTATTATTGGGTATTACTGTTTTAGAATTATCAAAGCTTTTGATGTTAGAGTTTCTTATGACTACTTTAAGCCTCGTATCCCGAGTCCAGAGTGCTTTACACAGATACAGACAGTTTTGTTATAGATATTCCTACTGAAGACATCTATAAAGACATAGAAATGGAAGTAGCTAAAGGGCATGCGGGGTGGTACGAACACATCTGATTACCCTAAAGATTCGCCTTTGCATTCAATTACTAATAAGAAGGTTTTAGGAAAGATGAAGGATGAATTATCTGGAAAGGTGATCAAGGAGTATGTGGGGTTAAGATCGAAAATGTACAGTATTTCGAGCCAGGAGAAAATCATTAAGAAAGCAAAGGAATATCTCGTAGCGTTGTGCAGTCAAACATATCGCATGGCAACTATAAAGAAGCATTGTTTGGCAATAAGACTTTTCATCATGACAACGTAAAACTGCGATCTAATCTACATGAGATCAACACAACGGGTTGTAACAAAGAAGTCGTTAGATAGAACAAACACAAAACGGTGTTTGTTAATCCAGAGTTTTCATATGCAATTGGGCACTGGAGAACCGCATAAACAGGGGGGTTTATATTTTTCATCAACTTTTATTATAAATCAATCATAGCTTCATCCAATTCATTTAAATCTTTTCTCATGTTTGCTTGGCGCGTTCGAATTTTTTTTATTATTTCAAGATATTCTTTTTCCCAATTTGGGGTTTAAGTTGTAGGTGATCTGGATGATTTAGCATGCATTGATTAATCCCCGAAAATGTTTCCTTAATAGCATTACACGCATGAAATGATTCCCGTATCATTTTCAAGGTCTCTTCCTTTACCATTCTTGTTTCGTTCTGCACTTCCTTCTGAGCTTCCATTTTAAACTCAAATATATTTACGTAAATTAATTAAAGCGGAACTGTGTCTGGCAGAATTATCTGCAGTTCTTCCTTCACAAAAGATCTTTGAGGAGCTGGTTGTTTTGTTGTGTCAGTTTCTCGTAAATAATACACGGGCGGATTCATTTCACAATTCTTTTTATTTCATATGGATCAACACTCCAAACTGGATCTGTTGCCCTGATGCGAGTGTCCCCTTCTGCTTCCCCCGGTAAATAAAGGTACCTTACTTTCAAACCAAATGGTAATAGTTTGCCGGATGAAGCCTCTCCTTCAACAACATTTATTGTTTTTCTTTTGATTGCTTGTACTGGTTTTAGCCCTTTAAATTCTTCATTATTCATTGCGCGCAAAACTGGGGGCAGTCTTCTAACCCATTCTGTGTTGCGAGAATTGTCAATCAGCTCTCTGTGATACTGGTAGGAAAAAAGTCTTTCGGCTAACTGTTTGTTAAAGTTTTCGACTAAAGCCTGTGATCTGTGAACTCCTGGAATGCCTCTTCTAATAGTAACTCTATGTTTTAACAATAATTGATTCACTTGGCCTTTAAATTCTTTTCCATCATCGACTTGAATCATGCGAGGATAAGTTAGCGGGCCTCGTTGGTATATCAGTTGTATGGCAACAGCAACAGCAGAAGCACTCTTTTGTGTTAATGGTTCCGCATCTTTATATTTTGAAGCTATATCAATGACTGTGAGTGCGTACTTAAATCTTTTCGTCTAATCCTATCAGAGGGTAAATATAGAAGATCCATTTGATGGGTGTCGTTTGGAGTTGTGTTCACAAAGTGCGGTCTCTGTATTCGTTTGGGCGCAGGTAAATAAATTTGCCAAATCGCTTGTTTAGATAACCATTCCTTTGCTGTTTGTTCACTGACTCCAGCTGCTTGGCTTAGCTTTTTAATTGCTGCGATGCCCTTCCAATATCCTTTTGGCGAATAATAGATTTTGTTCATTTTTTATTCAGCCAATATTATGCGCAACAAAATACACGACGGTCATGCCAACGACAATAAACCCGATTTCTTGCATCTTTTGTTTTTCTGATGGATGATAAAAGTCACTGAATTTTGTGGGGGCAATGTCTGGACTGGTTTGCCTGTTTACTAGATAATATTGTTTTATTGCTTGATCAACATTTTTAAATGTGTAAGCTGCATGCCCCTGTCTTTTCAGTGTGTCATTAATAAAATCTAACTGCTCAAGTCTCTGCCTTTCATAGGCGTCTTGTGCAGCTGCTAGTTGCTCCATAGCTTTGTTATGTCTTTTTCTCTCGCTGTCATTCCCCAGTTTACTAAATGCAAAATTACTGCCGCTAAAAGCAAGCGCATTCACCACAGCGCCGCCTATCATTATTGCGAGTGAAGCCATTTTTATAAATGTATTTTTTTTCTTACATATTTATATTGTCTGGAATTATTCCTTGCTTGACTAGAAAATCTTTCGTGGCAACCGAAGCTGCAATGATAGCAATCAGCTTTGCTGAATCCTCAAAGTCTAGTTTGCCAAGATCTGCTGGTTTAATTCTTAACAAGCTTTTACCAAGCATTGAGTATCCTACACTTAGGCCTCCAATAACAGCAGAATGGTATACAAGGTTGGTAACAGTTTTTTTCGGTGCTCATTTTATAAAATAAAATAATTATAATTATTAAAAAACATGAACAGTGATGATCTACTGCAGCTACAGGGCGGCCTAAACCTTCCTGAACTTATGAATGACCAAGTTGATGGCCAAGCTGTTATGCCACAAAAGGAGAGGTTGTATTCTTTGGCAGCGTGTGGAAAAACAAAACAGTTCCTCGGAACTGAATTCAGCATTGAACAGATTCAACAGATGACGCCGCAAGACATTTTAAAGTATCATAACAGGTATGAAGCGCAGCTGGGGTCTAGAATGGTGAAAAGCGTTGGGCAAACGGTTCTTAGTTTGTACACTAAACTAGTCAGTAGATTTGCTCCCATTGATTCTGAACAAGATCTTACATATGATTTAACGCAAGATCCAGTTTTAACAAAGTCATTAGAGTCTCTAGGGTGTGATCTATACTATAGATTTGGAACATTGTTATCGCCATTAATCATGGGATTAATAACTTTTAATCATATAGATTTTATTTCCCTTCAAAATGAACGAGCTGGAAAATCAGCAGAATCAGAAAACACTGAACCAGGTGGAGAAAGTAACCAAGCCAGAAAATCAGCAGAAAACGCTGAATCAGGTGGGGACCATTAAAAATCCTGGGCGTGTTGAAGCAGGAAGAAAATTAGCAGAGTGGAACAGACAAAAAAAATTAATGTTACAGAATATGACTCATCATGAAAACATAACACCGCCAACGCCAGAACAAGTTGATTCAATGCCAGCTATAAAAACTCCATGTGATACAAGGGCACCAAAGTCTTCATGGAATATTGAACTTAAAACTGTTGCCATTTTTGGCGCCATTGCTGCTGTTGGGGCAGTTATTATGGCTATAAAATATATACACAATGGCAACAGAAACGAAAGCTATCAAAAAAATCTGAGCCACTAAATGCAGAAAAAGACACCAGCACGCCAAAACCGCCAATAACAAAGCGTCATTTTGATCCATTTATAATGGAATAATATTTAAGAACTTAATTTTAAATTTTTTAATAAAAATAGATCATGGCGTATTATAAAATGATGGTGTCAATAAATAAAGACATGGAGTCTATAAAAGGCATTTCCATAGACCAGAATTGTAATCAATGCGGTTGCTTCGGCTGTAAAAACTTCCTTAAAATCTATGCAGAGAACGCTGAGCAAGACATCCTCAACAATGACGCGTTTTTTGAGGCGTGTGTGTACTATATTAGACATCTACTATTTAAGATAAAAACATAGCTTGTATTTTTTTGATAATTATAAGATACTTAAATAAAGAACTTGGTTGTACTTAAGGATGACTTAGCTATGATCTTAGGTTAACTTGGTAAGAACTTGAGGATGACTTGGGGTGACTTAAAGATGACTTAAGTAAGAACTTGTAAATGACTTGAGGATGACTTGTGAATAACTTGAGGATGACTTGTGAATGACTTGAGGATGACTTAAGTAAGAACTTGTGAATGACTTAAGGATGACTTGTGAATGACTTAAGGATAACTTGTAAATGACTTGAGGATGACTTGTGAATGACTTGAAGATGACTTGTGAATGACTTGAGGATGACTTAAGTGTGCGTGCGTGGGGTGGGGTGGGGAGACGTGCGTGCGTGGGGTGGGGGTGGGGAGACGTGCGTGCGTGGGTGGGGGTGGGGAGACGTGCGTGCGTGGGGTGGGGGTGGGGAGACGTGCGTGCGTGGGGTGGGGGTGCGCAGGAGTTACCTCCCTTAGTGTCCGCACATAGCAAGTACAGGCAGTACCGTAGCCCTCTTGCTACTATAAATAGGCGTTCACCGCATGAACGGTTATTTATAGCAAGGCGGATTTTACCGCAGCCCTCTTGCTGCTAAAATAAGGCGTTCACAGCATGAACGGCTATTTATAGCAAGGCGGATTTTACCGTAGCCCTCTTGCTACTATAAATAGGCGTTCACCGCATGAACGGTTATTTATAGCAAAACGGATTTTACCGCAGCCCTCTTGCTACTATAAATAGGCGTTCACCGCATGAACGGTTATTTATAGTAGCAGTCAGCAAGGCTAATTTTACTGCAGTCCTCTTGCCACGAAAATAAGGCGTTCACAGCATGAACGGCTATTTATAGTAGCAGTCAGCAAGGCTAACTTCACCGCAGGTTGCCTCCCACAACAAAGAGTTTCATTATACTTTCCTTCTTGCACAAAAAAAAGTTTATACCACTTTTCTCATCCAGGCTTGGGAATCGCCAGTAGTTAGTACACCCGCCATTGTATTTTTGAAGCATTTTATAATGAAGATAGTGCTGGCTACGCACTACTCCTCTCCATACTAGTAGATGTACTAAGGTCTGCCTAGCCCTATCTAGTTTTGCCAGAACATTCGAAAATCGCCATTCAGTTGCATAAGGGCACACTTAAAGGCAGATAAACTGGTTAGAATTAGAAAAGTAGAAAAGTATACACATCTTAATACACAGATCAGCTTGCCCCATAAACACTGAATCTGTAGTTAACAATCAATCAAGTCTAATACAAACTGAGAACAATACAACCCGGTCTTGCTGCCGTGGCGGTCACAAAGTGGGAGTGACACGTAACAGTCTAGAACATTCGCTAACGACACCTGGCGCGCTGTCAACCTGAAATGAATACGCCCCCCTCACCCCCACCCCTCACCTGGCAAGCCCAGTCCCCCGCTTTATTGATTTTTTGGTCGCTTGCCGTGCGCTGTGTGAACAAGGTCGCGCGTCTCGCTAGCCGTAAATTAAGCGATTAGGTTTCGGCCTCGTGTCAGCCTATCTGTTACACATAGTTTTGTAGGTTAGAAATTAGTCAGAATAAGTGTGCGGATTTTATGTTAAAAATATAAAACTTATCACTTAGCCTAGTTTGCTGTGCTCCTCTTTTCTCAACCAGGCTTGAAAATTGGCAGAGTTACAGCAATTACTGCCGTAGCCAAGCTTTTATAGCTGTCTCAAGCCAGCTCCCAACAATCAACGCGTGATGGTTTGTTTTGCTTCGGCCAACTTTCAACATGCAGCGCCATTTATTAGATAAGGAACCATCTCATCAATAGTCAAACACGTATTAAAACTAGCTACATCTTGTTTCATTTCCTTGAACCAACAAACCTTTAAGATAGCCGTTCATTTCCAAAGCAGTTAGTTCACTTTTTTCGTTTTCTAAAAAACAATCTCTCCGTTTCACAACATGCAGTTAAAGTAAAACTTATGGCCTCGAATAACAAACCTGTTCTTCAGTAACGTTTTAGCCATTTTAAAATAACACAAGTAAAACACAGCCTTCTTGTTCAATAGTCCAAAGCAACAATGGCGACCCAGTCGTGTCACGCGACAGCCTCGATTCGGTGTGTCGACGTGGCAATCATTTTCTGATGCAATGGGTTGCAACCCCGGCCGAGTGTGCTTCGTTTAAACAGCACAGGCTAGGTGCAAACTGCCGCGAGCCGTAAATTAAGTGATCAGATTTCAGCCCCGTGTACAAAGTTTGTAGGTGGAAATTAGTCAGAAGAAGTGTGCGGATTTTATGTCATTTAATTGAGAGAGAGAAAGAGTGTGTGTGTGTGTGTGTGTGTGTCTGCCCGCCTCTCTGTCTGTCTGTCTGTCTCTCTCTGTCTCTCTCTTCTCTGTCTGTCTGTCTGTCTGCCGGTAATTCTCTCTCTCTCTTCCGCCACAGGAAAAGGCGGTTTTTAGGCCACTTTCGCCCAAAAACTCGGTGGTGAAGCAAGTGAGTCAGAATCGGTGTTTCCTCGTTCTCTATTGCCTCTTTAGGTTTGCAGGACACCAGATAACATTTGCATATTCCAGATGCGGTCTCACAATGGACTTATATAATGTAGTGAAAGTATCTTTGTCTAAAAATGTGAAGGCTCTCTTTACCATTCCTAATACTTGGTTTGCCTTACCCACAATTCGGTTTATGTGCGGGTCAAAATCAAGGCTTTCATCAAACGTAACACCCAAATCCTTTTCTTCGTTACATCTTGTAATCTTTTGAACATTATTACCCAGCTTCATTTCATACTCATTTACAGGATTTTTATTCCCCATATGTAGAACATGACACTTTGACACATTGAAAAATAAGCACCAGGTCTCTGACCACTCTTGTAATTTGTTGATATCATTTTGGATGGTGGAGTTTTCCCTTGCAGTGTTCATTATTTTGGTATCGTCCGCGAAGATGTGGCACATACTCTGCAATGTAGAGGGCATATCGTTTATGAAAACAGTAAAGAGAATGGGACCTAATATGCTACCCTGGGTATACCACTCAGTACATCTGCTTTTTCGGACTTAGCATCACCTACCCTCACTCTCTGTGTGCGTCCTTTAAGGAAACTGCTAGTCCATTTCAAAATGGAACCACATACACCGTAAGCAGCGAGTTTGGTAAGTAACCTTTCATGTGGGACTGAGTCAAAAGCTTTTTTAAAGTCAAGATAAATGATATCTACAGGTTCCCCTTCATCCAAATAAAATGTGAGCCTTTCCATAACTTGTAATAACTGCGTCACACATGACCTTTTCTTCCTAAAACCGTGCTGGCAATCAGCATAGAGTCCATTATCAGTGAAATGTGAAACAATAGTATCTCTCACTAGGCTTTCTAATACTTTACATAATACACAGGTAAGTGAAACTGGGCGATAGTTTCCTGGATCTGATTTACCTCCCTTTTTAAATATTGCCGTCACTTCGGCCGTCTTCCAGTCCTCGGGTAAAATTCCAGTCTCGATAGATGTGTTGAACAGAAGACAGAGAGGGCTGGCTATTTCATTGCACACTTCACGTAATACTCGTGGAGGAATAGCATCTGGACCCTGTGCTTTATCAGGTTTGAGCTCTCTCAGCTTCTGTTTTACCGCTTCGCTGGTAACCCTAGTGTCACTAACTGATATACCATGTGAATAAGAACATTCGCTTAGGTTGGGTACATTGCTCGCATCTTCACGCGTGAATACACTTGAAAAGAATTTATTCAAAACATCAGCCTTTCAGCATCAGCTGTAGCCATGGAGCCATCTTCTTTTTTCAAAGTGCTGATACCAGTATTGCTTTTGAGCCTCTCCTGGATATATTTCCAAAATTTCTTGGATTGGTTTTGCACTCTTTAGCAATTTCCTTTTCATACCCTTTTCTGTCTCTTTTTAGCATTTTTGTACACAGGTTCCGCTCCTCTATGTAACTGAGATACTGTTGTCCAGATTTGGTTTTCAAATATCGTTTAAATAATTGTGCTTTTTCTTAATTATTCTCATTGTTTTCTTACTCATCCACATGGGTATCAACTTTTTCCTTTTGCATCTTTTCACCTTGGTATGCATTTCTCCATTCCCTCCCGGAGGACATTTTTGAATTTTTGCCACATATCTTCTACCTCATTCTCAGGCAAAGATGACCAGTCTTTTTCTCTTAGAAACTCTCTCAATTTATTATAGTCACCCCTCTTAAGATTGTACACATACTTGCATTGTTCCTCATTCAATTCACAGTTCACATTCAACTCAAAAACTAAGACATCATGGTCACTGTTGCCGAGTGGGTCTTGGTGTTCGACCTCTGAAATCAAGGCTTCATCATTAACCAGCACCCAGTCGTCCAGGGTTGGGCTCTGGTTTACTCGCCTCCTTGTGTACTGCTTCACCTGTTGGATGAGGAAAGCATCTTGTAGCCTCATTTTAATTTCCTCCCCTTTATCACCTGAGAAATTTCCATCCCATCTTACAAATGGAAAGTTGAAGTCACCCATGATCCATACTTTATCATACTTTAATATTAAATCTGACTCAAGCATGTTGGTGATGTCTCCCCAAATTCTTTTCTTTTGCGCACAGTCACCGACGTCTGCAGTTTCGATACCAGTATGACGTAGTGCAGACTCACTTCAGTCAACAATGTTGCGATTTCATTATCGCTGAAATTTGGCTTCTTGGCACGCTTGGTCACTTCCATCATTTCTGTTTCTATGCGACCGGCGTGGAAGGAAAATGCCAGGATTACGCGTGCGCAGGGGGATGCTTAGACGGGAAAGCCCGAAAGTCTAAAAATATCTTAGCAAAGTTCGGGCGTTCGTTGTCCAACCTGACCGACCGCCACGCGAATCCCGACTTCGCGCTGGCAAAAGTCCGGACGTTTCAACGTAGGGCGTCGCGCGAAACGCCAGACGTACAGTTGTACGGCCCCATGAATTGGACCCCTTGTCACCACTCCCCGTATCCTTTCGTTCGTATCTCACAC
>CM031607.1:62355200-62390200 GCA_018398815.1 Conus ventricosus | reverse complement strand
TACACGTGCAATTATCAACCGGAAGAGTTGTGTAAGCTTTAAGCCTCTTCTCGTCTCTCTGAGATCGATGTTCTGGATGAAGTCGGTGTGGATGACGTCTTGAGAGGTTCTCTGTCCACTGTGGTCCAGCATCAAAACATGCCATGTTGGCTGTCCAGCCTATCGCGCTGTAGTTCTGGTGGCATCAGTGTCGCCTTAGATGAGTCCCCTCCGCCATTCTTCTGGGATGTAATCCCACTCTGCCGTATCACTTTTAGCCGGTCTGGACAGCGAAACCTCAAAGTAAATAAACCCGATCGATGCGATCTCGGTTTTCAGAAGAACTGGGTGCGTGTGCCGGAATGTACTACGAAGAGAAGTGTTGTTTTGTTCACTGTTCCCACGAGTCGGAAGACAGGGTGATGCCTCAAACCTCTTTACTGCTTGCAGTGTGATTCACAACTGACTCCTGTTTGCATCGAACAGTAATTAGTTCACATACACAGAGTACCACTCCCGTGCTGCTGTCAGCAGGGTGATCACAGTTAACACACATCACAAACGTCAAAAGGGGACCGGAATAGCTCAGTGGTAGAGCGCCGGACTCGTAATCTTGGTGATCCTGAGGTTGCCAGTTCGAATCTCCGCCGTTGCCGTTTTAGTACAGAGGGATTTTTCCCTCGGAGTTAACATTGGTTCTAACTCCATTTCCCATACAGTCCTTCGAATGAGACTATAAACCGAGGTTCCGTGTGTGAACGCATGCATAACATCTTGCACACACGGAAAATCCCGTCACCAACTTTCGGAAGAGAAGGCCAGTTTGGCCGTTGGTATGGATGACGCGTTACACATAGCATGCACCCTGCGTGAGAAATGGAAAGAATGAAGGAGGTAAGGAAACTGAGTGAACGATATTGAACGATATTGACTGGATGACATGGGAATCGACTGAATGAAGCGCCAGCTGGCAGCTCTTCAGTCGGCACTACCCAGGTAGGCAGCCCGTTGTGTAAACGAGTGTGGATTGTAACGCTCGCGCGCAAAGCTTGGTCTCTAGCCGAGGATAGGCGCTATATAATAATAGTAACAGTAATGATAATCATAGTGATAATAATCATAATGATAATGATAATAATAATGATAATGATCATAATAATAATGATGATGAGTGTAGAGTACAATCCTGGCATGCAGTCTTTGACCAGAATGGGATTCCATGGTATCATCTCTCTCATCTTCATCGATGAGCGTTAAAAGAAAGTCTCCAGTTCTGTGGCCCTTCATGCCCTATTCTTGTGGTGTGTCCAGTTTTGTTATCCTCTCCTCCAAGTCTATGCCACAGACATACACAACCGATGATCTCTGCATTCGGTGGGTTCGTGACGAGGTCTTCAACTTTGGACATTTCAAAGGGGTGTCTATCGTGTCAGGACGTGGTAGCGTCCTTCGGAAGGGGCTTACACTCATCCACAGCGACGAAGATGTTATCGTTTGTCAGTGACGAGCTTTGCAGATGGTATCCTGGCGTATGTTGATCGGAAGAGACACCAGTGAACGCCACAGACGTGATTCGGCAGCAGCGCAGCGTCTACTCTGGTGGGTTGTCTCCTTAAAATGACTTGATGTTGACTGCTCCCTGGGATCATGCTGGTGGTGGGGATGCAAGAGGCGAGAGGGAGTAAAGAATCGGGCGGAGACAAATTCAGAAGAACAATATGACTTTGTCTGCAATCTAAAAAGAGAAGGGTCAGAGTGTTGATTGTTTAATCCACCAATCAGAAAACGTTTCGTAAAGTTTCCACCAATCAGAAAGTTTATTCCTCCAATCAGAAAACGTTTCGAAAAGTTTCCACCAATCAGAAAAACGTTTCAACTTTTCGAACACCAATCATAGTGCGATACTTCTGTCGGCCATTTTTTTTTCTCTCGCAGGCAAGAGAGTCCCGACAGAGTCTAGCGAAATCTCGCCTATTCCTAGCCCCACTCGCCGCTAGGGAGAGCGTTGAAACGCCAGCACTCACCGAGCGTGCAATGCTTCTCGCCGCCTCGTCTGTATGACACGGTCTGGGGTTTAAACCTGTCGCCTCATTGCATCCATGCTGAGTTTCATTGCTTCGAACTCTGTGTCTAATCTTCTTGTTAAGGTCAGGGTGAATTATTGCATCCGTGCTTGTTGCCTGGTTAAGATAAATGCCAAAGCTGATAAGCCCGTGTCGGAAGATGCAGCGCGTGCGTGTGTCACGTTGTCAAGGCAACAGATACACTATCAAGAGTAGTGTAGACCCCACTTCCTATCCCCTCTCTCCAGCCCACACCCTGGTTATACAGACATTGATACCCGTGTCCTAAAATGCCTCAGACTAACACAACGTAAATTTCACCATCTTATCGAGAGTGGAATTAAACACACACACACACACACACACACACCACACTCTCTCTCTCTCTCTCACCTCCTCTCTCTCGCTCCCCCTCCCTCCGTCTCTCTATCTCTCGCTCTCTCTCTTCCTCTCTCATACCCGCCTTTCTCGCTCTCCCTCCCTCCATCTCTCTCTCTCTCGCTCTCTCCCTCTCTACCCCCTCTCTCTTCCCCTCTCCTCTTCTCTCTTCTTCTCTCTCTCTCTCTTCTTCTCCTAAATGTGAGATACGTTATCAGCGTTAATTGTATTGTTGGCAACACTGGTTTGCTCAGGCAGGGCGATATATCAGGGTGCTACTTTGGATCGGATTTATTGTTATCGCCATGGACAGTCATCACCTCTCCGCAAATACGATCAGTAAGAAAGAAATAGGTGTTATCTCCCCTTCTGTCTTGTTTTGTTGTTTGTTTGTTTTGCGCAAAGCATTGAAAAATCAGAGCATCAAAGGCTCTATATGTGTTCTGTCTGTCTGTCTGTCTGCCTGCCTGTCTGCCTGTCTGTCTGGCTTTTTCTCCATTCACTCTCTCTGTCTCTTGCTTGCCTGCTTTGTTTCCCTCTCTCTCTCTCTCTCTCTCTCTCTCTCTCTCTCTCTCTCTCTCTCTCTCTCTCTCTTTTCTCTCTCTAGCGCGCACGTATGTGTGTATGTGTTTGTATGTGTGTGTGTGTGAGAGAGAGAGAGAGAGAGAGAGAGAGAGGAGAGAGAGGAGAGAGATAGAGGAGAGAGAGGAGAGAGAGAGAGAGAGGGAGACTCTGACTCTTGACTCTTGACGCGCGCTTTCACGCCGCGCCATTTATTGTGAGGCCTCGGCCCGTCCACAGGAGTACGCAACATACATTTCAACATGACAAAAACGTTTGTTTGAAACGTTGATTGTAACATAATTTGTTTTCTGATTAGAGTTTCTGTTCTTCCTATAAGTATTACTATTACATACGGGTTTCTCTGGTTTTTAAGGCATAGAAAACGTACATTGCATATCTCTTATAGGTTCGGTGTTACCGTTTTGTAGCAGACTTTCCAATGTGATTGCGTTTCTGTTACTAAAGTGTTTGAAAATGTATTTTGTTCGTGATTGCCTGTAATTTGGACACCACATTAAGAAGTGCATTTCTGTTTCTACTGTTGGGCAGAAGGGGCATGTTGTTATAGCTTCATTGTCTATGTATTTTTTATTGCCATGCAGTTCGTTTATTCCTAATCGTAGTCTTGTCAACGCTTTTCTGAACTTTGCGATTGTGATTGCGCGAAAGTATTCTTCAGTTTGGTGTATAGTTTTAAACGTATTATATGTAGTAAATCGTTCACTGTTCGCTATTTTGTTATGCCAGTTCTGTTTGTAACAATCTATGATTCTTTGTTTTAGTGTTATGATAAATGTTTGCTCGTTTCCTACGCCTTCGTTCAGCCAAACTTCAGAGAAGCCATATGTATCCAAGCAACGTTTAATTTCCAGTGCCCAGTTCTGTGGTTTGTCAATTTCTATTTTTTCTCTTTCATATGCCTGTCTAGGTATCTGTCTGGAGTCATCTTCATTAATTTGAACCAATATCTGATTGCTTTTATTGAACTATCTATACTCATCGGATATCTTCCTAGTTCACCGTATACTAAGTTGTTTGGCGTTTTTTTCCCCCACCCCCATGTATCTTTTACATGCGAATAGATGTATATTTTCCACGCTGAATAACGAGTCAAACCCCATACTTCTGCTGGTACAGTAGCAGTGGCTTGACTGTGTATCAAATAGCTTAAAAAATATGTTTATATCCAAATGTCCTAAGCTATACATTGTTTTCATTATTTCACCTATTTTCCCTTTCGCCCTTCCTGCATATTCTGAAAGTGAAATATCTACTGAGAGTTTAGTCGTTAGAGTGAACCTAAGTATTTGTAGCTGTTTACTACCTCAATTTCTTCCCCTTTGTAGTTCCATTTTTCTAGTCTGCAATGTATCCTCCTTTTCTAAAGACCATGATTTTTGTTTTTTGGAGATTAACCTTTAGTCCAATGCGGTCTGAGGCTTCTTGTAGGTTCTTAATTTGGTTTTGCAGACCTGCTGGTGTTTTAGCTATTAAAGCTATGTCATCAGCGAATAGAAGTGAAAATATTTCTGCCTTTCCGGGTAAGAATTGATATCCGTGTCTTCCTTTAGCTGTGACATTGTCTGCAACTTCTGTAATTAGTAATGAAAAGATTAGAGGGGACAGTAAACACCCTTGTTTCACTCCTGAGTGGCATTCAAAGAATTCTGTTAGTTCAGTTCCATGTCTTACACATGCTTGTACTGTTTTATAGATAGCTTTTAGCATGTTAATCATCTTCGTAGATATTTTGTGTTTCTGTAGAATTTCCCAAAGTTTTTCTCTATTTACTGTGTCAAACGCTTTCTGATAATCAATGAAGGCTACATACAATTTACTCTTCTTCTGCCGTATAGGCAGTTACTTATCATAGATGTTAGTGTGAAATAGGTCTACTGTTGAGAAATCTTTCCTGAAGCCTGCTGCTCTTTGCTGATTTTATTTTCTGCTTCTGCCCAATCATATAGTCTTCTGTTTAATATTGCTGTGTAAATCTTGCTTATGATGCATAATAAGGATATTCCTCTAGTTTCCTGGATTCTGTCTATCTCCCTTCTTGTGTAGTGGTATGATCACCGCCCTTGACCATTCTATGGGGAAGTAGCTATCTTGATATAATTTATTGAATAATTTCGTTAAGAATGGCACTATATTTTGTTCTATAGTTTTGAGAAATTCAGGAGGGATTTCATCAATGCCTGGTGATTTGCCTTTTTTTTTAATTTTTCTGTAGCTGATCTTACTTCGTTTTCGGTTATCTCTTCGTCTAATTCTTGTACATGAATTACGTTTAACACTTCTTCTTGTGGTCCTTCTTCTCTATCGTTTAGCATTTCTGTGTCTTGTGGATTCAAGATGCTTTCGAAATGTGCTTTCCACTGTGTAATATTAATAGATGGTAATGTGTTATTCTTTCTTCTAACACTTTTTATGGTGCTCCAGAACATTCGGCTGTCCTTACGATTTTGTACTAGTGTGTGTATGTTTGCTTTTTATACTGTTTTTTCTTTTCTCTAATTGTTTCTTTGTATACTGCTCTTTTGTTCCAGTAAGCCTCTCTCCTTCCTTCATAAATGGTTGGGTTTTTATCCTTTTTCGTCCATGTCAGTCTATTGAGTGCTTGTTGTGCTTCTTTCTTTTTGATTTCGCATGTTTTATCATGCCAGTTGTTTTTAGTCTTATATTTTCCTCCTATACCTATTGTTCTGTACATGTCTTTCCCTGCCTCTTTTAGTAGCTTATTAAATCTGTCTATACTCGTGTCTACATCTCTTTCTATTTCTTCTGTTATTTGTGCCATTGTTTGTTTCGCCTCTTCCGATTCTATGAACTGGACATACTGTTGTTGTTTTGTGGGATCCCACTTTAGTTTCTTTACGTAAAATTTCTTGCCCTCGTTCTCTTGTGCGTTAGACAGTGTGCTTTGTAATTCCATCATAATAGGCATATGCTGAGCTTCAACTCTCTCTACTATCTGACACTTGTTCACATTTTCTAACAGTTCAACAGAACATATATAGTAATCTATAACACTGTTACCCCTTTCGGAGTAAAATGTGTATGCATCGTCAAACTTTCCGTTTCAAAGACCATTTAGTGGAGTTACATTAAATGTTATGCAAAATTCTATTAATTTCTTGCCAAAACCATTTATGTGGGGATCTTTAGACCTACGTGCATACACGTCCTGTTCTCTTCCTGTTACCCCATTTTCATCATCGATGCTCAAGCTCCATTCCCAATACGAGCATTGAGATCTCCTCCAATGATGTAATGGAAGTTATTTCCTTGTTCTGTTTGTGCAAATATGTATTGTTCAATTAGTTCCAGTGTGCATGAGTAATCTTTGTCAGAATAATATCGGCTATCTACTGGATGTACATATGTACTAAAAACAAAATGTCTTTTTCACAATGCAATAAACTTTTCAGTAACTTCACACAGAGTACATTTTCCATGTCAGTATTTACCAATTGAACATATTCTGATAACTCTTTTTTTATCAGCAGGATTGTTCCCCTGAGGGTCTTCCCATTCTAGTGAATTTGACTGCTGGACAATGTAATTGCAAGAAATCCTGGAATTTTAATTCGAAATCGAAAAATTTAGAAGTAAATGTTTTGTTAAACAGCACAGATCAAAAGAAGTGATAAATTCTAAAATGTCTGGTTCCGTTAATTTATCTAATAATCCCCCACATTCCAACATGCAAAAGATAGGTTTCTTTTCCCACTCTCGTCTTCCATTCTTTTTTCATTCCCACTCTCTCCCCCTCTCGTTCCTCCATCATGTCGTGTTCTGGTGTCTGTTCATTGTTCTCTTGAGTTCGTGTAATCTGTGATCCCCGTGTACGGCCGTGGCCTACCCTTCATTTCTTACTTTTTCCTTCCTTCGTAGTTGGATTTGTACGTGTGCTACTGGTTGTTTTACTGGGTGCCTTCGTGCTACTGGTGTGTGAACGTAAAGTTTTGTTTGTTTTGTATTGTCTCCCTTCTCCCTCCTCCCCACTAGCTCTGCCCCCCTCCTCACTGTCCGTCAACGCTGTACTAGGCCTACTGCGGTGGATCCGCACTGTTTCGTCCAGAGTTGTCTGCCGCGGACCCGGCGCCCTGGCGTTCTGTGCATCCGCTCCGTCTCCACCCCCACCCCTGTTCTCCCTCTCCCTTTCCTCCTCTACTGGGCTGACTCTGTCTTGACCTTGTTTATCACGTGTGACCAGAGGTGTGACCACTTGTCTGTCCGCCGCGGGTATGGTATGTCAATTGGCGCCTCGCCCGCCGCGCGCGCTGCATCTGCGTATGACCTTGACCCCGGTGGATCCCAGAGGGATTCTGATTGGTCCTTGGGTTTGTTTTGGTTTTTGGATGTGTGTTATGGTGACCTGTGTGAGCACATGGTTAGTGTCTGAACTTGGGAGTGGGCCGACACGTGTTTCTGAGTTGTGTGTTGCATTCGTGCCTTCATTCTTGCTTTCCTCAGACACCCCCCCTCTCCCATTTCCCCTCTCCTTTTCTTCCCCGCCACTGGCACCTCTCTATTACCCCCCGCTCCATCTCTCTGTTTTTTGGGGTTCCGCAGAGGTTCCCGTACCGGTCCCAATCAACCCCTGATCTCCCTCCTCTCTCCCCTCCTGTCTCCCCCCATGCCATCAGCTTTTCACTCTCACATACACTCCCTTCTCCTGCCTCACTCTCTCTCTCACCACTTTCATCCCCACTGTCACTCCTGCTGGCACTCATCATCTTTGTAATCTGCTCAGTTGCTTTCTTTCTTTCTCTCTTCCTTTCTTCATTCCACTCTTTCTCTCTTCTCAACTCATTTACCCTTTCCCTCTCCCTTTGCTCTCTCCTCAGTCTCTCTCTCTCTCTCAGTCCACACTTCCACGTTCCATCCTTCCATCATTTGTCTCTGTGGCTCCATCCTTCATGGGCTGTCCGACACTCTTCTTCTCAACCACGATTGTCTATTTGTCTCTTGATGCCTTGCTGTGGCGTATCCATGCCCGTTCCTGCCGTCATATCTGTAGCTCCGCTCAGCTGGTCGTGGGCCCGCTCCGCTGGTCCGTACGTCCGCTCCGCTGGTCCATAGGCCCGCTCCGCTGGTCCGTACGTCCGCTCCGCTGATCCGTAGGTCCGCTCCGCTGGTAGTTTGGGCTGCTCCCTCACGTACAGCTTCCCTCCGACGAAGTAGCCGGACTTGCCCATCTCCCCCAGCTCACGTAATTGTGCTGTCTGGCGCCTCGTCCGGTCCTGGCTCACCCTGATCCCTTCTCTTTTCATGGTTTCCCTGGCCTCCCGGTTCCTTAGTACCCGCATGGCGTCCCCCCATCGTAACATTTTGGCTACCACAGGCCTAGGGCGTTTGTTTGCTGGGTTGTACCTTCCCAGCCTGTGAGCCCGTTCTACTGCGTCTGCCGCCCAGTCGTCCTCCTTCATGTACTTTTCCAGTACTCCTTTAACAATATCTTCACATTTCTCGGGTCCACTCCCTTCGTCTCCTTCTTTTAACCCGTAGAACTTTAGGTTGTTCCTTCGGGAAAAACCTTCTAATTTGTCCATTTCGTCCTCCATATGTGCTAGTCTGCCTGCCATACGTTCCTGTGTTTCGTCTAAGTGTTGAACTGCCTTTTATTTGCCTGTATGTCTTGTTTTGTGTCCCCTAGCTCTTGAACTAGATTGGTGAGTGTGTCTGCCATTTGTGTCTGTTTTGCATCTATCTTCTTAATTGTGTTTACCCGTGATTGGAAAGAGTCCGCCAATGATGTGATTGTAGTGAATATTTGTGTCATCTGCGTTTCCATCGTGCTAAGTCTGGTGTCGATTCTGTGTTCCAGCTTGCGTGCTTCTTCCTCAATTTTCTCATTAACACTCGGTCCGGGGTTCGTTTCGATATCGTTGCTGAGAATCAGCCTCCTGTGTAGATACGAAATGTTCAAGATGATCAGTAATGCCACTAACAATGTCACTTTCGGATTGCTCCGACCGGCCCCTAGCATTTCGTTCCTAACTGACAATTCATGATCGCTGTCAGCGCCCAATTCATGCTTGCCGTCATCGCCGCCATCTTTGTTGACATTTTACTGACCTCGTTTCCAGTTGCGTTGACCTCTTGTATCGAAACGGTGGCAGTTCCAGTCCCCGCTCTTCCACACCGATCACACCGTTCCTAACAATTGGTCTCGGTCCAAAAGCCACTATGGGCATGTCCAGAGCACTGATCGTGGTTAGTGCTAACGTCCAAAACACCACGAAACACAGCAGTATCTCCCTTCACCCTGCTACCTTTGACCCCCCTCTCACTCCTTCGCTTCCTTTCTCCTTCTTTCCCCACTGTCCCTCCAAACAGTCCGATTCTGGCCCTCCCCTCGCACAGGTCTATCATTCTGTAGTTCTCGTAGCTACAGACACTTTCACAAACACTTCTGCGAATTAATATCACCACTGGAACGATACTTGGAGCACTGTAATCTGCCTAACGACACACTTTTAACCGGAGCTCATCCCGCGCGATGTTTACCAGTCGCCATCTTGTTGCGTACCGAGAGAGAGAGAGACTCAAGACTCAAGACTCAAGACTCAAAAACTTTATTACTCAAGGATAGAGATTTTAGGCAGTGCCTATTCTTCCAATCTGTCCTTGCTATTCTACAACATTCAACTAAACAAACTGCACATATTAATAATGACAGAAACAATGAAAAAAAAAAAAAATATATATATATATATATATATATATATATATATATAGCAACATTATAATATTAACAATAACAATAGTAATAAGAAGAATAAGTATTTAAAAAAAAAAAAAAAAAAAAAAAAATCCATTACAAAATTACACAAACAGTCAAACACATACGCTCGCGCGCTCACATGCATGCACGCGCCCACACATACACGCACGCATGCGCATACCCACATCCACCACACCACACACACACACACACACACACACACACACACACACACACACACACCACATTTTCATTAGATAATATAGAGGCAGCATAAAAGTAGGGCGTTGGACTATGATCAAAAGGTTAGATTTATTGTTCAAGTAAATGTTTAAGTACTGCTGATTTGAAGGACGGCAGTGATTGACATGTTTTGGCAGACGGAGGAAGAGAGTTCCACACAGATGGACCAAAAAAAAGCAAAACTAGATTTGAACAAATCAATGCGGACACGTGGTAGAATGTAATTATTTGAATCATATCGCGTTGTTGCCATTTGGATAAACTCAGCAAGATATGTTGGCGCCATGTTTGCATGGACTTTAAACATTAGTACTGCCTTATTATAGGTCAGTTGGCTCTGCAGTGGTAACATCATTAGTTTTGCGAATTTGCCCGTGGTTGATAGAGACTTGTCGGGAAGAATCAGCTTAATTCCCCGTCTATGCATAGAGTTGATCTTTTTTATGTGATTTTCACCGGCACCACTCCAGACAGTGGACGCATAGTTGATGTGAGAAAGGCAATGGGCTTCAAAAAATAATTTCCGGATATGTGGTTCAACATAATAACTGAGTTTATTGAGTAAAAACAAATTGCGAGCCAACTGTTTGCAAACATGATTTATATGTGATTGCCATTTAAAGTTCTCATCAATGATCACGCCTAAGACACGGTGTTCGGTAACCCGCTCGATCAAGGTTTCACTCATTTTTAGGCTCAACATAAGATGCTGTCGTTGATGTTTCTGTCTCGATGCTAGGACCATACATTTTGTTTTGTGCGGATTAAGGACCATTCGGTTTTGGTTGCACCATTCTAAGACATCAGTGATACTTTGTTGTAACGATATTTGTACAGACATGATGTTTGTATCACTACAGTGAAGAGAACTATCGTCAGCGAGAGAGAGAGAGAGAGAGAATACATTGGAAGGTACACACACACGCGCGCGCACACACACACACACACACACACACACACGCACACTCGTATACTTACACGTCTTAGGAATTCGAAAAAAGACGTAATCATGTAAACTCAGTTTACACACAATACTTGAGGTGGCCGAGTTTGTCCCCACGCCACTGCACACTTCGCCAACAGATCCAGCACTGATAGGCCTGAACGCTTCTTATCGTAATCTGTTTGTGTTTCAGGCTTTTAGCGCCTGCTCTACTGGCCGGCACCTCTCGACAGCTTTGAAGGAGGAGGCAGGAGAGTGCTTCTTGTTAGACAGACTCTCTGTCGTGATGTTCCAATGTTCCAAGCAAACATTCCCTTCTCAGTGTGGAAAAGAAGTGTTGAAGACATCTGGCAACAGATCGTATTTTCAATCTCCAAGTTCTATACTATGGTTAAGATGTTAGATGTGTGTGTGTGTGTGTGTGTGTGTGTGTGTGTGTGTGTGTGTGTGTGTGTGTGTGTGTCGTGTGTGTGTGTGTGTGTGTGTGTGTGTGTGTGTGTGTGTGTGTGTGTGTGTGTGTGTGTCGTGTGTGTGCGTGCGTGCGTGCGTGCGTGCGTGCGTGCGTGCGTGCGTGCGTGCGTGTGTGTGTTTGTTGTGTGTGTGTGTGTGTGTGTGTGTGTGTGTGTGTGTGTGTGTGTGTGTGTGTGTTTGCGCGCGCGAGGCTGTGTGTGTTTGCGCGCGCGAAGCTGTGTGTGTGTGTGTGTGTGTGTGTGTGTGTGTGTGTGTTCAAGTTCTTTTCAGCCAGTGGTCAAATGTGCATGTGAATGTCTAAAGGTTTGCTAAAAAATAAAATAAAAAAAAGGGATTGTTCCCTCACGATTTTGAGAACACATATTTTGTTAGCGCACATAATCTGCTACTTCTTATTTAGTTCAGTTTGGTTGTGTTGTTCAGTGTCTATGTTTCCTGTGTTGGGTTTTAAGACAATACAAATCGGTCTGACTTTGAGTCATTCTGGAAGACTGTGGGTTGGTGTTGGGATGGAAGACGGTGGAAGGGAACAGGGGCCCCGGAGTGGAAGGGCTGGGGTATTGGGGTATTGGAGTGGGGGGGTGGGGGTGGGGATAGTGGTTTAGAGGAGGGGGTTGTGCGCTGACATATGTCATGGCTAGTTATGATTTGAGATTTTTTTTTTTTTTAGTCTTTCATCGAATCTGTCTGGAATCATTCTGGAACAATATTTTAATTCAGAGAGAACAGGGATAGTAATGCGAGATTCCTTTCATAAACCTGTTACTGACTTCCATTGGGTTTCAGTTGGTGCCTATTCTGATCCTCCTATGTAGGCCTCCACCACCTATCAATCCCCTTGATGATGAAATCATTGCTTAGTCAGTGGGATACTGCACGTGTAAGCCTTCACTTCCGGTTGGGCGGCGCCCCACATGTTCCGTCCAGCGTCACGTCCCATGAACATTCCGTAATCCGCGGCGGCACTTCACACCAACTCAGTGAAGACATGGCAGAGACAAATCAAGACTCTGGGCATCAAGGGCCTACAGACGTTGAGACTTTTCTTTTTATGCTGTCTGTGATGATGAGGTTGTATGAAGACAGATGATGTAGAGTACCATAACAGTTGAACTGCATAAAACAAGGTTGTACTTGGCGCGCTTTGTTTTTTCCTCCATAACAGATTTGACCGAAACAAGACCCGGGAGATACACACACTGTCGTGCTGGTGGTTAATTTTAGCGGCTCTCAGAGACGCACCCATTTAAGTATATAAAACCTGGCTGTGTGGTTTTCAATCTTTCTATTAGGACCCCATTGCGGGGGCCGGAATAGCCAGTGGGTAGAGACACAGGACTCGTATCCAAAGGGTTGCGGGTTCGGAATCTACGCCGGGCCGTTTCCGGTACAGGGGATTTTTCCTCGGAGTTTAACATTAGTTCTGACTTCCATTTTTTTTTTTTTTTTTTTTTTTCCCCCCCATACAGTCCTTCGAATGAGACTATAAACGTGGTTCCTTGTGTGAATCGCACGCATAAAACATCTTGCTCACACACGTGCAAAGCCCATCACCAGCTTTGGATGTGAAGGCCAATGTGGCCGTTGGTCATGGATGACCACGTTTACCAAATGCAGGCACCTTTCCCGAAGGATGGCGAGTATGCTGCCTTAATGGCGAGATATAAATCCGGCCATACTCACAAAACTTCACTCTCTTTGTTGGGAGTAATACTTCCTGTCTGTTCACTCTGTCACTCTTGCCATACCCGCATTCATGACAGCATTTACGTTCATACGCAAAACGCAATTCTTTCCAATCACCAAATGGAGCACTACGAATGTTGTTCTTCTCCCCTCCTCCTTCAAGGGAAAACCTTTTACTAATCACAACAACAACCTTGTAAACAGATTTTACACCTGTATCTCTCTCCGCACTGAGAGACAAATAAATCCGCAACATGTATCTCTCCTCACACCGAGAGACATATCAATTTCACACATGTATCCTCCTATTTACACTGAGAGAAAAAATACGTCTTACTCACTTGTATCTCTCTTCTACAACTGTGAGATAATGTAATTCAGCACCCAGTATCTCTCCTCACCCGAACGAGAGGGGGGTCGAAAAATAATCTTCACACATGTATCTCTCTTTAACACTGAGGACGATAAAATAGTCTTGTTTCCGCTTCTTAAAGCCCGTGGCCTTCACATTCCGTTATCCAAAATATCCGGACCAGAGAATACTAACTCCCGTAATATGGGGACTGCCTGCCTCAAGTAATAAAGATTCTCCTCTTTCCTCAATTCCCTGTCTGTCTCTGAGACATAGACTGCCCCTCGAATTCCCTGTCATGAGATAGAGTCTAGACTTCTCTTCCTGGACGTTTTTGTCTCTTGAGTAACGACGGAGCTTCAACTCTTCCCGGGTGTTAGGTTACTGCTGGGGCTGTAACTACGGTGTCGTGTCCTAACACCATGGCCTTCCTTCAACACCTCAACGGGGCGTTGAAAGTCGAAGGGGTGAAGGGCGAAGGGTTAAAAAGGGTGAAGGGGCTGATGAAAAACGCATAAGGTTCGTGTAAGTAACCTTTCTGAATTCAACATATGAATTCTTTCTTCTTCTTTCCTTTAAGTTTTCCCCTGTAGTTTCCCCCTTTATCTTTCGCCTCAACCTGGTAATGACCCTCGGTCAGCAAAGAGGACCACCGTCCTGACAGGTTGCAGTCTCTAGAGCCCATCTGCGGGTTTATAACCTGGACTCTTTCCTACCTTCTCCTAGTGAGTGAATAACTCAGTGTCAAAACACATGACACAGCACTTTACCTTACCAGCCCTTGTTAAACTATCACTCTGTGGTCACCTATCACCCCAATGAACCACATTCGTTTTCTAGAATGAGTCATATCAAATTATGTTTGGGGACGCCCGCTACACTAGTCAAGCCCTTGAATTTTCTTCCTTTTGTTGTGGCTAGGGGAAATTGATTCCAGATCACTAACTACATGCGATGGAGCGTACATGCCTTAGATGTGAGGCTACGTCAATGGGGACTCCCCCCTTCCTGGATGAATAAAATTTTCTCCGAAAATTCTTGTAAATGTATATACAACTCACTGAAACACTTCTTCAGCATGAATCTCAAAATGTGTAAACCATCACCATGATTCACCATAATTATTAATCAACGTATAGATCAATCATGTATGGATCCACACAGATAAATAGCATATTTCAAACTTTCAGTTCTTTCTAAAATAAAAAAACATTCATAATTGATCACCACAATCTCACAAAATACATTTCACAAAAATTACAGGGATAAAACATTTAGGGATATTAAACAATTCAAAGTACAAATTGTGTTTTTATATTAAGATGTGAGCACATATTTTCCTTGATCTTTGGTTACATCATATGTTTCCAAAACCCTCTAAAATGAGAATACTTCCAAGTTGTGACTGTTCTTCTTCGCACAATAGACATGTAAACAAAAATTATCATAATTTAAACATAATTTTCTTTTTCCCCACAATGTAATGGTTATGAGTCCATTGAAAAAGTCACATGCCTTCCATTGTTGACAATGAAAATGGAAAACAATTGGTTTGTCTCGTGCACAATCAAAAATTGTGTTTATACATTTCTAAAGAGGCACTATGACTCATCCACACATAGATATATATTCATCTTAACAAGCAAATTAGACATAAATAGGTTACTTGGATTTTTTCCATGTTTATCAAGTAAAGAATATAATATGTATGACCTCGACTATCAAGTGTTGTTTGCTTGCTAACACTTTTAGTCACTTCAATAAGCAAAACTGTGTGATGCATTTAATTCTACTTGATTTAAATCGTCAGTAGCATAAATGCACTGTCAATGTGCATCACGTCACCGTCGTAATCATTCAGAAAGACAAAAAACAGGATTAGTCTGTCCCTTGAAGACAAGATTACAATTCTGTCCATGATATTCATAGCCCGGGGGACAATCAAACTGCCAGACTTTTTGTGCTCCAGGCACTGGGTCAACGCGATGTAAATTGGAATTCCTGCAATTGCCTCAGAGACCATCTTAATAACCTGCTGTTTCTTAGTCTTTGACTCGATTTCAAGATCGTCAGTGGCTTTGGTCAGTCTGTAATGAAATTTATTCAGTCAGACCTGGCGAACTTCTCCACATGCCCCCTACATAGCCATAGCCTCTCGTCTCTACACTCTCTTTTTTCTGCAATTGGAGGGGGGTATGGTTGGTTGCGCACTGGTATTTCAGAAAGTTGTAACTGAATAACTTAGTGGGGGGGGCTCAATACCAGTTACGGTTTATACCTGGGTAGTATCCGTCAACACATCCGGAAATAGTATTTCCAAAATGTCTTTGGCTGTTCTGTTTGAGTAGTAGGACAAATCATTCGACAGAAACATCCTCATTGGTCTTTCACCTTTGATAGACCAGAATAGGTAGGAGGGGCCTGTAACAAACACTTCTTCTATGGGCTGCACTGGGTTTGTAGATGTTAACACTCCCTTTACATTTGCTGTTGGTTTCATAACCTTTGATCGTCACTGTACGTTAATTGGGTACAATATTCATCACTCAATATTTGTCTGTCATGATTGACTTCAGTTTCTTGACATCGGACCTATCCATACTGACTGGTGATGGCAACATTTGTCCGTTCTAAAACATGACTTCTTCCACATGTTCACATGACGTGATATACTTCTCGCAGTGTTTGCCATTTATTGATTCCTTTAATTTACTGCAGAAAGTTATTTCGACGCACCTGAAATGGACCCTTCCACATGAAACCGAAGTTGTTATGTTCATCAGTGAGATTATCCAAGGACTTTATCTACTTAAGAAGGAACGTGCGATGTTTGCTTTCTGCTGCAAAGACCTTCGTTACACATCTGTTTTTCTATCAGCTGACTGTTGAGCAAGCTCACATGCATCCTCAAACGATTATGGCAGTTCATAACGTATTGGTTAAAACAGTGTTCTGTCACAGGTTCGGGTCCGTACTTTTGCGTCCATTGTGTTCGCTCAAATAGATCCTCAGAAGTGTTCCACGATGGTGGAGTGTCCTCGAAATGAAAGCTCAACTGGAGAAATCAGCGTTTCGTTCGGCATTTCCCTGTATGCAAAAATGCCATAAGCGGTACGAAACGATCCAATTCCTGGGCTCTTGCTTGCAACATTGTTTCACACATCGGACTTCTCAAACGTTCCTTTGAAACGTTCATCCATGCCATTCGTATCTGGGGATATTATGCGTGTTGAAATGGAGAGATTGTGACAACAGTCTGTAAATTTCTCTCATGAGCTCAGAATGATAGGCGTTCCACAATCGAGAGAATTTGTCTGGAAGACCACTCTGGAAAAAAAATGTATGTAAAGGCTTCAGGCGACAGTATACTGTATCACTCTTCTTCGTGCGAATCGCTTCTGGATACTTGTTGCTGTATCACCAAGTCATGACCCGCGTTTTTAGCGATATCCCGAAGAAGACAGTGGTAGCGGTTTCCAACCAAGATCAATAGCTACTTCCGAAAGGGAACGGTAATGAGAGGCATTTTGTGCAAAGTGCAACATGGGACGCGACCTTGTCTGAGATGTCTTTTTGGCAGATTGTCACATGAGAGGCGTATTCCGTAACTTCACTTTTGTGTCACTGGCAATCATAAAAGAATCAAGAACTCTCTGTAATGTTCTTTTGAATTCCGCAGTGACCAGGAACAATGAGATCATTGAGCGTGTGCAGTACTGTTTCTCTAGTGGTTTTGAAGCCAGCCAACTTGTCTGTTTGTCTGTCCAGGTACACAACTGTAGAGAATGTCAGTAGTCAGTATGTACGGTTGGTCTTCGTCCGTTTTGTACGGTCGTGAAGTCTGTTTAGCGCAGAAAGTATTGTCGTACAGCGTCTCGTCTGTTCCCTGCCATTTCTTTTTAATCATCTGGGGTAATCTGGAGTTCATCCAGTTTTGAGACTTTTAGGGCTTTGTAGCCTTTCCTGCTCTATGGTCGTTTGATCTGAGTACTCACAAGACAAGGGATCAAACGATCCTCCAGCAACCACCCTGTACTGTAGCGACCCTGGCAAAATGCCCAAATAAAGTCGCAGATGGGTTCTCAATAACACACGGCGGTAAGAAAAACCGGAGTAGTTCGGTTTGTTGTCGACTGAAATTTTCGCCAGCGGGAAAACTTTTCAATCTTGCTCCAAACGACCTACACTTTTTGGACAGTGTTGTGTTATTGGTCTTGAAGACGGAAAGATTTCCGATTACACAGTCGTTCTAGTGCACCCTGTGTCTCGCCAAAACCGAAGCCTGCAATCCATGTGATGGCTCCGTTTCTAACACCGTCCAATCACAGATTGATCTGGTGCCAAAACAAGGCCTTCTTTCACAATCAGTGGGACTAAATGAGCGGTTTTGGAATCACCCGGTCGGAAAGTGGCTATCTGTTTCAGATGGACTTGCCATCACAAAAGAAACAGCGCAAATGTGTCGGATCGGCCAGCTGATGATTTTGATGAAACTTCTGTTCTGGCCACGACTGGCCCAAAAGGTCTACGTGGTGGTCGGTGTCCACCGACCTCGGAAACGTTTGCTGAGAAGTAACGGTCTTTCCGGCGGTTGAGTAGTACTGGTATTGACGAAACTCAATCGAACCGCGGAAAGATCCCTGTCGTTACTAGGATAGGTATATCCTTGGAGGAATCAAAAATGACCCACGATTTCTTTCCTGTAACTCCCTGTCCTTGATGGGGTAGTACATGAGCATGAGACTCAATGATGTAAATTTCTCCTATCCTAAGCCACGCCCTTATCTGGGTGAGCGTCACAATACTGATCAGCCATCTGACACATTTCCTCACGTTTTCAACTTGCCTGTCTTTAAGGAAAGTGGCCAGGATCTTGCTCCACGCTCTGGAAAGACCTTGAGTATTTGTTGTGCTTCTAAGAGAAGGAGATCGTAGCTCTCTACAGAAGCACGTTACGTGGAAGTGGGTGTTATGGCGAGATAGATGTGGAGAAAAGTTTTGTTCAGTTTTTTAGACAAATCGTACGGGATCCATATTCTAGTATGCGAAAAACAATGACTCATACGGATCAAACACGATGAAAACGATTCTCTGTTTCTAGGGCGCACAGAACGGAAACGTGATCGTGTTGACAAGACGCCGTAATCGAGGGGTTCAGAACTATTTTGGAGATATGGTTTGTGGTGGAGGGACAGTGGGTCGCTTCTTCAACTGATCCAAGTTAAATTTTGATTTCGCTGCAAATGTGAGTGGACTACACTTGCTGTGATCTCAGAAATCGGCTACCACTTATAATCAACGCTGACGCAATCTACTGAATGTCCACTTTTTCCTTTGGGTCGGAGCAATCGACGCACAAGGGGTTGGGACGTTGCGGACGTTCAAATACGGAAAAAGGAGAGAAAGAACTATCTGATGTCATCCGATTGTTTCCTCAAAAGGTGGCAACTTTGGAATATATGCGCTTTTTGAGTTGAGGCATGGCTGCGGAATCCGAATGGTGGAACTGGTGGAGGTTTCTCTTGATGCTGTATTCTTTTAATTTCAGCATCAGTTCTATTTGATAACTGGCCTACTATACTTTAAAATTAACGTCTTCAGCTTCTGCTTCCTCTGTAATCTCTTTTCTTCAGCTTCCCGCTGTAGTCTATTTTCTTCTATTTCAGATTCCCTTCTGTATTCTTTTTTCCTCCAAGTTAGCCTTCCCTCCTGTAGTCTTTTGTTTGTCTTCGAGTGCTAATTCCGTCGCATTGTCGCCCCTCTGTAGTTTCTTATTTTCTTCTCTCTAGTCTACATTTTCTCAGCGCTTCCATCTGTCTTAGCCTGTCTGCCCTTTCTAGGATTGTTGTACATTAGTTAGTAAGTTTCTCTCCATCACAACCCAAGCGTTCCGACTTGTTTAACATATGTTTGTATCAAAAAATCATCCATAATGAAAACGGTCAGGATATAAATGACCGCAAACAATCTCAAAGTATGAATTGTAATAAAATAAGGCGACTATGATGCTAATGTTATGGTTTCACAAAACCGTAATTATAGTAGTATATACAAATACAGAATTCGCAATTTCGGAATAAACAAAAAACAGCTTACTTAAAAACAGGGTAGATATGAAATCCAATGAATGTATTTTTTCCAAAAATAATTTGCAACTGCTATCAATTGGAATTTAGAAAACAAAATGAGTTTTAATGGCAAAAACTGTTTCCCATAAGAAAGGAAATAAACACAATAAAGTTTTTGTTCTGAAAATTAATTCATTTATAAAGTTGTAGTAATCAAAGTTCTTGTTGTAGTCTTTCTTTCTTTCCTTAATTTCAAACGGATTTACAAAAACAATGTAAGCACAAACAATTAAGAAAGAGGGAAGAAACACAAACTAACGGAAATCTACCTAAAAGATGAAATGTTGAAAAAGGATAGCTAGATAGGAGCCTGATGAGGAGAAGGTTTAGAGGATTTTGAAAAAAAAGGGGTGAAGAGGAAAATGACAAAGGTTACACAGGACCGAATTTTGCAGCGTCTAAGATAATCAAGAAAAGCACCTAAGATGCCCAACCTGACCAGCCACCCTCAGTGGTCACCGCGTCTCCCCGCCTGACTGCAAATGAAACTGAGAGACGGGAAAAAAAACAAATCACTCACAATATACACAAACACTACAGCAATAATGCAAAATAATAAAAAACAATTAATAATGCCACATTCACTCAAACTCATAAGAAAATCTCGCAACAACACCCAGAAAAAAAATAATCAAAAGATATAGGACGTTTTATTTGGGCTGAGCGGTAATCAACTTCACCACCTTCACTATTGCTTGACGGAGAGAAGTGACTCCCACACTCTGAGGTGCAAGGGGAAAAATCAAACTGAAAACCAAAATAAAATTTTTTTTTAGGGGGGAAAGCGAAAGAAAATAGATATTTATGAGAAGGGAAAGACTATCTGACGTCCCCAAACCGCCATGTCCCCCTGCATAAACGCAGAGAAGAGGTTGGAGGCTATCAGTCCTGGGAAAGGGAGACAAAAATTCCTAATCCTCTAGGGAAGGAAAACGACTCCTCAACGCCCTGCCCCCTTGCTGCCAGGTTCGAGCATGAGGAGGTTGAGGGCTATCGGTCATGAGGTGGGGAAGGGTCAAAAAGAAAATCCTACCTAAAAAAAAAACCCTCAACGGAGTAGAGGCAACCAAAAGAAAAATGTCAACCACCCTAAACACAATAAAAATAGCAATAAAACAACAACAAATGCAAAATAGTTATACACATTAATTATTGTACTTTCTTCTTTTTTTTTTCTTCCCTCAATCCTTGAGGGTTTACAAAATAGAAATCTTTCCTTTCCTCCTTCCTCAAACCCTTGAGGGCACAAATAGAAATCCTTTTTTTTTTCTTCTCATTACCCTGAGGGCACAACAGAATCCTTTTTTTTTCTTCCTCAAACCTTGAGGGTACAAATAGAAATCTTTTTTTTTTTTAAAACCCCAAGGGCAAAAATAGAAATTCTTCTCTTTTTTTTTTTTTTTTTTTCTTTTTTTCGGGGAAACAAACGCAGTACGAGGTGAAACTGGAAGTCGGGGTCACACTGTCACAACTGTCACTCTTGCATACCCGCATTCATGACAGCATTTACTCCCATAGCACATCGCAATCTTTCCAATCACCCAAAGGAGCACTTTACCAATGTTTTTCTTTCTCCCCCTCTCTTCAGGGAAAACACTTAATTACTAACTCACAACAAAACTTGTAAATACAAGATTTTACACCTGTATCTCTCTCCGCACTGAGAGACAAATCAATCCGCAAACATGTATCTCTCTCACAACGAGAGACAAATCAATCTTCAGACACATGTATCTCTCTTTACATTGAGAGAACAAAATAGTCTTCACACTTGTATCTCTCTTTACACTTGAGAGAATTTAAAAACAAAATTTTTTTTTAAATCCGCACAATGATCTCTCCTCACACGAGAGAGGCAAATCAATCTTTCACACATGTATCTCTCTTTTTACACTGAGAGATAAAAAATGTCTAGATTCGCTTCTTATATAAGCCGTGGCCATTCACATTCCGTTATCCAAAAAATCCGGACAGGGAATAAATTTAACTCCCGGTAATCACTGAGGACCTGCCTGCTCAATGTAAAAGTTCTCCTCTTTCTCCATTCCCTGTCTCTCTGAGACAATATACTGGCCCCTCGGTATTCCGCTGTCCTGGAGATACGAGTCTCGACGATTTCTTCCTGGTGTTCTTCTTCTGTCTTCTTGTGAAAACGACGAAGCTTCAACTCCTCTCCCTGGAGTTGGTACCTGTGGGGACTGATACTACGTGTGTTCATCAAACCCCGCATGGCCATCTTCAAATCTCACCGCTCACGGGGTTGACCACGGTGGAAGGGTGAAGGTAGGTGGAAGGGTAAAAGGGTGTAGGGCTTGGAAACACGAGAATTAAGTGTCCCCCTTAACCTGTCAACTGTGTACAGTAGATACCTTTGCTTACATTCAACATTTGAATTCGCTTTCTTTCGTCTTTTTTAGGTTTTCCCCGCTGTAGCTTTCCCCATTTTCTATCGCTCGGACTGGATTAAATTGACAGGGATCAGCAAGAGAGGACACCTCAGTCCTGAGACTAGGTTGCGAGTTCTCTAGGCCATCTGACTGGGTTAAAACTGACTCTGTTTCCTCTTACTCCTTTCTACTGTTGGAGGGCTTAAACATAGTGTGTCATAAAAATACCGATGACCAGCCACCTTAACTTTAATCGATCCAGACCTGTTAAGATACTTAGCTCATCGCTCAGTGGTCACTTTCAGCATTGGACCGCTACATTCGTTTCTTGAATGTAGTTCATGTCCTCACATTAGTGTTGGGGTACGCCCTCGCGTGGACACTTAGTCATAGAGGCCTACATTGAGATATTTTGCCGTTTAGTCGTTTGGCACGGGGAAATGGATTTCATATCCCAGACTTACTACATGCGATGGAAGATTACGGTCACAATGCCTTGATGTGAGGCTACATCACAGTGACACTGTTATAAAGGGAGTGTCCGCAGGGGAGGTATTCAGTTATGCATAGAGTCAGAGAAGGATAAGAGATGAGACCCCAACAGCATAGACTCAATTACCGACAGAAGCCCGCCAGGGCAAAAAAGGAAAGAAAGAAAAATCACCAAATGGGAATGCCCTCCTTCACGCCTACAAGCTGGCGGACCGCTAACGACCTGCATTACGGTGCTTTGTAAACGTTTTTCCAAGAGTTTGCAATGCATTCTAGTGGTTAATTAATGAAGGGGGTTGTCCTCACTCACGGTGAGCCCCTGAAACATGACAGTCGTCTTCCTCAGGAAAGGGTCGAGTTCCATCATTTGAAGATAAGTGCAGTGACATCGTCTTCTTGAGACATTCCTCAGAGATAGTGGAAAGGCTGGAGGAGTGGAAAGTATTGAAAAACAGAGAGAGAGAGAGAGAGAGAGAGAGAGAGACCGATGAGAGAGAAGACGAGAGAGTAGAGAGTCAAGACAGAGAGACAGACAGAGACAGAGACAGACGAGACACAAGAAGACAGAGACACAGAGAGAGTGAGACAGGACCGATCTCAGCTCAGACTGCCAGACAGACAAGGACTGCAGACTGAGATAGGAAGATGCAGGGAGGAGACAGACACGCACTTAGCCGCGCACACTACACACAAGCTCATCACGACACACAACAACAGCTCAACACAGAGAACGGAGAGAGAGAGTCGAGTCGCGAGAGATTGGAACTCCGTAGAGAGAGAGAGAGAGGATGGAGAGGTGAGGGATGATGTTGTGAGGGGGCTGTTGGGCGAGCGGGTGGGGAGGGGCGGGGCAGGAGGAAGGAGTTTTGGGGCTGAATGAAGGGGGGGGGGGGGGAGGGGCGGGGGGCGCTTTAAGCACGGAAAGGCGTTTTTTTTATTTTTATTTTTTATTGTGATCAGGTTATTTTTCGTTTGGCAAGTTGCCGAGTTGTCAGCCCGCGGATTGTTTCCACGTTTATGGGTTGAAGCATAATGCCTTTGTTTTAGTTCTGATTTTGTTTTTCTCCGACTCTATGTTTCGTTGTTACGAAAGAATGCTCATAATCCATTATCCACAAATAGCTGAGTGTCTTCTCTCTTGCTTTCTTGTCTTCAATGGTATTCAAGAAATGTTTAGCAGAAAAAAGAAAAAAGAATTATGTGTTCCATTGAAGAATCGCAAAATGCTCTATAAGATCTGCTGTGTATGTTGGACGCGAGAGTTGGAAGAGAGAGAGAGGAGAGAGAGAGAGAGTGACGAGACCGACGAGAGAGAGAGGAGACTGGACGACGAGTGGAGAGAGATGAAGAGAATAAGAATGGCAAGAGGATAGATTGATAAATAAAATGTGAAGCGGAAACGCGAAAGTATATAACATGGACATAGGCAACTGTTCAACCTTCGGGTGATTGTCGCGTATGGAGGATAGGAAGGACTAGACGCACTGCCCGCAAGACACACCTCCATTCAGCTTGCTTACAATCTCATTCATTATCATGTCATGGTCACTTCAAAACCAACTGGGGTAAAGTCTATAACGTTGTACTTACACATGATGCATAGAACGCGGAAACATCAATGCATATGGTATCAAATGAAATTAAAAACTCTCTCTTTCCCTGAACGTCACAAAATCAGTTATCTAAAAGACATCATTGACTAACCCGCACGGTATAAATAGATTAATCTAGCTATGCATGGCTCAGGTGCATCTTAACGTATTCACGAATCACTGTCTTTGTTTTTTTGCCTTTTTTGTTCTCTTTTCACTGTCACTTTCACAAACCGACACAACTGGTTGCATTGGTCAGGCTGGACGCTGGGTTGGTCAGGTGCAGGTAGACCGCTGGCTGTTGGTTCAGGATTGGACTGCCGATGAAAGTGGCGCTGGCCAAGTATGAGTCTCGAACCCCGGTTCTGATGGAACAGTGACTATCCAACTTCGACTGTTACTCCTTTCTTTCTGTCCTGCATAAGCATTAGCACTTCTCTCCTCTCTCTCCTAGTCTGGCTCTAGTTAAATTGGACATGGTTGCGCTTGTCTTTTCTTTTCTTTTCTTTCTTTTTCATATCTTCTCAGTGATGGTTAGCGACTCTCTCTTTCCACATCTTCTTCTTTTGTCCTCCCGCTTTGCAGACTATATCTGGTTGCTAATGCTCAAACTTCACTCCTTGCATCTCTTCTGTCCTTTCTCCTGCAGAGTCTACACCCAGGACTCTCTCTCCTCTGCTGTCGTTTCCCCTGAGATCCTCTCTTTGCTTCTCTCTCGTCAGAAGCTTACACAGAGCCACGTCCTCTTGTCTCTCTCTGTTCGTTCTGTGCAGACTAGATTGGTGCTATGCTTTATTACTCAGTCCTCTGCTCTCTCGTGCCTTTCTTCGGCAGGAGACTTACAACCCAGAACCTCTACTCTCTCTCTGTCTCTCTGTTCGTTCTCATCTTCCCTGCCTTGCATGTAGGCGAGGAGGCCTACTCTCCCCGAACTTCTTCCTCTCTCTATCTGGTCTGTTCGGATTTTCTTCTGATTTCCGCTCCCCTCTCTCTCACTCACGCATTACTTTAGTGCCTCACTCCGTGTCCAGAGGGCCTAGTACCATTGGTCACGCTATTTTTACCGTCCTGATTCCGGTTATCTCCCTCTAATTCTATTGGATATTCAAATATGACAGTTAAACGCCGACACGCTTACTCTTGTGGTGTGTCAATTGGTCATTTAATGATTAGCTAGATTTCACCCCACACCACGCACTACCTTCTCCCTCGCTCACTTTCATGCTTTAACTGCGGGACGTCCGACTAAACAATGTGCGCTGGTTCCACAAAATTGGCTAGCATTGAGCCTGAGGCCAGGCGCTTACGACTTCGTTCTCTGCTAGCATCGAGGCGTGGTTCAAGTCCTTAGTACGTGGGGTATTGGGGGTGGCCGCGATCAGACCGTCTCTGTGGAGCCTTCTCCCTATTATACGCGTTAATTTGGCTGGATCCGAACCATGGGCCGTCTAGTTGGCGCCCCAGGAATATTTGAGTTAGAAGAGGTTATGTCCAAACAACCTGGACCACTGGACTTAGGTTGTTCTATTTTTGGACCATGAATATTCCCCCTTGCAAAGGCTATGCACGCATCGTCTCAAAAAACACACTAGTTAACAAATAAAAACAAAACCGAATTTGCTGCCACACAGCTACACGGCCTTCTCAAAGTTTAAGAAAAATATACTGTACTAACCAAACGGTTATAAATTATAATATACTATAATTAGTGAATACCACATCGCCAATGAGTAGTGATTGACCGTTGTGCTCTCTTGCGTTATTTCAATTCTATTTTATTACGACCTCTCGTGTCGCACCTATGCAATCCCCCCACCTGCGGATTTGCCATCATCTCCTCTTACACAATTCTTATGGGATAGCACAATATTATATGATCACGATCCATGACACTTCACTGAGGAATTCATCTCACTTATTGCAAATAATGCATTCACTACACAAGCGACTGTTTGCTCAAGCATAACTACATTACAGACAATCTCACACAAAAATATGAACCATAGCCAACTGGAATGAAAACCCATATTCCAATCAACATAACTGTATCACAACAATATTATCAACAAAGAACCCCGGATATGATGAACTTCTCTGAGTTGCAGCTCTTGCTAGGGACTACACGCTTAAATAGTCAGCTCCGACATTCCGTCGACCGGGAATGTACTGCTTACGCGGTACCTGTAGGGCTGCAGTGGCCATTGCCCAACGCAGAACCTGCTGTTTTATCAGCTGTGCCGCCTGCAGGAAGTGAAGTGGTTGGTGATCTGTCTCTATCACGAACTCGTTCCCTTACAAGTATTTGTGGAACTTCGGCACGGCCCACACGGACTGCTAAACACTCCTTCCCTTCAGTTGCGTACCCTTCTTCTCACTTTGTCAACTTCCGCTAGCATACCTCACAGGAAACTCGACCTCTGCATGCTCCTGCAACAATACTGCACCGTATCACCGCTTGATGCATCTGTCCGCAACAAAACTGGTTTGGACATATCTGGTAGCTTCAAGATGGGACGGGAACCTAGTCTTTCCTAACCGTCTTGCAGTGCTTGTCTGCAGGTCTGACCACCTCGACCATGCGGTTCCTGCCTTACCAAACACTGAGGGATAGTGATTGCTGCGAAATTTGGAAAAACTCCCTGTAGAACCCAATAAAACCTAGCAGGACTCCTGACTTCTGTTTGGTCTTTGGTCTCTCTGAATTCATCATCTTCTCCACCTTTCACCTTTCTGGCTGCTTGTGTCGGCCTCGGGACGCAACAAAAACTTGGAACTCCTACTGTTAGCCCTTATACAGTGACACATCCCTGTATGACTCTTCTGGAAAACTTAGGCCAACAAAATCTACCCCTTCTTCTGCTGGGTTCGCTTTCACTCCATCAATGATTGCTGCCTGCGCCTTAATGTGCTGAGTCTCACGCTGTGTATTTTTGGGAGAAAAATGCATGGAAAAGTTTTTAGTTTCCCTTTCACATCAATTCGGTATTCCCGACGACCTTTTCAGTGATGGTGAATGGTCCTTTCCAATGCATCAGGCAAGCTTGTTGTGACCCCCGTGGGAACAGCATACCAGGACTGATCTCCCACCTTGGAGGGATTGTGCCTAACCTTCCTGTTAATATTGTTTTTCTGAACGACCTAGCCTCCTGCTAACCTTCCCATTGCAAAACCTTACAGGTTCATACCTGTGCCCACCTTTTGGGATCAGGGCGAGATTGGGCCAATCAGATCAATAGCATCTTGAATGGTGTGATCAATTAACGGGGATGTTTAAGCGGCGCCTTCCTCTTCACCCTCTTGTGGCTGACCTTGACACCACGTCAAGACATGCAGAAGAGAAACGCTTTTTGTCTGCCATTGCCCCTGGCCAAATGAAAATATCCCAAAAAAAAAACATAAAAAAAAAAAAAATAAAAAAAAAAAAAAAAAAAAAAAAAAAAAAAAAAAAAAACCAACAAAAAAAAAAAAAAAAAAAAAAAAAAAAAAACAAAAAAAAAAAAAAAGATTCCGGTCGCTGTTTTGCTGGTGCGAGATGACCCGCCATGAGCGACTCGTGACCACTGAATGACAGATGTCTCGATAACCTGCTGGTCCACTCTATACTGTAGTGGTCACCTTCACCAGTCTTCCCTGTGAACACTCGGTACAACTGCCCGCCTTTCACAAGATATTCGTATTCTGCACCTCCTCTTACTCCTGTTTCTCTCCACCTCTTGCCAACTCCCATGACTTTACGAGCGAAGGGTCTTGTTCCTGCGCTGCCTAAACTATTCAGGCGAACACGTCTATGCCCTGTCTTACTTGTCTCGGATCGACTACGGTTTATCAACTGTCCTCCTTTCTTGCTCCGTGTTTGAAATGCTGCCCGGTAGCAGTCAACAACTCAGGATCCCCTGGATCCCTTGCACCCGGAATATTTCGATGATCAAAATCCTTGAAGGGGTTTCTCCATCACCAACGCAGACAACTCGCCTGAGAAGTAAGGGGTTTACGTTATTCAATCTGAGCAACTGGAAACTCCTTCAACAGAGCCAGCGATTAGAGGTACAGGTCGGGATTGCCTGTCAAATCACCTTTCTCGACCAGCTGTTGTTCGTACTACCCCGCAATGAACAAACTGTGGAGTGTCTCGTAACCAATGTCACCTCATGTGGCCAATCCACCCTTCTTCACTGGAACGAACCACTCAGCCTTGTGCCTCTCCATCCTGACTATGATGCTGTCCAGTGCTAGCCAATAAGCTGCTCTCACCTCTTAGACTGAATCCCCTTTGGTTTCCACTGCAGGTCGTTTCCCTGACGACCTTATCACTCTGCCAAGGCTGCTGCCTTTTGGGAACCTCATGCGACAATCCCTCGCCACATTGGTCCTTTTGTGACAAATGAAACCCTAATGACCCTTTGCCCTTTCTTCTGCCCCTCACTGGGTTTGCAAGACTTTGCAGGAACCCTCTCCTAGTCTCCTTTGCATCCTTCTCACCTGTGCCTAGCACCTGTTTTCTCCTGCACCTTAGTGCCCAACGGGCCTCTCTATACACCTCTGCGAACTTCAACATCTCCTGCTGTCTGGGTGTCTCTCTTTCAAATGTATGGTTAACTCAGGGCCTCAACCTGACAAAATCTGGTCATTTCATAACAGCTCCTTTCATTCTGCGAACTCCTTCTCGTACACAATCATCTAATTGTTGTTCTATCGGGGTTGTTCTTTTCTTCCGCCATTATATCTCTTTTTTTTCTGAACAAGATTTTATTACTACGGACAGCAAAACTGGTGGTTTCCGACTCGAGTGACGTAATAGCACATTCCTATGAATGATAATATTAGCATGGGACAACGGAGTTAGTTTTTATAGACGCCCAGCGCCTGACCCAAACTATGAGAGCGAATATATGAGGCAATCTGTGCGAAAAATGAGTCTCTGGGGCTGAAAATGCAAGCCTAGTATCAACTATCTTGGAAGAAATGCCAAAGCATAGTATTTTTAACTATTTGGAACATACAGTAAGACAACCCTGTCTTAGGATTACAATACTTGAATCCCGCTCCAGCTTCTCTTGAGTAGTTGGAAACAAATTATAAGAAATGGGCCAGAATATCCTGGCAGGCTTCGCCAATAAAATTGTCATACCTGGGTGATGTCGATGGAGGAAGGACTAGCGCACAGCCAAACACACTCACGTTGCTCCTACAATCTATTCATTTTATCATGCATTCGTCACATCAAACCACTGGTAAAGTCTATAACTTTACTAACATGATCATAGAACGAAACAATCAATGCATATGGAATCAAATCGAAATTAAAACATCTCTCTCTTTCCTGACTTCACAAAATCATTTATCTAAACATCATGACTAACCCGGGTATAATAGATTTCTACTTTACCTGGCAAGGTGTTCATCTTAACTATTCACGAATCACTGTCTTTTTCTTTCCTTTTTTTTCTCTTTCACTGTCACTTTCACAACACAACACAACGGCTCGGCATTGGTCAGGCTGGACCGCTGGCGTTGCGTCAGGGATCAGACCGCTGGCGTTGGTCAGGTTGGACTGCGATGAAAGTGGCGTGGCAAGTATGAGGTTGGAACCCCTGGTTCAGATGGAACATTGACTATCAACATCGATTCTGTTTCTTTCTTTCTCTCCTGCTTAACGCATTTGCACTCTCTCTCTCTCTCCTAGTCTGCTCTATTAAATGGCATGGTTGCTTTTCTTTTTCCTTTTTCTTTTCTTCTTTTTCTCTTCATTAGTTAGCAACTCTCTCTTTCCAATCTTCTCTTTAGTCTCCCTTTGCTGACTATTTCTGATGCTAATGCTTCAAACTTTCACTCCTCTTCATCTCTCTGCCTTTTCCTGCAGAGTCTACACACCTGAGGACCTCTCTCTCCCTCTCTGTTCGTTCTCCCCTCATCTCTCTGCCTTGTCTCTCTGTCAGAGCTTACACAGAGCCTCTCCTCTGTCCTCTCATTGTTCGTTCTGTGCAGACTATCTTGTGCTAATGTCTTAAACTTCACTCCTCTCATCTCTCGCCTTTCTCCTGCAGAGACTACACTCCCAGACCTCTCTCTCTATCTGTCTCTCTGTTCGTTCTCATCTGCCCTGCCTTCCTGTAGGCGAGAGCCTATCCCCCGAACTTCTTCCTCTCTCTCTCTGTCTGTTCGTTTTCTTCGTTCCCCCTCTCTCTCACTCACGCATTACTTTATGCCCTCACTCCGTGTCCAAGGGCCAGTACCATTGGTCAGTATTTTTACCGCCTGATACCCGAAGTTATCTCCCTCTAATTCTATTGGATATTCAAATCATGACAGTCACGCCTACACGCCTTACTCTCTGTGGTGGTCAATTGGTCATTTAATTGATTAGCTAGATTTCACCCCCACCACGCACTACCTTCTCCCCCCCCTTTCCTGCTTTAACCTGCGACGTCCGACTAACATGGCGCTGGTTCCACAAATTGGCTAGATGAGCCTGAGCCAGGCGCTACGACTCGTCTCGTTAGACATCGAGGCGTCGGTCAAAGCTGCTTAGTCCGTGTGGCCGGACAGACCGTCTCTGTGGAGCCTCTCCCCTATGCTTAATTGGCTGGATCCGAACCATGGGCCCGTCTACGTGGCGCCCAGAATATTTGAGTTAGAGCTTATGTCCAAACAACCTGGACCACGACTTGGTTGTTCTATTTTTGACCGTGACAGGCACAATATAACAACTTTAAGAACATATAGAACGTAATCTTCTTTGTGCTTCATAGAATGTACACTTCTTGATAAACACACACACACCACACCACCACACACACACACACACACACACACACACACACACACACACACAGTTATATATATATATATATAACAAAGCTTGCTCTTATGTCTTAGATTGAAGACATAATGTCTTATGTCTTTGTTTATAATTGAATATTTCTTGCAGTCATTGCAACACCAAGCTGCTCTGTAAGTTGCTGGAATGGTACTTATCCTTGGAATTTATTAGTTCATTGTAATTTAGTCCCTTGCGGATTCATTCCAAGAACTGGCTCTCAGCACTTGTGTCTTAAGAGGTTATCTTTTTATATTTTCTACTTTTCACAAGAAAATGTAGCTTGTTTTGCTCTTTCATGATTTTCTTTTGCTTCTTAGGTGGCACCTTTGGTTGGTTTTTTGAAAACTCAACAAACATACTACGGTATTGCACACCAGCCTTTTCTAGGATGGCATTCTTGTTAAAACCGAAAAGCAGAGGAGTCAAATTACCACTTTCCGCGGTCACTGAGGAGAAACAATCAGGTTTCGAAATATCGGTATCTGACCAGGAGTTATATGTTAGTGAGTTTCCTCCCTATTGGAGAATGGCTCCTCCTTGGAGACTATAAGCTTGCTGAAGGGTCATTTTGAGAAGCGTTTATTTCATTTTTTCCCCACTCAAGCACATACTGTTAGTTAGGCAGAACTATCTACCACTGCAGATATGAATGCTTATCTCCCCCTATTTCTTCAATCTAAGACATAAGAGCAAGCTTTGTTTATAATTGAATATATATATATATATATATATATAATATATATATAAAAATAGATAAGCACACACATATACTGTTCAAAAAAAGTTAAGGACCAACATTTCACTGACTTATTAAAAAGAGAATTGGGAAGCGATCAGTCTCCAAGTGTAACATGAATTTATTGAATATGTGAAAAGTGTGTAAAGACAATGACAAGTCCGAGGAATCAACAAACTGGAATCGAGCGCAGTACAAACACCCCCCCCCCCCCCCCCCCAAAAAAAAAAATTTGAAAGTCACAGGAGGGGTGTTTGTTCAATGTCATGGTTAATAACGTGTGTGTCCCCCGTTATTGACAAGGCATTCAAGGCAGCGTTGTCGCATGGAGTTCACCAGTGTGTGCAGAAAGGCCTGGGGGACAGCAGCCCACTCCTGCTGGAGTGACTCAAACAGCTGACCCAGGTTAGCAGGAGGAGGACGACGCTCCTGCAGGCCCAGCTCATCCCAAGATGTTCGATGGGGTTCAGGTCTGGGCTGTTTGCGGGCCACTGCATTCTGTTGACACCAGCAGCTTGGAGAAACGTGTTTACTGCTCTGGTGCGATGGGGCCGTGCATTGTCGTCTTGAAAGACTGCCTGAGAGGTCCAAGCTGTTGAAGGGCTGGCAGCACCAGGGGTTGCAAAATGTCTGTTTGGTAGCGAACACCATTCAAGTTCCCTGCCACATTGTAGAGAACCGTTCTGTAGCGTGTGCTTATGCCGCTCCAAATCATAACGGATCCCCCACCATAGCGGTTCCTTTCCAGGACAGCTTCTTCTGCAAAACGCTCCCCACGGCGTCTCCAGACCTTGTTCCGTCTATCGGTGGAATCCAGGCAGAACCGCGACTCGTCTGTGAACGTCACGTTAGCCCACTGTTCATGTGTCCATCTCACGTGCTGCGTGCACCATACTCGGCGTGCTGCTCTGTGGGCATCAGTCAAACAAGGTCTTATGGCTGGCTGGTCGTCGAGCACGGAGGTTAGCGGCGTGTAGGCGGTTTCGTATGGTCTGATCACTGACAACAGTGTTGGTGGCATCTCTAAGGCGACGTCGGATGTTGTTTGCACTTGCTGTTCTTTCTTGTGTGGCCTGCCTTTCAATGTATCGGTCCTCTCGTGGTCTTGTTATTCTGGTCGACCAGAGCGTGGTCGTTCTTGCACTCTTCCTGTGTCTTGAAAGCGTTGTCTGAGTCTGATAACAACAGAGTGTGATACCCCAAGTCTCCGTGCCACTTCCCGGACTGCAGCTCCTTGGAGCCATCCTATTGCTCTTCCTCGATCCAGCTCGTTCAGTCTTCGACGTGGAGGCATGCTGTTGCATTGCATTTTTCGCCAGTACAGTGGCTTTTAAAGACATTTGGTTGAGCATACTTTATGACCTAAAGCCTGATTTAGCTCGTGCTTCACATGATTTTGATTCAGCACATGCTCCTTGGATCCTAAGCACAATTCACCCCAATTTGTTCCAAAAATGACAAGTCACAACACGTGTTTTTCAAGGCGCGTGAGAAATGTGTGCCACAAAATTGCAGCATTCACTATCAATTTGTGCGTGTGGTTCAATTTGTTTGGACCACAAAGGCGGTACAATTGAATTTTCGTGAATTTTAAAAAATTTTGTGCATTCTCAATGTTGGTCCTTAACTTTTTTTTTAACAGTATATGTATGTACATAATAATAATATATATATATATATATAATATATATATATATATATATATATATATATATATATATATAACAAACTAATAAATTCCAAGGATAAGTACCGAGCACCATTCCAGCAACTTACAGAGTAGTTTGGTGTTGCAATGACTGCAAGAAATATTGAATTATAAACAAAACTTGCTCTTATCCCTTTAGATCGAAGAAATAGGGGGAGATAAGCATTCATATCTGCAGTGGTAGATAATTCTGCCTAACAGCATGTGCTTGAGTGGGTGAATGGGGACAAATAAAATAAATGCTTCTCAAAATGAGCCTTCAGCAAGCTTATAGTCTCCAAGGGGGAGACGATCTCCAATAGAGAGGGAAACTCACTAACATATAACTCCTGGTCAGATACCGATATTTCGAAACCTGATTGTTTCTCCTCAGTGACCGCGGAAAGTGGTAATTTGACTCCTCTGCCTTTTCGGTTTTAAGAAGAATGCTATCCCAGAAAGGCTGGTGTGCAATACCGTAGTATGTTTGTTGAGTTTTCAAAAAAACCAACCAAAGGTGCCACCTAAGAAGCAAAAGAAAATCATGAAAGAGCAAAACAAGCTACATTTTCTTGTGAAAAGTAGAAAATATAAAAAGATAACCTCTTAAGACACAAGTGCTGAGGGCCAGTATATATATATATATATATATATAATATATATATATAAATATATATATATAATATATATATATATATATAATATATATATATATACCTACATACATATATCTCTCTCTCCCTCTCTCTCTCTCTATCTATCTAGCTGCCTATCTATGGAGAGAGAGAGAGAGACAGAGAGAGAAAGAAAGAAAGAAAGAGAGAGAGAGAGAGAGAGAGAGAGAGAGAGAGGGAGGGAGGGAGAGAGGGAGGGAGAGAGAGAATCTTAGATGTGGCAGATAACACTAATCAGTAAATACCGAACTAAGTAAGGTAACTCTTGCTCCCATGAGAGGTAGACAGACAGACAGATAGACAGACAGACGGATAGAGACAGACAGAGAGGGACACAGAGAGAATGACGGGAAGTTCAAGACGGGTGGATGGTGGTTGGGTGGGGTTGGGCTGGAGAATTGGGAAGGGGGGCGGGTATGGATAGAATATAAGCGGTGGGTGGTGGGGTTGGGGGTAGGTGGGGTGGGGGCAGAAAGCAGGTTTCTATCAGGCTATTCGGACACTTTGTTGTTGACGTGTCAAATCGGATAGTTCCCACGTGCTTCCTTAATACCCTTGTTTAGTCTGCATGATATGAACACGTCTCGGTCAATTATTTACATTGCGACTGAGTATGAGCAGGTAGGAGAGGAGAAGAGAGAGAGAGAGAGAGGGGTAGTAGGAGAGACAGGTTGAGGTGAGGGAGGGAGGGAGGGAGGCTAGACACAAACACTGAAAAAAAAAATCTTCGTTATTTAGGGCAAGGAGATAAGCTTGAAAGCTTCTTCATATGACGGCCTAAGACGAAATCACAATGCACTGTGAAAAGCCAAACATACACACTCCAAACGTTTATGGCACATGTAATCGTGATAAACTGACTGAAAACGGCGCTCACAACGCACAAAAAACAAAGGCAGACATACAGAAGAGAGAGAGAGAGAGAGAGAGGAGAGAGAGAGAGAGAAGAGAAAAGAGAGAGAGAGAGAGAGAGAGAGAGAGAGAGAAGAGAGAGAGAGAGAGAGAGAGAGAGAGAGAGAAGAGAGAGAAGAGAGGAGCAGAGAGAGGAGAGAGAAGAGAGAGAGAGAGAGAG
>CM031607.1:62281962-62355100 GCA_018398815.1 Conus ventricosus | reverse complement strand
TTTGAAAACTTAAATAAGAACTTGGTTGTACTTAAAGGACGACTTAATTACATCTTGAGGCAACTTAATTAAGAACTTAATTAAGAACTTAATTAAGAACTTAATTAAGAAACTTAATTAAGAACTTAATTAAGAACTTAATTAAGAACTTGAGGATGACTTAAGTAAGAACTTAAAAATGACTTAAGTGTGTGCATGCAGGGGGTGGGGGCGGGTAGGGGGGGGTGGGGGGTGTGTGCATGCGTGGGGTGGGGGGTGTGCATGCGTGGGGTAGGACAAAAACAAAACAAACACCAACAAACAAACAAGAAGTGAAACTACTGGGGCCACTTCTTGCTTTGTGACTAAACAGGTTGTGTCCCGCGCGCAACCTCAATCAACTAGGCCAAGTGATCATATGTGATCCTTGGCCTTTTGCCGCTGAGCTTGCAGTGCTGCCGCGCTTGAGGTCAAGTGATCATATGTGATCACTTGACCTGTTTGCAGGTGCTCCGTGCTGACGTCATTGGCGGCCAAACTGCGCGCTTTGCAGGTCAAGCGATCATATATGATCACTTGACCTGTTTGCTGTGCTCCTCTTTCTCAACCAGGCTTGCAACTGGCTTTGGCAAGTTACAGCAGTAATTTGCTGTAGCCGAGCTTTATGGCGGCTCTAATCGCCAGTAGGGGAACAGGAAAACACCGATTCTAACTCACCCTAGCCCCCCACCTAGGTTCGGGCTAGGGCGACCTAGAAATCGGTTGTTTTCCTGTTCTCTGACAAGTAAGACTTCATAACCCAAAAATAACGATTATCTACAAACATACATACTGTGTAGGGTTATCCTTTTTCAATACTAATTTACTAAAGTTTTCAGAGAGTAACGTAGGGGAAAGTTAGCCGTGGCTGAACAGCCCCATAGAGTAACGTAGGGAAAAAGCAGCCATGGCTGAACGCGCCCCGTATACAAACGGTGGTGCACTAGCTTTTTCCGATTACTTACTACGTGGCGTGTTGATTACAGCGTGGGGTTGTCAGCAAAAGAGAGGCGTTTCTATTCAGCCAAAGCCCATTAAGGTCAAGTTGTCCTCAGAGCAACGTGTGGCGAAGAATTACTTGTGATATTTTCATTTAGACACGGAGGAGGACCAGTCTCGGAGCCATGACATACGTGTTCTGCGTTTCACAAAATTACGTGCGTATGCGCACACACACACACACACACACACACACCACACACACACACACACACACACACACCACCACACACACACACACACACACACACTATTATTAGTTCTCTGCAGTCTTCCGCTGAAAGCCAGGTTTTGACAAAGTGTTTTTTCTGCTGTACAGTCATCTATAATAAATAGTGTCTGCGTTTTAAGTTAACCGTCGCTCAGCCAGCTGACAAACTGGGGGCCAAAAATTCAATACAGCCACAACCTCCTCCCTACTCCCTCTCTCCCCTCCCCACACCTTCACCCCACTCCCTCCCGCCCAGCCTGCCCCATTACAACATATTGCATCAGCCTTCTTGTAACCGTCTTTGCCACGTCACACTACCACGTGATGGGCCGTTGGCACACCCGCCAATAGCTGAGGGGTTACAGATTAGCGTAGGCTTAACGGCGCGTCACATGACTAGTTAACCAACACCGTTCGATCATTCTCCGCACTGACTGCCGGACGAGCAGGACGCGTTACTGTGCGTTCTGTGGCTTGGTTGTGCGTTAACTAAAAGGCTAAAACGTTATTGAAGAACAATTGTGCTATTCTAGACCACAAGTTTGACTTAACTGTATGTTCGCGTATTTGACCGAAAAGAATTAGGCGAAGCCATGTTCTCTACCTGTGGAAACCGAAAGAACATTGCGTTTTTTCTAGAAAAACGAAAAAAAGTGAACCGACTGCTTTGGAAATGAACGCTATCTGTAAAGGTTTGTTGGTTCAAGGAAGAAAAAATATTTGCTGTACCAAGATTAGCCAGTGGCAATATGGGGCGTGTTTGACTATTGATGAGATGGTTCCTTATCTAATAAATGGCGCCCTGCATTGTTTGAAAGACGCCGAAGCGAAGAACAAAACAAACCATCACGGCTTGATTGTTGGGACTGGCTTGAGACAGCTAAAAGCCCATGTTTAAAAAAAACATGGCGATCATTTCTTCAGGCCGGGTAAACACGGCAGAATCGTATGCTAAAAAACTTATATTTGAAACATTTGTGCTGTTACTCCCAAGTAAAAAATGTGCCCATTTTATCAGACTTGATTGATTGTTAACTACCGATTCAGTGTTCATGTGCTAAGCGATCTGTTGTATTAAGATGTGTATACATGGTTCTACTTTTCCTAATTCTAACCATTCATCTGCCATTCAAGTGTGCCCTTATGCAACTGAATGGCGATTTTCGAACGTTTTGGCAAACAAACTAGATAGGTTAGCAGACCTAGTACAATTCTTTCCAGTATGGAGAGAGATGTGTGGCCAGCACGTTCTTCATAGAAATGCTACCAATTATACATTAACGGATGTACTACTACTGGCGATTAGAGCCGCCTTAAAAGCTCGGCTTCAGCAATTACTGCTTGTACCTACTCTGCCAAAGCCAGTTTTGCAAGCCTGGTTGAAAAGAGGAGCACAGCATACTTAGGTTCAAGTGATTCATATTATGATCGCTTGCCTGCCAAAGCGCGCAGTTTTGTGCGCCAATGACTCAGCAGGAGCACCTGCAAACTAGGGTCAAGTATCACATATGAACACTTGACCTGCAAAGCGCGGCTGCACCTGCAAAGCTCAGCGCAAACTAGGCCAAGTGATCACTTATTGATCACTTGGCCTAGTTGATTGAGGTTTGCGCGGCGGGACACAACCTGTTTAGTCACAAGCAAGAAGGGCCCGAGGTTTTCACTTCTTGTTTTTTGTTGGTGTTTTGTGTGATTTGTCCCTAACCCCCACGCATGCGACACGACCCCCACCCACGCATGCACACCCCCGCACCCCACCCCCCCCCCCACCCCCATGCTTGCACACACGTTAATCACTTCTAAGTTCTTACATAGAGTCAACCGCAAGTTCGGAAGTGTAAGTTCATAATTAAGTTCTTAATTAAGTTCTTAATTAAGTTCGTTATAAGTTCTAATTAAGTCTTAATTAAAATTCTAATTAAGTTGCCTCAAATGGTAATAAGTCGACCTTTAAGTACAACCAAGTTCTTATTCCAAGTTATCAAAAAACAAATACAATCTATGTTTTTTATCTTAATAGTAAGATGTCTAATATATACATCACATGCCTCAAAAAACCTTCACGTTGAGGATGTCTTGCTTAACGCCTTGGCGTGAGATTGGTTTAGCATAGATCTTAATGAAGTTCGTACAGCCTAAGCTACTGCATTGATTACCTCAATTCCTGTCGATGGAAATGTCTTTTATGACCCTAGTCTTTATTTATTGACTTCATCATTGGTAAAACAAATAATAATCCGCCATGTTATCTATTTTTAACGAAAAAAATTTAAATTTAAGTTTCTTAAAATATATGTGCATTTAAATGGATCAAAAAAATGATTTTTGTTATTGGCGGTCGTGGACGTGGCTGAGTCTTCTTCTTATTTTTATGTTCAGATTTTTTTTGGCTGCTTTTCAGTTTTTGTTGCCATTGGTTTATTTATTTATAACCGTAATTGACTGCCCCGCAGCAGGCAGCAATGCGCCAAAAATGGAACAGTTTTAATTTCAATTTCCATGAAGACTTGGTGCCCTGAATAAACTTGCTCTTGGTTTCTGGAGCTTGGCATTGGATCAACTGTGGGCGTTGCGGTTATTATGGTTTCATTAGGAGTTATATTCGGTGATTGTAACTTTAATTTTCTTTGTCTTTTACTCTGCTACTCTTTTCCCTCGCAAACACCCCCAGGAATGTTTACTGGTCCTTTCTCTACTTGATTCAAATGTTTTCTTTCGGATTCAGTGTTTCGCTGATTCTGCTGATTTTCCGACTCGTTCATTTTGAAGGGAAAAAAGATCAATATGGAATTAAAAGTAGATTAATCCTATGATTACGGCGATAACAAGTTCCAAATCTGTAATATAGATCAACAGCTAGAGAACTCTAATGACTTTGTTTATAACTTGGATCCTGCGTTAAATCTACGTAAGATCTGGTTCAGATCAATGGAGCAAATCTAACTGACTAGTTTAGTGTACAAACTAAGAACCGTTTGTCCAACACTTTTACCAATCTCGACCCCCAGCGGCGAATTTCAAACTGTTATGATACTTTAAAGGTCTTGTGGTCGACATCTGTTGAATCGTTTCTATGTCTGAATTCAGTTTCCGGAGGAACGTTTTGTTTTTTTTTTCCACATGCTGCCAAAGAATACAACCTTTGCCTTTTTGGGGCATAATAGCTTGATCATCAACTTCTTCTTTTGTAAGGCCCCATGACTGTGTAGCCCACTCTGTAGCTCAGCAATCATCGCTGTTCATGTTTTTTTTTATTATTTATAATTATTTTATTTTTTAAAATGGAAGCCCACCGAAAAAACTAATAGCCCTAAACCTGTATAGACCATTCTCCGTTATGGGAGGCTAAGTGTAGGATACACAATGCTTGGTGAAAAGCCTGTTAAGAATTAAACCAGCGATCTTGGCAAACTAGGCTTATGGGATTCTGGCAAGCTTTGCTATTATTGCTGCTTCGTTCGCTACGAAAGATTTTCGAGTTAATGCAAGGAATAATCCTGACAATATGTAAATTAAAAAAATACATTATAAAAATGGCTTCACTCCGTAATGATGAGAGGCGGAACGCTGTGGTTAATGCGCTTGCTTTTAGCGGATTTAATTACGCGTTTATTAAACTGCGGGATGACGGCGAGAGAAAAAGACATAACAAAGCTGTGGAGCAACTAGCCCCTGCACAAATTCGCTATGAAAAGCAGAGTATTGAGCAGTTAGATTTATTATCGACACACTGAAAAAACAGGGGCATGCAGCTTACACATTTAAAGATTTTGATCAAGCGATAAAAGAGTATTATCTAGTAACGGGCTAACCAATCGAGACCATTGCCCCCACCAAAATTCAGCAACTTTTATCACCATCAGAAAACAAAGATGCAAGAAATCGGGTTTATTGTCGTTGGTATGACTGTCGTCTATTTTGGGGGGGGGGGTTGCACATTAAATATTGGCTTAAATAAAAAATGAACAAATCTATTGTATTCACCAAAATGATAGTTGAAGGGAATAACAGCAATTAAAATGCTAAGCCAAGCAGCGGAGTCAGTGAACAAACAGCAAAAGAATGGGTATCTAAACAAGCATTCTGGCAAATTTATTACCTGCACCTAGACGAAAAAAGAGACCGGCACGTTTGTGAATACAATACCGAACGACACCCATCAAATGATCTTCATATTTACCTCTGAGACGATTAGACAAAAAGATTAAGTACGCACTCACAGTCATTGACATAGCTCATATATAAAGATGGCGGAACCATTTACACAAAAGAGTGCTTCAGCTGTTGCTGTTGCCATACAACAGTTATACCAAACGAGGCCCCTTAACTATACTCGCATGATTCAAGCACAGTTGATGATGGAAAAGAATTGTTAAAGGCAAAGTGAGTCAAGTTAGTTGTTAAAACATAGAGTTACCATTAAAAGAGGCAATTCCAGGAGTTCACAGATCACAGCTTGGTTGAAAACTTTAACAAACCAGTTTAGCCGAAAGACGTTTTTCTTACCTGTAACACAGAGAGCTGAGTTTGACAATCTCGCAACACAGATGGTTAGAAGACTGCCCTCAGTTTGCGCGCAATAATAATGAAGAATTTTAAAGGGCTAAAACCAGTACAAGCAATCAAAAGAAAAACAATAAATGAAGTTGAAGTAGAGTCTTCATCCGCAAACTATACCATTGGTTGAAAGTAAAGGTACTTTTATTTACCAGGAGAAGCATAATGGGGACACGTGCTCAGGGCAACAGTTCCATTTGGAGCGTTGATCCATATGAAATAAAAAGGAATTGTAAAAATGAATCTGCCGTGTATTAATACGAGAAACAGACAACAACAAAACAACCAGCCCTCAAAGATCTTTGTAAAGGAAGAACGTGGCAGATAATCCCACCAGACCATCAGTTTCTGCTTTAATTGAATTACGGTTCGTATAATTCCATATCATATGCAAACTCTGGATTAAACAAACACGCGTTTTGGTGTTTGTTCTATCTAATGACTTCTTTTTATGCAACTGTTTGTTGAATCTCTGTAGATTAATCGCAGCTTTACGGTTGCATGATGAAAAGTCTTATTGCCAAACAATGCTTCTTTGTAGTTGTCATGCGATATGTTTTGAACTGCACAACACTGGGCCGAGAGATTCCCTTTGCTTTCTTAATGGGTTTTTCACCTGGCTCGGAAATACTGTACTTTTTGACCTTAACCCACATACCCTTGATCACCGTTCTGATAATTCATCCTTCATCTTTCCTCAAACCTTCTTGTTATAATTGAATGTAAAGGCATCTTTAGGATAATCGGACGTGTCATACCATCCACTCGCTCCTTTAGCGACTTCTAATTTCTATGTCTTTATAGACGATCTTCAGTAGGGATTTCTCTATAACAAAACTGTCTGTATCTGTGTACAGTACTCTTGGACTCTGGATACGAGGGTTTTAAAGTAGTCATAAAGAAATTCTAGACATGCAAAAGCTTTGATAATTCTAAAACAGTAAAACCCAATAAATTCAGGCTTGTTCTAATTTGACTTTCTTTTTTTTCATCATTATACCAAAAAGCGGGTCATGAAATCTTCTGAAGTCCTGATAATTAGGTTTTGAAGTCAGCTTAAATGCTTCGTTCTCTTTGTGACTACTCTGATCATCTTTGCGCTTGTGTGGATTCTCCATAGTCTTTCCAAAACATCTGTTGTTCTTTAGCTTGAAAAAGTCTTTTTTCCGAAGCATCTGTGGATTTAGTTTCGAGATAGTGTTCTTCATGATTATGGTTTCATGACCTGTTCTTGATCAAAGCAATTATACTAAGAACTGCTTTCAACTTCATACCATGTCTTAAATAAAATTGCAGAAGGTTGTAATGACAGACATAATGTTTTTTTGCCCCGTAGATTAGGAACAAGTTTAGGCGGGTTTCTGTTTTTTTGCCATCTTTAGAGCTTTCTGCTGCTAATGGACATCATTATGCAGGTCATGGATTCATGAGGAATACTAATCAACTTCTAGAATATATCCACGCTGTTGATCTACTCGAACTGCTCATCCACTTTATGCCTTTGACTATTTTTCGGGATCGCCGCCTATGTACATTTTAAAGTTACGTATGGATGAAGCGGTTTGACCCAGTGCCCAACACATAACAGATTGTTTGCATCAAAATACATGAGGATAGTTAGACCTTTTACTTGATCATAGTCGTCCAAGTTTTTGTTTTTGCTTTACTGTAATGGTGCGACGCATATCTAATTCCCCACGCAATCCGTTTTCAATTCAACTGAATCATTGTTAAAGCTGACATAAATCAATCTGTACTCCAGTAAACTTTAAGAAAGCGTCCAACATCATCCCGGGTTGTCAGAAATGTTAATGCGCGGGATTCCAGGCCTATAATTTTCATGCAGGTCTTTCTGTAATTTTCAAAGACGTCCGCCAACAAAATGTATCGGCCACAAGTAGAGTCATGATAGTCTCCCATCGTTTTTACACCAACTCTGCCACGCCTTGGAGACATGCGTGGTATCAGAAATCACCAAATGATTCCTTTCCCTCAAAGAACTAAAAAGAACGCCCTTTAGGAGAAGTGTGTCTTCAAATCAAAGCCGTTTCCAACTTGTTTCATGTACTCATAAGGGTAAACGCCCTTTCTAACGAGAAGTTTGGTCAAAATATTCTTCCGTTATTGGGCAGACTTAAGGACATAGCCAGCGCCTCTAATGAACCCATCATGTTTGCAATTAGAGTCATAAAAAGACATTTATTTAAAGGGAAACACATGTACTTTTTCCATGAACTGGGCAATCATGACACACTGAAGGCATCGCCAACTCGTTTCATTATAAGATGAGAGTCTAACCTCGCAAGTTATGAAAGAAGATGGGCAGCTTCCATGTCGTTGGTTCAAACTTTATTGAAGATTCAGTTGTTGGTGCGCTGGCTCCTCTGAACTTACCACAATGTATCAAATGGTCTCTTACTTTTGATTGGCTTCCTCACTGAAGTTCTAAACCACAAATCCAACAGTGAGATGGCTGAGTCATTAACTGTTGTTGGTCTTCAGCGTCATCATATTTCAGATAAATTCAGATTATTAGAACAATCATTACGCACTTTGCTGGCAAGCGCTGTAAAAATCTTTCTAGCCGCATTAGGCCCTCTGTATAATTCTGGCGTTGTAAGAGTCGCCATGCCGACCTAACAATAAAGAAAGCAAATGAACAAATCCTGATGTAAACTCATTAAGACTGTTTTTCGGAAGTTTTTGTGGCGTCGCGCTGGGCCCTTCAGTAGGAACAATAAGCGACTCGAAGGTCTGCGTAAACAAACATATGGAGAATTTTGCATCCGTTTTCCAGTTTCTAAAACTAACTCTTAGATCCCGGGCGGGGGCTTAATTAGTTCCGTATTACAGTCAACTGGGTTAATGACAATGTTTTATAGTTCCTCGCGCTTGACACAGATGGCATTCTTGTTAATAAACATTTTCTACAGAATTCGTGTTTATGACCAATTTTTGAAGTATGGGCCAATATTCTACTCATTGTGTCCACGAGTATCAAGGTGAAATGCGTTAGCCCCGCTGGTGAAAACATCAGCAGTAAGTCAACCATGATTTTATGTCTGGCTCGCCAATCGTTGGACTGTTTCTTGGTGAACACTTAATCGCTGGTATTTTGTTTCCTCACTCCCAATATTAATACATTAACATTATAGGTTTGGTTTTGTTTCTTCAAACAGATCAATTTGTTCTACCTCACAGGAAAGGAATATTCCACTAAAGTTTAAGATTATTGATGTAAGGTGAATAGTTAGACACTCTTTCTTCGTTTTTTGCGGGCGTGATGCAGCCTTGCGAGAACACACCACATAAAACATTTGTTGTCTGATTTTTATGTTTAGAACTGCTCTTTTGCAACTAATGCTGGAGGTAGTGGAATGCTAAGACTGTGCCTACAATCGGCGCATACGTTAGCCTGATTTAATTCTGGATCTCTAAGACTTCGCCCGCCTGACCAGTTCCTGCCTCTCATTTGGCTTCTTCGGCGGCCACATCAAACTGTGTAAAGCACCTGGTCTGCCCAACCGGTGTTAAGTCCTTACGGAGAAAAGAATAGTCTGTTTGTTTAGTCGAGACTCCAAACTTCTAGGTTTCTTCATTTATTGTTATAGATAGTCGATTAAATCAGGCTAACATTACTTTAAACTGAACTGGAGGTCTATTGCTGTTTTACCGGAACTTGAGAAATAGCATGAGTCAACACTTGCCCGTACCTTGCTGGAATCAAATGCACTGCTAAATCAATATCATTCTGTGCTCTTGATCAATCTCTTGCAATGCTTCAAACAATTCATCTTGGCCTTTATATATTTTATTCCTGCTGAGTTTCTTTCTAACTCCATAAATATTTATTTAAATCAAAAAAATACTTAATCAATATCGATGGTCTTTTGTGTTCTAGACTCATAAACTAAAGAATAAAACACCCTTAGCGTTGTTAATGTGAGCTGTTAGAACAGAGTTTAATGTCTCGTTTACTTTTTTTAAACATTCCGTTTTTTAATATCTTGCTCGGGTCTAGCTGTTGAGAAAAACTTGTCCTCGCTTTCTTTGAAGATCAAACATTTGTCTTTTTTATAGTCGTCAAAATCGGCCTGTAAACACTAAAGTCTTCATCCGTGATGTTTGAGTCAGCTAGTGCTTTCTTTATAATCACTTGAAGGAAATAAGGTTTACTGTTTATTAGTTGAACCATGCTGTGTGCTTTTGTGTTTAGTTTTATTTTTTTTGCTAGCAGCATCCTACAGCTAATGAAACACAGGTCGAGAGCTAAAGACAACCCACCTAGAGGTAAAGCTGCGGACGCCTAGGCCCGTTGCTAAGAACCAGACACTCGTTCCTGCTGAGGCAGCTCATATAGTTGTGCTCCAGTATTTAACATATGTAACAGCATTAAAGGCACCTGAATATCTTCGTTTTGGCTTCTGTATTTTGAAAGGTCTTGCCTCTAGTTTTTTGTTGCATTTGAGTAATGTAGTTAATCTAAAGGGTTATGCCGGGGGCTATCCTCTTCCTCATTGGCAGACCTCTGGCGCTGTAGGCACATTTTGGATAAACCTGAACAGGACATTCTTTTTTAAAATGAAAAATACTTTATATACTACATCTTGAAATCTTTTTAGCTTCAATATTCAGCTGGTGGCATCATATATAATTAAACAAATGTACATTTAAGCGTTTTAACAGCCTCCTTTTTCTTTAATCAATTTGAATGTTTGAGTATGTCATCTAACATCTCTCCCACTTCCAGCAACTGATTATCCTCTTTTGACCTGAGTCAATCCTGAAAACCGTATTTTTGATGTTATTAATCATCATGCCTAAACTGTTAGAGTGTAGATCTTAAGACGCAAGGTCTGCTGGTTGACTTCTACCCCCCCACCCCCAAAACAATTTTTCTTATGTCGCCCAAAATATGATAAGGCCTAATCGCTAGCATAGATTTGTATAGTACTACCATCAATCGAACATTTGTACTTTCGATATTTTTGATGAAAAAAACTTTTTCACTTGCTCATCAATGGTTCTTCATCTCCGCACAGCAATAAAATACCTTTAAAAGGCGATTTTAACTGCGACACTAAGATGTAAAATTTTCATATAGCGTCTGCCCTGCTTTTATGAATGTAATGATGACGCACTTTTCGGAAGATAGTTACTAAGTGTGACTCATATTTGTTGCCGCATCAGCCTTGCTAAATTAGAGTTGCTAACAACATCAAACTCTAACGAGATGTCCGAAATGCTGTACTTTGCTCGGTGTCTGATGATCTGATAACAACGTTTGTTAGTCCATTATATAAGTTAATTCGTATGACAATCTGTCTTTTAATGCCCCCTTGAAGGTATGTGGCAAATGCGCTTTTTAACAACTGCACAATTCTAAAGAATGAAAAGAGCATTTCCAAACGCAATAACGTTACAGCTAAAGGGCCTTTTTGCTGCCTTAGACCTGAGGGCGAGTTTCGGCGCCCTATTCTAAGTTTTTAGTGCTTCTTACCTTGCCGTTTCGTGAAACGCAAGATCTTCCCTTTCATACGCGGTTAGCCATAGATGCAGAATAGTTAAAACTATGTCCCTGCATCTGTTTAGAAGACAATACTTCTTTCCCCTCAAGTTTTATATAGAAATTTGTCTATAACGATTGCCCACCCTAGATCTGACAACAGTTCTTGTTGGTCTGTTGTTGAAGCGAGTTCTATTTTTTGAAAGTAAGCCGTGCAGAGCCTAGGCACAGATCAAATCATGTCCTCTCCTAGGTCTGTAAATTTTAACATAGAATTTGAATCCGCATCATAGTAGATGGAATTATTTGGAACAGTAATATTCCGTTTATTTCCCTTTCACGCTGCGGGGTTCTTCAGTTTTCTAGTGCGGGTCAAGAATCGAGCATTAACTGTGACATTTTATAAAACAAAATAAAAAGTTAATTCTTAAACATGAGGCAGGAATTGGAGGTGATGATTATGAATATTGATCCTGTAGTCGCCAATATACATGGGATGATAGGACGCCTTTAACACAGCATTCGCTCGAGATGCTCTTTGGAGGATGAAAAGCCGAAGGGTAGCACAGGCGTGCATTAACAGAAAGTAAAGTCAGATCATATACCAAAGTTTAGAACTAGAAACTCCCGAAACTATAATACCCGCTGCTGAATGTGAACTACAAGATAACTATTTGTATTTTAGAACGACAAAAGGAGAAAGTGTTCCGGCTTTAAACGTATAAACGAGACCCCATCAAGGTTTGTAACGTGGATACAATTAGACAAAGGCTCAGTGCAAGCGAGCGCGAAATCGCCTGTGGCTTTACTGAGGCAAACTAATGTGAAGCAGTTGCTAAACTTCACAAACATACACAAAAAAAAAAACTCCCAAACAGAACCCCTAAATATAGAACTTCAAGATTTAGGTCAAACAGTATGACGAAATCACTAAATACAAGTATAAGAAATCACTGAAGAAGAAGATAACAGCATTAAAAACTATAGATGATCCGCCGCTTACAAGAAATAACAGTCCAATTAAAACTGATTTAAAATAACCAGAGGATGAATTAAAAAAATATATAGCGCGAACAGATGAACTAAATGGCAAATATAAAAAGAAAAAAAAACTCGCTGGAGGAGCTTGACGACGCCAACTTAGGGCGCGATGTTTAAAAGAAGGAATACAACAAAGACTAAAAGAGCTTAGTCAAAACAAAGAACAGCATAATACCAAGAGAAGTCTCTACTCCCCAAAGAACTATTCCGAACTCAATGTGCAAATAAGAGAAAATATCGCGAAGAATTTTTTATGGATGAGAACCACAACGCTAGCAGAACGAAGTAAAACACTGGTTTAGGAGACAGTGTGGTCACATTGCAAGGTTATAACAGGCGCGTTAGATTTGCAATAAGTACGTTGGTGATGGCCTATTACCTGGGCGGTGGTTGGAGGGCAAAGTTCAGTGCCTCCACGCCATCGCCTGATAAATCATGGGTAAAGACACGCTTGATCATCGTGCGAGTTTATTAAAAAATTTAGCAAGGGGGAGCAGTAAGCTGATAGAATCTTTGGCCAGTATATAGGGAGTGTTATTAGCTGGCTTTTGTCTACTTGGCCAGCAAATTAGTTGGCTCTTGGATTATGGCTGAGCACTTATGGGCATTAGTTCTCTTAATAGTTGGGTTACTATTTATAAGATAAAGGACCAAGTAATCCTATGCCAGTTTGTAATCCAAAAACAGTGCTGTCTTTCATATTCATGGTTAATCGCGAACAAAGTCACCGTCTTCAACATCTTTGGGCTTTGAACCTCGAGGAGTTGGATGACTTAATCTAGGTGTTTTTTTTATTGTTTTGTAATATTACTGGCTCAGAAATTTATTATCGTTTCGCCAACCTTCTGTTCATACCTGCTACATGTGAAGGATTGCATTGTTGTAGTTTATTTTTGATCCGTACTGGAGTCAAAGAGGCAGAAGGCAGGCATGTATATACCAGTGCCAACAGCAAAGTCTACTTTCGATCTTGGCGTATTGGTAAAACAAGTTGGTACCTTTTTTTACTTGAAGGTAAACAACTGTAGAATTAATACGTCCTTCTAAATTGCTAATATTGTTTTTGTGCATCAAGGCCAGTAGAAGAAACAGTTATGCTCGATCTCAGCTTGTGCTTGCGGCTCCTAGCAACAGCCAAACTAATACATAGAGTCGTTTATTTTTCGTTCTAATTCCTCGCTTGAGTTAGGCCCATATGTGTCTAAGGATAATGTTGTCCATGCTGTTTTATGCTCTTGCCTCTATGGACCCGAGGTGAACGCCTGTGCCTGAAGAGAAAGATGTGTAAGGAGGATTCCAGTCAGTAGTTCTACTTTCTGTGCTCGGCCGCACAAATAAGGGGTGCCTGAAGCCATGATTAGATCCGACTTTTGACTAATGTCTAATGGTCCTTAACATTAATATTGAATTCGTATACAGGATTCTTTCCAAAGCCTTCATGTCTATTCTGTTGCTGAATGGATTAAAACGTTTTGTCATTTGTAATGGCGCTCGCGGTAGTTTCGAGTCAAAATACGCCTGAAGGTGTATTAAAAATGAAATCTGTACACGGACCGCCCACCAAAGGATCAGGAATGATTTAAATGATTAGTCATACGATACTCCCACCCATTTGTTGCACGAAAACACAGCAAAGTTTAACTGTTCTGATAAAACTGCTACAGCATCGGCTGACAAACCACAACTTTTGCGATGTAGTCCTTTTTTAATAGGGGGGTTGTAAGATAACTGCTTAATGGAGTACTTTCACCTTTTTATGAAAAAGTGGACAGTCTGGGTCACGCAAGTCAAGAGTATCAGTTGCTATATTTTTAAGATTTTGTAGAGGCGGCCCACCAGAATATTTTGCATCTTTTTGTATATTGAACGCACTCATGTTTTATTTTGTTTAAAAAAGATGGTTGTAACAATAACAACCCAAGACAGTCCTACGGATTTAGAACAGCTGTTGGAGAACGATTGCAGAACCAAAATGGTCGCACTATCCATGAAATATTCTACAAAGGTGTTATGTTTACTATAACTTGAAGCAGGGGAATAATAAGATTAAAAAAATATAAGGGGAAGTCAAACGAACTTTAGCCTGTAACAATACCTGATGGTTAGTTACGGTGTTTTGCTCACTAAAAGAACAATGAGTAACTTTTAGACATTACTCTCAAACTTAACAATGCAAATCTAAAGACAATTAACATTCAAACTGAAGAAAGCAAAATACGATCTTGATAAGACTAGCGAAAATGTTAGGCTTTTTGCAACTGACAGTCAGGACGCTCATAGTTTTAGTTGTACATCAAACAAAACTACTTATGAGGGGAAAATCCGCTCTGAGCTTGAAGTACATTCATTACTCTATGTTGCATTTTAAAGAGCTGTATCACTGAAATGAAAATTATAGTATGGAAGGCCCTCAATGTTTTTAAGACGTCTTTCCGTCAGGAAAGCTGCATATTGGTGCGATTATGAAATTATACAATTCCCTAATTTTACAGTTTAAAAGTTTTAGTTTGTGGGAGGGTCGATTCATTTAATATAAAAAGATCAAAGACAAAACCGGGGAAGTCGAAAATGTGATAACCTGCATCATTGTTATGGAAATAAATAATTAAGTTGTACTAAAAATGTCGCGTGGGCCAGATGAATCGGTGAGTTACATTAGCGGCCTGTGAGGTGTATAACTTTAGCTTAAAAGACCTTGCAGAACGTTGCGGGACTTTGAACAGAACGGTGAAGATAGGCACTTTGTAGTGGTTTTTAGTACACAAAGATGGTGATTACTACGCCAAGAAGAGGTTGCTGACAGCAAAAAGTTTCCTAAACAGAACAGCTGCGCAATCCTAGAAGCAAATAATGTTTGGCCAGGTAGGAATATAAAATAGTTCGAAAACCTGACCTCAAATGGCCCTTGGGAACCATAAAATTAGAATGGGACAAAAATTTGGAATCATAAGCCCATTTTACATTTTTTAGCCGCCATAAAAGTTTTCCAGAAAAGCATTCAACTCTGGCCCTTACATGTAAGGTCTTATGCCAGATGACAAAGTCGGAAACAGGATTGAAATAAAGCCGTAGGAAGTAAACTTTACATCCTCCACAGAAGAGAAACGTTTTGAAAAGATGCTTCTACAAAATTTAGCAATTCATTTTTCCACAAATGAAAATAGGAGATGCGTTCACAAATGATATTGAAATTTCTGTCTTAAAAGAGTGAAGCGGAATGGGGCTGTGGCGTTAGTGACTTCCTTTTAAAGGAATTCTACTTGAGCGTGGCAAAACTTAACGTTGACAAGTCTTAAAGTTACTGTCGTCCGTTCTTTACAATGGTGAGGATATTTAAGGTCATAACAACAAGCAACAAAATCAACTATTAAGTCTAAAATATAAATAGATCTTACAGAACTGAATTGGATTAATCTTACACATTTAGACCTTATAGGATTTTATTATACTGAACAAGTTTTTTGACAGAGGCATGAAAAAAACAATAACTGATTAGATTAAAATTTCTATATAAGAAAACTATGGAGCCGTTAAACTTTATGACAAAACCCCGCATTTTCATTAATTTTGTGGACAAACTGTTTTGTGGAAAAAAAAACAAAATTTATCCTCGGACCTGTTACAGAACAGTTTTATCGTTATACTTTTTGATCATATTGTGATTTTCTGCCCCAACACTTAAATGGAACAAAGCAAATCATAATAGAAGGTTTATATGGACTTGATGATAACATATTTTAGTTGATCCGCACAATAAAACTGAGTGAATGTTTAGTACACTTTTATTAGATTGTTTGAAAAAGAACCAGACACTATTAATATAGATGACTGTTTCGGCAGAAAGAGACATAGTTAAAAAGAGAAACACTTTGTCGAAACTAGCTTTCAGTGTAAGACATGCGTGGGATAGAGTGTGTGGATTTTATTGCCAAAAATATAACTCAGTGTTAAAAGAACTTTAGAGAACAGTTAGAAGGACTGTAGTTTTATTCACATGAAAGACAGAGATGCATTTGGATGGAATGTTTTGCGTGAAAATGATGTATTGAAAATGATCAAGAAAAACACTAGGATTAAGCAAAAACTAAAATCTAAAAAGTTTAGTAAATTAGTATTAAAACGGCATAAACCCTCCACAGTATGTTTTGTTTGTAGAAAACGTTATTTTTGGTTATTGAAGTCTTACTTTGTTCAAGAACAGAAAACCACCGATTCTAGTCAGGCCCTAGCCCGAACCTAGGTGAGGGCTAGGTGAGTTAGAAACGGTGTTTTCCTGTTCTCCTCCAGTAGTAGTACATCCTTTTAGTTGTATATTTGGAGCATTTATATGAAGATAGTGCTGGCCACACACTACTCCTCTCCATACTGGGTAGATGTACTAAGGTCGCCTAAACCTATCTAGTTTGTTTGCCAGAACATTCGAAAATCGGCATTCCAGTTGCATAAAGGGCACACTGAAGGCAGATGACTGGTTAGAATTAGAAAAGTAGAAAAGTTATACACATCTTAATACTCAATCAGCTTGCCACATGAAGCACTGGAATCTGTCGTTAACGAGATCATCAAGTCTGATACACCTGGGAACTCTTTTATACTTGGGAGAACAGCAAAAATGTTTCAAATATAAGTTTTTTTTAGCATACGAATCAGCCGTGTTTACCTCCGCGCTTAAAAATGAACGCGGCCATGTTTTTACATTATCATGGCTTTATGCTGTATCAAGCCAGCTCCCAACAATCAACACGATGATGTGTTTGTGTTTTGCTTCGGCGGGGCCGACTTTCAACAATGCAGCGCCATTTATTAGATAAGGAACCATCTCATCAATAGTCAAACACGTATTGAAAACTGGCTACATTCTTGTTTCAGCGAATTTTTCTATTCATTTCCTTGGAACCAACAAACCTTTAAATAGTCCTTCATTTTCCAAGAGCAGTCGGTTCACTTTTTTCGTTTTCTAAAAAAGCATGCGTTCTTCCGGTTCACTGGTAGAGACATGCTTCACCGATTCTTTTCGACAAATACTCTAACATACAGTTAAAGTAAAACTTGTGGTCTTGAATAGCACATACCTGTGTCTTCAATCATTTTAGCCATTTTAGAATAACGCAACCACCATCACAGTACACAGCCCGTAAACCGTCCTAGCTCGTCCGGCGTCATGAGAATGAGAAACCGGGTGTTGGTTAAAAACCTAGTCATGTGACGCGCTCGTAAGCCTATGCCTTAATTGTTAACCACCCGCCTCGCTGATTGGCCGGGGCTGGTGACAACGGCCCATCACGTGGTATTGTTGACGTGGCAAAGAAGGTGCAGAAGGCTGATGCAATATGTTGTAAATGGGGCAGGCTTGGCGGGAGGGAGTGGGGGTGAAGTAGGAGGGGAGAAGAGGGTAGGGAGGGAGTGTGGCGGTATTGTTTTTTTTGGCCCCACAGTTTTGTCAGCAGGCGAGCGACTCGCAAACGTAAAAAAAACGCAGACACTAATTTATTATAGCTACTGTACAGCAGTAAAGAAACACTTTGTCAATCCTGGGCTTACGTGGAAGACATGCAGAACAAATAAATTGTGTGGTGTGTGTGTTGTGTGTGTGTGTGGTGTGGTGTGTGTGGAGTGGTGTTGTGTTGTGGTGAGCGCATACGCACGGTATTTTGTGAAACGCAGAACACGTATGTCCTATGGCTTCCGAAGTCTGGTCCTCCTTCCGTTCTAAATGAAAAATATCACAAGTATTCTGCGCCACACGACTGGCTCTGGGAGACAACTTACCTTAACGTGGCTTTGGCAGAATAAAACGAGCCTCTCTCTCTGGCTGACAGGGAAACCCCACACGTGTAATCAACCACGGTGGCCGCGTAGTAAGTCATCGGATAAGCCTAGTGCACGCACCGTTTGTATACGGGGTCGCGTGTCAGCCACGGCTGCCGTTTCTCCCCTACGTTACTCAAGTGGAGTCGTGTTCACACGGCTACATTTCCCCCTACGTTACTCTCTGAAAAATTTAGTAAATTGAGGTATAGGAAAGACGGATAAACGCCTCACAGTATGTAAGTTTGTAGATAATCGTTATTTTTTGGGTTATATGGAAGTCTTACTTGTCAAGAGAACAGGAAACACCGATTCTAAGGTCGCCTAGCCCGAACCTAGGTGAGGGCTAGGGTGAGTTAGAATCGGTGTTTCCAGTTCTCTGTTCTGGAAGAATTGGCAGCAAAACTACGCATCCTTGAGGTCAGTAGAAACCATGGTAACACAACCTGGTGAAGATCAGTTAAAGTGCTGTTGTAGGGCTATCCATCTGAAAATGGTGTAACGCTATAGCTTGTACTGCATTCTTTATGAAGTTAGCCTACCATGGGGGGTGGTTCCGATCTCTGCTCGACAAGGCACCAGCATGGAAGCACCTTGTTTCCATTGGAAAGTTGTAACTCAGCATGTGTCTCGTAGCTGCTCACAGAGGATGAGTTCAGTTATTCCGTCAAATGCCTGGTCTTGGTTGGACAGTATTGATCATTTTTGGAGACTAGTCACAAAACCTATCTGTGAACTGGCTGTAAGTTTCTCCCCTGCTGTCAAGTGGAATGGTGTTAGGTGTATGGCTGGAAGAGGGATGGGGAGTTCTATTTAACATATTGCTATATATATATATGGTTTTCACAGTAACATACTAGCATGTCTCTTAAACTGTCAATTTATGCATGATTTTCTGCTGTGGCAGAAGATAAAAAAGCTGCAGTCCTTCATTTCGGTCAGGAGATATATACAGTCGAAGCCGCTTATAACGAATCGCCGGGGACAATCAAAATTGCTTCGTTGTATCCAGTTTTCGTTACAACTGACGCGCTGGTTATAACGAATTTCTATATCCGGCGTGAGCTCTCTCTCTCTCTCTCTCTCCTCTCTCTCTCATCACCTCTCTCTCTCTCTCTCTCTCTCTCTTCGGTCGCCTGAACTGAACTCACTGATCCAGGCAAGACGTGTTTTCAAGTCGGCTCTGACTTTGATTGTCATTTTTGTAATTAATCGTCTTCTTGCCCCCGATCATTAGAATTTTCATAATCAATAACTGCAGAGTAGCCGTGCCAGCATGCCCTCTAGATTTCAGGAGCGTCTGCGGAGGTTTTGTGCCCGTTTTTCAAAATTTAATGTGTAGACGAGCACAACAGTGTAGACTGCTGTGTTTGAAGACAGTGAAAATTCGTATATGGCGCCTGTCCCTTCGCCCTGATCTTTCTGATCGCCACTCTGCTTCAAAGTCTGCGATGTTGAGTTGAATCCAGGACCTGTCAAGACTCAAAGAAGACAGAAACAGTAACTATGCGCCAAACGCGATTCCAGTCAGCAAGCAGTAACCTGTCTGTGGACGGCAGAACAAGTTCAACAGATAGGACGGGGTCCGATCGGGAACCCTCCATCCATGACGTTCTGCAGTCTCTTACAGGTATGGACCAGAGCTTGTCACGATGGCTGGATACCCTGAATACTCACTTCAACAATCTTCATGAAGTGGTATCCGGTCTTAGGGAAGAAGTGACAAAACAACGCGAGGAAATTGAAACTTTGAAAACTGAAAATGAGCAATTGAGAACAACTAATCGTGAGCTGTCGGACAGAGTTGAACAGGTGGAAAAACAACTTGACGATCAAGAAGGAAGGTCAAAGAGAAATAATCTGATTTTCTCTGGCCTTAAAAAGCAGAAGTCGAAGGAAACCTGGGACGATTGTGAAAGCATGGTACAAAGTGTAATCAAAGACCAGTTGAAGATTACGGATGACATTTCTTTGGATAGAGCCACCGACTGGGGAAAAGTGACAACGCTCCTATTGTGGCGAGATTTACTAACTTCAAGGACAAAGAACGTGTACTAAAAGCCAAGAGACAATTAAGATATCTGATGAAGGAAACACTATCTTCATCGCCGAAGACTACTCTAAAGGAGTCCGCGAAGTATGAAAGAAGCTGGTGCCGTTCCTCAAGAGGGCCAGGGAAGACAAACTGAAGAAGGCCAGCATGGTTTTCGACCACCTCCTGATCGATGGCAAGCGATGGTACTACGATCAAATGAACGACACCCAAAGAGACTCAAAATGATGTGTCGGCCAACAGAAGGCTGAGAAACTTCCGACAAAAACTTTACATAACTATGAAATCAACAAGTCTACTACCTCCCCAGGAGAAAGCTGTGACGAACGTTATTCTTTCTGGATGGATCCAGTGGACGGGTATGCTGTGGTGAAGCAGTGTGTGGAATTGTGTCAATTGGGGGAGGACCGAGATCCCGTGGGTCTGGGCTGGAGGGGTTTGATTCTGTGCGCACACGCTGTGACAGAACTTGTGTTGATGTTAATTCTGTGCGCACACACTGTGACAGAGTTTGTGTTGATGTTGATTCTGTGCGCACACAATGTGGCAGAGCTTGTGTTGATGTTGATTCTGTGCACGCACACTGTGACAGAACTTGTGTTGGTGTTGATTCAGTGCGCACACACGGTGCCAGAACTTGTGTTGATGTTGATTCTGTGCATCACTTGGATAACGGAAAAGAGGTATGTTTAACACAGATAATGATTTCACTTTCGTCACGTGGAATGTAGACGGTCTTGTGTCAAAACTGGATGAAACAGACTTTATTCATTATATTTCTAATTTTCACTTTGTAACTTTAGTAGAAACCTTGTGGATAACTTCTATGCATTTAAATTTCCAAATCATACAGCATTTTGCAGTCCTGCCCAAAAGTTTTCAAAACAAGGTCGACGATCAGTGGTGTTCTTGTATTAATTAAAACTACACTAATTCCATTTGTTCGTCAAGTAAAATGTAAGTATGATAATATGTTGTGTTTTATTATTGACAAAGAATGTCTTAGACTAAACAAAAATCTGTTATAATATGTGTACTTATGTGCCACCAAGTGGAAGTCCGTTCTATCAAATTAATAATATTGATAGTGGTATAAGTCTGGTGGAAGAATGTTTGACGGACATGATGATAGATAAGAATATGCATGTTATGGTATGTGGGGATTTGAATGCACGGACTTCTGACACGTCTTATGAAATTAATAGTTGTTGTCTGCCTTTTCACATTGATTCAAAAAATGATGTAAATATTATGACAAGGAAGTCAGCAGACAAACAAGAGAATATGTTTGGTAAAATGTTATTAACCATGTGTCTACCTTAGGACTCTGCATCTTTAATGGTGCTTGTAACGGCGACCTCCAGGGTCGCTATACATATGTATCCGATTTTGGTGTAGTGTTATTGACTATTTTATTTTATCAGAAGAATTATATCATATACTCTGCCAACATGTACACTTTTGTTGCTGATAGAATTGAATCAAGTCATATGCCTGTTGAATTCTCGCTGTGTGGGATAACAAATGGAAAAGATTTTGATAATGAGATATCAAATGAAAATGACAGTTATATTAAAAGATTGATTTGGAATCTACAGAAGAAGGACAGCTTTCTTAGATCTCTTGAGTCTGATATAATAATAGAAAAGATTGATTTGGCAACTAGACTGTTGACGTTGATGTAAATAAGGCACTGAAAGAATTTAATGGTTGCATGATGACGCTGCTTCATGTATGCTTGTAAATAAGCGGATTGGTATAAGTAATCAGAAAAACAGTTGGTTTGATAATGAATGTTTTGTTGAAAGACGAAATGTAAGAAAACTCCTTAGAATCTTTCGTAACCCATGTCCAAGGCAGCTAATGATGAACAAATAAAAAAGCGAAATCAGAATAATCTGCATCATTACCGTAAAGCGCGAAGAGAATATAAAAATTTAGTTAGGCGGAAAAAGAAACAAAATAAAACTAGAGTCTTTTCCGAATTCTTGGATAGGATCGATAATAAAGAAGAATTTTGGAAGAAGGTGAACCAGCTTGCACCGAAACGTACAGTCAATGAACAGTATATCTACAGATACATGGTTTAATCATTTTCGTGATCTTTGGAGATCGAGGATTGCACTGAGGATATTGGTGAAGTAAATAATCAAATGACTCCAGAATACACAGAAGATGATTTTTACGTACTAAATGCACCAAATCTCCAATCAAGAAAATTTAAGCGCCATTAAAAATCTGAAAAGTGCAAAATCTCCCGGGCCTGACGGTATAATTCGAGGAATTTTTAAGTGCGCATCAGATGTCGTTATAAACTTTTTTGAAAAATTGTTTAACGAACCATTTTGATCGAGGTATTTATCCAGAAAACTGGTCAGAATCGTTAATACAGCCATTACATAAAAAGGGTAATTTAGACAATCCCAACAATTATAGAGGTATCTCGCTTACAGACATCAGCGGAAAGCTTTATAGCCATATCAATAAATCATAGACTACAAGTTTGGATTGATATGCATAATATCATAGATGAACATCAAGCTGGTTTTAGAAAAGACTACTCAACCATAGATCATATATTTACACTGTTTGCCGTTATTCAGAAACAACTGTCTCGAAATCGTAAATTATATGTCGCATTCATTGATTTCGAGAAAGCATTCGATTCTATTTCAAGGAAATTGTTATGGCCTATTCTACAGAAAAACGGAATTCGAGGTAAATTATTTGATTGTGTGAAAAGCATGTATACTAACTTAAAGACGCAGGTTAGAAATGGTTCATATATGACAGATTACATAAAACTGCCTGCGTGAGTAAAGCAAGGAGATGTCTGCAGTCCTGTCTTATTCTCATTGTTTATAAATGAATTAGCAGCTGACATAATTAACAATGGAAGACATGGGCTGTACTAACACCTACTCTTGTCAAACTTTTTATTTTTTTATTTGCAGATGACATTATATTAATATCTGAAACGCAAGTAGGGTTGCAAAATCAGCTGAATAATTTGTATGAATCATCAACTAAATTGAAATTAAAAGTTAATATGAACAAAGTAATATAATTGTTTTTCGTAAAGACGGTTTTCTTGCGGCGCACGAACACTGGCATTTGGGCGCTCTGAAATGAAAGTGGTCAACACATACAAATATTTATGACTATATTTTTCTACAAAATTGAGTCTCTCATCCTCCTGTGGTGACCTAGCTGCACGGGGTAAAAAGGCGGTTATTGGTATATTGTCATTAATAAATAATTATGATATCCAGTCTATTGATTTTTTTTTGTAAACTCTTTGATGCTAGAGTGCAGCCAGTACTTCTATATGGGTAAGAAATTTGGGGTCTTGATGAAAGTAAAAAATACATAGAAAAAGTACACTTGTTTGCTTTTAAACGCTTTCTAGGTGTCACAGAAAGGACTGCTAATGCGATGATTTATGGAGATACTGGTAGATTCCCATTGTATGTGAATGCATACACTAGATCAATTAAATACTGGATCAAACTGACACGGATGAATGAAAATCGCCTCCCCTACAAAGCTTACCTGATGCTACTTAATTTGGACGAGAAAGGTAAAAAGAAACATGGGTAACCAACATTCAATTAGTTTTGTTTCAGTTTGGATTTGGATATGTGTGGGAAAATCAAGGTGTAGAATCAGTTGACCATTTCATTAATTGTTTTAGACAACGACTGATAGATTGTTACTGGCAGATTGGAACAGTCGAATTTGTTAAAGTGAAAGATTTACAATGTACAGATCATTCAAACGAATCATACCCAAGAACTGTATTTTGCAATTGACACAAACAGACTTGTAAAGCAAGCGCTTTTTTAAATTCAGGTTTGGAGTGAGTAATATCAAACGACTCACTTCGATACAAAAAATAAGAGATTAAAATTTAAATTTTTCCCCCATGTGTAAAAAAAACCAGAAAAAACCTTTTTAGTTTGGTTGCCGCTCCTCAGTGCCCTTCGACTGATCTCTACCCTCAAATCTTAGAGACCAAACGTTTTTAGAAACATTTTAATGTCTTAAAAGAATCCAAAAAGAAAACAGGCTTTTTTCTTTACCTAGCTTTAAACGTAGGGATGAACTGTGAAGATAGATATGCTAAAAAAGAAACGATGAAAAGTGATCGTAGAACCCCGAGGTAATTTATAACTTTTTATGCCCTTGTTCTGAGCTGGTTTATGTTTTGCCTTTTTGTTAGTAAGATCTCTTTTGTTTCTTTTCTTTTTTCTTTTAAAATTCTTGACTTTTCATATTATTGTTCGGGGCCATTTGTTGAGGCCTAGATCTAACGAATAAACCTTTTATCTTTTCTTTTTTCTTCTCTCTCTCTCTCTCCCCCCTCTCCCCCTCCCCTCTCTCCCTCTCTCTCTCTCTCTCCACACACACACACAACACACCACACCAAACACACCACAAAAACAAACACACCACACCACACACACACACCAACACAACACACACCCCACACACACACACACACCACACAAAACCCCAACACACCACACACACCAAGGGGCTTTGCATTGAAAAGTTTTCTTATTTAGATGTAACGCTTACCCACAAAAATTAAAAGCAGGGCAGAGAGAGAGAGAGAGAGAGAAGAGAAGAAGAGGGGGAGAGAGAGAGAGAGAGGGAGAGAGGGAGGAGAGAAAGGAGAGAGAGGGGGAGAAAAAAATGAAGAGCACGCTGGATTCCGACCCAAATTAGAATATAGACTATTTTTTTTATTTGTATGCTTCACGGACAAAAAAAAAAAAACCAATTTGGGGGGTCCCCCAGCCAATTTGTTGGGACAAAAGTCCAAACGCAAACATTTCCAAAAGCCGGGCCCATGGTTCGGTGGGCCCAAAATTTAAGCTATGGAGAGGCTTCGCAGAGACGGTCGATCCCCCAGACGACAAAGCCGTTTTGACCGACGCCTCAGTCTAGCGAGAGATGTAGCGCGGGTCAGGATCTCTAGCCACTTTTGGGAAACCACGCATTTTTACTCAGACGTCGTGGCGCCTACCCAATCAGCAGCCATTTTACACTGACCATGCCCCCACACTTAAGCCACACGGCGCCAGTAAGTAAAAAAGGGGGAAAGGGTGAGTGTGGTGGGGGGTGAATCTGGCTAATAAATTTAAAAATGCCCAATTGACCCCACAGAGGTAAGGTGTGTAGGCGTGACTGTCAGTTTTGAACATCCAAGGGAATTTAGAGGGGGAAATTGGGGTGCGGGCGGTAAAAATACTGACCAAGGGTCTCGCCCTTTTCGGACAGTCGGAACGAAAAAAAGATGTGAGAGAGAGAAAGGCAAAAGGGGGGGGGGAAACGAACAGAAAACAAGGGGAGAGGTCTGAGTTTTCCGGGGAAAGAAGAGCAGAGAGATAGGGGAGGAGAAAAGAGAACCAATTGAGAGATTAGACGAGATAGTCTGGGGGAAGGACTTGGGAGAGATGTGGGAGAGTTGCTAACTAATGAAAGAAAAAAAAAAAAGAAAAAAAAAAAGAAAAAAAAACAACCATGTCCATTTGATAAGACAACGAAGAGAGAGAGAGAGAGGTCAATGCGTTAATGCGGAAGAAAAAAAGAAAAAGTCGATTTTGAAAGCACGTTCTATCCCTAACCGGGGGTTCGACCTATACCGGGCAGCGTCACTTCGCCAAGCAGAACCACAACCAACGCCAACGTCCCCCCTGCCAGGCGCCATCAGCCCAAAACCATCCCAGCTTTGTGTGTTGTGAAAGTGCGTGAAAAAAAAAAAGAAAAAAAAAAGAAAAGACAGGATTGTGAATATTAAGATCCCCTGGCCAGGAAAAGAGAAATCTTTTATCCCGGGTTAGTTTTTGTTTAGTAAATGTTTTGTAAATTCGGGAAAGGGAATGTTTTATTTTGTTTTTTTCTAGTTGATGTTTCGTTCTATGAACATATGTATAAAGTTAAGCTTTACTATGGTTTATGTGACGAATGCATTAATGAATGAGATCGAAAGCCAAGTGAGGTTTTTGGGGGCGTGCGCTAGTCCTTCCCAACATCCCCCGGGGGTTTTACATTTTTGCGAGCTTGCCAGAATTTTCGCCCATTATTAAAATTTGTTCAACTCTCGGGGAAAGCTGGGTGGGTTAAGTTTGTAATCCTAAAAAAGGGGGTTGTTTTACTTTTGGGCCCAAGATGTTAAATCTGGGCTTGGCATTGTTCCAAGATAGTTAATACTGGTTGGCATTTCACCCCCAGAACCATTTCGCACGATTGCCTAAATTCGCTCTAATTTTGGGTCAGGCGCAGGCTCTTAAAAAACAATTACGTTGCCCCCAAGCTAAATTACATTCATAGGACGGCTTTTAGTCAGGGCCGGGTAACCCCCAGTTTGGCTGTGTGTTAAAAAATCTGTTCAAAAAAAAAAAAAAAAAAGGATAAAAGGCGGAAGAAAAAAACCCCCCTATTGAACAACCGTGAGCGTCGCTCGTGAATTAGGTTACCGGGAGATGAGTTGCTGCTTTCGTTAAAAACCAAAAAAGAGGGAAAAAGAGATAACGCGCGGAAAGACGCCGCGTCGCTTGAAATAGCCGAGCGGGAAAAGGTAAAAAAGAGCAAAAATAGAAAAAATTAAGGATTCGGGCTATTGAATCGGCTAGGAGGAAACGAAAGAATGAAGCAGGAAACAAAAAAAAAGGGGAAGGCGGAAACGGAAAGTTTAAAAGGTTCAATTGAGTTGGGAAGTGAGAAAAAAAGGGGAGCCACCGAGGATGGTAGCTCACTTTCCAGTGACTCTGTCGCAGCTTTGCCCCCGCCCAAGTTCCAAAATTCTCTGAAAAAACCGATTCGATTGATGCATAAACGTGTTTCGAAACGTTTTGCGACCAGCAGGGTTGGCCTTCAGAAAAGGGGAAACATTTTGTGGGCGTTACTACGGTAAGGCTTAAAAATTTTTCATGCGTTACCAGCGAAAAACAGTCGTTTTGGTGCTGTAAGGGAGTCTTTAATGAGGTTTTTGCCTCACAAGGGGGGGTTGGGAAGAAATTTCGTTCACAAAATTCAAGCAGGTGAGCGTACCTCATTGGGGCACTCTAGATCACTATTTTGAGAATGGTTAGAGTTAGGGGTACGAAAAAGGAGTTCGCGGGTTTAAAAGAGCTATTATAAAAAAACAATTTTGTCGGGTTGGGGCCCCTGATTTAACCCAAACTTTGAAAAAAAGACCCCCCAAGCCAGGGGATTTTGTTAAATTCGGAGGGTTAAGGGGCAAACGTTTGGGCAGAAGGTCGGAGAAAAGGTGCTGGCCAGGTGAAAAGTGCAAGGAACCGGGGGATTTTTTTCTGAAAAGCTGCAAACCCAGTGGGGGGCAAAAGGGAAAGGGGCAAAAGGGACATTAGGGTTTCATTTGTCAAAAGGGGGACATGTGGCGAGGGATTGTCGCATGAGGCCAGAAGGCAGCAGCCTTGAAAAGGGTGGAAAAAGGGTCTCAAGGGAAAAAGACCTGATGGGCCAAAGGGAAAGTTGAAAGGGGGGGAGTGCAGCCTATGGGTCCGGACAGCTCAGTGTCAGGGATGGGGCACTAGGGTGGTGGTTGTTTTCCCCGGAAAAAAGGGTGGTGGCCCGCAAAGGGGGAAAAGTGTTCGAGAACGGTTGTTCATCGGGGTATCGAACAACGCTGGCGAGAAAGGGGGTTTGACGGGGAAACCAACCCACTCTAATCATGGGCCCTTAGGGGGTTTCCATTGCAAGATAGAAGACGACCCCCTTACTTTTTCCCGGCGAGTTGTCGCGTTGTGATGGAGAAACCCCCTTTAGTTTTTATCATTGGAAACATTCCGGGGCAAGGGGTCCCGGGGTCCGAGTTTTTTGACTGCTACAGGGCCAGTTCAAAAACGGAGCAAAAGGAGGGAAAAAGGGTTTATAAACCTTGTCGTTCCGGCAAGGAAGTCAGGCATAATGTGCGCCTGATGATTTAGGGCCGCAGGGAAAAACCCTTTGCTCGTGAAGTCTTGGGATTGGAAGAGGGGGAAAAACGGGGTTTAGGGAGGTGAACGAATTTCTTGGAAAGGCGGGTGTTGTACCGAGTGTTCACCAAGGGGGAAAACAGGAAAAAGGGCCACTCAGTTAGAGGTACCAGATTATCGGACACTGTCATGTCATGGGGGCCGAGTCGCTCTGCGGGGGCATCTCGGGACCAGCAAAACAGCTGACCCAAACTTTGAGACTTTCATTGGCCAGGGGCAATGCAGACATCAGCGTTTCTGATGTCATGTGACGTGGTCAAAGGTCAGCCACAAAAAGGGGTGAAGAGGAAGGGCCTCTTAAAAAAACCCCTTTAAAATTACACCCATTCGGGGGGGTTTTGACCGATTTTGGCCCTCCCCCCTGTTCCAAAGGGGCCAGGATGTGTTGACCTTGTGGACTACGCGACCAATACCAGAACGGTTGCTTTTAAAGGGGAAAATACCAACAGGCCTGAAGGGTGGTAGACTTCCTCGCGGGGTGTGCCAGCACAATTTCATGACAGGGGGGGGCACAGTTACCTCAGGCGGTAGGGGGGTCAACCGGTTGGGTCCACAGCTGCTCACTCCCCCATACCATCCACAAGCAATGGTTGGGGGGAAAGATTTAAAAGGTGTGTGAAGGGCATCTTAAAAAACTCTGGAGGAAAGGCCGCAGTTGGGACCCCTACATTCCAGCGGCACTGTTTGCCTCGGAAGCCCCTCAGGAAAGCAAGCTTTTCGCCATTTAGCTGCTGTATGGGGGGACAGTTCGGGGACCGGGGCATTCTCAAAAACTGGGCCCCCGGGAACAGGTCCGAAGAATTTAAAAAACCCATATCAGTATGTGGTGGGCTTTCGCAAAAAGGGCCGGGAAAACATGTAGGGCGCAAGGGGATTTGCGGGGCTGGGTCCCCCAGAAAAGCGATGACAGAAGGGAGGAAGCAATTCCTCAAGGGGGGATCAATCCGTTACTGCTTCCCCCGGATCACAACAGCTGGGCTTTTGGAAGGACCCTTTAAAATCATTGAAAAAGGGAGATCAGGAACCGAATCGATGTGAATGGGAAATCAAAAATTTTTCCCTGCAAAACTACCCGCAAATATTTTTTCGCGTGAGACCGCAATGGCGCAGCGCAATCATTGATGGAGGTGAAGGGGACCCGCGAAAAGGGGAGATTTTTTTGCCTGAGTTTTCCCGGGGAAGATCATACGGGGGGTGTCACTGTAGAAAAGGGTAGACAGTAGGAGAAAGGGGGAAGTTTTGTGGGCTCCCCAGAAAAAGAAAGGGCTCCCTGACGAAAACCAGGCGGGGCAAAATTAGAGACAGTAGGGGGAGTTGACATCACAAAACCCGTACATGTGAAAGCCCACCCCATCCCAATGCCACCAAGCATTTATCGAGGGGGGGTAAAAGATTTTTACCTTGGGGGATTGAACCCCAAACACATTATGCACCCCTCGTTTAGTAAAGGAAAAAGTCAGGTGGCATCGATTCGTGTCGACTATAGACGCTGCATGTCACAAGGTCGATGCAAGGTCATCCAAACATGAAGACCGTTCGCCCAGATCGCCCAAGCAAAAGCCGTATTTTACCAGGGGACTGAGCAAGGGTTACTGCAAATAGCCCGGTGAGGGCCAAAGAATCACAGCATTCTCCACCCTATGGGTTACCGTGGTGAGTACTCCCTTTTTGGGTGGTCAACGCACCTGCAGTCTTCCTCGGGTGAGGAAAAAATTTGACGGGATTGGAAGGTGTTGGAATTTATGGAACTTCTTAGCATCCGAACTGGGGAAGAGCATATGAGGCAGCTAGGAGCAGTTTTAGAGAGGTTGGAAAGCCCAACTCAAGCCAGAAACAAAGTGCCAGGTTTGGTTTTCCCAAACCCGGGGTTCCTAGGTTTTTTGCGGGGGCGACACAAAACCCGGAAAAAGGGAAAGGGGGGAGAAAAGATAATTCAGGGACCCAAAACCAAAACAGAAGTCAGGAGTCTGCTGGTTTTATTGGGGCATGGGGTTTGTCCCCAAAATTTTGCGCAATCACGAGTCCCCAGTTTTTGGCAAGGCAGGGAAAACCCGGGAGTGGTCGAATGGTCGACGCTGCGAACAAGCACTGCAGACGGTGCGGAAAAAACAGGTTCCCGTCCCACTTTTAAGCTACCAGATAGTCCAAACCTTTTTGTTGCGCGATCATGTGGTGGGATAGGGGCAGTATTGCTGAGGGGCATGAAGGTCGAGTTTCCTGTGAGATATGTAGCAGGAAGTTGACAATGTGAAAAGGGTAGCAACGGTGAGAAGGAGGTTTTGCTGTCTGTGGGGCCGTGCAAAAATTCCCAAAATACTTGTATGGGAAAAGTTCGTGATAGAGACAGTTCCCAACCCTCAAATCCTCAGGAGGGACAGCTGAAAAACAGCAGGGTTTTTTCCCTTGGGGAATGGCACGCAGCCCTACGTTCGGTCGTACATCCCAGGTCGACAGAAAGTCGGGCGACATTTAATCGGTAGTCTAGCAAGCTGCAACCCGAAAAAGGGCATCATATCCCCGGGGGCTTTGTTGACAAAATGTGTTGTTACAGTTTTGTTTAAAGGATATGGGTTATTTTCCCCGTTGGGTATGGCCATATTTCCTTTAGACTGTTATTTTTTCTTTGTGAGTTTTTTTCAGTAAAAGTAGTTACTGGAGCATTTCCCGCTTGTGTAGTAAAGCTTTTTTCAAAAAGTGAGGGGAGATTTCCCCATGAAAAAGTCAAAGGGTCTGATCATATTATATTGTGCTTTTCATAAGAATTGTGAAAAGAAGATGTGGAAAATCCGCAGGTAGGGGAATGGCATAAGTGCGCACAGAGGTCGTTATAAAATGAGTTGAAATAACGCAAGAGCGCACGTCAATGATAACTCATTGGAGTGGTATTCACTAATGATGTATTTTATAACTTATAAACCGTTGGTTGTAAAGTATTTCAAAAACTTTGCACGTGTAGCTGTGTGTCAGCAAATTCGGTTGTTGTTTTTTTGTACCGTTGTTTTGAGACAATGCGGAGCATGGTCTTTTGCAAGGGGGAAATTGTCACGGACAAACGAAAAAACAACCCAACTTGGGGAGTCGCCAGCCAATTTGTCTGGACATAAGTCCAAACGCAGACATCTTGGCGCCACGTAGACCGGGCCCATGGTTCGGATCCGGCCAATTAAGCTTAGTGGAGAGGCTTCGCAGAGACGGTACGATCCACCCAGACTGACTAAGCCGTTTTGACCGACGCCTCGATGTCTAGCGAGACGAGTCGTAGCGCCGGGCTCAGGATCATCTAGCCACTTTGTGGAACCAGCGTCATTGTTACTCAGACGTCGTGGCGCCTACCCAGACTCAGCTAGCCACTTTACACTGACCAGTGTCCACGACTTAAGCCACACGGCGCCAGTCAAGTAGGAAAGGGGGGAAGGTAGAGTGTGGTGGGGGGTGAAATCTGGCTAATCAATTAAATGACCAATTGACCACCACAGAGAGTAAGGTGTGTAGGCGTGACTGTCATGATTTGAACATCCAATGGAATTAGAGGGGGATAACTTCGGGTGTCAGGGCGGTAAAAATACTGACCAATGGTACTCGCCCTTTTCGGACAGATTGGAACGAATAAGAAAGATGTGAGAGAGAGAGAACGGCAGAACGAGGGGGAGAACGAACAGAGAGACAGAGAGAGAGAGGTCTGAGTGTAATCTCTGAGGAGAGAAGAGCAGAGAGATGAGGGGAGGAGAGAGAGAACCAAGTTGAGAGATTAGCACGAGATAGTCTGGAGAGGAAGGACTTAGGAGAGATGTGGAGAGAGTTGCTAACTAATGAAGAGAAAAAGAAAGAAGAAAAAAAAAAGAAAAGAAAAGCAACCATGTCCATTTGATAAGAGCAGACTAGAAGAGAGAGAGAGAGAGAGAGTGCAATGCGTTAATGCAGGAAGAAAGAAAGGAGAACAGATCGATGTTGATAGTCACTGTTCTATCCTAACCGGGGGTTCGACCTCATACCTGGCAGCGTCACTTCGCCAAGCAGAACCACAGACCAACGCCAACAGTCTCACCTGACCAGGCGCCATCAGACCAAAACCAGTGCCAGCAGTTGTGTCGTGTTTTGAAAGTGACAGTGAAAAGAAAAAGAAAAGAAAAGAAAAGACAGTGATTCGTGAATAGTTAAGATCACCTGGCCAGGTAAAGTAGAAATCTGTTTTATACCCGGGTTAGTTAATGATGTTTTAGATAAATGATTTTGTGAAGTTCAGGAAAGAGAGAATGTTTTATTTTGTTTGATTCCATATGCATTGATGTTTCGTTCTATGAACATGTGTAGTAAAGTTATAGACTTTACTAGTGGTTTGATGTGACGAATGCATGATATATGAATGAGATCGTAAGCAAGCTGTGAGTGTGTTTGGGCTGTGCGCTAGTCCTTCCTCCACTGACATCACCCGAGGTTGACAATGCCTTAGTAAAAAAATATTTATTAGCATATCGGAGAGAGGGAAACATGGAATTTAAATGTTACCTGGTGCTTCTGACTTATTTTTAATGCTTTTTGCTGATTATGTTATCCTCCTAGCAAATACACCTATTGGTTTGCATAATCAGACACTTTGAAATGGGAACTCTTGTGTGCTGTACGTTCAAAGCGTACAGCACAAGAGTCCCATCTCATTGCCAAAATTGATACGCAACAGCCCCAAGGCATCAAAATCCAACAGTAACACAAATATACATACCCACCACTTCAACAAGAGTCGGCATTATCTTCCACCAACACACACACACATACATACGCACATATACACACATATCACCATATCCCACACTACCCACTTCATACAGAAGTTGCAGTCACCCTCCATTCATTTTACTTTTTTTTTTTAATTGTATCTTTTTAAAATTTATTCTTTTTTCTTTTTTATTTCTTAAAAAATTTTTTTTTAAATATATTTTTCCGTACATTTTTTTTTTCAAACATTTTATTTCCTTCTTCAACATTAGCATTTGTTATATCACATCATCAGTCATGATCCATTCACAATGATTTGGGACAAGGATGAAATAATAACACATAATATAACCATAACTTTACATAAATAAAACTGAAGAAGAAGAAAAAAGCAAGCCCAGGCATCCACACACACACACACACACACACACACACACACACACACACACACACACACACACACACACACACACACGCGTGCGCGCGCGCGCGCACACACGCACGCACGCATTCTCGCACGCACGCACACACACACATAACACACACACACACACACACACACACACACACACACACACACACACACACACACACACACACAGAGTTCTATATGTCACAAATTTACAGACCAAGAGTTCTGGTTCGAAATCTTGCTAAACAAGATTCATGCCTCAAAATGGAGTGACTGAGGGTGGAAAACGAAGCAAAATATAGAAAGACCGCCAAGGACATAGACAAACAAAGTACAGGACAAGACACAACGCATTTTGACCTCTTGGGTCTTCTTCAGACAAAAACAAATAACATTTAGGACAGTAAAAACGAAGAACGAGAAACCACTTATCTTCTCATGTTTGTCGCACGACCAAAATGGCCGCCGGACAGAAACGAGGCCACCCTGGTGGAGATCATGGGAGAAGAAATAGTGAGCGGGGAAAGGGAAAGGGTGTGAAACAATAGGGTTTGTAGCTTTTTTTTTCTTTCTAGAATAGTATGATATATTAGTGACGGTAGTGATTATGATGGATTGACAATAGTGCTTAGTGGTAAAAAAATAAAAATGATCACTACTGAAGGACAGTGACAAGAAAGACGGACAGGCAAGTTCTAAGAAGCAAAAGGCATTGTCGAGTTCGCAACTGGATCTGTCTCCATATATTTGTCAAGAAGATATTATAGCAGCCCAAGAGGAGAAGGGAGAGAACTCGTGTAAGACGGACTGTAACGTTTCAGACACGGTTTTTCCCCCTGAACAGTCTCCGATCACCCTTGCAGATGTCATAGAGAAATTGTGCAAGATTGACAGAGAGGTTGCGAAATGACACTTACCGTTGACGAACTTCGTGGTGCCGTTTTTGAAGTTCGAAAGGAAAATAAAGAACTACGAAACGAGGTGACGGAAGTCAAAGAGAAGGGAAGAGGCTCTACGACAGCAACTGACCGAGGCAACATATCTGGCAGGGGTAGCTGATCGGCGAGCGGAGGACCTCTCAGCATACGTCAGGCGCAACAATATGCGTATCTACGGGGTCGCGGAGAGCCTAGTCCCAGCAGCAATGCGAGGACAAGGTGGTGCTAGCTCTCTTCCGAGACAAGCGGAGCCTGAACGTGAACCGGGACGACATCGAAGCTGTCCATCGGGTTGGTCAGAGATGATCCGGACCTTCTGCCTCTTCCAGTGATGTCAAGCCTAGAGGTATTGTCATTCGGTTTATTTTACGCCGTGACCGTGATACCGTTCTGTACACAAGAAAATGGCTGAAGGGCACAAAAGTAGTCTTCGTCGAAGATCTTACACCAAGGGCGTACTCTCTCACGTGTACAGTCAAAAGTGACACATCGGTGTGTGCACAGGCATGGACGAGAAATGGACAGGTCATTATGAAGACACACAGCGGAAAGATCGTCCATGTTCAGACCATTGCAGACCTTAGAAAACCAGATCAACGTGCTGTGTGGTCAAAACGCCAGTAGATTAAGCCGAGCCTAAACATAAACAGATAGCATACCTAGCCCGATCGCGGATGTATTTTTTTCATCTGTCGTTTTTGTCGTCTGCTAGACTTTCTAGAATCATTTATACCTACTCCTTACAAAGCCTAGCCTAGCACAGTCTAGATGTTTGTATAGATGTCATCTTCTTTCCAAAGCCGTACAATGACTTTTTTCTTTCTTAATCTTTTGGTTCATACTAATTCATTCTTCTTTGTTTTTTTTTCAATATTTTCCATCTGCAAATTTTGTACATGATCTTTTGAGCCTGAGATTGAGGACAATAAGAAGACGAACTTGGCCAAGTAACCTTGCACTATGCAAACTGAAAGCCTCAGCCAATGAGATGTCAGTGAACATTGAACTTTGATCTGGTAATCTGGACTGGTAATTTTGGTGCTGACTTGGAACTGTGTTGTACTTTACATCGTTGGTGGATATTTTTTGCGTTTGGAATTTCAACAGAATTCATTAAAATTTACTAATATGTCCTTAAACGTAACTTAATATTAGAATTGATAAATACTTAAAACTCAGCCTCTCAAAGATCGTTTAAAGGCTTTTTTCCCCTTTCTCTATGGTTGTTTGTTTACTCCACTTCCTGTTCCACTTTGTTTTTATAACGTGACTGAAGCAGTCTAGTGGCTAACTCTGCTGTGTTGTTGCGTCTTGATCTTGATCTTGATCTTTTACGCTGCTACATCCAGTAGTCTGACATTATCTAGTTGATTTTTAAAGGCGTTTAATACCATAACTTGACTTAGGTGTGTTTCTGTGGCTGGCACTGACATCGGCTCTGGACATCAGCGTCCGAGCTTGATTTCGGATGCATGCGTGCACAGACTGGTCCTCGGTTTGTGCTCTCGTTCGAGGGAGTAGGACAATCGGGGTAATTTGTTTCTAGCATCTTTCTTTTGCTTTGACTAATTCTTGTCTGAAATGAGTGAGTTTTTTGTCTGATACAAAGTAGGCTCAGTTGCAAAATGTGGTGTGAAGGCAGTAGACTCGGATAATAGCGTGTCAATATGTTGTAAGTATTCCTTTTGTTACTTTGTTGTACTTGTGTTGATGTTTGTTGAGTGTGTGTTGTGTGTGTGCTGTGAAGCTGAAAGTTGTGGAGGAATAGCAATGGAGGGATGTTTTGTGAAGACCAGTCATGGAAATGATGTGATTCTCTTTTTCAAGGTCTTGACCGTACATTGAGCTTTTATCTGGCTAAAAGGAAACCAAGTTTGTGTGTACTGGGAGCCTTGAGGATGACAAACTTTTCAAACATCCCCAAAACAATCGTTACAATGTCTCCCAATGATGATCATTTTATTTCTGCTGTTGGTTGAAACTGAGTTACTATGAAGGTATGATACATTTGTTGCATGTACTCCACCTTTTGGTGGACTTCGAAGGCTTTAATGCCTTAATTGACACTGCTGATTATTGGTTTGTTGTAACTGTAATCGATCCGTCAAAATATCTACAGTGTTTCTTTTCTAATAATATTTCACTTTTACTTCCGAAATGGCGTTGACCAAAGATTCCTTTAAAATGTGTACGTACAATTGTAATGGGCTTAATAACCCTTGGAAAAGAAAAGATGATTTTGATTTTCTTCGAAAGAAAGAAGCCCATGTCTTCAAGAAACTCACATGACTCTTCAGAATGAAAACTTTATTAGAACCAGTTGAGGCTACAATGTTTGGCTCAGTGGGTCAGAAACCAATAGAAATAGTGTTGCTGTTTTATTCAATAATAACTTTGATGTTATCAGAGACCAAGAGGGATGCTATGTCATCAAGAATCTTGAAATCCTCGAGACAAAGTTAACTTTGGTCAACCAATATGGGCCCAGCAGTGGTGATAACCCTGATTAAAAAAAAAGAATTTCAGAACTTATTGAAAACATTGGGAACGAGCGTGTCATTGTTGCAGGGGATTGGAATTGTTTTTTCAATGTGGAACTTGATGTTTGTGATTACGCTAGTACATAGAGGCGTCCAAGAACACGGAGAAAGATAAATGATATTATGACCCAACACATGGCGCGAATTTAACTCTGTTAAACAAGCAAGGCTCGACTACTTTCTGATAAGCGATCAACTTTCAGCAAAAGTCAGTGATATCCATGTTAGACCTGGGTATAGATCTGATCATTGAAAAGGAAGAATTTAAACGAGATAGACCCTTCTGGAAATTCAGTAATAGCTTACTAAAAGATAAAAAGTATATTCAAGAAATCAAGACAGTCATAACTGATGTTAAGAAACAAAACAATATGCAGTGCCTGCTTATGACTTCGAATTAGTCTCTCATCTGAAGACTTGGCCTTTCAGATTGGTGACCAGCACTTCTTTGAAACACTTCTAGTTGAAATAAGAGGGAAAACTATATCATACTCTATTTTTAAAAAGAAAGAAGATAATAAGCGTGAAGTTGATCTTGAAAAAAGAATTAGTCAGCTGGAATCAAATCTCCAGGGAGAAGTAGAAGGTATTGCCCTACTGGATGATCTCAAAGTAGAATTACAAGAATTAAGAGACAAAAGAATTCAAGGCATGGCTGTTAGATCCAAGGCTCACTGGGTCTGTAAAGGAGAAAAGGTTAATAGATATTTCTGTAATATGGAAAATAGAAACTATCTAGACAAAACTTTACCTTATCTAGAAAAAAAAATGATAGAAACATTTTAACTGACCAAGAAGGCATCTTGAAAGAAGTACAGATTTATTATGAAGAATTATATTCCGCCCCCTCCCCCCCCCCCCACCAAACTGTAACAAATTTAAACATAGACCGTGTTAATTCTCTTGAAGCTCCAGCATTGACAGATAAGGATACTGAGAGCATCGAGCATCCATTGTCTAATGTCATCCACGGCCATTCCGTTTCACACGAAATGTTTGCGGATGATACTCAGCTGCTCCATTCCTCTGTCATCGATGACTACTCACCCCTTGTTTCTACTCTTCAATCTTGTACTTCTGATATCGAGACCTGGATGTCAGCAAATAAGCTTAAATTAAACTGTGAGAAGACTGAAGCCATCCGTTTTTCAAAGCGGTCACATCATGGCCCTGATCCGATCCCTTCTTCTTTGACATTAGGTTCCAGCACTATTGAATTTTCAAACACTGTTCGTGACCTTGGTGTTCTCCTTGATAGTGACCTCTCAATGAAACAGCATGTCACAAAAACTTGTCAGTTAGCTTACATGGAACTTAAACGAATTGCTGCTATTCGACCCTATCTCACTGAAGACGCCACAAAAACTCTCGTTTCATCATACATCCTTTCAAGGCTAGATTACTGCAACTGTGTTCTCCTTGGCTGTCCCTCAACTGTCATCCAACCCCTCCAACGTGTACAGAACTCTGCAGCCCGTCTCATTTGCAAATCTCCTAGGACCCAACCCTGCAGCCCTCTCCTGAAAAAGTTGCACTGGCTCCCAGTTGAAGAAAGAATTAAATACAAATGTTGTTGTCTCTGCTTCAAGATTTTCACTGGCGATGCCCCTGCCTATCTTTCCGATCTCCTTCAAGTATATGTCCCATCACGAACGCTCCGCTCCTCCACCGACACCAGGACCTTCAGCTTTCCCAGTTACCGTCCCCATCGTAAACAGCATGGCGAACGAGCTTTCTCATACGCAGCTCCCAAACTCTGGAATAAACTCCCCTATGACTTAAGACATTCTCAAACCTTTTCTTCCTTCAAAACCTCCCTGAAAACCCACCTTTTCAAACAATACTAAGAAGACAGTCATTACCAGATAGTTGATTGACTCTTGTTGTTTCTGTGGATCGCTTAGTATTTTGTGCTTGTTGCGGCTGTTGTGTATTTGTGTGTCTGTGCGTGAGAGTGTGTGTGCGCGTGGGAGATAATGGGAGAGAGCCTTTGTTTTTCATTTCTGAGCCGTTTTTCAATGCATTTTTTTACATTTAGCAATTGTATTTTTTCTGCCTTTGTAAAGCGCCTTGTGCCGTGGAAGGCGCTATATAAATCCCCATTATTATTATTATTATTATTATTATTATTATTATTATCGAGGGACTGGTCACCCTTCGGGAAGCAGCCATCGCACTAAAATATAAGAAAAAATTCAAAAGCCCAGGTCGAGATGGATTTACAGTAGAACTCTATAAATTTTTCTTTTCTGATTTAGATACATTTCTTGTGCGTTTTACTAATGAAGGATTAAGACAGGCCAGTTACCTGTTACTCAACGCCAGTGCACTATTATTTGCATTCCAAAAGACGGCAAGCCAAAGCAATTCATTAAAAACTGGCGTCCCATTTCCCTTCTAAACGTAGCATATAAGATAGCCTCTGCATGTATTGCTAACTGATAAAAGCGTTTTACGCAACATTATACATGAAAGCCAACAGGGCTTCCTAAAAGGCCGCTACATAGGAGAAAACATTTGTGTAATCTATGACTCATTAATATACGCAGAAAAAGAAAAAAAATTCCTAGTCTATTATTTGTTATTGATTTTGAAAAAGCGTTCGATAGTGTATCTTGGACCTTTTTACAGAAATGTTTACGATTTTTCAAATTTAGCCCTCATGTGATAAGATAGATAAGCACTTTGTATACAAATATTTCGATATGTGTGTTGGTCAGTGTTCCTCTTGGTCCTCCATAAAAAGAGGAGTAAGACAAGGTGACCCAGCCTCACCTTACCTTTATCTCATTTGTGCTAGAATTCTGTCAATCATGATGCGTATATCAAAGGGTTAACCATCAACGGTAGAGAGGCTCTGATTTCTCAGTTTGGTGATGATACTACTCTATGTCTGGATGGAAATGAAAGATCATTCATCGAAGCCGTGTCGGCCTTAACTAGCTTTTTAAGAATGTCTGGGCTAACGATAGATTTTGTATAAAAGTCAAGTAGTATGGCTTGGACGAAGAAAAAACTGTGGGATTCAGTACATGAGAGACATAAACTTCATTTGGGACCCCGGAATATTTAAAATTCTATGAATCAAGTTCTCAACAGATACCAACTATGTAGTTAGACTTAATTATGAAGACAAAGTCAATGCCATGAAAAGAATGATGAATCATTGGAAAGAAAACGTCAACTAACTCGTTTTGGAAAAATAACAGTAATCAAAACACTACTATTTTCAAAAATTGTGCATCTCTTGATTAAAATATCAGACCCCACTGACAACTTCCTAATTTCCTTAGAAAAAGAGCTTTATACCTTTCTTTGGAATGAAAAAACAAACAAAATAAAATAACAAAAAAGTCTATAGTGTGTAAAGAATATAGTAAAGGTGGTTTAAGAATGCTTAATATTAGATCGATTTTGTCAGCGATGAAAATTAGTTGGTTGAAAAGACTGATGGAGGAATTCGCTTGGAAAGAGTTCACTATTAATACGATACCAGATTACAAATGTTACAAAACTTCGGCATTGAATATGCAAACAATGTACAACAAAGAGTTGATAATCCTTTCTGGAAGCATATACTAAAGCATTATAAGAAAATAGCTGCAAAGTCTTGTCCACACTCAGTGGATGAATTCATGTCTTAATGTATTCACTGTAATCCCAATATTCTAAGAGGAAGAAAACCTGTGCTTCTACAAGAATGGTCTGACCTTGACATTTTTTTTCCATTAAAGGTCTACTTTAGAGATTTTCGATAATTTGTTAAAAACAGGTCTACATGTCATATAACTACAGTATGGTATTCATTTTTCAAAAAAATTCGCCGGAAGAATTTAATAGATAAAAAACGACTTTTGCACACCTGTTCAAACCCCGCGCGGTAGACCGAAAACCGTGACGTCACTTGATGGACTGGCCGTCAGCCGCGACCTACACAACAAGCCAACGCCAAGTGAAAGCAACATGAGTTGCGATCCCCCACAGCCTAAAAAGTCACGAGGGGGTGGCAGATATTGTGCTGTAGGCGAGTGCAGCAGCTCAGCAGGAGACGGATATTCTTTGCACACATTTCCATCTGATCCAGATACTCGAAAGAAGTGGATTCGGTTCGTGCAACCATGCCGGGCAGCTAAAGTTCTTTTTATCACGTCAGTTCCAGCTGGACCGCGGAAACGAGCTATTCCGACAATTGCCGAACCCGTTCGAATGGCTCAAAAACTTCGTCTGCATTGTGCGCGTATACTTTGAAGGCGGAGTGGTAAGCTCGTACAGATGAGTACGATAGTCGCACGTTTATTCTGTTCTTATCTATGGACAGATCACACTTGTTAAACTGAATGAACACGTTAAGGCTTGAGGAAGGAGAATCTCCGCTCGCCGTCCACGCGTGATCGCATCAAGAAGTCAGTCGGTAGCCTCCCTCGAGACTTCGGTAAAGTCCGTACGCCTTCGGAATGTTGTGTTCGGGCGTCCAGCTGGAACTGAACTGACGTGGTAAAAAGAACTTAGCGTTCAAAATGATAAGGTACAGGCCTTGCAGAAACATCCCCAGAGTCACATTGGCTGTCGCAATCATAGTCACTGCTTTTACATGATAAATTAAATACCGAGCGAGATGTGCAAGAACCATCAGAATCGCTTTCTGTCGCCGTCACTGTCCATCATGTGACGTCACATCCAAGAGCAGTTAAGCCATGCCAAGATTTAGTTGATTACCTCCCGTTTTCTTGATTACAGGTGAAAATGCCCACTTTCGCGGATCGATTTCGTGTGATCGGGAGCGAATCGGATGTTTATTTTACCAGTTTAGCAAACATTTCATATTTCTGCATAAGCTGACCAATTATCGAAAACCTCTAAAGTAGACCTTTAAACAACTAATCAATGATCATGATAACTTGATGAACCATAATGAGTTATATAACAAGTATCCAGATACAAGAACTAATTCCTTACATACGCAGGCATCCTGAATGCGAATAGATCTTATGATAGAAAGCTTAACATAACATTAACAAGCAGATAAAATGCATAGACAACAAAGTATGGGTCTATATTAAAAAGGCAACAAAATTTTACAAAATATATTAAATGATCATAATGTTGACCCAACTTGTGTACCAAAATGGAACAGTGACTTTGATAATTTAAACTGGGAACACTTTTTCTCTCACTGTTACCAAACATCTTTTGATTCACAGTTAAGATGGTTCCAAATCAGACTTATACATAGGCTCCTTCCAACACAAAGATATTTATTTCTACGAAATATTACACACAAGGTGGTAGAAGCAATCAAGCCCAGCTGAAGACAGGCAGAAAATGGAAAGTTCAAGAGGCGATGGATTCTGCAAAAGAAAGTCTCAAGATCAGAGAAATAACAGGACACTCACAGATCAACAGACAAGGACTGGGGTGACCAAAACTGAATGGTGGTCAAAGGCCAAAGGAAAAGCCAAAAGAGACATGATGATTCAGGGGATGAGAAAAGAAGAAGACCAAAAAAGACTCCAAAAAGCAGTCCAGCAGAGCCAGCAAGGGCAATGGACAACTGGGAGAATGCACTCCAAAGAAGTCTAACTTGGAATGACATTTGGCACATGGCCCCTCTCAGGATCAGCTTCATTCTCAGATCTGCATATGACCTTCTGCCCTCAAATGCAAACCTGGTGAAGTGGGGGAAAACAGACGATCCTGCATGCCCCCTCTGCCATAAAAAACAAACAGTGGAGCATGTTCCAAGCTCATGTAAAGTAGCCCTGGCTCAAGGAAGGTACACATGGAGGCACAACCAAGTGCTCAAAGAAATTTTACAAGTAGTCTGGGCTAGTACCAACCTCACAAAAGGGAGAATCAGGACTCCAAAAGCACCCGCAACATTCTTCACGGCAGGAGGCAGCAAATCATGGCCAAGAACAACAGTGCCACTCGAAACATGCAGGCAGAGTCTGCTGGATGGGGCAGATGACTGGGAGTGCACTGCAGACCTCCCAGAATGGAAGAGTCACCCAGAGATCATCAGCAAGATTGGCATGAGACCAGACATAGTAGTCCACTCTAAGTCAACCAAGCAGCTGATCATGATCGAGCTCACGGTGCCATATGAGAACAGAATGGAGGCAGCTCAAATCTACAAGACTGAAAAGTATGCTGATCTGGCAAACAGCCTGAGGAGAGAAGGCTATCAGGTCAAAGTCCTCACTGCAGAAATTGGAGCTAGGGGATTTGTAGGAACGTCTGCATACAGCCTCATGAAACAGCTCTCAGTTGCAGGGAAAGAAAAAACCAGAGCCCTGAAAGCAATGGCAGAAGCGGCAGAGAGGTGTTCAAGCTGGATCTGGTCAAGGAGGAACAAAAGTGAACTTCATAAGGCTTAATTTCCCTACAAATATCAGGTGTCCCTGTGGCTCAGTGGTTAAAGCGCGAGTCATTAAGTAGAAAATGAGCATGTCCAGAGGTCATGGGTTCGAATCCCAGCCATGGCTCGTCCCAAGATGGGGAAAAAAAGGGGCAGCAGAGGGACATCCGGAGTCATGAACCGGGTGTGGCCCAACCCCCCTAGAGTGTCAGGAGATAAGGGCCGAAACACTTGCTTGAAGGGGGCTTCTCTTCTGAGGACTCTCTGCTGCCACGCTCTCCACGAGTTTCTTTCTACTTAGGATATGCCTCTATTTAGTACCCATTTAGAGATTTGAATTGTATAAATGCACAATTTCGTTGTCTCCGTTGGCGGTGCCTTTTGAGTGTCCTTGGGAACTTTCGAGTAACTATTTCGGCCCACGGTTAGTATGGTGGGGTGACTACCATCAGGAGACTGCCATCCTGTCTCTGCCACCTATTTCAGTGTATGAAGATTGTTGCAGCTCCTTTCCTCTAGCTGCCCATTCTGCCCCTATACCAGTAAATATGTGACATATAGAACTCTGTGTGTGTGTGTGTGTGTGTGTGTGTGTGTGTGTGTGTGTGTGTGTGAGAGAGAGAGAGAGAGAGAGAGAGAGAGAGAGAGGAGAGAGAGAGAGAGGAGAGAGAGAGAGAGAGAGAGAGAGTGTACAACCATGAGTTAATCCTGAAAATAAATTGGTTTCAGTCAGTCAGTCAGTGTGTGTGTGTGTGTGTGTGTGTGTGTGTGTGTGTGTGTGTGTGTGTGTGTGTGTGTGTGAATGTACTGACTGTGCATTTCTCTGTCTCCCCCCCCCCTCCTCTCGCATCCCAGTGAACCCTTCCTCCCACTTCTCACCCAGTCTCTCTTCCATCACCCTTCCCCCCTCCGACTGCATTCGCCATCCCGCTGTCTCTTCTCTTTTCTTTTTCTCTCCCATGAAGAACCCCTGCACTTTTCTAACTGTTTTGAAATGCAAACTGCTGTTCTACATAGGCACAATTTGCACTGGCTCAAGCTGTATACGAGAATGATTTTCACATTAAGTTTGTTATAAGTCTATATCTGTACTTTATAATATAAAACACAAGCCCACAAATTTTCCTATGGGGGAAAAAAGATGATTTTCAGGCTCATATCACAAAGATAATTTTTTAAAGGGGTGGTTTTTTTGGAACAAATTAACCAAAAATATCACTTCTGAAGAAAAGTTCCCATTTAGCATAGTAAGAGAAATTAACGAATAAGAGCAGTTCCCAAAAAAATTTTTGATAGCTGTCCCCCCGTATGAATATTGATTTTAAAAATACGTTTGAGTTTGTGTCTGAATTGCGAAAGCGAGACAACTATCATTGAAGTGGCTTCACTGTACTCCCATTAACCATGAACAAACTGCTTTAATATCAATCTGAGCAAGAAAAATGTGTAACAGATGGAACGACTCTTTGTCACATCCTTTTTCTTTCACTTGGGGGTGATTCCGGAACTTTCAGAGTTTTAAACTGACATAATAAAAAGTGACTTTTTAGGGGGGACTTCAAATTGACCTTTTTTAATTGAAAATTTAGTTACATAACACGAATATAATCTTTTACAGCACATCAAATACGCTCTTTCCAGTCTGTATTTTTTAGACCATACTGTGTTTAAAATTCAGCAAAAAGTTGTGGGCAAGTGCTTCAACAGCCAATGCCAGTTGAATGCAGACAATAATTGCAAATGGGCTGTTGCATGCTATCACAGAGCTAATATAAGTGCTTTCAAAGAACTCACAGACTCAGCCTAAGTAGGCAGGTGCCATGAAACTGTTCTGTTGAGGTGGAAATTGATTGTAGGTTTTTTTTTATGTGGGCATTATTTTATCAAAAAAGTCAGAGAAAAAGTTGTGTACCAGGCTGCACACCAAAGATTAATGCCCATGGACGTACTTAGGGAGTTGAGTATCAAAAAACGGGTGCAATTAGATTGTTTTGAGAACTTTTTGTTCGTCTTGAAGCAAATTCTCCTCATTTTCTTCACATGGTAATCAGGGACAAGCCAGGTGATTCCAACCAACAAATTAAAATCAAAGGAATGGGACTATTTGGATGCCTTCGAGCTGGCGCAAAGATGGGGTCACGGGTGAGTGCAAAGGCCTGAAATGTGCGTCAACTAAAAGGAAAGGTCATGTATTTGAATTTTATTTGTGATTCATGGGTGAACATTTCCTAAAACAGAGGAAATATTTTGATGGGCTATTGCCCCTTTTGATCAATTAACAGTTCAACATTAAATGCTGGCTCAAATTTATGGTAGTCTCAAAACGCTTACATGAATTGTGTTTAAGTGCAAAATCCTAATGGTGATGGTGGCCTGTCTGTGATGGTTTTCTTCAAGCCTTCGTCATTCTTATTTTTTCCTTGGTGTAAGCTTTGAGAATGATTGCGCCCGTATTGAAAACAGCTGTGCCAACTTTTACAATTGTTCTTGGTCTGAGCCAGTTTTTTGTCTGCTTGTCTTGCATGGATTGGCAACTTTTTTCCAAATCTCAGGGTTCCCCGATGGGACTTGGTTTGCCACGATTTCAGGTTTTTGATTTTGCCCAAGTTTTTCTTTCAGCCTTTCATCATTGTCCTTCTTCTCAAAGCGCTAGCCTGAAACCTCACTAGGGAGATGGTAACCCTTCTAACGTTCGCTCTTTTTCATCCGGTGCATTTTCTAGGTTTTTCCCACGAATCCACATCAGAGGATGAAATGGATATAACATCATCATCATTACGATGATTTCCCTTCTGACTCAACTGCCCATTTCTCTCTGCTTCTGTATCCTCTCTCTTTTCATCCTAAAAGGCTTCTTATCTGTTTCAAAATATGTACCAGATCCTAAGTTAAGAGAGACAGAGCGCGACCCGTGGCGCCATTTATGCTGTAATCAGGGACGTGGTTGTTCCCACTTTTCCGGCTCTTTCTTTGTCTTTAAAAGACCCTCTATACAATGCAGATAGTCTCTCTTCAAAACGGGCGTCACTTCAAAATTTTATCCTATTTCTTTTCCTTTCCTCCATTCCACCTGTCTGAAGGGTGTAATCAAATGAACCCTCCATTTTCTTTCATTGATTTGGGGACTTTTTTTTCTCTCTCTCTCCCTCTTTCTCTCTCTCTCTCCCTCTCTCTTTTCTCCTCCCCCTCTCTCTCTCTCCCCCTCTCTCTCTCCTCTTCTCTCTCCTCTCTGTCTCTCTCAACATACCCAGCGGCACTGGGATCCTTATTTTGTGCAAAACTCAATTGTTTTAATTTCCCCACTGATATGAACGAATGGCAATTAATTTTGACTTTTCGAGGACTGTGACCCACTTCCATGACGTCTACATTTTACAGACCCCCTAGAATAGGACAGGGTGTCACCTGGAGGCAGAGCACTTTTCAGAATTAATAACAAATCATCATATATAAAACGAGCAACCATTTGTTGAGTCATCGTCCATATTGCAGTGTTTTGTGCCTGGTGAATTAGAATGTACAGACGATTTTCTACATGGTATTCTTCAATCCATAAACACTTTGCTCAGAAATGTTCCACCAGATGTAGTTTTTGAGTATTTTTCATCAGATCTATGGTTTGGTACAAAAAAAGAAGACTGATAAATAATTTGTAGCATAAAATGTGTTTAAATAAGATTTTTATAACATCCAGATAGGGAATGAACTTTGATGACTTGGATGTGGCTCCTTGAGGTCGGCTGGGCGAGAAGCGTCACGAACGGAGCTAAACATTTGTAAAGCATCAAGTCCCTTGTCTGACTGGAAGAAAAGTCTCCCGTGGAAGAGACATGTGCTCACTCGGCGAGAGAAACTAACATAAACCATTGAAAGAAAAGATGGGAAGGGCAGCAGCACTGTTTTTCCAAGAGAAGAGTTCGCAGAAAAAACAGCTGTTTTCCCCTGTTGCTTGAGATCTGTGTTATCTGTTCTCAGACTGCAAGCCTGATAGTCCTAAATCTGGTTACTGTTGAAAAGATTTCTTATGTGTATAGCATCTGATTGGTTGGAATCATAGGCGCTTGAAAGCTGAGCAGTTCCCTACAAAGCTCCACGTTGAAATTTCTTGTGATTGTTTTTAACACAATCCTTTTTGTGTGTGAAATTCAAGTGTGTTGGGTTTCTATGGAGATAGTTTCAACTGGTGTATACTTCGTTTTGAATTCTTTCTAATTTAAGAAGATTGCTCTTGGACAGTACTGTAAGCACTAAATCATAATCAATCACCTGGCATTGCGTTCATGGCAAACAAGCCCTTTTTGCATTTAAGAACAAAATTCTCAACATGCTTTCTAAAAGTCAGCACTCTGTCAAACCCTATACCCAAAAAGCATAAGTTGACAGTTGATTCAAACTGGTATTCCACTGAAGGAAATTGGTGAGGGTAATTGTCCTGATATCTTGTTGTTGAGAGTGCAGACCAATGTCTGGACTTTTGTAGGATTGATGGACGATCCAGTTTCTTTACACCACTGAGTAACGTTGTTCAACTCTGCTGAAGTGCTTTCATTCTTTATTGAGCATTCTTTGATGTTTTGTAGTTCAGACCATCATCTGCTCGTGTAAACACTCGAGCAATTCCGTTTCTATTGAAGTTTATAAGCTCTTAAGTGCAAACATTGAATTAAACAGGAGAGAGGGGAGAACCTTGAGATAATCCTAAAGAAAGTTTATGAGATTAAAATCTCAAATCGTAGGGTGACGGTTTGCGCCTGATGTGCAGATGCACTTCATCGTGTAGGTGTCCTGCTGACTCGATAGTCAAGGAGCAGCTCCATGAGAAGCGAGAACTGGACTTAGTTGTAATCATCGTCCAGATCTATTGCAACTGCTGATGTTTCTTTCTTTGTTTTGAATCCTTAGTATTCTTTGTACGCGAATGCGGCCGCATTTTCCCCATCTACTTTTACCTGTTGTGTAGCCTCCTTGACTGGGTGTGGGTAGGGGGGGGGGGGGGGGGGGGAGGGGATTTGTTGACTTTGAAGATCTCATGTGAGTTTTCTTGCCATGATTCGTTCCATGAATTTTCCAACTATATTTTGCATAGTGAGTATGCGGTAGCCATTTCGCCAATTTTCCTGGCTTTGGTAAAGCTTTCAGGTAACTGTGTGTTCAGTCTTCTGAGACATAGCCTATATCAAAACTGTCCTGATTGAGACTGAAGAGATGGGTTCTGTCCTCATCTGAGAACTGTTTCATATCTGGATACCGTACTTTGTCTGGACCTGGACCACTATCCTTAGTGCATCTAGTTATTGCGTCATCCAGTTCAGGTGCTGTAATGTCATAATCAATGCTAGTCTGAGCTGGGTATAATATATATATTTTATATATATATATATATATATATATATATATATATATATATATATATATATATAAGCTACACACAAAAAGTTAAGGATCACTTTCACAAACATTCATAACTGTCAAAATAGGTAAGTCAATGCGTTGAAGTTTGGCCAACATTTAATTCCATTCTTTAGTGATAACGATACACAATTGCCTTCAATCTCGAGCAATCGTTTGGTGTATACATTTGATTAAAGTGGGTACGTATCCAAATTTGATTTCCCAAAGTCATTGAAATCACAAGACAGGGCATACTGATGCTTCCAAAAGCTCAGTAATGCGTGTAACCACCATGGCTGTTCTGGCACTCGACGCAGCGAGTCCTCATCGAGTTGACCAGGTTGGTGAAGATCCTCTGTGGAAGCGCCTGCCACTCAGCCTGCAGCATCTGGTAGAGGTGTTGGGCATCCCTGGGAGGGGGGTGGCTCCTCACTTTGCGATCCAGCTCATCCCAGAGGTTCTCAAGCGGGTTGAGATCGGGACTGCATGCTGGCCACTCCATTCTGTTGACTCCAGACTGCTGCAGGAAGTCGTTGACCACCCTTGCGCTGTGGGGGCGAGCGTTGTCATCCTGGTAGACAGCCCTCGGTCCCATCTGCTGCAGTGTAGGCACAGCCAGCGGTCGAAGGATCTCATCCCGGTATCGGATGCCAGTCAGGTTACCCTGTACATGATACAAGGGTGTTCTGTGGTGAAGGCTGAAGGCCCCCCAGACCATTACAGAACCTCCACCAAAGGCCACCTTTTCTTGGACAGTGGCGTCAATAAAGCGTTGTGCTGGGCGCCTCCAGACCCTCAGTCGGCCGTCGTTGTGGTGAAGGGTGAAGCGTGATTCATCACTGAACAGGACCCGGGACCATTGCTGACGTGTCCACCTCACGTGACGTGCGCAGAAGGCGCGGCGTGCTTCCCTATGGGCTGGAGTTAAGCGTGGCCGTACTGCTGGGCGACGAGAACGGAGATTAAACCCATGTAGGCGGTTCCGTATGGTCTGCTGGCTGATGTTTGATGTTAGTAGCCACCCTGAACTGCCTTTGAATGATGCTGGAAGAGGCTGTTCTTGTCTGCAGGGCTTGTCGTTCAATGAGACGATCGTCACGTGGGGTTGTCTTCTTCGGTCGACAAGATCTGCGTCTTTCATGGACAATCCCAGTGGCTGTGAAGCGTTGAATCAGTCGGACAATGACCGAGATGGACACATGAAGTCGCTTGGCCACTTCTCGCTTGGGAACACCATCTTGGAACCATGCAACAGCTCGTCCCCTATCCAACTCGCTTAATTTTCGTCGTGGAGGCATTGTCAGATCAGGCCTACTACTGGTGGAATGTCTTCTTATAAAGCCAAGCGAGCGACAGCATCTCACACATAAACAGCAGTGCTTGCACGTGCATAATGGTTTTTCCATCTGGCAAGTGCAATGTGTTCAGGCAGAACGGTCCAAAACAAGGTCATTTTTCGCAAGTTTCCGCTTTTTCGTTTGCGGCCCAGCTCAGTAGTAGAGAATCCCGTGCAATTTTCGCACTAACACAACATCGCCCACTTACAGCTGAACAAGAATTCATGACAATTTGGCTGGACTAAGAAATAAATAACAGTAGCGAACTGAGCTTATTACGCACCTGTTTTCACATACCGATCCTTAACTTTTTGTGCGTAGTGTATGTATATATTTGTTTTATAAATAACATTAAAGCACACGTAACTGTGAATGGGAAAATGTCCCAAAGTTTTCCAGAAAAGAGAGGGTGTGGTCAAGATGACTCTGTATCACCATCTCTATTTGAATGATCTGAAGAACTAGTAGCATGCAAAAATAAGAGAAGATGAGAAAATAAAAGAATGAAAATATCAGACACAGAGTTCAAGATCAGTCAGTTTGCAGCCACTACATCTTTCATTCTGAAGGAGAGAGAAAATCTTAGTGTCACGGTTCACCCGGTTAAGGGTGACCAACGACGAGGCGCATGGGAAGAGGGAGAACCCACAAGTACCTGACCTCAAGCACACAAATCAAACACCAGGCAAGAGATAGACAAACCACAACATTTATTCACACAAAGCAGATATTGATGAGAGATGAAGAGATGGGGCCCTAACTAACTGGATAGAACAGTGATGATACTAAATCCCCCACCTTAGCCCAATACAGCACCAAGGAGGACCTAATCACCCACCTACCCCACACTACTGAAGCCCACGGGGAAAAGGGGAATGTGGACAATGACAACCACATGGGGAAAAAAAGCGACAGTCTTAAAATCTATTTAAAAAACAACAACAACAACAACAACAACAAACAAACAAACAACCAATGGCCTGTCAAAGGAAAACAAAGCAAAACAAAACAAAACCTCAAAGAAAACATCCCAAACAGTTCATTTCTCTGGTACATTTCTGTCCGCTTCTGTCCTGTTCTGTCTTTCTTGGGCTACCTTGAGTCTAGTACCCCCACCCACAAACCCTCAACTCACGCACGCCCCTCACTGCAGTCGCCTCATGATGTCAGGACAGGCGAGGAAGTGCCGACATCACAATCGGGACCTCCCAGGTCCCAGGGCAGCAGGCTGTGTTATTGTCTCGGCTAACAGGAGGAAGGTTAGGGCATGGATGAACAGGAGGTGAAGCAGACGAAGACCCGGGGAAAGGCAGAAGGAGAAGGGAAAGGGAAGTGCAAAACCACTCGTGCCAAAGGAGGACAAAGACGACAGGTCACCACGTCTGGGAAGAGGAAAAGGCCATGTAGACCCCCACCCAGGAAGATGTTGCCCCCAGTCTGACCCTCCTGTCTTCTATCCCTCTCCAGTCTTCCTTTCCAAGGCCCTCCTCCGTCTTCTTCTCAAGGTCTTTTCCGTCCTCTTCTCAGGGTCTTCTCGTTTCTTCTTCCTTTGGTCCTCCAGATGAAAAGATGATGTGTGTGTGTGTGTGTGTGTGGGGGGGGGGGGGGGGGGGGGGTGAAAACAAAAGGATGGTGATGATAGATAATCTCCAACAAGACGACGAATCTGCTCCAGTAGGCTGACTGCCCACTCCAGTTAATATCTAGAATACAGGGACGAGGCCCTCTCAAACAAAATGATCCATGAAAAGAAAATCAGATGACTCGCGGATCACTCCCCAATTCCAGAGTACCAAACCTCACCAAAACCCCAACTTTTTTGCCCACCTCCCAACAGTGACTTTGGCAAGCCAGAAGACTGGGTGAACGAAAATGAACGAAACTCACGTGCAAAGACAGTGCACAGCGAGGGCTGGGGTGAAATGGCAAGTGACTGCCCGAAATCAGTCGAGCAGTGTTTGCCCCAAAATTTGGTCCCTCCTGAAAAATGGGTATATAGGCAAAAGTAATAGGACAAATTCTCATCAAAAGGGGTAGAAAAGAAAGGTCACACTTGGCGCGTGACACTTAGGAAAAACTTTTTGACTCATTTGAAGAGTCTGAGGATATCTCAGAGCTGAACCTAATTTCGAAAAAACTTGCAATGTATTGTCAAGACAGAAGGACTCGAAGATAGTATGCCCGGTAGAAAAAACGCATGACATGGAACCCCTCAAAATTCTAAATTCTTGGAATCTGGTTTACAAATGATCTATCAAAACTAACAAAATTAAATGCATCAGATTAATTCACGGAAGTGAAATCATTGTTTTAAATTGGGTCAAAACGGATGTACACCCCACTTCGTAAGGTCGCAGTATTAATATCTCTTATCTTATCAAAACTTGCATACTTATGGTTATTACTCCCAAACCCTCCTGACAACGATTAAAAAAAACTGCAAAGCTTGTGGTTTAAATTTGTCTGGAACAGAAAGCCACACAAAATTAAACGAAAGTATGTGATTCACTGTATTGAAAATGACGGTATAGAATTACCAAACATACATGCTTTTATGCAAGCAATAAAATTGTCCTGGATTAAAACATTGATCTGAATAGTTCAAAAGGGAAGTTATTGAGTAACAATATGTCCAGAAGTTAATAGTATAAAATGCTCCCGATCAAAGAAATTCACCATAGTAAGTGTAACCAGTTTTGGAGAGAGAAAAAACGTGTCCCAGTCCCATGACAATCTGAACAATACTACGGCTTCAGAAAGTAACGGGAGATTGCAGCACAACCAACATTTCTAATGATAAATTCAAATTTTACAATTCTTACTTCTGTTTCGAAACATGGGTAGAGAAAGACATATTCTGTGTGGGGGATATGATGGATGAAAATGGAAGTTTTCTGAGCTATTGAGCTATTGCTACAAATTTGGAACACGTGTGATTTATCCTCAATATTCAGACTGTTTCCACTCAATAAAAGATTATGCTAGACAAAGAAACGTAAGATTTAACAATCTGAAAAATGAAAACCGCAGATCTTTAAAAGTTTAATACTATATCCGCCAAACGAATCACAACACAAAGCACGACGCGGATCGACCTCTTAGGTCTTCTTCAGGCAACATAAGCAACACTCAGGACAACAAAAATGAAGAACGAGCAATCAGTTATCTCGTCAAATTCGGCGTTAATTGTGCGTTGAAAACAGCAAGGTATTGATAATTTTAACAAGTGTTTGTAAAAGATCGGAGGTTTGCGAAATCAAGCTGCATACTATATTGGGAAACTGTATTGAAAAATGTCAGGCAATAAAAGAATTAAAGTTTAGCTGAAAGCTGAAAATTTGTCATTGAACTTTTGTATCAAATATTACATTGAAAGGGACTGTTGATGTGGAATGTGTTTGAAGAGGAAATGGAACCTTCATTGCGAGGGGAAAAGAGGGGGATTCGGTATTTTAAAAGGAGCAGTTATCCCCATTAGACAAGGACCGTGAATATCATCATTTGCGAATATTACTAGTGCACTAGCAACGACTACATCTCTTCTTACTGACAATTTAAGTGCTTATTGCAAGATACTTTGACTTCGACATGTACGTCTATGAGACTTTGTGGTCTACGCTAAACAGTTTGTGAGACGTTTTCGAAGTTGTTTTTTTGTTGTTGTTTTGTTGTTGTTTTTTGTTTGTTTGTTTGTCTTTTAAAGTGGACGATGAACATGAACAGCACAATTGTAGGTTTGGGGAAAGAGAGTTGGTTTGAACATGTCGATCAGAAGATATGGCAGAAAATATTGGTACAGCCACATTCACGAGCCCAAGTAAGTATATCGCTGAGGTATTGTGTGGTCAGATCATTGCGTACAGCATGTTAACTTAGAGTCAATGTGAGACTGCCACTTCAGTTCCTGGTCCACTGTCACTCCCATGACTTGGTGTTTTATGCGCTTAATCTAAGGTGTTACCACCAGTGGCTAGACCGACATTTAGAGTCGCTGTTTGTGTTTTTGTCTAGAAGTGATTGTCATGTTTTAAATTCTCTGAGAATGAACTATTACGGAATTATAATTACGCCATTCTGATAAATCATTTAAACCTTGCTGTAGTCTGTCGGTAGGTCAACTTCATCTGAATGGAGGGCAGCGTCATTGGCAGAAAGATCATACTTGACAATTGGTTGTGAAATTGATTGTGGGAAACCATTGATGAACAAAAAGAAAAGAAACAGGCCTAAGACAGAGTCTTGGGTACTCCAGATTTCATAATATTAGTAGGTGAGAAGCTGCTGTTGCTCTTGACAAATTGCGTTCTGTTGGTAAGACAGGATTTAAGAATGATGAGAGAGAGAGAGAGAGAGAGAGAGAGAGAGAGAGAGACGTTACATCCTTGGCACATGTGACGTTGGAGATGTTAATCCAATCATGACTGTAAACGGATGACGTCTCCACAGAAGATGAAGGATAGCCTTCACGTTATCATCTGGTTTCAAACTGGCCAACCCCGCTCCTTGTCTCTCGCACAATTTATTGGCTTTGTATTGTGTTAGTCCTGTCTGGTGTAGAAGAATGTAGCACTTGCCACCTGCTTCGAAACCTTCCTAGAGTGAAATAGAACATAACTGGACAACGTGTAATAGAATAGCATGCTGAATGTAACAGATAAGAATATAACTCAATGGAATAACATGAAATATCATAAACGCATAACAACATAGTTAGCTGAACCACGGTGTTTCAGCATTTGAGAACATAATGATACAGTCTAAGGACTTTCATGTTACAAACAATATTAATGATCTTTTTCGTTGATGAAAGCCATAAGCTGAGGGACCGACTCCTAGACATTTCTTGATTCAGTTTTATAAAGGTGTACATATTTTTCCATTTTCTTTAGGGGGAATCACACAGCTACTGCCAGACATTGTCAACCATCGAGATTAAAAGTTCCAGATATCGGATTTCTGACCTAATATTTTCCTTTCAGACCGTTGACAAGTGAGTGAGTGAGTGTGTGTGTGTGTGTGTGTGTGTGTGTGTGTGTGTGTGTGTGTGTGTGTGTGTGTGTGTGTGGGTGTGTGTGCTTGTGTGTGTGTGTGTGTGTGTGTGTGTGTGTGTGTGTGTGTGTGTGTGTGTGTGCATGTGTGTGTTTCTGTGTGTGTGTGTGTGTGTGTGTGTGTGTGTGTGTGTGTGTGTGTGTGTGTGTGTGTGTGTGTGTGTGTGTATGTATGCCACACACACACACACACACACACACACACACACACACACACACACACACACACACACACACACACACACACACACAAACAGATACACGCACGTACGCAGGTACTCAAGCACACACACACACACACACACACACACACACACACACACACACACACACACACACACACACACACACACACACACACACACACACAGAAACACACACGTATGCAGGTACTCACACACATTCACACACGCCCCCCCCCCCCCTCCACACACACACACACACACACACACACACACACACACACACACACACACACACACACACACACACACACACACACACACACACACACACACACAGCCGTTAAATGTAAAGGAATACAACCAAAATAACTGCTTGTTCACATACGGGCACGTGCACGCGCGCGCGCACACACACACACATGTACGCCTGGAGCAGACACACACACAGACACACGCACGCACGCACACACGCACGCACGCACGCACGCACGCACGCACGCACGCTCGCACGCACACACACACACACTGATAATTTCCAAAAAGCTTAGTATTTTTCTAGCTTTGTTCCGAAAGCACTGAATGTGAAAGTTCCACGTTAATTTAGATGTTAAGTATACTCCTAAAAATTCAACTAAATGCTTTAGTCAAGTGTGACTGCATCCATTTTAAAAGAGGGAAATCGCTTGTATCGGCGCCATTGTTAAATAACACCATATATGTTTTCTCACAAGAAAACATTAGACCATTCTGAAACATGTATCTACCAAGACCGTCTAATTCATTTTGGTAAAGTTTTCTGTAGTAATTAAGTGTTTTTTAGGCCAATTTTTCCTTATTGAAGTATTCATCCATATGCACTGATCGCACAGCTATGATATTTTTGCTTATATGTTCTGGAAGATCACAGAGTAAAATGTTAAACAACATTGGAGCTATCACAGAACCTTGTGGAATTCCCATATGTAATGATTTAAATTCAGAGTGCGTATTTTCTACTTTAACTTGCAGCTTTCTGTCTTGAACAAATTCTCTGATATAATAATAAAGATTGCCAAATAGACCTAAGTTTTATATTTTGAATAACAATCTGGCATGCCAGACACTATCGAAAGTTCTTTTAACATAAAAAATGGAGCATAAACGCTTTTTTGTTTTGCAAATTGTTTTTGTAATTTGTGTGGTTATTTTCATTATATGATCGATGACTGATCTTCCTTTTCGAAAACGGCTTGATTGTGTGGTATTACGTCATATTTATCACTATAATATATCAATATATTTAGAACTATTTTCTCCATTAGTTTTGAGACATGAGAGGTTAAAGCTATCAGTTGATAACTACTTACATTTGTTGCAGATTTGCCTTGTTTTAACATGGGAATTAATACTGACTGCCTCCATATTCCTGGTATAATACCCTCTGACCAAATGTGTTGAAATATTGTTTGCAAAAAAATTTATGAAATTATTTGGCAAGTGTTTCAACATAGAATTTGAAATTGCGTCTAACCCTACAGATGATGTATTGTTAGTAATGAAAAATAACATTATTCACCTCATGTATTGTAAGAGGTGCATTGACAAAAAGATCACTATTTGCATGTGGCTCATCATAGGGATGTTTCTTTCTTCCTGTTTTCGAAGCTGTCTACATTCTGGTGAAAGACTTTCCATTCGCATTGTCCTTGAGAATATATCAGCAAATGCTTCAGCCTTTTCCGCTGAAGTTGGAAATTTGTTATTATCCAGTTTAATGGGACATTGAGGAAGATTTAACCCATGTTTCATTCATGTCCCGAAATTTTTTCTCCACTTTCTGAAAATCTTTATGCTGAGAAACCTCTATGTCACAGAAGGATTACCAATATAAACGTTTCGCTTTGGCTACAACTCTGTTAGAATATGCGTTGGCTCCCTTCATTTCTTCGTGTGCCTTTTCTATCCTATAAGAATGTGCACTTGAATCATTCCACATTTGATGTTTTTCTTCTTTTATTTTACTTTTTCAGACTCAATTTTAAAGTATTCTTTATATTTCTATTTTTTTTCAATTCACGGCTTCTTCGCAATCTTTTGTCCACCACACATTTCCAGCATAATTTCTTTTTCTGTTAATTCTACATTTAGGAATAGTTTTATTTGCGGCAGAGAGAATAACTTCACAGAATTTACTATATAAAACATTTATATCTTCTTCTTTGTCAAAAATATCGTCCACATCAACGTGAGAAAGCAGAGATGAAAATTTCTTCCAGTCTGCGACTTTATAATTGTATTTGGGTATTTGTCTTCTGGAAACTTTGATATTTCAGAATTTTTATTTAATTCAATCTTTAGTGGAAAGTGAGCACTTCCAAGAGTGTCTTGACATGTTTGCCAGATGCAGCCAAACGCCAATTGTGTAGAAATCAAGGACAAGTCAATGGCACTTGCTCTATGGGTAGAAATATCTGGTATTCGGGTGATGCTGCCAAGAGAACAGTAAAATGTTCATTCTAGCTCAACCGCCCTCAACCAGTTTCGGGCGGTTAAGCTAGAATAAACATTTTACTGTTCTCTGACAAGTAAGACTTCAACAACGAATTAAAAATGATAATCCATCACACATTTTCTTTCAATAACCAAAAAAATAACGATTATCTACAAACAAACATACTGTGTAGGATTGTCTGTTTTCATACTAATTTACTAAACTTTTCAGATTTTAGTTTTTGCTTAATCCTGCGTTTTTCCTGATTATTTTCAATAACATCATTTTCTCGCATACATTCATCAAATGAGTTTCTGTCTTTCATGTGAAATAAAACTACAGTCTTTAACTGTTCTCTAAAGTCTTTTAAAACGGTGTTATATTTCTGACATAAAATCCACACACTTATCCCAGCATGTCTTCCACTGAAAGCCAGTTTTGACAAAGTGTTTCTCTTTTAACTATGTCTTTTTCTGCCGAACAGTCATCTATAATAATTAGTGTCTGCGTTCCTTCAAGCAGTCTATAAAAGTGTTCTAAACACTCACTCAGTTTATCGCTAGGATCAACTAAAAATATGTCATCATCTGTCCATATAAGCCTTCTATCATGATATGCTTTGTTCCATTTAAGTGACGGTGAGGAAAGACCCACTGACCACAGGGAAAGTCCTGTTGACAGTGGAAAGACTACAACTTTGGATTCTCTCTTGAGGGCACATAAGACCGTATGGCGAAAGCTTGGCTGTGTCTGGAGTGGCACTGTCTTCATCTGTCCGTGGGCAGGGGTGGTTGGGTCTGTGGGGTGTGCTCGGCAGCTGGAGGGTGGTGTTTTTCGCCGGTGGGCTCTGCAGTCATGAAATACGGGCTGGTACACCCATGGGGATGCTACTTTGAGGCTGTTATCAGCTGCATCCTGTAGTCTAATTTACCTCTGTTCAGGAGCAGTTATGTCCCTTGATATCTTAATGGAGTGTCCTGTGCGTGCCTGTACCCATCGTCAACACAGCGCAGGCCTCCAAGGGTGGTACAGGACTGCTCTAAAGGCGGGCGAAGACAGTGCTTCTCTGGGTCCTCCCCAGCACCTTCGGGTGTTTCTTTTTCTTTTTTTTTTTTTTTTTTTTTCTTCAAGTCTTTTAAAACGGTGTTATATTTCTGACATAAAATCCACACACTTATCCCAGCATGTCTTCCACTGAAAGCCAGTTTTGACAAAGTGTTTCTCTTTTTAACTATGTCTTTTTCTGCCGAACAGTCATCTATAATAAATAGTGTCTGCATTCCTTCAAGCAGTCTATAAAAGTGTTCTAAACACTCACTCAGTTTATCGCTAGGATCAACTAAAAATATGTCATCATCTGTCCATATAAGCCTTCTATCATGATATGCTTTGTTCCATTTAAGTGTTGGACAGAAATTACTATATAATCAAAATTATAGCGATAAACTGTTTGTAATAGATCGAGGACAAATATTGTTTTTCCGCAACCAGTCTGCCCACAAATCAATGAACAATGAGGGGATTTTATCATAAAGTTTAACATCTGCATTGACGCCAAAGTCGTCTGTTCCATAGTTTTATAACATAATTTAATTTAATCCAGTTATTATGTTTATCATACTCTCCGTCAAAACTTGTTCAGTATAATAAAACCCTATGAGGCCTAAATGTGTAAGATTAATCCAATTCAGTTCTGTAAGATTGTTTCTATTTAAGCTAATATTGATTTTGTTGCTTGTTGTTATGACCTTAATATCCTCACCATTGTGAAGAACGACGATGGTAACTTTAAGTTTTTCAACATCTAAGTTTTGCCAGCTAATTAGAATTCCTTTTAAAAGGACGTCACTGACGCCCACAGCTCCATTCCTTTCCTCATCTTTTAAGACAGAAATTTCAAATATCATTGTGAACGTGTCTCCTAATTTCATTTGTGGAAAGAACTGTAATTTTGTAGAAGCGTCCTTTAAAACCGTTTCTCTTCTGTGGAGGATGTACTGTTTATTCCCATACGGCGTTATTTCAATCTCTTTTCGACTATTGTCCTCTGGCATAAGACTTACATGTAAAGGGCCAGAGTTGAATGCTTTTCTGAAACTTTTTTGACGGCTAAAAAATGTAAATGGGCTTATGAATTCAAATTTTATGTCCCATTCTAAATATGGTTTCAAGTGCCATTTGAGGTCAGGTTTTCGAACTATTTTATATTCATACTGGCCAACATTATTTGCTTCTAGATTGCGCAGTTGTTCTAGTTTAGGACACTTTTTGTTGTCGCCAACCTCTTTGCGTTTATAATCACCATCTTTAGTGTACTCAAAACCATACAAAGCGCCTATCTCACCGTTCTGTTCAAAGTCCGCAACGTCTGCAAGGTCTTTTAATTCTAAGGTTATACACCTTACAGGCGCTAATGTAACTCCTGATTCTTCTGGCCCACGCGACATTATTTTTTAGTAACGTATTATTTTATTTCCAGAACAATGTGTATGTTATCACGTTTTACGACTTTCCTGTTTTGTCTGTGATTTTTATATTAAATGATCCGACCTTTCCACAAGCTATTTTTTAAACTGTAAATTAGGGAATTGTATAATTTCATAATCGCAATATGCAGCTTTCCTGATGGAAGAGCTCTTAAGACAGTTGAGGGCCTTCCATCATATACGTTTTCATCAGTGCTCAGCTCATCTAAATGAACATAGAGTAATGAATGTAATGCAAGATTGAGCGGACTTTCCCCTCATAAGTAGTTTTGTTTGGTGTAAACTCTAAATCTATGATTGTCAGCTGCAAAGCCTAACATTTTAGCTAGCTCTTTATCAAAATAGTAACCTACTTCTTCTTCAGGCTTGAATGTTAACATTGTTTTTAGATTTGCATTGTTAAGTTTGAGAGTAATGTCTAAGTTACTCATTGCTTCTTTTAGTGAGCAAAACCCGTAATAACCATCAGGTATTGTTAACTGACTAACTTTGGTCCCTGTTTTATCAACTTTTAGAATCTTATTATTCTTCTTGGATTTAGTAATATTAAACCATACGACTTTGTAGAATATTTCATGGAGTGCAACCCTTCGGGCTCCGCATTCATTATCAATAGCATACTCTAAAAACGAAGGGCGGTCTTGAGTTGTTATTGTTACAAACATTTTTTAAACGAAATAAAAATGAGTGCATTCAAATATACTGATGCAAAATATTCTGTTGGGCCGCACTACAATCTTAAAAATATAACAACTGATACTCTTGTCATTTCTGTGACCCAGACTGACACCTTTCAAGTAAAGGTGAGTACGCCATTAAACAGATACCTTAACCCCCCTATTAAAAAAGACTACATCGCGAAAGTGTGGTACAGTCATCCGATGCAGTTTTATCAGAACCAGTTAAACTTTGCTGTGTTTTGTGCATCAACTGGGTGTGGAGTATCGTATGCTGATCACTTAAATCATCCTGATCCTTTGGTGAGGTCAGTGTATAGATTTCATTTTTATTACACCTTCAGACGTATTTTGACTGAACTGCAAGCACCATTACCAAATGACAAACCGTTTAATCCATTCAACAACAGAATAGACATGAAGGCTTTGAAAGGATCTGTAACAAATTCAATATTAATGTTAAGACAGACTTTAGACAAAAGTTGGACCGCAATCATGGCTTAGGCACCCCTTATTTTTGGGCCGTGCACAGAAAGTATAACTATGACTGGAATCCTCCTTACACATCTTTCTCTTCAGGCACAGCTGTTCACCTAGGGTCCATAGAGCAAGAGCATAAAACAGCATGGACAACATTTATCTTAGACGCTTCTAAGGGCCTAACTAAAGCAGGAATAGAACGAATAAACGACTCTGTTCGTACTTACGTTTGGTGTTTGCTAGGTTCGCAAGCACAAACAAGATCGAACATAACAGATCCTTCTACTGGCTTTGACGCGCAAAAAACAGTACTTGGCAAATTTAGAGGACGCCATTAATTCTACAGTCGATTTGCCTTCGAGTATTAAAAGGTACCAAAATGTTTTACAATTCGCAAGATCGAAAGTAGACTTTGCTGTTGGCACTGGTTTATACGTGCTACCTTCTGACCTCAGACTCCAGGTAGGAACAATAATAAACTACAATAATGAAATCCTTGTGGCAGGCAATGAACAGAAAGTCGGAAAAAACGAAATAAATTCTGAGCCAGTAATATTGCAAGCAGTAAACAAACAAGATGACCCCCAAGAATAAGTCATCCAATCCCGTGGCCCAAAGCCCAAAGGCCGTTGAAGAACACGAAGTCCAAAAAAAATAATAGCCATGAATATGAAAAGACAGCACTTGTTATTGGATTAACTGGCCTAGGATTACTTGGTCTTTATCTTACTAAAAAGTAACCCAACTATTAAGAGAACTAATGTCCATAAGTTCTCGGCCATAAAGCCAACTACTTTGCTTGCAGTAGACAAAAGCCAGCTAACAACACCCCCTAATATACCTGGTAAAGCGTCCATGGCTTTACTGGCTAATTTTTTTAATAAGCCCGCAAGATGATCAAGCTGTTTTTTTTTACCCATGATTTATCAGGTGGTGATGGAGGGGATGGTGGTGGAGGTAAATGAACTTTGACCACCACCACCCGTAATAGCCATCACCAGTGTACTTATTGCAAATCCTAAGGCCGTTATAACGCTTGCTAATGTGACACCTTGCTCTCTAAACAGTGTTCTTATTCTTTTGCTAGTGTTGTGTCTTCATATAAAATTTTTTGGATAGTTTCTCTTATTTGATCACTTGAGTTCGTAATTGTTCTTGGTTAGTATACGCCTTTTTAGTCTTGCTGATCTTTCTTGTTTAAGATCTTTTAGTCTTTGGGTTATTCTTTCTTTAACACCAGGCCCTAAGTTGGCGTCATCAGCCTCAACGAGTTTTTCTTTTTCTCTTTTTATATCCTCATCTATTTCACCCAGTTTTGCTAAATTGTTTGTTAATTCGCCTCTGATGCTTCTCACAGTACGATCAAGGGCCTCTAATTCTCGCGTGGGTATCGGGGAGTCGTGTATAGTTTTTAATGCTGTTTCTTCTGAAAAACTGGTTTCTGCTTCTATTGCATTTATTATTTCATCTGCTGATTGATTTAAAACTTGAAGTTCCATGTTTTGTATTTGGTTATCTGTTGGGAGTTCTTGTAGTGTATTTTGAAGTTTAGCAACTGTGTCCCTATCTAATTTTGGTGGTTTAGGAATGCCAAGGCGATTTTGTTCGCTCACACTGAGTCTTTGTCTAATTGTACCCACAGCTAAAAACTTTAATGGGTCTCGTTTAGTTGTAAGCGGAACACGTTCCCCTTGATCGTTTTTAAAATACAAATGGCCATCATCATCTTTTACAAAATCATTAGGGTCTAAAACTTCAGGAGGTTCTAGGCCTAAACTTTTGTAAAATTCTCTGGCCGTAATTTCTGTTAATTCACTCCGTATTGAGAGCGCTGAGCGATGCTGTATCAAAGGAGTCATTTCACTCATGTCGTCTCCAGGATCAAAAAACATCAAAATTTCTTCATCTTAATGCCTCCCATGTTTTTAAATAATTAACTTTTTTATTTTGTTTTATAAAAAAATTCACAAGCATATGGCTCGATTCTTGACCCGCATAGAAGACTGAAAGAGCCCTTAGCGTGAAGGGAAATAAGCGGAATATTACTGTTCCAATAATCCATCTACTATTGATGCAGATCAAATTCTTACTGAAAATTTTCCCAGACCTAGGAGCGGATGAGTGATTGTGCCAGGCTCTGCGCGTCTTACTTTCAAAATAGGACTCGCTTCAACAACAGACCTAAACAGGACAGTTGTACAGAATCGGGGGCGGGCAATCGTTAAAAAATTTCTATAAAACTTGGGGGGGAAGAAATATTTTCTTTACACAAGCAGACATATTTTTAATCTATTTGTTTATAGGCTAACTGAGAATGAAAGGGCTGATTTGCGTTTAAAGGAAAATCGAAAATGATGATGCACTAAAACATAGAAAGGCGCCGCAGATGCTGAAGCCGGTAACAGGCCTGAAGCTGTAAATTTTGCGTATGGAAATCGCTTTTCCATTCCCTTAGATTTTGAGTTTTTAAAAAGCGCATGGGGCCATACTTTCAAGGAGCATTAAAAGACAGTTGTCATATGAACTAACTTTAATGAATCAAACGCGTTATCAGATCATCAGACACCGGAGCAAAGTACAGCATTCTGACATCTCGTTAGAGTTTGACGTTGTTAGCAACCCTAAATTTAGCAAGGCTGGTTGAGCAACAATATCAGTCAAAATTAGAAATATATTACGAAAAGAGTGATTTATCATACAACATATCCCAGAAGCAAGGCCGACAATATATGGAATTTTAGTTTTAGTGCCGCAGCAAGATCGCTTAAAGGTATTTTATTGCTGTGTGAAGATGAGAACCATTCAAAAAGGAAGTGAAAAGTTTATTAATCCAAAAAATAACAAAAAGTGCAATGTACAATTGAGGGTAGTCCTAACCAAATCTACGCTAGCGGGCTTAAACCTTATCAGCATTTTGATGAAATAAGAAACTGTTTGGAGGCGGGAGGTGTAGAAATCCAACATAGACCTTGTGTCTAAAGATCTACATCTTCATGGATGTTAGACTTGATGTTTATTTAACAACAAAATAGGGTTTATGGATTGACTTAAGGTAAACAGAGGATAATCAGTTGCATGAATGGAAGGGGAGAAACGGTTAAAGACGGAATAAACATTCAAATTGATAAAGAAAAAGAAGGCAATAAACCAGTTAAGTACATTTGTTTTTAATATATGATCCGCAGCTGAAATTCAAGATAACAGATTAAAAGGATAAAAATATTAAATTATTTTTTTATTTTTTAAAAAAGCATGTCTGTTCAGGTTTTTTCCAAATGTGCCTACAGCACCGGAGTCGCCAAGAGAAGATAGTAAAACCCCCCGACATAAAAACCTTCAGATTGACAAACATTACACAAATGCGGCAAGTACTAGAGCAAGACCTTTCAAATACAGAAAAACCCAAACGAAGGTATTTGTTTGCCTTTTAATGCTGTTAATATGGTAATACTGGAAATCAACTATAAGTGCTCTATCAGCAGGGACAAGTGTTGGTCTTTAGCAACAGGCATGGTGCACCCGCACTTTACCTCTAGGCGGTTTGTCTTTAACTCTTGGCCTGTGTTCATTTAGCTGTAAGTGCTGCTAGCAAAAAATTAAAAACTAAACTCCAAAAGCACACAGCAATGGTTCAACTAATAACAGCTAAACTTAGTTCGTTCAACTGACAATAAATAAAGCGCTAGCTGACTCGAACATCACGGATGAAGAATTTAGTCGTTTACAGGCTGATTTTGGGGACTACAAAGACAAAAGTTTGATCTTCAAAAAAAGGCAAGGACAACTTTTTCTCAACAGCCAGACACCGAGCAGATAAAAAAAGAAATGTTTAAAAAAAGTAAACGATACATTAAACCTGTTCTAAACAGCTCGCATTAACAACATCAAAGGGCGTTTATACTTTAGTTATGAGTCCAAGCACAAAAAATCCGTTGATATTAAATTCTGTTTAAAGACGACTTTGGGAGTCGATGTATTTTTTTTTTGATTTAAAAAAAATGTGTTATGTTAAAAAACACACATCATTGGCTAAGATATATGAAGGACCAGACGAATTTTTTTGAAGGAATGCTTAAGGGAGAGCGTTTGTCAAAAGCTTAAATGATTTTGATTTAGAAGTCATTGATCCAGAAAAACGTACAGGCAAGCGTTGTACATGCAATTTCTCAAGTTCCAAGTAAACTAACAAAGCCCCCGCAGTTAAAGTAAGGGTTAGCGTTTTAATCGACATATAACAATAAATGAAGAACATCTAGAAGTCTGGGTCTCAAACTAAACAACAGACTATTCCCTTTCTCATAATGATTTAAACACCCGGTTGGGCAGACCAACTACTTACACATTTTGATGGGCCGCTGAAGAATCCAAAATGAGGGGCTCTGGTTGGTCAGAGGGCGAAGTCCTAGAGATCAGATTAAAACAGGCTAAGTATGAGCCGATGTTGGCAAGGCTTCATTCCGCTGCCCCCAGCATTGGTAGCGAAAAAAGCAGTTATAAACATAAAGAATACAGACAACAAATGTTTCATGTGGTGTGTTTCTCGCAAGGCTGCATCACGTCCGCAAAAACGCAGACAGAGTGTCTAACTATTGGAATTACATCAATGATCTTAAACTTCAATGGAATTTTCTTTCCTGTTAGTGTAGATCAAATTGATCAGTTTTGAAGAACAAAACAAACCAATAACTGTTAATATCTACACATGGGATGAGGAAACAAATCTACAGCCCATTAAAGTGTCTAAGAACAGCCCAAACGATTGGCGAACCAGGCAAAAATCATGTTGACTTACTACTGATGTTTTAAACCGGCAGGGCTACCACATTAAACGCATTGATACGAACAATGAGTAGATATTGGACATACTACAAAAAATCATGGCAAACAAAATTCTGTAAAAAATGTTTAACAAAATTCCATCCGTTAAAGCCGCGAACGAACATAAGAAACATTGTATCAGCCCAGTTGACTGTAATACAGAACTAATTACGCCCCCACCTGGGGTCTAAAGTTAGTTTTGAGAAATGGAAACGGATGCAAATTACTCCAAATGTTTTACGCAGACTTTGAATCGCTCATTGTTCCTTATGAAGGGCCCACCCCACAGAGACTTCCAAAAACACCTTAGTGAGTAATCACAATTTGTCCTATGCTTTTATCATTGTCAGGTCGGATGGCGCCCATTCAAAGCCAGAATTGTATAGAGGACCCGATGCTGCAGAATACTTCTTAGAACGCATGCAGCAAGTGCGTAATGACTGTTCTAATAATCTAAACTTATTGAAATCATAATGACGCCTGAAGACCAACAACAGTATAAATCAGCCCACCCTTGGGTTGGATTTGTGGGTTTTGAACTAATGTCTAACAGTGAGGAAGCAAATCCCACAGTAAGAGACCATGATCACATTAGTGGAAAGTTCAGAGGGGCAGCACACAGTAAATGCAATCTTCAACTAAAGTTTGAACCAAAGACATGGAAGCTGCCTATATTCTTTTACAACTTGCAAGGTTTACGACTCTCATCTTATAATGCAAGCAGTAAACAAAGTCTTTAGGGTTCATGCATTGCACAGTCATCAGAAAGGTACATGTGTTTCACTTTAAATAACAGTCTTTTTATGACTCTATGCAGCACATGAGGGTTCGTTAGAGCACTAGCTATGTCCTTAAAGTCCTGGCCCCAAAAACGGAAGAATATTTTGACCCACAAAATCGTTTTGAAAGGGTGTTTCCCTTAGAATACATGAACAGTTGGGAAAGGTTGAAGAAGATCACTTCCTCCTAAAGATGCGTTCCCTTTTTAGTCTTAGAGGAAAGGGCATCAGTGACTCCGATTACCAGCAGCTCAAGATGCGTGGCAGAAGTTAGAGTGTAAACAATGGGGGACTATCATGATTCGTACTTGATGGCTGATACATGTTTGTTGGCGACGTCTTGAAAATTACAGAAAGACCTGCATGAAACATTATAGCCTGGATCCCCCGCCTTACATTTCTGCGCCCCGGGATGAGTTGGGATGCTTTCTTAAAGTTTACTAGAGTACAGATTGATTTATTGTCTGATTTTCCAATGTTTTAGATGATTGAAAACGGATTGCGTGGAGGAATTAGTATGGCGTCCCCCCATTATTGTAAAGCAAAAAAACAAATACTTGGGGCGACTTATGATCCAAGTAAAAAGTCTAACTATCTCATGTATTTAGATGCAACAATCTGTATGGAGGGCAATGGGGCAATCGCTTCCATTAAGCAACTTTAAATGTACACTGGTGGCGGTAATTTAAAAACATTCAAGAATTTTGTAGAACGACTGCATACTCTTACAACTGATCGTAAAAGAGGTCTTATTCTAGAAGTTGACTTAGAATATCCTCAGGAACTCCATGACCTACATAATGACTACCCATTAGCAGCAGAAAGTCTAAAGATGGCAAAAACAGAGCCGCCTAAACTTGTGCCTAATCTTCGTGGCAAAAAAAAAAATGTCTGTCATTACAGACTTCTACAATTTTATTTAAGACATGGTTTACAACTAACCGCAGTTCATCGTGTAATTGCTTTTGATCAAGAAAAAGTTCATGAAAAACCCTACATAATGAAGACACTGATCTTAGAACTAAATCTACAGATGCTTCAGAAAAAAAACTTTTTCAAGCTGATGAACAACAGCTGTTTCGGAAAGGAATGGAGAATCCGCACAAGCGTAAAGATGGGCAGATTGGTCACCAGAGAGAAATGAAGCAATTAAGCTGACTTCTAAACCTAATTATCAGGACTTCAGAAGATTTCATGATCAGCTTTTTGGTATAATGATGAAAAAAAGAAAGTCAAATTGGACAAAGCCCGTTTTTATTGGGGGTTTTCTGTTTTAGAATTTTCAAAGCTTTTGATGTTAGAATTTCTTTATGACTACTTTAAGCCCTTGTATCCTGAGTCCAGATATACTTTTCACAGATACAGACAGTTTTGTTATAGATATCCCTACTGAAGAATCATAAAGACATGGAATTAGAAGTAGCTAAAGGGCATGCGGGGTGGTAAAGACACATCTGATTATCCTAAAATTCGCCTTTGCATTCAACCGTTAACAAGAAGGTTTTAGGAAAGATGAAGGATGAATTATCTGGAGGGGAAACAAAGGGGTTTGTTGGGTTAAGGTAAAAATGTACAGTATTTCGAGCCAGGAGAAAACTATCAAAAAAGCAAAAAGGGGAAAATCTCGCAGTGTTGTGCAGTCAAACATATCGCATGACAACTATAAAGAAGCATTGCTCAAAAAACAATACTTTTCATCATGACAACGTAAAACTCGATCTAATCTACATGAGATCAACACAACTGTTGTAACAAAGAAGTCATTAGTTAGAACAAACACAAAACGTGTGTTTATTAATCCAGAGTTTTCATATGCAATTAGGGGCACTGGAGAACGGCAATAAATTACATACCTTCTTCGCCCTCGGGTTCATATTTTTCCTGAAATTTATCTAGAAACTCAATTATATCAATATCCAATTATCCAAATTTTTTTTTCATGTTTGCTTGATGCGCTCCCAATTTTTTTATTATTTCAAGATATTCCTTATCCCATTTTTGATAGTCAAAATTTGGGATTTTGGGCTGTAGGTGATCTGGATCAGTGCCATGTGCGATGAATCCTCGTAATTGTTTCTTTAAAAAGCAGAATACGTTTCCATGTGATTCTCGCATTAATTCCTTAATAGCAGAACAAAGTACATATGATTCTGTATTAATTTCCCAAATTCTCTTCATTTATCATTCTTGCTTCCGTCCATGTTCTTTCTTTTGAGCTTCCATTTTAGACTCAAATATATTTACGTAAATCAGTTAAAGCGGAACTGTGTCTGGCGGATTATTTGCAGTTCTTTCCTTCACAAAAGATCTTTGAGGGGCTGGTCGTTTTGTTGCGTCAGTTTTTCGTAAATAATACACGGGCCGGGATTCATCTTACAATTCTTTTTATTTCATATGGGTCAACACTCCAAACTGGATCTGTTGCCCTAAAGCAAGGGGTTCCCTTCTGCTTCTCCCCGGGAAATAAAGGTACCTTACTTTAAAACCAAATGGAAATAGTTTGCTGCTGGCGTCTCCTTCAACAGCATTATTGTTTGTTTTTGATTGCTTGTACAGGTTTTAGACCTGTTAATTTAAATTCTTCATTATTCATTGCACGTAGAACTGAGGCAGTCTTCTAACCCATTCTGTGTTGCGAAAATTGTCAATCAGCTCTCTGTGATACTGGTAGGAGAAAAGCCTTTCAGATAAAATGTTTGTTTTAAAATTTTTAACCAAAGCCGTGATCTGTGAACTCCTGGAATGCCTCTTTTAATGGTAACTCTATGTTTTAACAATAATTGATTCACTTGGCCTTTAAATTCTTTTCCATCATCGACTTGAATCATGCGAGGAAATAAGTTAATGGGCCTCGTTGATATATTAGTTGTATGGCAACAGCAACAGCAGAAGCACTCTTTTGTGTTAATGGTTCCGCTCTTTGTATCTTGAAGCTATGCAATGACTGTAAGTGCGTACTTAAATCTTTTTCGTCTAATCGTATCATGGGGTAAATATAGAACATCCATTTGATGGGTGTCGTTTGGCATTGTGTTGACAAAGTGTGGTCTCTGTATTCGTTTAGGCGCTGTAAATAAATTTGCCAAATCACTTGTTCAGATAACCATTCCTTTGCTGTTGTTCACTGACTCCAGCTGCTTGGCTTAGCTTTTTGATTGCTGTTATTCCCTTCCAATATCCTTTTGGCGAATAATAGATTTTGTTCATTTTTTATTCAGCCAATATTATGCGCAACAAAATACACAACAGTCATACCAAAGACAATAAACACGATTTCTTGCATCTTTTGTTTTTCTGATGGATGATAAAAGTTGCTGAATTTTGGTGGGGGCAATGTCTCGATTGGCTCGCCTGTTACAAGATAATATTCTTTTATCGCTTGATCAACATCTTTAAATGTGTAAGCTGCATGTCCCTGTTTTTTCAGTGTGTCGTTGATAAAATCTAACTGCTCAATTCTCTGCTTTTCATAGTAATCTTGTGCTGCGGCTAGTTGCTCCATAGCTTTGTTATGTCTTTTTCTCTCGCCGTCATCCCGCAGTTTACTAAATGCGTAATTACTTCCGCTAAAAGCAAGCGCATTAACCAGAGCGCCACCAATCATCATTACGAGCGAAGCCATTTTTATAAATGTATTTTTTAAATTTTACATATTGATACTGTCTGGAATTATTCCTTGCTTAACTAGAAAATCTTTCATAGCAAATGAAGCTGTAATAACAGCAATCAGCTTTGCTGAGTCTTCAAAGTCTAGTTTGCCAAGATCTGCCGGTTTTATTTTTAACAGGCTTTTACCAAGCATTGTGTATCCTACACTTAGGCCTCCAATAACAGCAGAATGGTATACGAGGTTGGTAACAGTTTTTTCGGTGCTCATTTTAAAAAAATAAAATAATTATAATTAATAAAAAAAACATGAACAGCGATGATCTACTACAGCTACAGGGTAGCCTAAACCTCCCTGAACTTATGAATGATCAAGTTGATGACCAAGCTATTATGTCCAAAAAGGAAAGGCTGTATTCTTTGGCAGCATGTGGAAAAACAAAACAGTACCTCGGAAATGAATTCAGCATAGAACAGATTCAACAAATGTCGCCACAAGACATTGTAAAGTATCACAACAGGTATGAAGCGCAACTGGGGTCGAGAATGGTAAAAAGCGTTGGGCAAACGGTTTCTTAGTTTGTACACTAAACTAGTTAGTAGATTTGCGCCCATTGATTCTGAACAAGATTTTATGTATGATTTAACGCAGGATCCAGTTTTAACAAAGTCATTAGAGTCTCTAGGGTGTGATCTGTATTACAGATTTGGAACATTATTGTCGCCAGTGATCGCGGGATTAATTACTTTTAATCATATAGATTTTGTTACCCTTCAAAATGACCGAGCCAGAAAATCAGCAGAATCAGAAAACACTGAATCAGGGGGAGAAACTGACCAGTAAAAAGCCTCCTCATCCTGGACGTGTTGCAGCAGGAAAAAGATTAGCAGAGTGGAACAGACAAAAAAAATTAATGTTACAATCACAAAATATAGCTCATAATGAAAACATAACACCGCCAACGCCAACAGTTGTTTCAATGAGGCTATAAAAACACTAGAACAAGAACAAGTTGATTCAAGACCTATAACACCAAAGTCTTCATGGAATATTGAACTTAAAACAGTTGTCGCTTTGAGCGCCTTGCTGCTGGGGGCGGTTATTACTGTTATAAAATATATAAGCAGCGACAGCAAAAACCAAAGCAGTCAAAAAAATCTCAACCACTAAATACAGAAGCCGAACAAAAAAGCATGCCAGAACCGCCAACAACAAAAGATCATTTTGATCCATTTCAGATGCAATAATACTTTAAGAACTTAATAAATAATTATAAGTTAACTTGAATAAGAACTTGGTTGTACTTAGGGTGACTTAAGTTAAGAACTTAGGGTGACTTAAGGTGACTTGATCAAGAACTTATTAAGAACTTGAGGATAACTTGAGTAAGAACTTAGAAGTGACTTGAGTAAAAACTTGAGTAAGAACTTGAGTAAGAACTTAGAAGTGACTTGGGGTGACTTGAGTTAAGAACTTAGAAGTGACTTGAGTGTGTGCATGCGTGGGGTGGGGGTGGGCGGGGTGGGGTGGGGTGGGGTGGGGTGTGTGCGTGCGTGTGTGTGTGCGCACACCTTTGATTATTTATAAGAAACGGATGTTCAGAATATGATATAGTTATTATCAGTAAAACAACAAAACAACAACAATGACAGCAGCGACAACAACAACAATAACAGCATATATACAAACACGATTGCACGCACGTGCACAAACACACACACACACAAACACACAAACACACACACAAGGTTCCAAGATGGCGACCAAGCAGCAGCTCCTGTAAATACGTCTTGGGAAAAAAGTGACCTACCACACACGACCGGGCTACAGAGCCGATACATTTCACGTGTCCTGCATTCAGTGAATATGACAGGTAATCGTGGTGCAAAAAAAGATAAGCAAAAGTTTTATGCAGTCAGTGTGCGGCGACAAACTGGAATTTTCACTTCGTGGAACCTCGCATCGAAGTCGGTGACCGGTTTCCCCAAAGCGGTGCACAAGGCGTACGACACACTAAATCAAGCCAGAGAAGCCATGAGGTTGGCTGGACACCACGACCCTACAGTGTTCAGTGGAGAGGACATGGTGACTGATCAAGAGCAAACAATGCCTAAAACAGTATCATACAACGAGGGGCAGGGTGAGTATACCATGGCAATGCCTTGTGTTTGTGACAGTGTGCATGATACAGGCCGTTTTCTAAAATGTACGGAGTGTGGCCGTAAAGTTAGCTGGGAGTGCACAGAATTACCCATATACCAAATTCAGATTTTCACTCGAAGCTCGAGAAGATATACATGCAAACTGTGTGCCCAAATTGTGTACGGGACAGAAAGTGTAGAAGAAGAGATTGCTGCACAATTAGCCAGTGCCACTGACAACGCTGTGCCAGACAACACACCACCACTCATGCCGGGCCTGGTTACACAAGAGAGTTTCGAAGCCTTCACACAACGGGCAAATAGCACACTTCGAAACCTGGAGGGTGCTGTGAACACACTGGCCGAACAAATGTTTCAGTGTGAGAGGGCCAGGCGTGAGGAAATTGGCCAGCTTATGGTGGCCTGGCGACAGCAGGGAAGGAAACATCACCGAGACCGTCCCTTCCCCACATCTGGCAAAGATGACCAGTGCCCACCTCACCCGTAAATACCACCCCCTCCACGGCCGCGCCAACCCACTCACAAGCCACAGCATTTA
>CM031607.1:62206962-62276962 GCA_018398815.1 Conus ventricosus | reverse complement strand
TTCTACCGACAGCACAAAGGTGCTGCCACATACCACGGTGACACGACACGCCAACATTTTGGGCGTCTCAACCAGCCCGATCACCAACCTGGTCAGGACGATTACCGTAGGCTCGGTCGTCGCATGGAAGACCGTCGAGATGGACGCAGATATGGCCGACGGGAAGCCTACAGCCATGCTGCCCGAGGCGACAACCGAAACTACCGCCGAGCTGACCGCCGTGACATCACCGAACATTACCACGGGTACGACCGCCGAGACGAACGCCGAGATGACCGCCAACCTTACTACCGACACAACCGACGAGAAACCTACCACAATGATCGCCGAGACGACCGCCGGGACCACCACGACAATGACAGACGAGACAAAATGCGCCCTCGGCAGTATCACAGTCGGCCTTTCCCTCCCCATAATTCAAACCGTGCCCACAGCGGCTTCTATTAGCTCTTAGTCCGCGAGTGTGTATAAGCTATTTTCCCATAGATGTATTGCACATTATTTCGTACGCAAAATATCACAACTAACTTTTCCGTTACGTGTGCTATCATGGAATATTAGAGGTTACAAGGGGACCGATGACGGCTTAAAGATTAACAAACTCCTTGATAAAAGTTTCGTAGCAATCCTGTCTAAATATGACATTGTGTTTTTACAAGAAACCCATCTTGATATAGAAAAAGCAAATGAATTATCTTTACCTGGTTTTGCAGCAGGGGTTCATTATTATCGACCAAAAAGGGGGAAAGCCCCAAGGGCTTCCGGGGGTATCTCTGTCTACATAAAAGAGCAGTACAGAAAGTATATAAAATTCCTACCAAAAAATAACAGCGATGTTGCATGGTTACATATTAAAACAGCATGTACAGTGAAAACCGCAGAAAAGAGAGATGTATATTTAGGTTGTGTATATATTCCACCGGAACATTCTTCCTTTGGCAAGGACTACACCAGACGCATATGGGACTCATTAGAAAGTGACATTGAAGAACTAACAACAAAAGGCAATATCCTCCTGTGTGGTGACTTTAATGCAAGGACAGGCAATCAAGCCGACTTCATTAGCCTGGACAATGAAAAGAATTATTATGATTTACCTGCTGACTACCATTTTGATAACGTCATAAAAAGACAGTCGATGGACCTCTTAACTAATAAGAACGGACGTCGTTTATGTAACATGTGTATTGAAAATCAAATGTGTGTTTTGAATGGAAGAGTGCTTGGAGATCTTGCAGGATTGTATACTTGTCATAATCCACAGGGAAGCAGCATAGTAGATTATTTCCTTTGCTCACATATTTGCTTAGACATGTGTTAAACATGAAAGTAACTGACTTGACACGACATTCTGACCACTGCCCACTAGAGTTATTGATCCAACTGCCCATAGAAAATGAATATACATTACACAAAAGACAAGCCTCTCTCACAACCCACGACGATCAGCAGTTACGTAAAGACCTACTTCATAGGAATTTTACAAAAAACACAGAAGACTATCTAGTATTTCAGTGGAATGAAAAGTCTGCCGAAAAAGTAGTAGCAACCTCCAAAATGCCCACCATACGCACCATGATCCAAAAAATCAAGACCGACATTGTGACACAACTTGCAACAAATGAACATGACATCAACATAAATACGACTATTGAACAGATAACGAATATATTTTCAACCACGGCAAAGATGGCGCTTAGACAAAGACGGATAGGAAAAAAAACTAAACAGAGAAAGAAGAAGTGGTTTGACAGAGACTGTCATTCCCAAAGAAGAGAGATAAGATCACTACTGAACGCGGTCAACAGAAACCCCCAAAATAAACAACTAAGGCAAAAATACTTTTCACAATGTAAAATATATAAACGACTTTTAAAGAAAACCAAGAAAATATATCGGAACAAACTCCTTAATTCCCTAAACGAAGCCCTAGAAACTGATCCCAATTCAATATGGAAACCGTTCGGGAACTGCAAACATACGATCATGAAATTTATGGTCAAGAAAATTGTCTCAGCGCGAACAAATGGTTTGAACATCTAAAAACACTAATAGGTGAGAAACATAAGATCGCAGATAAACGAAAACAAACAGTTGATGACATGTTAGTAGCATTTAAGAGGTCAAATAATCGTCCTTCTGGGAATTCAGAGTTAGATTATGAAATATTAGAAACGGAGGTAAGGAACGCGGTCAGAAAGCTGAAAAATAAAAAATCCCCAGGCAAAGATGGAATCAGAAACGAAATGCTTAAAGCAATGTTACCTGAAATTGTTCCTCTTCTGAAAGACGCGTTTAACTTAATCTTAAAATCAGAAAAAATACCCGGACCTCTGGAAAACAGGAATCATAGTCCCAGTCTATAAGTCAGGTGGCCAGTCCAACCCCAACAATTACAGAGGCATAACTTTGAATAGTTCGCTGGGAAAAGTGTTTTGCAACATAATAAATGAAAGGATAATGAATTATCTTGAGGCAAACCACCTTTTGGCAAAGGAGCAAGCAGGGTTCAGAAAGGGATCACGGACCACTGATCAAATATTCATATTGTCAAAACTAGTTGATAAGGTACTAAAAGACAGAACTAAAAGGCTTTACTGCTGTTTTGTTGACTTCAGCAAAGCATTTGATCATATATGGCACGAAGCCCTACTGATGAAAATGATGCAAGCGGGAATAACAGGTAAATGCTACCAAATCATACAGGACATGTACAACGGGGCTACGTTTTGTACAAGAAGCCAATCTGGTTTCACTAAGGAAATATTAATACAAAAAGGTGTCCTCCAAGGTAATACCCTTAGCCCAACCTTATTTAACATATTCATAAATGACATTGTCGGATATCTCAGAGACCATGATTCCCCAAGAATTTCCGATCTAAAACAAGTCGAAATCCCGTGTCTTTTGTATGCAGATGATTTAGCTATCCTCTCGACTTCAAAACAGGGACTTCAGCGTAAATTAAACCAGTTACACAACTACTGTTTAGACTGGGGAATGAAAATCAACACAGAGAAAACAAAGGTCGTGGTATTCACCAAATCAGATCCAAAGGTACCACTATTCTTCAATTGCGGTGAAAACATAATTGAAACAGTAGATCAATATAAATATCTTGGAGTCATTTTCCATAAAAACGGACATTTTACAGAAGCCCAAGAACACTTAGCAAGACAGGGGAATAAAGCCGCACATACCTTGAAGAGAAACGTTTTATGGTCAAAATGTAAATATGAGAACAGTTACAACCCTATTTGACTCGTTAGTCTCTCCCATCTTCACATATGGGTCGGAGGTGTGGTTCCCATCCTCTTACCAATACAAATATGAAATATGTCAAGAAAAGAAAATGCAGCATTTGTTCAAAACCTGTCTTGCAAACAAATTCCCACATGAAACTGCACACATTAAATTCTGCAGGCAATTATTAAGAGTTCATAGAAAAGCAATGGCATTACCGGTTTTGGGCGAACTGGGGAGATTCCCGATTACTTTTAAAGTGATAACCCAGACTATCGCATTCTGGATACACATATTAGAGTCAGACCAAGACTCTTACCAACAACAGATTTATCAGTCAATGATCTCTCAAGGCACCGAAGAAAGCAAATGGACGAAGTTTATACGACAAACCTTGTCAACGATAGGATTACAGCATGTCTGGGAAATCAGGGTACATTTAGTGTGACTCGCCTGAAGTTTCTGATCAATGCGAAGCTGGAAACGTTTTATATTGAGTTTTGGAAGAAACAAAAGAATGAAAGCACATCCAAGCTCAAATTTTATGCCACAGTTACTACCGAATACAAACAGGCGGCTTATTTGGAGCAACACACTGACACAGATTGCAGACGAGCACTAACTAGATTACGAATAAGTGCCCATGACCTCCAAATTGAGAGGGGCCGTTATACCAACACTGACAGAGAAAACAGATTATGCACGACATGCCACGTCGTTGAGGACGAACTACATTTTCTCGATGACTGCAAATTATTTGACCAACAACGTTATGACCTGATGACGAGGATCATAAAAACTGATTTTCCACCACAGACTAACATGACAAAACCCTCGAAGCTTATGTTATTGGACTGCTTCCAACCTGTACTTGCCCAGTATATCCTGTTGTGTTTTTCTCTTCGGAGACAGAAAATTTAATCAGACTCTGATACACACTGTGCTTTTCTTTCTGCTACTAATGATGTTATGTTGCAAGATGTGACAACGCTAGGATTAGTTTAGTTTAGTTGAATGTCTGAACTTGATCATCTGTGCCCCACAAAACCTCTGGTTTTCATATGGCAATAAAAATGTTCTTGTTCTTGTTCTTGTTCTTGTTCACACACAGCCTGAGATTTGATGTTTTTTAAATTTTTGCTGTTCACAGTCAGGAACAATTGACACTGCCTTCTCAATCCAAAAGAGTCTGATCTCCTCACTGCTGATAACCTTTGACCGCTCCAGGGTGGAGCGCCAGTTCTCTCTCACTGCCAAGGTGAAATAGAAGCCAATGATTGGCATCTATGGTCGCCCCTTCACGTCACACAGCGGCGTGCCCCCCTCTCTCTCTCTCTTTCTGCTGATAACCTTTGACCGCTCCAGGGTGGAGCGCTGGAAAAAACGTCTTGCCACTGTGACCTTTGACTGCTTCAGGGTGGAGCGCTAGTTCTCTCTCACTGCTACGATCGTCAGTAATCCAAACCCGCCACGCAGGCCTGCACGCTGTTAGACCGTCCCTGTGGCCTCAACAGCCCAGCGTTCGCTGCTAGCCAGGTGGTTACGCGTAACCGTTACTATTTTTAGAAGCCCGTCACAGTAGTTCAGAAAACTTGACAGACAGGTGGTTATATATAGCTGTTTCTGTTTTAGAACCGATCTCTGTCTTGAATTAACAAGCTTTCAAGGTGCTTGTGTAGTTCATCAATAGTGGTTCTTGTTTTTTCTTTCTCCTCACCTTCCAAAAAAGCAATACTTCTCTTTAGCTTAGGAGGTAAAGAACTGGGCCTGCCTGATTTTCTTTTGTTTATAGATACTCCGCCATACAGTAGTAATAAAACAAATAATCATCTATAGCAAGAAGCTGTTCCTCTGTAAACAAAACACATCCGTCTGCATTGAAAGCCATGGCTAAACTGAGAGGGCGCTGGGTCTAGATCGGCATGTCCGGTCACGTGGTATATGCACCTTGCTAAGTCATAAGACCCAACAGCGCAAATTAAGTAATCAGGTTTCAGCCTAATGACGGGCCTCTGGGATTTCCATGTCTGTAAAGTATTCTGGTAGTGTGGGAAATTTCCTTCCTTAGGCAGGCCGATTGCCTAGTGTTTGTCTGTCTGTCTGTCTGTCTATCTGCTTCGTTTTATAAGATTTATCATGCTAGGATAAGTGTGTGGATTTTAAAAGACTTTAGAGAACAATAAAGGATAGAGACGCATTAGAGAACAGTAAAATGTTTATTCTAGCTTAACCGCCCGAAACTGGTTGAGGGCGGTCGAGCTAGAATGAACATTTTACTGTTCTCTTGCCATCATTTAGCAAGCACAAAGATGAGTCCACCACATTTTCAGCTAAGCAATTGCTGGTTATAGTTGAGCAGTCTTTGTCCCAGAATGAAGAGTGGGCATTAACATCTCCACCAACCAGCCATTTTTCATTAGAATTTTACACGAATGTAGCCACTCAGTGTTTTGATCATTCGGTCCTTTCGGCAAATAAACGGAGACAACGTTTAGAACATTCTTGTTATTAATTGTAATACTTGCCGCGCAAGAATATAAGTCTATTTGATCTGATGGAACTGGTGATGGGCATAAAGAATAATGAAAACCTTGCCGGATGTAAATAGCACTACTTATTCTTTCTTTCACATTAGAAACTTGATTATGCACTGGTGGATAATAAAAGTTACGCAGTCTGGGTAATTTTGTTTTGCACACATTTAGAGACTGCAATATTAAAATGTGATACTTAAATTTTGCAAGGTGCTGAATAAGATATGATTCATTTGTAATTATTGATCTGGCATTCCACTATAAAATGGTAATCACATCAGGTGATCTGACAGGCTTATCTTCCAACAACACCATTAGAACTAATACAAATTTCTAAATAACTAGCTATACAAAATACCTGTATGCAAAGGACTAAGATGAGGAAAGAACAAAATGATAATAAATGGTTGTTTTGAACAATATCAGATATAAACAAAATTAAAACTATCAATAGGCGTACAACAATCGACACTACTAGGTGTTCATCAAAAGTATCTGGCTGACGGTAATGTAAAGACTGTACAGTTTATTTGATCTGTGTCAGTACCAGTCTCTAAAGCAGTCGTACATATTCCACCACCGTCCCTATCGACTTTCAGCAAAGTGGGGCTGTCTTGAAGGGGGCAGGTAACGCTGCATGGGTGGTATGGCCAGGGGTCGTCTGGCTGTTTTCCTGGGTCTGCTCCAAAAGAAGTGTTGTACGTGTCTGCCCAGGTTGCCTGGAAGGACGCTGGCCCCTCTGGTGTTGGGGTGTAGACCGTCCTTCAGTGTTGTGATCTGAAGATTGTCGTGATTTATGAAGGATGCATTCTCTGTTTTGAACAGGTCATTGGTGATCAGAGCATTGAAGGGCTGACGACTAACTTCAGTATCAGGATCCTGAACAGGAGCGATTTTACTTATCACGATCTTCGTCTTTGGATGTTTGCTGGAAATATCTAGAATGCACTGAACGAAAGCTTTGCTGCACACTTTTGGGTCTGACTTCTTCACATCATTTACCCCACAGTGAACAATTATCGCGTCCACTGATTACTCAGTTGAGAACAAGGCCACTTCAAGCGCCGCTGGAATGTCCTTTATAGAAAAGGTCTTGTGTAGATCTGCACTGACGGCGTAGGAACGCCCCAGTTGGTTCCCGTTGATACCTTTCATAATGGAGTCATGCTGCACCACGATCTTAGAAAGATTATGTTATTCTCTTCGTGTTCCAAGGTATGACGAACTTTGTCGGGGTGCGATTTGACGTCAAGTTTGATATTTGCGTCATCTTTCTTTTTCTCGACTGCGTTATTGAATTTTCTCTATTTCTTGTTTGGTATGTCTTTTAGGATCAGTTTTGACTTTTCGTTCATCGACATTTTCTTGTCGGTATTTGACGGATTGAACTTGATTGCCTCGGCGTAACTACGAGACCCAAAATTGTATGAATTATTCGTAAAATATGTCTGTGTAGGACGTTGACAGCAGTAGCCCTTGTCTCAATAGACTTTTTCACGCTGATAAGTTTAAGCGACAGATCGCTCTGTTTGGCAACTGCACTTTCAAGCAGAGACATCCATTTACACAAATTGGATATAACTGCTAGAAGGTCTTTTGTTTCACTTACAGTTGCTTGTTCTTGCTCAGGTTTTTGGTCTTTGCGCGAACGTACTTCATCCTGTTCGCCATATTTGTCACGCCGTTCATTCTCCTCCTCACGAATGGAATCTTCTTTATTCAAAAACTCATAACATGAAGACTTTTTTGGCTCATCTTAACATATTTACTTGCCACGGTGTTAGCTTGGCCTCCCCGACTTCTTGACAAAGCTGGTGTCAGGATATGAGCACTTTAAAATATTCAGCTACATCACTGATCCGATCAAAATTATGCTATGCATCAGAGGCTTTCTTCTGTGCCCCTAAACACCTGTTACAAAAGCTGCAAAGCATAGATAGTAAAGCAATAAATTATGTCTTGGTCTTCCGTTCCATGCTTCAACTTACCGAACTTGTGAGGAAATGAATATTTTACCATTAGACGAACATAGAAAGCTAACACTTCCCGAATATGTAATGAAGTGCTCAACGCTCACATGTGTGAACAAAAATGAGATTGCTATAAAACCTGAATCTCATAATCCTCCAAAATGAGCTCAGACTGTTTCATCATATTGTACCATTGGTTCTTGTACAAAAAATATTTTGAAAGAGTGAACAGTCAGTTCTCAGACATTAGCGAAGGTAGCCTTGATTTCTCCTCCAGCTTGGGAAAGAAACAGGTCACATTTTGATCTTGATCACACTGATGTGAGCAAAACTGACCAACCAAATATTTTACCTTATTCTGTGAAGATGCATATACAAGAGAAATATCCTCAACGTCTTAAAGTTTACACAGATGGTTCATTATTATCTAATAATCAGTCAGGTTCCGCTTTTGTTGTACTATCACAAAAAGTTGAAAGATATATTCCATCGAAAAAGGCAAATCAATATTTGTCGCCGAAATGATAGCTATTATTATGGCATTGTCACAATTAATTGACTTGCCACAATCAATATTTAAAGTAGTTATTTGTGTGGATTCAATGTCTCTTCTGAAACCATAAAATGTCCAACTACCGTTTCGAACAATTTTTTTTTGTAAATGAAATATGTCATTTTATTCATGTCTTGATATGTAAAGGAACTGATGTCGCCTTCTGTTAGATTCCATCGCATTGTGGTATTTGGGGTATTGAGCTAGCTGATACATGTGCAAAGAGAGGAGCCAAAAATGAAAAGTGCGCCACGGTATTGAATATATCCTTTTCTTTACCTGAAGTCAATCAATTATTAAAGCATACCGTCTGGTGCCGATTCAGAAAACACTACAAAAATACATTGCTTGGTGTGGCTGATTAAAACACTAATTTAATTAATTATGAACATGTAAACTGCATTCCTCACTTACAAGTGAATTATATGTACCAATACAGAAATTTCATTTCAATATTTTATAACTTAAAACTTGATGCCTTAAAAACTAAATATACAAACGAAGCAAAATGTATTTGTGGAGAACGACGAATACCAGCAAGCATCTGCTGTTTGACTGTTTACCTCTTCAACCTCATTTACCACCATTTTCAGGCATGTCTTTGTGTGATGTCTTTCAGATTTAAAGTTTTCCTTCAATGCTGTTTTCTCTTTAATTTATAGTCCAGTTAAGTATTTACTTTAAGATTATTTGCAGGTATGTTGTAGGGATGCTTAGAGGGACATTTATATGCACTTAGATAACTACATTATGCATACACTTACATAAGTCACAGATATTTATGCATCTCTCTCTCTCTCTCTCTCTCTCTCTCTCTCTCTCTCTCTCTCTCTCTCTCTCTCTCTCTCTCTCTCTCTTCGTCTAATATCACATATGTGAACAGACGTAAAACTCAAGCACTGCTACATACACACACACACGCGCGCGCGCGCGCGCGTACAACACACACACACACACACACACACACACACACACACACACACACACACACACACAGAGATTAATATGTACGCACATGCTTTCTCCCTCCCTCCCTCCCTCCCTCCCTCCCTCTCCCTCTCTCTCTCTCTGTCAATAGGCCCAAACGTGTCTGCATATCCCCTACTTCTCCTTTTCCATCCCCTTCTACCCTCACCCCTCTCTTTACTCCCCCACTTTCCTTCCTCTATCTCAATGTTTCTGTTTTCAGTGTGTGTGTATGTGTGTGTGCGCGCGCACGCTCGTGCACGCAAGTGTGTGTGAGTGTGTGTAGGTCTGTGCGTGTGTGTGTGTGTGTGTGTGTGTGTGTGTGTGTGTGTGTGTGTGTGTGAGAGAGAGAGAGAGAGAGAGAGAGAGAGAGAGAGAGAGAGAGAGAGAGAGAGAGAGAGAGAGAGAGAGAGAGAGAGAGAGAGAGAGAGAGAGAGAGAGAGCTATCAGTTCTCTTCATTGCATTCCTTTGCATCTAACTGTCTTTATCAATAGCAGGGAAATGACACTCATACTTAAAAAGTGCTGCCATGTGTGTTGGGTGAAGTTCGATGATTTTATGGCGCAAGACCCAAATGGTGACGAAAGTTATGAGACGCAAGGCGCGTTAGCACTCTCTCGGCTGTGGTAAAGGAATGTCAAATCTGCCTCTTGTCTAATATCGGCGACTGTCGACGAACTAGGGACAGAGTACCCTTTACAACATCCCACTCCTATTTCCAAATAACTGATCTACCCCGTTTGCATTGGTACACAAACGTTTTAAAGCCATTGGTTTTCTCGATATACTATCATCTCTCTCTCTCTCTCTCTTCTCTCTCTTCTCTCTCCTCTCTCTCTCTCTCTCTCTTCTCTCTCTCTCTCTCTCTCTCTCTCTGTTGCTTAGGTATCAAAGGCACTTTTTTTACAATAACTTCATTCTCAGCATTCATTTATTCCATAATATATGTACCAAGTTGTTTAGTTTTCTAATTCTTTATCTCTGTTTTTCTCTTTGACATTAATTTACGCCTTCCTTTAGATTTTGTTTATTTACTTGATTACTATTCTGTTTTATTTCTGTGTTAATAGTTTTTAACTATTAAACACTCCTTTCCTCATTGAGTCCACTAGTGGTATGATTTATTCTTCGATTAATTTATTTTGGTATTTACTATTGTCGCACGTGTATATGTGCATAACAGAAAGGTAATGATGCACACACAAACTATCCCCAGACCCCTAGTCACCACTCATTCCCATCCCTGCTTACCACACACACACACGCACGCGCGCGCGCGCACACACACACACGCACGCACGCAAGCACACACACACACACACACGCACGCACGCAAGCACACACACACACACACACACACACACACACACACACACACACACACACACACACACACACACACACACACACACTGGATCCCATCCAGCGCACAAGCAGCACAGCATTGTACGGGCAATAGTACGCCTACCCCCAACCCTATTTCCTCCGCCGCACTCCCCTATCTCACCCGCAAACCACCATGCCTTTACCTTCTCTGACGGGGAATGGGCGTCTTTGAAATTGCGGTCATCGATAGGTCACTACCAAGAGGTAAACCTCCGTTCATCAGTAAACGGGTAGCTTTCGGAAGTCTTCGCACTTTTGATGTATGAAGGGACCGACAGTCCCTGTGACTCTTCTGACGTGACAATGAAACTTCTTGGAAATTGCAGACGTGGCCTAGTTATTGTGTTGCGTCATACTTGATAAGAAACCTGTTTGGGATAATTTAGTAGATACTTGTCCCAAGAACGCAACATGTAAATCAATATTTTCACTGTCAGTTATAATGTCAGATTATCATAGTATCTGATGACACCAACCCCTATCTGTTGGCTTGCATGTGTTCCGTCATTTCCTTGATCTTAAGGTTTTCTTTTGCTATGTAAACTGCCTCCCAAACCTTCATTTTCTGCCAGTCCCTACCTTGGACTTGACTGATCTTACAACCTGGTCTCCCAGGCATGGTTAATAACCTAACCTTAGCAATTTTTTAGTTTCTAGGGATGGGCATCAGGGGACATTCCAGCTTTGCTTGACGGCAGTAGAGCGCAACGTCAGTGAGACTAGGTGGGACACCAAGCCATTTCCTTATTAAGTGTTGATTTGGCCTCTATTGATTCAATTGTACATCAGTAGAGGCCAAAGGAGCTTAGGGTCAGCATAAACTGCATATGCTAGACCTTGTCTTTACCAGGCGATTTCTTTGCTATGAAATCCATCCATCCAGCTACTTGTCTACCTGCTTCAATACTTTGTATGTTTGATATTCTTTGGTAGGACATAAAGAAAATGAAGCATCACCCTTCTGCAGACTACTGGTTGATCTAATTATTTGCAAAATATCAGCATCATCGAAAGGTCCAGCATGAAATGTTACTGCATTTCTGGTCCTCTTGTTAATTACCACTTTCCCCAAATGCCTTGAATTTAAGTACACGTGTTCTGTAAATTGTTCAAAAACGATCGAACATTCGTATGATTTTAATCTACATTGTTCAAAGTAGTAGATCAAACGTTCATATTGTTTTAATACTGTCACCGATCGGCTTCTGAATCAGCACGTCCATGTGTTCAGAGTGATAGCTCAGGATAGAGAGCGTGTGCGTACGAGCGCGCGCGCGCGCGCGCACGCGCGTGTGTGTGTGTATGCGTGTGTGTGTGTGTGTGTAGGATTGGGGTTTTTGTTAGGTGGGGGTTAGGCTAAATTCCTCGGGGTTAGGTAGGAAGGATAGGCTAGGTAGGGGGGGGGGGGGGGGGGGGGGGGGGGGGCAGAGGAAGTAGGACATACAATATTCTTGCCTTCCAGTCTTCACTTATTGAGGGAGTGGAAGTGGGAGGTTGGTTTCGTTTCTGACTGTTACCCTTTGTTGCTTTGGTTCTATACGAGAGAGGTCGGGGCAGGATATCAGCTGTTGTTGTGTTGTCAAGGCAGTGAGTTGTAAATTGTCGTGTTGTGGCACGAGCAACAACTAGTCTTTTGGTCGGGTGCGTGAGCTCTGTGGAGGGACACACTATTCTGACCAATGGTTGCTTTGTGTTGTGAGTGAAGCTCACCTGATTCCAACCAGGGTGAAATGCGTTGGGGTAGCTTCACTTCGGACGCAGAGAACGTATAAATGCCAATCCTGACTCACTTTCGCCCTCAAACCAGTTTTCGGGCGAAAGTGACCCAGGATTGGCATTTATACGTTCTCTGACAAGTAAGACTTCAATAACCAAAAAATAACGATTATCTACAAACAAACATACTGTGTAGGGTTATCCGTTTTCAAAACTAATTTACTAAACTTTTCAGATTTCAGTTTTTGTTTAATCCTATGTTTTTCCTGATCATTTTCAATAACATCATTTTCGCGCAAACATTCTTCAAATGAGTCTCTGTCTTTCATGTGAAATAACACTACAGTCTTTAACTGTTCTCTAAAGTCTTTTAAAACTGAGTTATATTTTTGGCATAAAATCCACACACTTATCCTAGCATGCCTTCCGCTGAAAGCTAGTTTTGACAAAGTGTTTCTCTTTTTAACTATGTCTCTTTCTGCCGAACAGTCATCTATAATAAATAGTGTTTGCGTTCCTTCAAACAGTCTATAAAACTGTTCTAAACACTCACTCAGTTTATTGCTAGGATCAACTAAATATATGTCATCATCCGTCCATATAAACCTTCTATCATGATATGCTTTGTTCCATTTAAGTGTTGGACAGAAAACTACAATATGATTAAAATTATAGCGATAAACTGTTTGTAATAGGTCTAGGACAAATATTGTTTTTCCACAACCAGTCTGCCCACAAATCAATGAGCAATGAGGAGTTTTTGTCATAAAGTTTAACTGCTCCATGGTTTTATAGAAGAATTTAATCTAATCCAGTTATTATTTTTATCATACTCTCTGTCAAAACTTGTTCAGTATAATAAAACCCTATAAGGCCTAAATGTGTAAGATTAATCCAATTCAGTTCTGTAAGATTGTTTCTATTTAAGTCAACATTGATTTTGTTGCTTGTTGTTATGATCTTAATATCCTCGCCATTGTGAAGAACGACGATGGTAACGTTAAGACGTTTAACGTTTAAGTTTTGCCAGCTAATATTAATTCCTTTTATAAGGTCGTCACTAACGCCCACAACCCCATCCCTCTCCACATCTTTAAAGATAGAAATTTCAAATATTATTGTGAAAGTGTCTCCTAATTTTCTGCTTGGAAAGAACTGTAATTTTGTAGAAGCTTTTTTTACAACTGTTTCTTTTCTGTGGAGGATGTACTGTTTTTTCCCATACGGCGTTATTTCAATTTCTTTCCGACTATTGTCGTCCGGCATAAGACTTACATGTAAAGGCCCAGAGTTGAATGCTTTTCTGAAACTTTTTTGACGGCCAAAAAATGTAAATGGGCTTATGAATTCAAATTTTATGTCCCATTCTAAATATGGTTCTAAGTGCCATTTGAGGTCAGGTTTTCGAACTATTTTATATTCATACTGGCCAACATTATTTGCCTCTAGATTGCGCAGTTGTTCTAGTTTAGGAAACTTTTTGCTGTCGCTAACCTCTTTGCGTTTATAATCACCATCTTTAGTGTACTCAAAACCATACAAAGCGCCTATCTCACCGTTCTGTTCAAAGTCCGCAACGTCTGCAAGGTCTTTTAATTCTAAGGTTATACACCTCACAGGCGCTAATGTAACTCCTGATTCTTCTGGCCCCCGCGACATTATTTTTTAGAACAACTTATTATTTTATTTCTAAAACAATGTGCAGGTTATCACATTTTACAACTTTCCCCGCTTTGTCTTTAATTTTTATATTAAATGATCCGACCCTCCCCAAACTAATCCTTTAAACTGTAAATTAGGGAATTGTATAATTTCATAATCGCATATGCAGCTTTCCCTGATGGAAGAGCTCTTAAAACAGTTGAGGGCCTTCCGTCATATAAGTTTTCATCAGTGCTCAGCTCATCCAAATGAACATAGAGTAATGAATGTAATGCAAGATCGAGCGGACTTTCCCCTCATAAGTAGTTTTGTTTGGTGTAACTCTAAATCTATAATTGTTAGCTGTAAAGCCTAACATTTTAGCTAGTTCTTTATCAAAATAGTAACCTACTTCTTCTTCAGGCTTGAAGGACAACATTGTTTTCAGATTCGCATTGTTAAGTTTGAGAGTTATGTCAAAGTTACTCATTGCTTCTTTTAGTGAGCAAAACCCGTAATAACCATCAGGTATGGTTAACTGGCTAACTAAGTTTCCTGCATTTTTAAATTTTTTTGAATCTTATTATTCCCCCTGGCTTCACTTATATTAAACCATACGACTTGTAAAATTTTTCATGAAGTGCAACATTTTGGCTCCGCTTCGTTATCAATAGCATGTTCTAAAAACGAAGGACGGTCTTGGGTTGTTATTTTTTACAAAACATTTTTTTAACCCGGAAATAAAAATGAGTGCATTCAAATTACTGGTGCAAAATATTCTGTTGGGGGCCCCAATACAATTTTAAAATATAGCAACTGATATCTTGAACTTGCTGTGACCCAGACTGCCTCTTTTCATAAAAAGGTGAAATACTCCATTGAAGAGTATCTTAACCCCCTATTGAAAACGACCCATCAAGAAGCGTGGTTTAGTCATCCGATGCGTTTTATCAGAACCAGTTAAACTTTGCTGTGTTTTGCGCATCAACTGGGTGTGGAGTGTCGTATGCTGATCATTTAAATCACCATGATCCTTTGGTTTAGGTCAGTGTACAGATTTCATTTTTATTACACCTTCAGACGTATTTTGACTGAACTGCAAGCGCCATTACCAAATGACAAACCATTTATCCCTCAGCAACAGAATAGACATGAAGGCTTTTGAAAGGATCTGTAAACGAATTCAATTTAACATCAAGACAGGCTTTAGACAAAAGTTGGATCATAATCATGGCCTAGGCGACCTTTATTTTCGGGGCACGCACAGAAAGTATAACATGACTGGGCATCCTCCTTTCAAATCTTTCTTTTTTGGCACAACTGTTGAGCCCGGGTCCTACAGAAAGAGCATAAAACAGCTGGACAACATTTATTTTTAGACACTTCTAGGGCCTAACTAGGGCGGGAATAGAACGAATAAACGACTCTATTCGTACTTACGTTTGGTGTTTGCTAGGGGCGCAAGCACAGGCAAGTTTCGAGCATAACGGATCCTTCTACTGGCTTTGAGCACAAAAAACAATACTTAGCAAATTTAGGGGGACGCCATTAATTCTACAGTTGATTTACCTTCAAGTATTAAAAGATACCAAAATGTTTTCCCAATACGCAGATCGAAAGTAGACTTTTTCCCTTGGCACTGGTTTATACATGCTGCTTCTGACCTCAGACTCAGGTAGGAACAATAATGAACTTCAACAATGAAATTCTTGTTGCAGGCAAAGAACAGAAGGTTGGGGAAAAAAACGACATAAATTCTGAGCCAGTAATATTACAAACAATAAAGACACCCCAAAAATAAGTCATCTATCCCCGAGGCCCAACCCCCAAAAGCCATTGAAGACTCAGCAAAGCTCGCGGACTCTGTTCGCGATGACCATGAATATGAAAAGACAGCGCTTGTTCTTGGATTAACTGGCCTAGGATTACTTGGTTTTTTATCTTACTAAATTTACCGAAATATTAAGAGAACTAATGCCCATAAGTGCTCGGCCATAAAGCCAACTACTTTGCTTGCAGTAGAACAAAAGCCAGCTAACAACACCCTAAAATACCCCGGGAAAGAGTCTATAGCTTTACAGCTAATTTTTTTAATAAACTCGCAAGATGATCAAGCTGTTTTTTTACCCATGATTTATCAGGTGGTGATGGAGGCGATGGCGGTGGAGGCACTGACCCAGCACCACCGCCGCCTGTAATAGCCATTACCAGTGTACTTATTGCAAATCCTAAGGCCGTTATAACGCTTGCTAATGTGACTCCATGCTCTCTAAACAGCGTTCGTATTCTTTCTGCTAGTGTCGTGTCTTCATATAAAATTTTTCGGATAGTTTCTCTTATTCTATTCACTTGAGTTCGTAATTGGTCTCGGTTAGTAGTCAGCACTTCTAGTCTTGCTGATCTTTCTTGTTCAAGATCTTTTAGTCTTTGGGCTATTCTTTCTTTAATCTCACGCCCTACGATGCGGTCGTCAGCCTCAACGAGGTTTTCTTTTTCTCTTTTTATATGCTCATCTAGTTCACCTAGTTTTGCTAAATTGTTTGTTAATTCGCCTCTGATTCTTCTCAAAGCATGATCAAGGGCCGCTATTTCTCGCATGGGTAGCGGTGAGTCGTGTATAGTCTTTAACGCTGTTTCTTCTGAAAAAACTGGTTTCTGCTTCTATTGCATTTATTAATTCGTCTGCCGATTGATTTAATTCTTTAAGTTCCATGTTTTGCATTTGGTTATCTGTCGGGAGTTCTTGTAGTGTGTTTTGAAGTTTAGCAACTGCATCCCTATCTAATTTTGGTCTAGCAATGCCAAGGCGATTTTGTACGCTCGCAGGGAGTCTATTTCTAATTGAACCCACGGCTAAAAACTTTGATGGGTCTTTTTAGTTGTAAGCCGAACAAGTTGTCCTTGGACGTTTTTCACAGACAAATGCCCATCTTCTAATTCAAAATCATTTGGGTCTATAAATTCGGGAGGTTCTTGACCTAAACTTTTGTAAAATGCTTCGACCGTACTTTCTGTTAATTCACGCCGCATTGAGAGCGTTGAGCGATGTTTGTGTCAAAGGGATCATTTCACTCATGTCGTCTCCAGGGTCAAAAACATCATTAATCTTCTTCATCTTCAATGCCTGCCATGTTTTTAAATAATTAACTTTTTATTTTGCTTTATAAAAATGTCACAAGCACATGGCTCGATTCTTGACCCGCATAGAAGGCTGAAAGAACCCTTTGGCGTGAAGGGAAATAAGCGGACTATTACTGTCCAATAATCCATCTACTATTGATGCAGATCAAATTCTTACTGTCAAATTTCCAGACCTAGGAGCAAATGACGTGATTGTGCCAGGCTCTGCGCGTCTTACTTTCAAAATAGCGCTCGCTTCAACAACAGACCCAAACAGGACAGTTGTACAGAATCTGGGGCGGGCAATCGTTAAGAAAATTTCTATAAAACTTGAGGGGCAAGAAATATTTTCTTTACACAATGCGACATATTTTTAACCTATTCTGATCTATGGCTAACCGGGAATGAAAGGGCTGACTTTGCGTTTCAAGGAATAGAAATGAAGAAGCACTAAAACATAGAATAGGTGCTGCAGATACTAAAGACGGCAAAAAGTATGTGGCTGTAATTTTGCGTTTGGAAATCGCTTTTCCATTCCCTTAGATTTTGAGTTGTTAAAAGCGCATGCGCCATACTTTCAAGGAGCATTAAAAGACAGACTGTCATATGAACTAACTTTTAACGAATACAAACGTGTTATCAGATCAACAGACACCGAAGCAAAGTACAGCATTTCTGACATCACGTTAGAGTTTGACGTTGTTAGCGCCCCTAATTTAGCGAGGCTGATTGAGCAACAATATCAGTCAAAATTAGCAATATATTACGAAAGAGTGATTCATCATACAACATATCCTAGAAGCAGGGCAGACACTATATGGAATTTTAGTTTTAGCGTCTCAGCAAGATCGCTTAAGGTATTTTATTGCTGTGTGAAGATGAAGAACCATTCAAAAGAGGAAGTGAAAAGTTTTTTAATCCAAAATAACGAAAGTACAATGTTCGATTGAGGGCAGTCCTAACCAAATCTATGCTAGCGGGCTTAAACCTTATCAGCATTTTGAAGAAATAAGAAAACTGTTTGAGGTGGAGGTGTAGAATCAACAGTTGACTTTGGTAAGATCTACACCTTCAGCTAGACTGATGATTATTTAACAACAAAATCGGTTTATGGATGACTAGTCAACGGAGGATAATCGTTACTGGAACGGGAGAACTGTAGAGACGTAATAAACATTCAAATTGATAAAGAGAAACCGATAAGCCCCTTATGTACATTTGTTTTTATATATGATGCGCAGTGAATATTAAGGTACAGCTAAAAATAAATACAAATATTTTTTTTATAAAAAGCATGTCTGTTCGGGTTTATCCAAAGTCCTACAGAGCACCAAAAGAAGGATAGTAGAAAGCCCTAACATAAAAACCTTCAGATTAACAAACATTACACAATGCAACAAAAACTGAGCAGGACCTTTCAAAATACAGCAAAACCAACGAAGTATTCTGCTGTCTTTAATGCTGTTACCTATGTTAATACTGGAGCATCGACTATAAGTGCTCTATCGGCAGGAACGAGTGTAGGTCTCTTAGCAACAGGCGTAGGTGCGCCCGCAGCTTACCTCTAGGCGGTTTGTCTTTAGCTCTCGGCCTGTGTTCATTAGCTGTAGGTGCTGCTAGCAAAAAAATAAAAACTAAACTCCAAAAGCACACAGCTATGGTTCAACTAATAACAGCTAAACTTAGCTCGTTCAAACTGACAATAAATAAAGCGCTAGTTGACTCAAACATCACGGATGAAGAATTTAATCGTTTACAGGCGATTTGATGACTACAAAAGACAAAAGTTTGATCTTCAAAGAAAGGCGAGGACAAGTTTTTCTCAACAGGCAGACCCGAGCAGATAAAAAAGGAATGCTTAAAAAAAGTAAACGAAACATTAAACTCTGTTCTAAACAGCTCACATTAACAACACCAAAAGGTGTTTATACTTTAGTTTATGAGTCCAAGCGCAAAACGACCGTTGATATTGATTCTGATTAAGAATTTTTTTTAAATTTAAATAAATATTTTGAGTTAGAAAGAAACTCAACATGGCTACGATATATGAAGGCCCAGATGAATTGTTTGAAGGAATGCTTGAGAGAGAGAGCGTTTATCAAGAGCCCTGAATGATATTGATTTAGAAGTCATTGACCCAACAAACGTACAGGCAAGTGTTGTTCATGCTATTTCTCAAGTTCCAGGCAAACTAACAATAGACCCGCCAGTTAAAGTAATGTTAGCTGTTTTAATCGACTATATAACAATAAATGAAGAAAATCTAGAAGTCTGGGTCTCAACTAAACAACAGACTATTCTTTCCTCTAATGACTTAACACCCGGTTGGGCAGACCAACTGCTTACACAGTTTGACGCTGCCGACCGAAGAAGCCAAAATGAGAGGCTCTGGTTGGTCAGAGGGCGAAGTCTTAGAGATCAGATAAAACAGTCTAAGTATGCGCCGATTGTTGGCAAGGCTTACATTCCACTACCTCCAGCATTAGTCGCAAAAAAAGCAGTTCTAAACATAAAGAATACAGACAACAAATGTTTTATGTGGTGTGTTCTCGCAAGGCTGCATTACGCCCGCAAAAAACGCAGAGAGAGTGTCTAACTACCGCCCTTACATCAATGATCTTAACTTTAGCGGAATATCCTTTCCTGTTAGTCTAGATCAAATTGATCAGTTTGAAGAACAAAACAAACCAATAACTGTTAATATCTACACATGGGATGAGGAAACAAATTTGGCGCCAATTAAAGTGTCCAAGAACAGTCCAACAATAGGCAATCCAGACAAAAATCATGTTGACTTACTACTGATGCTTTCACCAGCGGGGCTACCGCATTACACATTGATTCGAACAATGAGTAAACTAATGCAGCATGCTTCAAAGAATGGGCATAAACAAGAATTCTGCAGAAAATGTTTAACAAGAATTCCATCCGCTCAAGCCGCAAGCGAACATAAGAAACATTGTATCGGCCCAGTTGACTGTAATACGGAACTAATTACGCCCCCAGAAGGCAGTAAAGTTAGTTTTAAGAACTGGAAACGGATGCAACATTCTCCATACGTAGTTTACGCAGACTTCGAGTCGCTTATTGTTCCTTATGAAGGGCCAGCGCCACAAAAACTTCGAAAAACAGTCTTAATGAGTAATCATCAGATTTGTTCATTTGCCTTCATCATTGTTAGGTCGGATGGCGCTCATTCAACGCCAGAATTATACAGAGGACCAGATGCTGCAGAATACTTCTTAAAACGCATGCAGCAAGTGCGTAATGATTGTTCTAATAATCTGAATTTATCTGAAATCATAATGGCGCCTGAAGACCAAGAACAGTATGACTTAGCCACTCACTGTTGGATTTGTGGTTTAGAATTTAGTGAGGAAGCCAATCCAAAAGTAAGAGACCATGATCACATTAGTGGAAAGTTCAGAGGAGCAGCACATAGTAAATGCAATCTTCAACTAAAGTTTGATCCTAGACATGGAAGCTGCCCATCTTCTTTCATAACTTGCGAGGTTACGACTCCCACCTTATAATGAAAGCAGTGGACGATGCTTCAGGGTGTCATGCATTGCACAGTCATCAGAAAAGTACATGTGTTTCACTTTAAATAACATGTCTTTTTATGACTCTATGCAGCACATGATGGGTTCTTAGAGTCGCTGGCTATGTCCTTAAAGTCCTGCCCAATAACGGAAGAATATTTTGACCCAACGCTCGTTAGAAAGGGTGTTTTACCCTTATGAGTACATGAACAGTTGGGAAAGGTTTGATGAAGATTACACTTCCGCCTAAAGGCGCGTTCTTTTCTAGTCTTAGAGGAAAGGACATCAGCGATTCTGATTACCAACATGCTCAAGATGCGTGGCAGAAGTTAGAGTGTAAAACGATGGGAGACTATCATGACTCTACTTAATGGCTGATGTCTGTTTGTTGGCGGATATTTTTGAAAAATATAGGAAGACCTGTATGAAACATTATAGCCTGGATCTGCGAATTACATTTCTGCACCGGGATGAGCTGGGATGCTTTCTTAAAGTTTACTGGAGTACAGATTGATTTATTGTCAGATTTACCAATGATTCAGATGATTGAAAACGGGTTGCGTGGGGGAATTAGTATGGCGTCGCATCATTACTGTAAAGCAAACAACAAATACCTAGATGATTATGATCCAAGTAAAAGATCTAACTATCTCATGTATTTAGATGCAAACAATCTGTATGGTTGGGCAATGGCGCAATCGCTTCCATTACGCAACTATAAAATGTACGCAGGCGGCGATCCGAAAAATATTCAAAAGGCATTAATGGTTGAGCAGTTTGGCGCCTGATCAACAGCGTGGTTTCATTCTAGAAGTTGACTTAGAATATCCTCATGAACTCCATGACCTGCATAATGACTATCCATTAGCAGCAGAAAGTCTAAAGATGGATCCAAGAGAACCACCTAAACTTGTGCCTAATCTTCGAGGCAAAAAAAATTATGTCTGTCATTACAGACTTCTGCAATTTTATTTAAGACATGGGTTGAAGTTGACAGCAGTTCATCGCATAATTGCTTTTGATCAAGAACAGTTCATGAAACCATACATCATGAAGAACACTGATCTCAGAACTAAATCCACAGATGCTTCAGAAAAAGACTTTTTCAAGTTGATGAACAACAGCTGTTTCGGTAAGACTATGGAGAATCCCCACAAACGTAAAGATGTCAGATTAGTCACCAAAGAGAACGAAGCAATTAAGCTGACTTCAAAACCTAATTATCAGGACTTTAGAAGATTTCATGATCAGCTTTTTGGCATAATGATGAAAAAAAAGAAAGTCAAATTAGACAAACCTGTATTTATTGGGTTTACTGTTTTAGAATTATCAAAGCTTTTGATGTTAGAGTTTCTTTATGACTACTTTAAGCCCTTGTATCCGAGTCCAGAGTACTTTACACAGATACAGACAGTTTTGTTATAGATATTCCTACTGAAGACATCTATAAAGACATGGAAATGGAAGTGGCTAAAGGACATGCAGGATGGTATGATACATCTGATTACCCTAAAGATTCGCCTTTGCATTCAATTACTAATAAGAAGGTTTTAGGAAAGATGAAGGATGAATTATCTGGAAAGGTGATCAAGGAGTTTGTTGGTTTAAGGTCAAAAATGTACAGTATTTCGAGCCAGGAGAAAATCATTAAGAAAGCAAAGGAATATCTCGCAGCGTTGTGCAGTCAAACATATCACATGACAACTACAAAGAAGCATTGTTTGGCAATAAGACTTTTCATCATGACAACGTAAAACTGCGATCTAATCTACATGAGATCAACACAACTGTTGTAACAAAGAAGTCATTAGATAGAACAAACACAAAACGGGTGTTTGTTAATCCAGAGTTTTCATATGCAATCGGGCACTGGAGAACCGCATAAACAGGGGGGTTTATATTTTTCATGAACTTTTATTATAAGATCGATCATAGCTTCATCCAATTCATTTAAATCTTTTCTCATGTTTGCTTGATGCGTTCGAATTTTTTTTATTATTTCAAGATATTCTTTTTCCCAATTTGGGGGTTTGAGCTGTAGGCGATCTGGATGATTTAGCATGCATTGATTAATCCCCGAAAATGTTTCCTTAATAGCATTACACGCATGAAATGATTCCCGTATCATTTTCAAGGTCTCTTCCTTTACCATTCTTGTTTCGTTCTGCACTTCCTTCTGAGCTTCCATTTTAAACTCAAATATATTTACGTAAATTAATTAAAGCGGAACTGTGTCTGGGGGGATTATCTGCAGTTCTTCCTTCACAAAAGATCTTTGAGGGGCTGGTTGTTTTGTTGTGTCAGTTTCTCGTAAATAATACACGGGCGGATTCATTTTTACAATTCTTTTTATTTCATATGGATCAACACTCCAAACTGGATCTGTTGCCCTGATGCGAGTGTCCCTTCTGCTTCCCCCGGTAAATAAAGGTACCTTACTTTCAATCCAAATGGTAATAGTTTGCTGGATGAAGACTCTCCTTCAGCAACATTTATTGTTTTTCTTTTGATTGCTTGTACTGGCTTTAGCCCTTTAAATTCTTCATTATTCATTGCGCGCAAAACTGAGGGCAGTCTTCTAACCCATTCTGTGTTGCGAGAATTGTCAATCAGCTCTCTGTGATACTGGTAGGAGAAAAGTCTTTCGGCTAACTGTTTGTTAAAGTTTTCAACTAAAGCCTGTGATCTGTGAACTCCCGGAATGCCTCTTCTAATAGTAACTCTGTGTTTTAACAATAATTGATTCACTTGGCCTTTAAATTCTTTTCCATCATCGACTTGAATCATGCGAGGATAAGTTAGTGGCCCTCGTTGGTATATCAGTTGTTAGCGACAGCAACAGCAGAAGCACTCTTTTGTGTTAATGGCTCCGCATCTTTGTATCTTGAAGCCATGTCAATGACTGTGAGTGCGTACTTAAATCTTTTTCGTCTAATCGTATCAGAGGGTAAATATAGAGATCCATTTGATGGGTGTCGTTTGGAGTTGTATTAACAAAGTGTGGTCTCTGTATTCGCCTAGGGGCAGGTAAATAAATTTGCCAAATTGCTTGTTTAGATAACCATTCCTTTGCTGTTTGTTCACTGACCCCCGCCGCTTGGCTTAGCTTTTGTATTGCTGTGATACCCTTCCAATATCCTTTGGGCGAATAATAGATTTTGTTCATTTTTTATTCAGCCAATATTATGCGCAACAAAATACACGACGGTCATACCAAAGGCAATAAACGCGATTTCTTGCATCTTTTGTTTTTCTGATGGTTGATAAAAGTCGCTGAATTTTGGTGGGGGCAATGTCTGGACCGGTTTGCCTGTTACTAGATAATATTGTTTTATTGCTTGATCAACATCTTTAAATATGTAAGCTGCATGTCCCTGTTTTTTCAGTGCGTCATTAATAAAATCTAACTGCTCAAGTCTCTGCTTTTCATAGGCGTCTTGTGCAGCTGCTAGTTGCTCCATAGCTTTGTTATGTCTTTTTCTCTCGCCGTCATCCCGCAGTTTACTAAACGCGAAATTACTTCCGCTAAAAGCAAGCGCATTCACCACAGCGCCACCTATCATCATTACGAGCGAAGCCATTTTTTATAAATGTATTTTTTATTTACATATTTATACTGTCTGGAATTATTCCTTGCTTGACTAGAAAATCTTTCGTGGCAAACGAAGCTGCAATGATAGCAATTAGCTTTGCTGAATCCTCAAAGTCTAGTTTGCCAAGATCTGCTGGTTTAATTCTTAACAAGTTTTACCAAGCATTGAGTATCCTACACTTAGGCCTCCAACAACAGCAGAATGGTATACAAGGTTGCAATAGTTTTTTCGGTGCTCTTTTTAAAAAAATAAAATAATTAAAATTTTAATATAAAAAACATGAACAGCGATGATCTACTACAGCTAAAAGGGCAGCCTAAACCTTCCTGAACTTATGAAGGGACCAAGTTGATGATCAAGTATTATCCCCAAAAAGGAGAGGCTGTATTCTTTGGCAGCTGTGGGAAAACAAAAAGTTCCTCGGAACTGAATTCAGCTTTAGAACAATTCAACAGATGTCGCCACAAGACATTATAAAGTATCATAACAGGTATAAAAGCGCAGCTGGGGTCTAGAATGGTGAAAAGTGTGGGGCAAACGGTTCTTAGTTTGTACACTAAACTAGTCAGTAGATTTGCCCCCATGATTCTGAACATGATCTTACGTATGATTTAACGCAAGATCAGTTTTAAAAAAAAGTCATTAGAGTCTCTAGGATGTGATCTATACTACAGATTTGGAACAATTGTTATCGCCATTAATCATGGGATTAATAACTTTTAATCATATAGATTTTGTTTCCTTCAAAATGAGCGAGCTGGAAAATCATCAGAATCAGGAAACATTGAATCAAAGGGGGAGAAAGTAACCAAGCCAGAAAATCAGCAGAAAACACTGAACCAGGTGGGGACCAGTAAAAAGGGCATCCTCATCCTGGGCGGGTTTAAAGCGGGAAAAAAAAATTAGCAGAGTGGAACAACAAAAAAAATTAATGTTACAGAATATAACTCATCATGGAAAACATAACACCGCCAGCGCCAGAACAATTTGATTCAATGCCCGCTATAAAAACTCCATGTGATTCTAGGGCACCAAAGTCTTCATGGAATATTGAACTTAAAACTGTTGCCATTTTTGGCGCCATTGCTGCTTTTGGGGGGCAGTTATTACGGTTATAAAATTTTATAACCAATGGCAAAAAACAAAAGCAATCAAAAAAATCTGAACCACTAAATGCAGAAAAAGACAACAGCACGCCAAAACCGCCAAAACAAAGCATCATTTTGATTCCATTTATAATGCAATAATATTTTAAGAACTTAATTTTAAATTTTTTAATAAAAATAGATCATGGCGTATTATAAATGATGGTGTCAATAAAAAAAGACATGGAGTCATAAAAGGCATTTCCATAGCCCAGAATTGTAATCAGGGGCGGTTGCTTAGGATGTAAAACTTCATTAAGATCTTGGGGCCAATTTCACACCAAGGCGTTTAAGCAAGACATCCTCAATGATGACGCGTTTTTTTGAGGCGTGTGTGTACTATCTTAGACATTACTATTTAAGATAAAAAAATAGATTGTATTTTTTGATAATTATAAGTAACTTAAATAAGGACTTAGTTGTACTTAAAGGATGACTTAATCAAGAACTTATTAAGAACTTGATCAAGAACTTAATTAAAAACTTAATCAAGAACTTATTAAGAACTTGAAGTAACTTAATTAAAAACTTAATTAAGAACTTGGGGGGACTTAATTTAAAAAAATTAATTAAGAACTTGGGGTAACTTTGGGGGTGGGAGTGTGTGTGGTGTACACAGAGCTTTATTATTTGTCATGTGTAACACCACTTAGTGCAAGACAGTGCTTGCGTTTTTGTGATGCATTGGCTCTTTTGTTGCAAGTTCAAAGCAGCCACCAAGTGCATTTAACAAAAGCCTATTGAATAAAACAAGACAATTGTATAAAGTACAAAAAGGCACCCTAAAAGTTTGTAACAGGGCGTAGAAGCAGGACGTTGAAGCAGGTGAAGCGTAGACAGCCAAAGCGACAAAGCAGCAAAAAAAAGTTGATCTCGCTGCTGATAACCTTTGACCGCTCTAGGGTAGAGCGCTGAAGAAACCGGCTTGCCACTGTAACCTTTAACCGTCTAGGGTGGAGCGTTGAAGAAACGGCTTGCCACTGTGACCTTTGACCGCTCTAGGGTAGAGCGCTGGAAAACGCTTGCCACTGTGACCTTTGACCGCTCTAGGGTGGAGCGCTGGAAAAACGGCTTGCTACTGTGACCTTGGCCGCTCTAGGGTGGAGCGTTAGTTCTCTGATCGCTTGACCATTTTTGCTGTGCCCCTCTTTTCTCAACGGGCTTGCAACTGGCTGGCAGAGTTACAGCAGTAATTGCTGTAGCCAAGCTTTTATGGCAGCTCTAATCGCCAGTAGTAGTACATCCGGCATTGTATATTTAAAGCATTTATATGAAGATATGGCTAGCCACACACTACTCCTCTCCATACTGGTAGATGTACTAAGGTCTGCCTAACCCCATTAGTTAATCCAGTTGCATAAGGGCACACTGCGTTTTTTAAACATTTAAACAGCCGAAGCAGGAGGCGCAAATGTCATATGGCAGCAAACCGTACATGCATGATCGTTACTATTTTAGAGCCACGTCATTTACTATTTTTGAAACCCTACATGCATGATCGTTACTATATTTAGAGCCACGGCATTTACTATTTTTAAAACCGTACATGCATGATCGTTACTATTTAAACACCCTTTTCTAACCACAGTATGATACTTCTGTTGTTACGCGCAACAAGCACTGTATGTCTTCTTCACAAGAAAAAACACTATCCCCCCAACATAAAATCTTTTTTCAAACAACCTTTTTCACTGAAAAACACCGCGTCTTTCTGCCACAGTCCCAGTATCGCGTGATGAATTGTTTTGCTTCGGCCAACTTTCAACAATGCAGCGCCATTTTTCTCATCGATAGCCAAACACGGATTAAAACTAGCTGTACCTTTGTCAACAATATTGTCTTCAACAAGCCAACAAACCTTTAAGATACACAATTCTGTTCTTCGGTAAACCGGTTACACACCCACAGCGCAGTAAAACACGTCGTGCTTGCCCGGCAGTCAGTGGAAGAATGTGTGGGTTAACCTAGTCGTGAGCGGCCGCTGATTGGCCAGGCTGTAACAGCGCCGCCACGCGGCAGTGTTGGTGATGTAATATGTTGCAATCGAGCAAGCTGGGCAGGAAGGAGTGGGGGTAGGGAGGAAGTGCGGCAGTATTGATTTTTTGGCCGGAGACACACCTGCAATGTAGACAGGGAGCACGCCACCGTAGGTGAGGGTATGCCACTGTAAACCAGGGACACATTTTTTTAAATAGTGTGTGTGTGTGTGTGTGTGTGTGTGTTGTGTTGTGTTGTGTTGTGTTGTGTTGTGTTGTGTTGTGTTGTGTTGTGCTGTGCTGTGCTGTGCTGTGCTGTGCTGTGCTGTGCTGTGGCGTTCATGCGTTTGCACGTGTGTGTGTGTGTGTGTGTGTGTGTGTGTGTGTGTGTGTGTGTGTGTGTGTGTGTGTGTGTGCGACGTATTTTGTGAAACGCAGAACACGTATGTCTATGGCCCCGTGTCTAAATGAAAATATCACAAGGAATCCTTCGCCACACGGTCAGGTTACGCCAGCCCTACCTTATGGCGCCATAATTACAGGCCATAGGATCCGTCCAGAGTACTGCCTGCCACAAACCCCCAGCCCTCTAATTAGGGGTGTTCGCACAGTGTCTCAGCCAAGTTTTAGTTTGGTGACTGTCTCTGCAAAAATGATAGTATTGAAAATGACTGTATGCGCGAAAATGATTAGGAAAACATAGTTTGAAGTCTTACTTGTCAGAGAACGTATAAATGCCAATCCTGGGTCACTTTCGCCCGAAAACTAGTTTGAGGGCGAAAGTGAGTCAGGATTGGCATTTATACGTTCTCTGACGCTGGTGTTCGTCGGAGTGGACGTGCTTCTTGTAGATGCGGCGGGAGCGCCGTTAGGTTGTGCTGGGTGTGACTTCGATTCATAGTTAGGGTCAGGTCCTCGCGGGTTTGGTGTGCCCTTGGCCTGTGCCAAGTTCTGTGTCGTCCTTGTGTGCAGCCTCTTCCAGTCAATCGCAGAACTGATGTGTTTGATCGTCTGTTCAGGTTGGTGATCTGTTGTGTTCGTGGTGTTGTGGTTCGTCGTGTTGTGTTATATTTCGGTCGAGTTGAACTGTGGTTGTCTCAAGTTGTGATTAATTGGTTTTGTGTTTGTCGCGTATACTGGTTGCATGGAATGATGTTGCCTTGGTTTCGTGGTTGTAATTTGTTGTTAGCCGGTTTGTGTTATCACCTCTCTATCTATCTTGTAACTAGTGTACATAGCGGTTCCCGAGTTCGGCTGTCACGGGGCAGTTCTTCTTCTTCTTCTTCTTCTTCCTTTGTACGACCAACATCATTTTGCTGATGGTTTTGTCGTATTTGGGGAGATTGCCGAAGATTGCGCTGTTGTGAGGGGAAAAAAAAAAAAAAAAAAAAAAAACAACACCTTGGGTTCGATATAATAACCATTGATGGATGGTGAGGCACCATATCCATTGTGTCCAGCTCATGACCATCTGTTGAAATCCAAGCTGATGTACATAGTTTTCATGAACATGTGAGTATTTGTAAAGATTGAAATTTTGGTCGTGTTTAAAAAAAACGAAAACAAATATTGATGGATTACTAAATAAAAAAGAGGAATTATTTGTGTTAATTGAAGATAGAAACCCTAAGATAATAGTGGTAACTAAAATAAAACCTAAAAACATAACTGTTTTTAATATGATAGAATATGAAATTCAAGGGTATGATTTATTTGTTAATAACTCACCAAGTAGAGAAATGGCATTATATGTTGATAAAGATTTGAAGGCAATTGAATGTGAAGTTTTAAATTCCATAAACTTTCAAGAATCAGTTGGGTGTACTTTTACTTCTTGCAATCATGAAAAGGTTCTGATAGGTTGTATATATAGGAGTCCTAATTCGACAGAAGAAAATACCCAGGAATTATTTAATCTTTTCAATAACATTTTTTCAGAAATTTGACAAAATATGTATTATGGGAAATTTTATTTTCCAAACATAAAATGGAATGGTGGAAGGGAGGGGTAAATTTTATTGACATTGAGTTTTTAGAAACTATTCAAGAAGCTTACTTAATTCAAATGGTTAAAAAAAAAAACTAGAAGAAGAGAAGGACAAAGATCAATTATACTTGATCTGGTGTTAGTAAATGATGAACAGTTTATTTCTGATATAAAACATTATGCCCCTATAGGGAAAAGTGACCACGAGACCTTAATCTTTGATCTTTATACTGAAAGAGAGCCACCGGAAATTAATGTTGAGTATAGTTTTGAACTAGGAAAGGGAGACTATGTATCAATGAGAAGGGATTGTAAAAGTATTGAGTGGAGTGACTTACTAAAAGGCACTGTTGATGATTGTTGGAATAAAATAAAGAATGAAATATGGAATGTGATGAAAAAGCATATACCCCTTAAAGGGGCTCTCACCCATTTTTACAAATCTATTTTGACCAAATACACGGTTTTGGTATGTGGTCGTATTGCGAAACCCAGCCCCGAATCAGCCGCCTGTGCTCTCATCTTGCAGTGAGAGCGGCATTTCCTGCGGACTGGGAAAGCGAGAGGCTGAAACAGGAACAAGAGCCTTGACTTCACGATTAACAAGGCACTCTGATTTCAAATTATTTTTAATTACAGCCGTACTAACCTTCGAAAATATACATTTAGCAATAGAGTTGTTCAACATTGGAATGCACTTTCAGTAACTACTCAAAATGCACCAGATATTAATTAATTCAAGAATATACTATAGAGAGACCCAAATTGCTTAGTTAAGAAATTCGATGTGGATTAGTATTGGAAAATGTGCATGTGTAAAGCAGACCTATACATTTGTTATACTGATAAAGATGGTACGTATAAAGGCTCGTGAGAGCCTAACCTAGTCCCTATTTTACTACTACTATGTTGATTTCAGTCGTTTCCAGAAGAGAGTAACGTGAGTAGTTTCATTTGGTTGAGAACCATAATGTGATTCAGGTGTAGCTGTGTCTGCATGAATCATAAAGAGGTGTGATGATTGTGCTAAATTTTCAGATATAAACAGTAGTAATACGTTATTAAGTTGAGTAACGATTTCGGAGTCGTCCTGCTCAGCATTAAAATCGGTTAACTGTGCAGTAGGGCCAAGGCCAATTTGTGGTTTAAACTGGGGTACGGCCGTGACTATCCAAGTTATGTTGGTGCCCTTTCACTTTTGTTAGAGTCATGGTTCTCGACGTGGGTGTCGTGCGCGTGCAAACTGTCTTTGACGTGTGTGTGTGTGAACACGCGAACCATGTTTTGCTGAGAGCGATATGCGCGTGAAGGCAAGTCTTTTATGACACCCTTTAAGGAGACTGGCGCAATGATAGGTGTTGTGTGCACATTGTGACGTACGCATTTCGTACAGGACAGTGAGTCCATATGGTTCGGGAGTTTTTCTGTAGAGCAAGTGACAGCCATCACACATACAGGGATGTATATGAATTTGTGACAAAACAGGACGGGGGGGGGGGGGGGGGGGGGGGGGGGATACCTTGGGTTGCGTGGAGGCAGCCCCATTATGAATGTTAGTAGTCAGAAAGAAGGGAGAGGTAAAGTTTAAGGCGAGTGGGTTAGCAGTCGGTAGGATAAAGAATGGATGGTGTACAGCATGTGATATTGTACGAGGTGTGGTTATGTTGGTATAAGGAGGATTAAGAACTGGGGTGATGGATAGAAATGTCGGCGTGCGAATCATGTTGTTTTTTGGAATATGGCTATACTTGATAGTGTAAAGGGGGGTAAGAAAGGAACTGATTGTGGTTGGAAGCCGATTTTCTTGTGTGAACATTGACCCAGTTGGAAATTGATAAGTTTTTGTAGAGAGATGTTCATCATTACTGACTTATTGTGTGAAGACATCTCCTTGTGAAATTGCCCATTTCCCAGACTACTTGGCATTTCCTAAGGGAGGCCCATGGAGTTCGCGTTGGTGTCAGCTGGGTTTGTTTTCTTCCTTTTCTGAGACTTGGGGTGATACCTAATTTCATATGTTACAATGCGGATTGGCTCAGGGAGAATATTGCTTTAACTGTTGTTGTAAGGGATGGCTGGTAATGGGTCCAGTAAACCCAAAGCAAGTAATGGGTTGGGAGTTGTATTCGGAATATAAGGAGTTGCTTTCATATCCAAGTGGGAAGTAAGCAAGGGAAATGGAGAGTTAAAGCCATACCAAGTAAGCTATGTGCCTTGGTTACTCAGGTAGTAGCGACACTATAGTGGTGGTCTACAGTTGTCAGCAGGTATCCTGCTTCTATGCCGAGGCTGAGGCCTGATCACTGCAGTCTGCAGCCACGTTCTGGCAGGTGAGCGGCGGACTCCTGTTACCTGTTGCTCTTGTGGGAGGCGGAGACCACCCAGGCCATCCGCCGTCTGTGAGGTAGTTCTCCTTCTGTTACCTGTGCTCTTCCAGGAGGCAGAGACCACCCAGGCTGTCCACCATCTGTGAGGCAGTTCACTTGTTCCCTGTTGCTCTCCCAGGAGGCAAAGACCATCTGGGTTGCTCGTAGAAAAGTTGCTGGCCACCGTCACCTCTTTCCCAGGAGGGAACGACCACCCTGTTCAGGCGCCACGTGAGGGGTACTGCGCCAGGCATTTCTTAACCCTCAGTTCTGGTGGGTCTTCTGTGAAGGAGTCATCCTGCATGAGCCCATGGACAGTACCAAGGAGTGGAGTCTTCAATGGGGGAGGGATTCCTTCATGAGTTGGGGCCCGTTGAGAGGGGGCCTGATGTGTGTGTCCCTCGTGTTCATCGCGGGGGAGGGGTCGTCCTGCGTCAGGTTACGGACAGCGCCGAGGAGTGGGGTGTTCTATGGAGGAGTCGTCCTGCATGAGGCCATGGACAGTGCCATGCAGCGGGGTCTTCCGTGGAGGAAGGGTTTTCCAATTGTGGTGGTAGGAAGGGGGTGTAGGAATAGGCAGTAGTGTTAGGGGTGTTAGCTGCTGCCTCCTTTAGGGGAGCAGTGGCCAGCACGGGAAAGGGCTCCTGTCGTTGCCTCATTTGGGATGTGGTGACCGGTGCGGTAGCGGTCCCGGGTTCAGGAAAAGAAAAGGGTGGGTCCTGGGGAGAGGGGTGGGTGGTAGTAGCTTAGAGATTAGAGCCCTTGGGTTAGTTCTTGTCCCTAGTAGTTAGCCATCATGTGTGCGGGCTATTGCTGCGTCCCTGCGTCGAAGTGATATACCGCAACTGGTGCTCTAAGATAGTTAGGGTTCCTCAGGTCATTGTAGCAGAGTAGGGTGGGCCAGCAGGGAAGTGGGATACCTGTGTGCAGTTGAGGACGTGTGTGCAGTTGTGGACGGACATGCGTGGTGATTGCTGGGTGGTGGCGCCATGGTGTGTATGTTGAAATAAAGAAGTGTGCATGATTGTAAAGCTGTGTTGGTGTGCTGTGTGATAGGCGTGGGTAGGGGTGGTACAGCCGTCCGACTTAGCAACCATGACAAATACTTTAGATTTTTAAAATCATTTTTGTCAATCCGAGTAACTGGATTTCATGGAATGTCTTGCCTTTAACATTTATCTGTGATGGATCTAAAAGGTCATCACATGCCTGTAATCTACTAGCATTGATGGAATACAACACATTGTCCAGGCCTACAGATTTTCTAAAATTTGACTGATGAGAAGTCGATGGCTAGGTTCCTCTTTAGGAAAGAGGCACAGAACTGAAAAAAGCTACTTAGTGCAAAGAAAAAGTCAATTAAAACCCCAAAAATATTTTGAATCTTGGCCCTCTCTTACCATTTTCTCTGTTTTCATCACAACGTTTGGAGTACAAACACCAGTGGGCTTTTTTTTATATTAGTCGTTCCTCTGCGATAGCGTTGCTCAGATTGTATGTCATGGCAGATTATGCTATCTGTCTCTATGCTGTAAAATGTTCCGCAACTCACCTGCTGACATCTAGTATAGCCACAGTCATCTTCGTCCCGCCCATCTGCACACTGCACCATGATATTACAGGCTAGGTGTGGTTCCAGACCATGTAGACCTTTCCAGTCACTGTCTGTGCAGTTCCATTTTCCATTGGAGAGCTGGACAGGACTAAACTGTTTCTGTAGGCACACAGATCTGTCTTGTACGTGTGTGTGTGTGTGTGTGTGTGTGTGTGTGTGTGTGTGTGTGTGTGTGTGTGTGTGTGTGTGTGTGTGTGTTTTCACAGTGAGTAGAAATTCGCACAAACACACGCACACACACACACACGCACGCACGCACGCGCGCGCGCGCGTGCACACGCACTCACGCGTGCGCACGCATACACACACACACACACAAACACACGCACACACGCGCACGCACACGCATACACACACACACACACACACACACACACACACACACACACACACACACACACACACACACACACCGTCCTCGTCGTCATCATCATCATCATCATCATCATCATCATTATCATCATAATTATTATTTTTGTCATCATCATGAGCGACATTATCAGGGAAATCAGTCGCAGAGACCAAAGACTTCATTGACAGCAATGCCAAAAACCAACCCAAGAGACGACTACACGTTGGTCATGTCATCACTAAACCAAAACATCAACCCAAGAGACGACTACACGTTGGTCATGTCATCACTAAACCAAAACATCAACCCAAGAGACGACTACACGTTGGTCATGTCATCACTAAACCAAAACATCAACCCATAGAGACAGCTACACGTTGGTCATGTCATCACTAAACCAAAACATCAACCCATAGAGACAGCTACACGTTGGTCATGTCATCACTAAACCAAAACATCAACCCATAGAGACAGCTACACGTTGGTCATGTCATCACTAAACCAAAACATCAACCCACAGAGACGGCTACACGTTGGTCTTGTCATCACTAAACCAAAACATCAACCCAAGAGACGACTACACGTTGGTCATGTCATCACTAAACCAAAACATCAACCCACAGAGACGGTTACACGTTGGTCATGTCATCGCTAAAGCAAAACAACCCACAGAGACGGCTACACGTTGGTCATGTCATCACTAAACCAAAACATCAACCCAGAGAGACGGCTACACGTTGGTCATGTCATCACTAAACCAAAACACGTTGGTCATGTCATCACTTATGGAAAACGTCAACCCACAGAGATAGGTGGATATTTCATCACTGAAACAAAACACGTTGGTCATGTCATCACTTATGGAAAACGTCAACCCACAGAGATACGTGGATATTTCATCACTGAAACAAAACACGTTGGTCATGTCATCACTTATGGAAAACGTCAACTTACAGAGATAGGTGGATATTTCATCACTGAAACAAAATGCCAACTCAAAGAAACGGCTGCACGTTGGTGATACGAACACTGCAGTGAAATGCCAACCCACAGAAACAGCTGCAAAAAATCAAGACAGAGAAACGGCTGCACGTTGGTGATACGAACACTGAAGTGAAATGCCAACCCACAGAAACAGCTGCAAAAAATCAAGACAGGGATGTGTCACAATGCTACATAAACAGACACACAACTCCGGGAAGTGGGGTGGATTCTTCTACATATAAAAAAAATATCTCCAAAATGCAAAGATGATCACTCAGTGAAGGGAGAACATTATCAAATATGGAAATGCCAAAGACACCACTTTTAGAGATCAGGGGACGTGAGATAAAAATCAACAAGGATTAAAGAAAAACCTAAATGTGTATACATGTACAGGGTCGAACTTTAATTAAGGACCACTCCGAAAAAAGGCCCTTTCTTTTTAAATTGGCCAAAAATACAAGCAATGCATTTTTTCGAAGAATTCGACTGGGAAAGGTTTAAGGGGTTAACAGAGTATTCCGCAAAGCTTGCGAAAGCTGTCTTATTGTCACGTGCGGCATGCAGAGGGGGGGGGGGGGGGGGTTGAAAGTTGCAGATTTTTGTCAAAATTGCTTGTTTTTTAAGCAAGTGAACACTGCTTCAAACGGGTTTGCACTGAAATTCCAAATGCACGTGCAAAAACCAATGCATTGCAGAGCATTTTACTGACTGGAATGCCCCTAAAAGCAGCCCAACGTGCATAATTCTTCATAACACAAAAATGCCTCCAAGACGCAAGCTGTCTGATTTTGACCGGACCCGGGCGATTGCATGGCTGCAGGATCGAGTTGGCGTTCGAGAAGTGGCCAGAAGACTACAAGTGTCCCACTCCGTCATCATTCGGCTGAGAGAACGTTTTCAAGCCACTGGAACAGTCAAAGAAGACCACTGCAAGAGATGACAGGTTCATCCACAGACATGCTCTTCGGACCAGGACCACCACCTCCAACACCATCAGGCGTCGGCTCCAAGCTGCCACTAACACAGCAGTGTGTGAGATGACCATACGGCGGCGCCTCAATGCTGCCAACCTTCGGCAAGGCGCCCAGTCCAGAAACCAAAACTGACTGCGGCCCACCGGGCACGTCGCCTGGCCTGGTGCACAGTTCATCGAACATGGACTCGGGCTCAGTGGCGGATGGTGCTTTCACCGATGAATCCAAGTTCCAGTTGAAGCCACGAGATGGACGCATTCGGGTGTGGCGGCGTCCAGGGAGCAGCTGGCAGATGACGTCATCCAGGAGGTCGTCGCTTTTGGTGGTGGCTCCGTCATGGTGGGGGGGGGGGGGGGGCATCAGCAGTCACCACAAGACTCCCCTGTACCATGTGGATGGCAACCTGAACGGCCAACGCTACCTGCAGGAGATTTTACGGCCTTTGGTTGTCCCAGCACTCCAGCAGATTGGGGCTCAGGCTGTGTTCATGGACGATAATGCCACCCCACATCGTTGTCGAGCCGTGAACACTTTTGTGGTGCAAGCTGGCATCACCAGGATGCCATGACCGGCAAACAGCCCGGACATGAACCCTATTGAGAACATCTGGGGCGAGCTTGGGAGGAGAGTTCAAGAAAATCACCGGGTCGGTTGAAAGTGACGGTCGGCAACGGTCGGCAACGGTCGGCGAGGATCGGAGACAAGCAGTGTCTGTTCACAAGTGTGTGTGTGTGCATTTTTTTTAGAAATAATGTCACCAAAAGACTTTTATGACATTTCCCACCATTTCCCACCAAGTTTCTATCTTTTATTAGAATACAAAGAATAAAAAAAAAATAAAAAAAATAAAAAAGTCATGTCATCTTTACTCAAGAATGAAATTTTATTAACATTATTGTTGTCAGCATCAAGCTATCGTGTGTGTGTGTGTGTGTGTGTGTGTGTGTGTGTGTGTGTGTGTGTGTGTGTGTGTTGTGTGTGTGTGTGTGTGTGTGTGTGTGTGTGTGTGTGTGTGTGAGTGAGGGAGAGTAATACATGTAAACAAACACCGTGGTCTTCAATGTAACTTTAAATAACATGCAACATCTTCATTCAATAAAGAAAAAGTAAATCCATTGTTTGTAAAAACATGTAACCAAAAGTCTTAGCATCAATCAATCATACAGATCTTGACAATAGCTATTCGAAAAAAACATTCATGTCATTTCAGATTATAAAGTGCCTTCAAACAACATGCAGCATCTTCAGTCAAAAAAGAAAAGGTCAACCCAACCATGTCCTATCAGTCAGGGTATGACAATAAAGTTTGTTAATGTATGTAACCAAAAGACTAAGCATCAAGGATAAGGGTCTTCGGCACGGGTCACGGGTCACTACTCATTTTCCAGTTTGATCCTTTTTGCTGTGGTTGTCTTTTCTGCTCTTTTTCGTTTCCTCTGGCCGGGTTTCTTTCCTTTTGTAGGTGTTCCGGTGACATGGAAGCATGATGAGCTGCTCTGTACACAACCAGGGGGCCTGACAGCTTGTCTTAGATTGGCAATGTGTTTGGTTTTCTGCACTTCTGTCATGGCTACCCAAACGTTTCCTTGCAGTGTTTGTGCGCGTTGTGTGGAGCCAGTTGAAACTCGCCACGGCCAATGATGGCACGTGCTACTTCCACTTGTTGAGCCTTGGCCAGTGTTCTCAGCTTATTGATCAGGTCAGGGAGCTCTCTCGGTTTCCACTCAACCATGTGCTTTAGCGTATGGTTGAGAGACTGCATTGTTGTTGGTCTGCGTGTCTTGTAGCTGGCCATTCCAGTGGAGCTTTAGGACATGGTCAAGGATTTGTTGCGCAATCCTGTTGAGATAGCGTGTGTCTTGTTCAGGCCACATCGTTGTCAGGTTTTCCAGTCTTACATCAAACGTGACCTCGTCCGATGAGTTGATAGCCCTTCAGCTCCAAAGAGTTGGTTAATCAGTAGGTTCCTCTGTCTGGAAGCAACACCAACTTTGTCCTTCAAGTGTCTGGCAAATTTTTCTTCAGATGGAGTGTACACAATGCCAGGCTGGAGTATGGAAAAGCACACTGAATTGCTCTTGTGATTGACTTTCATCGTCAGATCCAAACACCATCGGTGTTGTTGGGAAATGCCCAATCTTTGCCGCTAGGGTGGAAAAAAATGATTAAAACGCCTCAAAGTCGAATGGGCATGCAAAAAGATTGGGCCGATGATGATCGGTGACTCATTGCAATTTCGACGAAGGAGTCCCGTGTGCTTATAATTCATCGCCGTCACCAGCAGCTCCCCAAGACTGTATGTCTTATCTATGCCCAAGACAACTCTCGACCCAGAGCAAAGTTCCCGTATGTCAGCCAGCTGCTCATCCAAAAACAAGATGATGGAGGGGGACATTGAGTTATGGATGACTCGAAAGTTTATGTTTCTTACAAAATCCCCATGAGTGTTAACCAGATCAGCGACCTGCAGAACTTGGTCTGCCAAGTTTGAACCTTGTTTCCTCTATCTGCGTCCACTTCTGCCACAGGTCCTCGGGTATTTGCAGACATCGCTTGTGATACCAAGTCACACAGGTCTGCAAGTATGAAAAGTGAAAAAAAATTGAATACCGCACAAGATGATAGCAAGCACCATCATCATTATCATTCAGTAAATGACACTGACCTCACATTCAATGCAGATGCCGCATGGCCACTTGACTGGCATGTGTTTCTGTTTCTTTCATGGCATTATGGAGCAGGAGTGTTGCAATTACAGAATGTAAAGATGTCATTAACTTACTACCTCTTAGACTTCAGGATTCGTGAGAGTGAGCTGTTTATTCACTTATTGACCGGAGGGGGGGGGGGGGGGGGGGTATATTCACTTATGGAATCGGAAGGGGTATAGACAGTAATGTTATCATATACATGTGTCCTCTCTCTCTCTCCCTCTCTCTCTCTCTCTCTCTCTCGCCTCTCTCTCTCTCACTCTCTTTCCACCTGTGTTCTTTCTCGTCCCCCCTCTCCCTTTCTCTCTCTCTCTCTCTCTCTCTCTCTCTCTCTCTCTCTCTCTCTCTCTCTCTCTCTCCCTTTCTTAATAATAAGGAACATTTAGTGCGCTTAATCTTAACAAAAGCCTAAGCGCTTACAGCAATAAGCCTTAACACACACACAGACACACACACACACACACACACACACACACCACACACACACACACACACACACACACACAAACACACACACGCACACACACACACACACACACACACACACACACACACACACACACACACACACACACACACACACACACACACACACACACACACACGCACACACACACGCACACACACACACACCAGCGAAGGAGCAGATTATGTTTTGAAGAGAGTAGTTTTGAGGGAGGACTTGAAAGAAAGAAAGACTGTTTGAGTTTCGAAGTGCATAAGGGAGATTGTTCCAGCAGGAAGGAGCCTGAAAAGAAAAAGAACGTTCACCAAGTGTTCTGGCCCGAAAACGAGGGATTTGCAGAATGCGAGTGTCAGAGGAAGAGCGAAGCTGTCTAGAAGGAGTATAGGTCAACAGAAGTTTAGAGAGGTAAGATGGAGCGAGGCCGTCCAATGCCTTGTAACAGAGCAAAGAAAGTTTGTACTTGATGCGTTTTTCAACAGGAAGCCAGTGCAAAGATTTAAGCAAGGGAGAAACATGAGAGGTTTTCGGAGATTTCGAGACAAGGCGAGCAGCATTATTTTGAACTTTCTGCATTTTTGCAAGAAGATTCTGTGGACAACCAGCAAGAGAGAATTACAGTAGTCAAGTCTTGAAATAATGAAAGCAGAAACCAGAGTCTTGGTGGCTTCTTCAGACAGAAGGTGGCGCACAGAACTGAATTCGCCGAAGCTCCGAGTAGCAAGCACGGCAGATAGAAGAAATCTGATTTTGAAAAGAGAGTGTTGATCAAGTACAACGCCTAGATTTCGCACAGTGGTAGAGGTCTGAATGAGAGAGGTACCAAGTTGGACAGAAGAAGGAACAGAGATTGTAGACATGAGCCGTTTTGGGAGAATGAAGATCAGTTCAGTTTTGTCATTGTTTAACTGAAGTTTGTTGCAAGTCATCCATGCCTTTATGTCAGAGATGCAGAGCTGTGAGCGATCGATGATGGAGGAGAGGAGAGAAATGTCACCAGAAATGTAGATTTGATTGTCATCAGAGAAGCAGTGGTGTGAAATGTTATGATGGGCTACGATGTCAGAGATGGGTTGGGTATATAGAACAAACAGAATGGGACAAGGACAGAGCCTTGGGGAACCCATAATTCAAGTTAGCAGAGCTTGAAGAAAAACCATTAACAGAGACAATTTGGGTTCAACCAGAAAGGTAAGAATAAAACCATGCCAAAGCGTGAGAAGAGATGCCAAAAGTATGTTGAAGTCTAGTGAGAAGGGTGGAGTGATCAATGGTGTTAAAGGCAGCGGACAAGTCGAGAAGAGAGAGCAATGAAACCTGACCGTTTATCCAGAGCAGAGAGAAGATCGTTTATTATTTTCAGCAGAGCAGTTTCTGTACTGTGTCCAGTGCGATAGGCGGACTGCAACGAATAGAGCAAGTTGTTTTGGTCAAGGTGGTTTTGAAGTTGGAGAAGTGCTATCTTTTCAATTATCTTTGAAAGAAAAGACAAGTTGGAGACAGGTCGATAATTTTTTTAGGTTTTCAGGGTCAAGAGAGGGTTTCTTCAAAAGAGGTCGGACAACAGCAGCTTTCAGTGCAGGTGGGAAACAACCAGAAGTGAGAGATTCATTTACCACACTAGTGATATATGGCAACAAAACATCCATGCATGCAGATAGTAAAGTAGATGGAAGAGGATCCAGTGCACAAGTTTTGATAACAGTCTTGTCGATGACTTCTTTGACAACAGCAACTGTCACAGGTTCAAAGTCAGTCAATGAAATGCCGGAAAAAGAGTTGTATGGAATATCAGGTTCAGATACTGACTGAGCGTCCAGACTTTCACGGATAAGTCTAATTTTACTAGTGAAAAAGTCACAAAATTTCTGTGGAATGTCAGAGGGACAGACAGATGAAGGAAGGGGAGATGATTTTGTTCTCCCCATGAGTGTATCAGTGACCTTAAACAATTGCTTGGTTGTTGTGCATGCTAATATTTTAGCATTGTAGAAGGCTGATTTTGCTTTTTGAACAATTTCATTCACAGCATTACTAGCAATTCGCAAAATTTGTTTGTGAATCTCGAGGTTTGTCTTTAGCCACTGCCTTTCGGCCCTACGTCTAACACGTTTAGCATCAAGAACTTCAGGTCCAACTGCTAGGAACCAGGGTGAGGGTGGACGGCTGGAAATCTTGCGTCTAAGTACTGGGGCATGGTGATCGAGGACATCTTGGAGTAGGCCATGGAACTGCTCCGCGGACAGTGAAGGTACAGATTGAAGGGAGGACAGCAGGTCCCCTCTCTCTTCTTCTTCCCCTGCCCCCCCCTCTCTCTCTCTCTCACAGTCTCTTTCCCTCTCTCTCTTTTCCGCTCTCCCTCTTCTCCCTCTCTCTCTCTCTCTATTTCTCTACTAAAGGTATTTGATGTGTGTGTATGTGGGTGTGGGTGTGTGTGTCTGTGTGCGTGTGTGTTTGGAGGTGCATGAGTATGTGCCTCTCTCTCTCTATCTCTCTCTCTAGCTCTCCCTCTCTCTCTCTCTCTCTTGTATTAATGCTATGGCTATTGCCGACCGTTGCCGACCGTCGCCGACCATTGCCGACCGTTGCCGACCGTCGCCGACCGTTGCCGACCGTCGCCGACCGTTGCCGACCGTCACTTTCAACCGACCGAAATCACCCTGTTCCGGCAAATCGACAGGAGCTGCTGCACTACCTGCAGCAGGAGTGGGCAAACCTCCCCCAGGCACTCATTACAAGAACAGTCAACACCATGAGGCAGCGCTGTGTGGATTGTGTGGCAGCACGAGGGGGGCACACTCGGTTTTGATCAGACTGTAAAGAAACACTCCTTTTGTGAATGTCATTTTGGGGGGTAGTCTCATTCAGGCTCCCCTGTCTAATCAGAAAGAATGATTTTTTTCGATGAAAGTGACAAAATGTTGTTCACTGACAATGAAATTAAACATTTATAAAGTTTCTATCGTTTGTCGGTTTTTCTTTCTATGTTTTGTGAGCCTGTATATAAGTGGTCCTTGATTAAAGTTCGACCCTGTATATAAGAATGTATACACACACACACACACGCACGGGCGCACGCACACACACGCGCACACATTAACATTATCACACACACATGTGCGCGCATGCGCAAGCGAGCACGCACGCTCGTACGCACACACGCACGCATCCACGCGCACACACGCACGCGTGCACACACACACATACACACACACACACACACACACACACACACACACACACACACACACACACACACACACACACACACGCACGCACAAGCGCACGCACAAGCGCGCGCGCGCGCGCACACACACACACACACACACACACACACACACACACACACACACACACACACACACACATTCACAGACACACACACACACACACCACACACACACACACACACACACACACACACACACACACACACGCATGCGCGCGCGCGCGCGCGCGCGCACACAAACACACACACACATTGTTACATTAATTCATGAATTAAGGCTGAATACTTGGAACACTAAAATATTCTCATGGCATTTCTTGTGTCAGCAGAGAAAACATTTCTGTGCATCATCTTTTTCTGAATGTTTAGTGTTGACCTCGCTCTATCAGGAGAAAGGTATTGAGATGACTAACTTTGATAATGTCAATACTGTCTTATATGGTTCATATGTTGCTGAAATTGCATGGTTATTTCGCAGTCACAGGTTACAAAATGTTTTATAAAAATCAACAATTTTGTGTACCACCAGGGTATTTCACTTATGTAAATACGCATATATCAGATGAGGGTTTGAAAGCACTAACAAGGATGATAACTTGTGAGGGTTTTTTTTTGGTTTTTTTTTGGTTTGTTTGTTTGCTTTGTTTTGTATGTGAATAAGTGTCTATCATCTGCGATGAAAAAACATTAAATAAACCACTAAACTGAAGGAAACTGCGCGCGCGCGCGCGCACACACACACACACACACACACACACACACACACACACACAGAGAGAGAGAGAGAGAGAGAGAGAGAGAGAGAGAGAGTACCCAATCGAATATTTATGTGTGTCAAAGTGTACTTGTGTGCGTGCGTGTGTGCGTGCGCGCGCGCGCGCGTGTGTGTATGTGTGTGTGTTTGCTGCCATCAATGATTTTCAAACTTCAAAAGACATACAGTAAACAAGTGGGTATGTTTTGCTCCCATAAGGAAACCTAACACAAAGTAACTTTTATTCAAGACTGGCACAGCCTTTTAAACTTGAATAAAGTCAGACAAATACATAGACGAACAATCTAATAGTGACAAAAAACAAGCGCAGGCCAACAACTGAACTGTCTGGCAAAGATTTGGACTTGAGGGGAGGGGAGGGGAGAGGGGAGTTTGAAGATGGAGAAACTGGGAAAATGAAATTAAAAAAAAAATGTTACAGATATGAAAACTCTTCTCTAGCTGCATAAGGGAACCATCGCAATCCCTCTTGAAGGCAGATATATTTGTGTTGCCTGCTCAGAGGCCTTTCGCCCGCTGGATCGGGACTCATCAGGGAGACATGGCTGGTTGTGTCTGCACTCCCGGCGTCAAATAGAGACACACCACAGTCCATAATACTGTGGTGTTCTCACCACCATGGGTGCAAAAAAGAATCCAATAGCACCCCCAGAGCAGCCAGCGAAGAGTAGTAAATGCAACCAAACGAAAGTGTGGGGAGGAAAAAAAGTTGCTGTAAAACTAAAGACCAAGTCCAAATCTTTGCCAGACAGTTCAGTTGTTGGCCTGCGCTTGTTTTTCCCCCACTATTAGATTGTTCGTCTATGTATTTGTCTGACTTTATTCAAGTTTAAAAGGCTGTGCCAGTCTTGAATAAAAGTTACTCTGTGTTAGGTTTCCTTATGGGAGCAAAACATACTCCACTTGTTTATTGTTTATCGTTTACTGTTCCCTACCTCATTTCATTTCCGATTTTGCTTTGATTAAATTGAGGTTATTTGTATTTGTTTCTGTCCGTCTGTGTGTTTGTCTTTTGATCTCCCTTGCATCTTTGGGTGGATCCTCAGGCGTAAGCTCAAAGACTGTCCCCTACATTTTATATTATTTGCATAATGTCTTTAGTTTTACAGCAACTTTTTTTCCTCCCCACACTTTCGTTTGGTTGCATTTACTACTCTTCGCTGGCTGCTCTGGGGGTGCTATTGGATTCTTTTTTGCACCCAACCAGCCGTGTCTCCCTGATAAGTCCCGATCCAGCGGGCGAAATGCCTCGGAGCAGGCAATACAAATATATCTGCCTTCAAGAGGGATTGCGATGGTTCCCTTATGCAGCTAGAGAAGAGTTTTCATATCTGTAACATTTTTTTTTTAAATTTCATTTTCCCAGTTTCTCCATCTTCAAACTCCCCGCTCCCCTCCCCTCCCCTCAAGTCCAAATCTTTGCCAGACAGTTCAGTTGTTGGCCTGCGCTTGTTTTTCTGTCACTATTAGATTGTTCGTCTATGTATTTGTCTGACTTTATTCAAGTTTAAAAGGCTGTGCCAGTCTTGAATAAAAGTTACTCTGTGTTAGGTTTCCTTATGGGAGCAAAACATACTCCACTTGTTTACTGTTTATCGTTTACTGTTCCCTACCTCATTTCATTTCCGATTTCAAAAGACATATTCAGAATCGTTCCACAAGATGTCAATGTTGTTTTTGTAAAAACAGCTGATTTTAAAATATATCAGTAAAAGTTGTTCTCTCTCTCTCTCTCTCTCTCTCTCTCTCTCTCTCTCTCTCTCTCTCTCTCTCTCTCTTTCTCTCTCTCTCTCTCTCTCTCTCTCTCTCTCTCTCTCTCTCTCTCTCTCTCTGTCTGAACTGGGACAGTACTCGCCTGAAAAATAGTAGAAAGAAGGCGAAAGCCAGACTGGCCTTTCCAGCTAACACGAAATCGATTATAAACATACAGAACCCCTTCCCCACCAACACTGGATGCATGTCAACATCTGTGTCGTATATGTACGTTGTTGTTTGTTCACCAGATAATCCATACCATATCAGATCAAAATAATCAGATTCATCCATGAATACATACAGGAAAGTAAGCATCATCACATTACCGAATGGAATATTGAGCACTGGGAAAACACTATATTCAAGGACGATGCCAGGGGTGGTGCCAGCTTCCGGGTGCCATCTTTGGGTCTGAAGCACACCTTGGACACACGAAATGATTCAGTTGGTTAATGTTTTGAAGGCGACTGGCAAGTTGATCATTTAAACTTCAGCTGAGAGTCAGCTGAAATACTGTCATTTATACTGATCATGAAAAGCAGAGAAAATGGAAAAGAATTAAAAGGACAGAATAGAACACGCCCTAGATACTCATACATAGACGTACAGGTGCTGCACAGGAATCATTTCTGCTGCTGCTGCTGCTGCTGTGATCATGGTGATGATGACGATGATGATCATGATGATAATCATGATAGTGGTGGTGGTGGTGGTGGTGGTGGTGTATGTGTGTGTGTCTGTGTGTGTTATTGTTGTGGTTGCTATTTTTGGATATGAGATGATGATGATGGTGATGATGATGATGGTGATAAATATGATGATGACTATTGTGGGTTGTGTTGCTCTAATTATTGGTACTGGGCTTTTGTGACTTTGGAAAATACGTTTTTATCAGGAAATGATGTTATTCCTATACTCGCCAGGAAACTTCTAGAAAGGACATTACGCTGAATTTCTGTACCAACATTTTCTTACACATTTGATTACTGAACACTGAAGTGAGAAGGTGAGCAAAGTTCTTGGAAAAAAAAATGAGAAGAGAGAGAGAGAGAGAGAGAGAGAGAGAGAGAGAGAGAGAGAGAGAGAGAGAGAGAGAGAGAGAGAGAACTCTTATACTCAAGAATGAATATGAATTCTTTCAATCTGTCCTTGTCATGTGCATATCCTTCCAATAACATCATTCATACTCATACACATTAATATTACAACATTCTCTGTTCTACCAGGTCTTCATAGACTTCGAGAAGCTATGACAATGCTAGGATGAAGGCACTATGAACCACAAAGAAGACATTTAACATCGGGCAAAAGCAAAAAAGCACTGTCCAGCAACTATACTCTAAAGCGACCGGTGCAGTGGTCATACAGGGCGCTGTTTGAGAATGGCTCCATATTTCTGTCAGAATGTGCCAGCGTTGCCCTCTATCTTCCACATTGTTCAATATACTTTTGAACGCATTGTTTTGGTGCACTTGAAAATCGTGTCATAACAGTAAGCATTGAAGGAAGAACCATCTCGAACTTTCTTTTTGCACCCAAAGTTGATTGCAGACAGTGGGTAAAAAAAACAAAACAAACTCGTCAAGCTTTTCAAAAGAATAGAAATGCATGAAAATCAGCGGCCAGAAGACCAAACTGATGGTCATCCTCAACGCCACCATCATTACTGTCAATGGACAAAAGCTGGGAGCTTTTAACAATTTTCTGGGGATTTATTATTGACAACGGGGGATCTCATCCCTAAATTTTCTCAAGGTCAGTAAAGACAATGTGAGCAATCTCCAGACTGAAAGATAAAAATGTCGTCATGCATGAAACATAAGATCGGGTCCATGTGTGCACTACTACATCCCATTTTGCCAAAAGCATGAGAGACATGGATAATCGCAGTGGACTCTGACAGAAGGATTGAAGCCATGGAAACGAGGTGTTATCAGAAGGTATTAAGTATGATACTTCCATTTTGTCATTTGTGCTTGAAGAGTAAAACGACAGATTTTCGTTTCGGACAATTTTGACTCACGTGTGTAGACAAGTGAGTCTTGTAATCATAGTTTGGGTTGTTTGTGCGTCTGTTTGAGTGTGCGTGCGTGCGTGTGTGCATGCGTACGCACACGTGTGCGTGCGTGTGCGTGCGTGTCTGTGTGTGTGTGAGCGCGCGCGCGCGCGCATGTGTGTGTCCATTGTAAATTTTAACATTGGCATTTTCTCAGCAGTTACAAGCAGAGTGTTTAATAGTAATCAGACCTTTCCCGCCATCTACTGCATGAAGATGTTAATGGTCGTGAACTGGTGATTAAGGTTTTCAGCGATAGTTTCAATACTACAAAACGGACGTTTTCTTTCAAAATTTGACAAAAAAACATACTGCTTGATATTACCGAAATATTGTAATAGATACTAGGTTACATAGTATTAACATCAGGTCATTTAATATGACTGGTACCAAACAGAAGAGTAATTGTAAGTTGTGTGATTTTTTTCTTTTACTAAATATAAAACTAATCTATGCCAAATGCAAATTAACTTGTCAAACAAAACTAAGTAAAACTATACAGGTATATTATTACTCTTGGTCAATTAAGCAATTGAAACCATATCACAGCAGAAAGAGACTTTTTTAAACACTTCCACAATATATCAGTATTGTTACATTGTTGCCCAAATGGCAGAAAATCAGAGCTAGGCCAAATCATGGGAAAATCGGATGTGGCTACGTCAAATATGTGCTGTGCAAAACAAATTACGTCGCACGCTGACATGTTGACGTTGCAGCATTGGATACCCACAGCCCTTGACCCCAGCTATCAGCCAAAGAAAGGACTGTAAGGGATGTCCCTGCCCAAATTTCCTCTTTACGGAATACTCCTGCCATGTTCCGGCTGTGTGTGAGCACAGCTGCACTTCCCTCCTCTCCCACTTCCACCTCTTCAAGCATCTCTTCTCACTCACTAAATTAAAGGAAGAAAGAGGTAGGATCCAGCTTTCGTTTTGAAGTGAGGAACACCATTTTGTTGCTGGAGTGAGGAAGATCTTTAAAAATGTATTTGTGAATATTTTCACTTGGAGTTTGTGGCACTAAGCCAAGCCAGCGATTTACTATGTCTCATCTCTTAACCATCAATGCACACCATAATGCGGCCAATCAAGGTAACCATACACATTTTCAGTCAAGAAACGACTCAAAAATGTTATGCAGTTTCCACACTTAGGCAAAGAAGGCAAACCTCATTATTAAAACCAAACAAGAAAGTGGTCCATTTGAACCTACACTCACCCGTAATCATTACATCAATATTCAATTAAGAAAGTCGTTTTGTTTAACATGTTCACATGAGTATTGTTCAATTTTAACCTTTTAATAAATACAGAGCTCCAACACTGTCATTATGAAGAAAATACGGAAATGTTTTGAAGATCCATAAACTGTTAATTTGTATAAATTTGCAAAGAATAGTGAAAGCAGTTCAGTTATAGTGAAAACAGTTCATATATAGCAATTGCACAAACACCAACATATAAAAAGTATGCAGAATATACAGTTCTGTCCCATTGTTTTCTTTCTGAAGAGGCAGAAAACAACTAAACCCTTGGGAGGCGAACTGTCAGAATATCCTGACATAACACTGTGTGTGTGTGTGTGTGTGTGTGTGTGTGTGTGTGTGTGTGTGTGTGTGTGTGTGTGTGTGTGTGTGTGTGTGTGTGTGTGTTTGCATTGAAAATGTTACTGTCATAGTTGCAACGAAAACCTGTGAACTTCATGACTGACAATATGAAGCTATCTGCTACCTGAACTTTATGACACCAACCACTTCATTTTATGTTAGGAAATTGTATACCTGATATGAACATGTGTATCTTAAATATAATTAGGATTATTGTTACTCATATACTGGGCAAGAAAAACACTGCAGCAGACAAGGATTCTGAGGGAGTCAATTTGCAACCTCATTGAGTAATTTTGCAGATGGCTCTGACGAACTTGAAGTTTCAGCCACAGCTGGGCTATATACTGCCAGGACTAATAAACAGTTACACCACCATGTCTCTTACACACCAGGTCCCAGTTCTGTCACATTGATGCTTTTTTCTATTTCTTGGTAACAATGAAACTGTGCTTTTTTTTCTATTTCTTGGTAACAATGGAACTGTACATAATATTTTCTACCCTTTAGCGTGATTGTACAGACATCTCTTAAAATAAGAAAGATCCAAGGTACAGAAGTGTTTATTTTACAAGACTGCATGGTGCTTTATGATGCAGAGATTCTTGATAGCACCATCAGTGTATCTATCCTGCAAAACCATTGTGTTGATGTTGTCACCAGAATCAGATGAACTCCACTATTAAAGAGAAATCAGGGCGACCTCTGGTCAGCAAGATATTGAAGTCGTTAAAGTTGTCGTATAAACTAAATGATTTGATGAAGAGCCCTCAAAGAAAAAAAACATCACAAACTGACAATTTTCACAAAACAGTGGCGCCATTTTGTCGAAAACTATAGAGAATATCTTTACATGTGCTATAGATGTAGAAAACTTTGTAACGTCCCACTCCATGTTGTCTCTCTTTACGGCTACACGGCGAAAGTGTTAACCTTCCATGTGGAGTACCGTCATTTCTCATTATGTCTCACCACAGTGATTCGGACTGTTCATCTACCTTGGATATTGAGAGAGAAAACTGGCTACTGTTACCGCACAAAATGTCACCATTGCACAAAATGTCACAATGACATTCTGTGCAGTTATTTACTGCACAAATTGGCGCAATTTGCACACATTTGCGCAAAATGTCACAATTGTGACAATTTGTGCATCTGCATGCCTTTTTTGAAATCACTGCTGCACAAATTGTCACAACTCTCTCATATCTGTGTGGGTGTGTGGGTGGGTGGATGTATGGGTGGATATACTATATGATGTCCACGTATTGTTTTTGCGTTTTTCAATTTGGCTTGCAATTTATAATTTTCAATTTTATATCTAATATATACTTTTAGTCTGTAATCACTGCACATGTTTACGAGGTGACAGCTCAGACGAGATGGCCCATGATGGTTGATGAGGTTAACAGACACAACACGATTTTTCTCGATTCGCATGCTCATCTGTTTTGCACTTTGTTAGTCTTGAGCAGTTGTTCTCAAATTCATCCGTACTATGCATGCTATGTATGTAGTTTTCACATGTGTTTATAAATGTCCATTTTTTCTTATACAACGGGTGCACAGCGCACACAGGCTTTTGACAGTTGTTGTGCCAAAGGATATGCACCTGTATAGTAAGTTTTGAAAATCTAACTTGAAGGATGTGGACAATATTGTTGGAAAAAGGAAATGGGTGACCTTGATTTTTTTTGCGAGCAGTATCAGCATACCTTACTTAATCAACAAACAAATTTGAGAAGGCTGTCTTAAGTGGTTTAAAGAGACATTGCCAAATATGACCCTTTTGGCCGACGTGGGAAACACACACGCACGCACACACACACACACACACACACACACACACACACACACACACACACACACACACACACACACACACACACACATACACGCGCGCTCGCGCGGGCACACGGGGGGAAAAAACCCACAAAAAAACCCTGACGCAAACAAACTTAATACTCTGCTCGCTAACAAGACTGACAGAGGTTGTAACATTTTGTGCAAGGGTGAATTCGAAAATGGGGCATAGGTGCACAAATTGTCACAACTGCGAGTTGTGACATTTTGTGCAGTCCTTCACTGCACAAAATGTCACAACTGGCACAAAATGTCACAATTGTGACATTTTGTGCATTGGTGACATTTTGTGCGGTAACAGCTACCCGTCGTTGCTGACTATCTGCCATTGGCGGAAAATAAAGAAGCAACATCGATGCTGACGACCCACCAAGACATGCTTAATGTCATTTTATACACAGTGCAAAGGCTTTCACAACGAATAGATTAGCTGGAAAGTGGAGAAAATCTTAACAGTGGAAGCATAGGAGAAAAAAAGAAAGACTGACACTTAGAGTGAAACAAGCAAACAAAAACGCCCCCAAACTACTACTAGCACTGCTCGTGTAGAAGACAACGAAGGCCCCACCATGACAATAGACAAAGAAGCAGAAAATGATGTCTTTCGTGACCTAGCTGTTTCATTTAATGGTGACAAAGAATGTGAACCATCGGTTTCCGACAGACTAGCAGAGTTAATGGAATGAAGATTTGGTACCAGATTGACAAACAAAAAACTATAAGAAAACTGACAATATACATATTTCCTGCCAAATGTTGGAAAAGCATTGGCGTGCCAAAAAAAAAACCCAACAACCAAAAAACAAACAAACAAAAAACACATCCAGGAGATTTTCGGTGCCATTTCTTCATATTCACGAAGAGCAGACTTGAGTCCGCACAACGCACTGTTCAACTCACCTCACCAAGAACGCATCGGCCATGACCTATTGCACTAACTGCCTTTTTGAACTGAGGGATTCCCTCAGCACTCTTGAGCCAAAGAGTACAGAGTCTAATACAGCTGTACCGAAGAAACAAGCCCCATAATGTATTGCCAGCCTGGCTGATTCACTGGAACTCACAGGCCACGTGCGTGGAGAATCTCTCACAGAGATAAGAGACTCACTCCATTCATAACTTCCACCAGAGATAGCTGGTATCTGTACACCACACGTACCTGTGATAGTATAATGGCTGTACTCTGAGGGTAATGAGTTTCATGCATGGTAGGGGCTCAAATTCCAGTTCTTTTTTTAGGCTGCTAACCCTTGAAGCAGGGTGGAGGCTACAACAGCAGAAAATCTTGGAATCGGAGCAAGAGGGATGGAGGTCACAAAGGGGTCAAAACCAGAAATTAGATCTACCCCTACACAGCAGAGGTCATAAACAAAACTAGGTCAGTGACTGCAAAAAACACATTCCTTCTTTGCAAGTTTCACTAAAAGGTAATCATTAATCATTCTAGCAGGACAAATCAAAACAAGCCTAGTGTATGGAAGCAGATGACGTCTGACCCAGAGGTGCTTAAAACTATCACAGGGTTAAACAAAAAGTTTGATAGAAACCTAGGAAAGACACTCAAAAGGATAGTAAAGATGCCTTCGGAGCAAAAACATATGGAATTGATGAAGAAATACAGAAGCTGCTGATGAAAATAGTGATACAGAAATCTCAGCCTGAAACAGGACAAGCTGTCTCTCCTATATTTGTGCGGGATACGAAAGTGGCTCTCGTAGAATGATCCTAGATGTAAAAGCCCTGAACGAAAAAGGGGAATATCAAAAATTCAAAATGGAAAGTTTATAAACGGCTCTTCCACTGATCTCTGAACACTATTACTTTGCATCCATGGACCTTTTTTTTTTAATTAAAAAAAAACAACTTTTATTTAATTCATTTCCTCATTCTGTCTTCCATTCCACAGTTCCTTCTTTCTCTCTTCTCCATTCTTTCATCAACATGATCTGTCTCTTTGCTGTACATTTCCGGATACAAATTACTACATATTTTTTGTTATTAATCATATTTGTACATGTTTGACAATATTGTAGTAAATGATCTGTGAAACATATCAGAACTGAGTTGTCTTTTTTTCGGTTTGAATGGAATTGAGAGAGAGTGCAATGTATGCCGAGGAAAGTTTTTTTTTGTTTGTTTTGTTTTGATTTTTGTTGCTGCTGTTGTTGGATATACAACCACATACACAAACAAAAATCCTAGACACAATCCTCTGAGTTCTTATAAACTACAAACACATAACGGCAAACCAACGCACCCACTCACTCCATTTACACCCCCTCCCATCCCCACCCACCCACACCCCCACTTTCTCTCTTCTTTTGATTTAATGATACACATACACATGCACATATTAAATCCAGATATCCTATAATTCTAATTATCAATATTCAAATAATACTTCATAATTAATCCAGTTAGCGTTAAATTTTGGCAGATTCAATTGCACAATTGCTATGTATTTTTCAAGAATATATCTTCTCTTTAGTATTTTTAGAATACTGTTAACGAAGGCTTACATTTGTTTATTTTACAGCTAAAAATGTAGTGTTTGGCTATCAGAATTATAAGATCGAATGTTGTATCAGTTGTGGAATTGTCATCTGCTCCAAATATTATTGTGTTTTGAGTCAAAGACAGAATATTCGCCATTAAACACTTTCCTTTTATTAATTCTTGCAATGATTTCCAAAATTCATTGACATGCATGCATCTCCAAAACATATGTTCAATGCTGTCTTTTTCCTCTTCACAGAAACTGCAGTTATAACTTTCTACTATCCCCATTTCCTTCAGAACTACATTCGTTGCAATTATTCGATGCACTATTCTTATTTGCATCCATTTTAGCTTAATATCCTTAATTTGATGAACTTTTCTAAAGCATTTCTTCCAAGGTATCTGCCGATTTAGCTTCTCCGTCCATTTTGCACAACAGTTTGGTTCCCAGTTATCTTTTACTATAATTCTGTAATAAGCTTTGGAACCTTTATCTACAGAATATATTTTCTTTAGAGCTGTGTTGACTTCTGCTTCAATGTTATCTTTTATCTCATTCTCAAACCCTTGTTCTCTGATGTATTTTTTAATGGATAATATGCATCCACTTGGCTGTGTCTGGAGTGCACTGTCTTCATCTGTCCGTGGCAGGGGTGGTTGGGTCTGTGGGGTGTGCTCGGCAGCTGGAGGGTGGTGTTTTTCGCCGGTGGGCTCTGCAGTCATGAAATACGGGCTGGTAACACCCATGGGGATGCTACTTTAAGGCTGTTATGAGCTGCATCCTGTAGTCTGATTTACCTCTGTTCAGGAGCAGTTATGTCCCTTGATATCTTAATGGAGTGTCCTGCGCGTGCCTGTACCCATCGTCAACACAGCGCAGGCCTCCAAGGGTGGTACAGGACTGCTCTAAAGGCATGTGAAGACAGTGCTTCTCTGGGTCCTCCCCAGCACCTTCGGGTGTTTCTTTTTCTTCTTTGCCTTAACTAGGCTGACCCTGGAGAAAGGTCCAGTGACGGTGAGGAAAGACCCACTGACCACAGGAAAAGTCCTGTTGACAGTGGGAAAGACTACAACTTTGGATTCTCTCTTAGGGCACATAAGACCGTATGGCGAAAGCTTGGCTGTGTCTGGAGTGGCACTGTCTTCATCTGTCCGTGGGCAGGGGTGGTTGGGTCTGTGGGGTGTGCTCGGCAGCTGGAGGGTGGTGTTTTTCGCCGGTGGGCTCTGCAGTCATGAAATACGGGCTGGTACACCCATGGGGATGCTACTTTAAGGCTGTTATGAGCTACATCCTGTAGTCTGATTTACCTCTGTTCAGAGCAGTTATGTCCCTTGATATCTTAATGGAGTGTCCTGCGCGTGCCTGTACCCATCGTCAACACAGCGCAGGCCTCCAAGGGTGGTACAGGACTGCTCTAAAGGCATGTGAAGACAGTGCTTCTCTGGTCCTCCCCAGCACCTTCGGGTGTTGCTTTTTCTTCTTTGCCTTAACTAGGCTGACCCTGGAGAAAGGTCCAGTGACGGTGAGGAAAGACCCACTGACCACAGGGAAAGTCCTGTTGACAGGGGAAAGACTACAACTTTGGATTCTCTCTTGAGGGCACATAAGACCGTATGGCGAAAGCTTGGCTGTGTCTGGAGTGGCACTGTCTTCATCTGTCCGTGGCAGGGGTGGTTGGGTCTGTGGGGTGTGCTCGGCAGCTGAGGGTGGTGTTTTTCGCCGTGGGCTCTGCAGTCATGAAATACGGGCTGGTACAACCCATGGGATGCTACTTTAAGGCTGTTATGAGCTGCATCCTGTAGTCTGATTTACCTCTGTTCAGGAGCAGTTATGTCCCTTGATATCTTAATGGAGTGTCCTGCGCGTGCCTGTACCCATCGTCAACACAGCGCAGGCCTCCAAGGGTGGTACAGGACTGCTCTAAAGGCAGGTGAAGACAGTGCTTCTCTGGGTCCTCCCCAGCACCTTCGGGTGTTTCTTTTTCTTCATCCACCATAAGATAGAAAATCTATTTGAATGTTATACTTTGTTCTGAATTCCTCATGGGATAGTGAATCTCCATTGGCTTTGAAAAAATCAGATACTCTAAATACATTTTTGTTGTTCCAGCTTTTGTGTTTTAACAGTTTATTTCCTATTTTGATATGTTTATTGTAAAGAATTGGTTCTGCAAGTAGCTCTCTAGCATTTTCTGTTTTATTTTGTAGTAGAACTGCTTATATGACATGAATACATGTTTCCAGAAAACATTGTCTTGAGTGGTGTTGCACAGATGATTTGGAGAGTATTTCTCAATATTCTCAATAATTGGGTATGAAAAAATCAGCATGTCTCTCCATCTGTGTGTTGTTTGTCTCAGTCTTTTTATCCATGTTAATTTTAATGCAGTGATGAGAGCATTTATGTCAGGTAGATTCAACCCACCATCTTGTACATCTTTAATAACTGTTTTTTCGACTAATTGTATCTTGTTTTCTTATTCCATACAAACCAGTAGCATAAGTCTTGTAATTCTTTAACAAATGTGTCAGGTGGATTTGGAAGCATCAACCATAGGTAAGTTAGTTTTGACAGAATTAATGATTTCAAGACAGCAATTCTTCCTAAGGGGGTAATGATTCTCTTAAGCCAAATTTTAAATAGTGCCTTCACTTCTATCATTCTATCTTTGTTTTTTCTTTTTTCCATGTGTGTTAAGTCCTGAGTAAACCAAATTCCTAATATTTTGAATTCTTTTGGATTCCAGATCATCTTTAAATGTTCCATATATCTTTTTTCACTATGCTTTTGTCTTCCAAGCCCAATTACTTGTGTCTTCTCTTTGTTTAAGAATAAACCTGATGTTTTCCCAAAGCTATCAAGAATCTCGATAGATTTTTCAAATGATTCTTATTCCCTTTTTTCATCAGTTGAATGTCATCAGCAAATTGTGATATCTTATGTTGTTTCTCCCCGATTTGTATACCTTCAATACTATTTTCTTCTTTGATCATTACGGATAATATTTCTGCACATAATACGAAGATATATGATGAGACTGGATCTCCTTGCCTACAACCCCTTTCTATTGTGAACCATGATGATGTTTGGCCATTTACGATAACAGTAGACTTAATGTTTTTGTAGAATACTTCTATCCATTTACATATATCTTTACCTAGACCTACGGCCTCTAGCACTTTGTGCATAAAATCCCAATCTAACGAGTCGAACGCCTTTTCGAAATCTAAATTAATTAGCATCCCTGGATATTTTTTATGTTAAGATGGTGTATTATGTCATAAATTAACCTAATGTTACTACCTATGTATCTATTTGGGACAAATCCTGTCTGGTCTTCACTAATCAGTGATGGGAGAACTTTTTAAATTCTATTGGCAATACAAGTCGAGCCAATTTTGTATATAAGGTTTAAAAGTGAAATAGGTCTCCAGTTTTTACACATTCTTTTGGTTTTCCTTCTTTGGGTATACAAATTATAATACCTTCTTTCTGGGTGTTTGATAGTTCACCTTCTCTATAACTTTCATTTAAAGCTCGGGTTACAAACACACCAATTTGTTTCCAAAAACATTTGAAAAACTCAGCTCCAAACCCATCCGACTTGCCATTTTGATGTACACTGACGAGCTTACAGAAACAGACGAAAAGAAAAAAATCAACACTTACCCCCTTGAAAAGAAAACAACAACAACAACAACAACAACATAAACCCATCCACCTCTGTTGAGCAAAACTGGGTCATCCGCTGCTATCCCACACCCTTACAATGAATGTAAGTTCCATGAGGCAGAGAACACGATGCCTATCACACATTCGAAACAATATCTGCATATTGACGATTTTCTATTTTAACTTCCCCAGATATTTTTACTGTTATCTGGGCCTGAATTGGTCATTGCTTTTAACTTCTTGAATATCGAGTGCGACCCCTTGTTGCCAAATTTGCTCCAGGGGCCAACAGTCCGAGTCGCACTATTTTATGTTATTTTATTTTACTTTTTAACATGCGCGCTGGTGACCTGCTCGTTTTTGAGTGAACCAGTATTTTAGGAAGAAGAAGAATACAGCCATCCAAACATTCACACGATCCGCTTTCATTTTGACTCGAACCCTTATGTCGGACACGTGATATCTTCGCAGCTACCAATGATACACACACAAAATTGAACAAAAATAATAAATAAACAATTAAAAAAAACTCGATTGCGAAGAAAACAGATCGCCACTGATTGTTCATTTGATGTTTTTTGGGTCGTATATTTACAATAACCAACCGCAACAAAGAGAAAAGAAATTCGTTCAAAAAGCACACGGCGAACACATCCAGTCACGTGAGACACGCCATGCTGTTTAAGGGGACGATTGCCGAGTAAATAATGTTATGACAATGTTGCAACTTACAGATACACACAAAACACACAATATCGACCAAATTTTCAGACATTAAACGTTTAAAGTGCAGTACAATTCCACACAACTTAACTTTTCGATTGTCCGCTGTCGTGAGGGGAATCACTTACTGTCCGTAGGAGACGACACGGCCCCCTGTGCTCCGGTACACGCGCGTCTATGCTCTGCAAGGTCAGCCAGCGAGTGTATGGCAACAATTTTGTTGGTCACCGTCTTAATGACTACCTTGCCGTTCTTGGTCCACGCCTGTTTACACACTGATGTATCGTCTCTGACGGTGCACAGCAAGGCGTAAGCGCGAGGGGTCAGATCTTCCACAATCACAGTTCTTGTGCCTTTCAGTTTTGATCGGGCATACAATACAGAATCACGGATCTTTCTTGAAATAAATCGAACTATGATTCCCCGGGAGCCCCCTCTTTCCCCCCACTGGACGTGTTTTCCTACCCCCCAGTCTGTGCACAACCTCAATGTCCCCTCTGTCCACCTTCACCTGCAGCTTGTCGCGGAACAGCGCCAACACCTTCCTTTCACACTGCTCCGCCGTCTCCTCCCTGCTCCCGCTCGTCTCCTCCGCCACACCGAAGACCCTCAGGTTGTTCCTCCTGACGTAGGCCGACACCTCCTCCGCCTTGCGGTCTGCCACCTCGGCTGCGACTTTCGCCTCCCTCACCTGGCTCCGTAGTTCTTCTTCCCTCTTCTTCGCCTCACTTAGGTCCTGCTTCAAGCTGTCGTTTTCGTTTTTGAGGTCGAAGATTGCTGCTCTCAGCTCTTCTACTGTCTGAGACAGTTTCGCAATGACCGAGCCGTTAGCGCACAGTTTCAGCATAATGTCTTCATTTGTAACACCGTGAGACGGGGACGGGCGGGAGTCGTTATCCGGACCGGTGGCGAAAACAGCGTAAGTCGACATGTTGAATGGTCGCAGCTTTTTCCATGATCGCTTCTTTGTCCGATCGTGGCTCGAACGTGAATCGCGAGAGATCTTTGGTTGCACAGTAGGTTTTTACTTTTTTCTTGGCACTTTTGGATTGCACAGTTTCATTCGTTGCGTTGGACGAATCAAGAAGAGAAGAATCGGAGGTACTCGATCCAGACTGTGATTTAGCTGGGCGTTTACGGCTCATCGGTTCCAGTTTGAAATGAACTATAATACGTTGATTTTTATCTCATGGTCTTGATTTAAAGTGCCAACTTACTGTGTGAGGTCGCAGCAGTTGATTTCACAACTAATTACCGGTCATGGTGCGTCCAATTAACGCAAAATCTAATTTTTGTCAGAGCTACGAAAACTAGCGTCCGCTCGCACCGGTAAGCTGTGTTCACCCCCCCTCCCCCTGCATCCATGGACTTACTCCATAATAATTAATGAAGAATTTTGAAAATATCCTAAATATTAAAGGAGAGAGGGCAGCAATGGTCTTAGTGCCTGTGCCAAGAACTTTAACACAATTAACAAAACCAATTTTGGCTCATCTGCACGATCTGGGTCACGTTATCATGTCTTCCATCGATGACAGTTTGTTGATAGGTTAAACAAAAGAAAACATTTACAAAAGTGTGACGATTCTGCGATTTATTATTCATATTGAATGCTTGTACCAATCTCCTTGGGCAAAGATAGAAAAAAATAGAATGCTGGTGGATGGAAAACATTGAAAAGCAGACCCCCCCCCCCCCCCCCCCCCATTTGCAGACCAAAGCAACAATCACAATGAAAACAGACGGCTCTCTGACTATCGATATCGGGGAGTTTGTTCGCTAACACAGGAAGGAAAACAAAAGGAAAGGGGAGTAAAGAGGGAAAATTGTACCAAATCAACTATTTAGAACCACTGGGTGTTTTCTTGGATTGGAGACGTCTCTGAGTGAAGTCACTGATTCGCACATTCAAAACATGACTAAAAATACAAATGTAGTAAGTTGTCTGAATAAATCAGAGTCAAATTCACCTGTTTCAAACACCTTGACTACAACAGTTTGGGAATGGTGTGCGGATAGGAGGCTGTGGCTGAGTGCATCACACATTCCTGGTGTGGCAAATGTAGAAACAGACAAGCTGTCCCATGAACTGTACACTGACACAGAGTGGAAGCTAAACAGTCAGCCACTTACAGAAGCATTAATAATCCTGAAAACCTTGCCAGCTATCGACATGTTTGCTACAAGGACAAACACAAAAACATCTTTTCCCAGACAATTTCCGATGTACTGTTCTATCTCCCTAACCCAAGACCACATGCTGTTGATGCATTCTCATTACACAGGGGTGAACGTTCAATTTATTGTTTCCCCCCTTTCAACATTCTGCAACGCGTGTTGGGGAAGATGAAAGAACAAACAAAAAACCCCACCAGCAACACTAGGCTTAGTTGTCATACCACAGTGGAAGAACTGCCTTTCTGGACACTGCTTCTCACCATGCTGACAGCAAGACCTCTGTGACAGTCAGTCAGGGAAACTCTACCGAGTCAACCAAAAGACAAGAGTCAGAAACAACCCCTACCCAAAAGTCTGGCGCTTCTCATCTGCAAAGTGTCAGGGATCAACTAAAAAAGCCAGGAATTTTCTGAAGACGCATCCAACTTTGTTAGGTTACCGTGGCAAGAATCCATTCAACAAATGTTTGATGCGTACATCGGACAGTGAGCACGATATGCACATGAAAGAAATGTCACCTCCTCTAACAGCTTTCCTCGCCGAACTGGCGAAACATGACCTTTCTCAGAGTACTGTTTGCACCACGCGTTCAGCGCTCAAGAGCTGTCTATGTACATATGAAGAGGTGGCATTGGACGTCCATTTCTTGCAACAAAGAAACTGATGAAATGAGTATTTGAGAGAAGAAAAAAAACGTCTTTTTAGACGAAACTCAACCTGGTCGTAAATGTTGTTTCGAGGGCATTGGAAACATTGGTTCTTAAGGACGCACTTATTCTTAAAGAGTTGAGCCACAAATCATGCATGTTAACTGTCCTATTATCAGGACAGCGATGTGAAACAATACAAGCATTTTTTTAAAACATATTTTACGTAAATATTCTTCTAAAATATCATCGAAGGGGAACCCATCAAACCTCTATTGAGCTGAGCAGTTTTGAAGAAAATAAGTCCGTGTGATTCGTGTACTGCATGCATGTCTGAACAGAATACACTCATTGCGAGGGAACTGAAAAATACCTGTTCATAACACTATTAACACCGCACAGAGCGGCCATACCTGACACAATTTCTTTGTGGCTGAAGAAAACATTAGCGTGTGCTGGCGTAAATCCAAATGTATTTACGGCCCACAGTACCAGATTAGCTAGGAATGTAGTTAATTGTATTAGCATCCCGTTCATGACAGTGTGTGTTCAGGCTTTCCAAGCTGGCAGGGTTGGTTGTGCACATTTTTTTGGTTCTGGTCAAGTACAAATTCCGAAAAATCTACAAACAGCTTCACGTTAACAAGTAAGTCTCCCTTTAGTGTCAGTTATTATATGAAACTGTGATTAAAAAAAAAAGTATTAGATTCAGTCAAAAAATGAAAATTTTAGATCTTCTTCCTCCTCTTCATCATCATCATCATCATCATCATCATCATCATCATCATCATCATTTTTTTTTCTTTTCACACGCCCCCCCCCCCCCCCCCCCCCAAACACACAAAGGTTAATAAACTGTTCTTCCAGCGCAATGCCCAGACTCCATGTCAAATTACGTCGGAGCCAAATTCGCACACAAAGTTACAATAAAAGATAACATGCGGGGTAACAACTTAGTGTTCATTGCCCACAGCAGTGCTACTGGGTTAGATGATGTCATTGATATTGTTCATGATGCTACTGTTCATCACTCACACCGGTGCCGCTAGATTTTCTTATTTCATTGATGCTGTTAATGATTTAACTCATTATCATCTGGGCCTATATTCATGAACAGACTTAACCGGAGGTTAAACCCGACTTCCGCCTGTTAACTCTCTAACCGAAAGGTGAATAGTCGATGATTGAACTTGAGGATATATCTATAGATACATATAGTTACTCAGCTGTGAGAAGTGCTGAAGACTGAGGTTTGGCTTCCCATCAATAACTGACGCATCCCAGTCCCTGGTTCTAATGTAACAGGCACCTCCCCCTTCCTCCTCAGAACACCGGCCACGCCATTACTCCCCGACTGCAGTTGGTGGATGATGGATGACGAGGCCAAGGACATAAGGTCACATATTACTGACTTTTCCTAACTTCCACCCTCCCCCCCCCCCGTTTCCCACCCATCAGCGAGTGGATTAAAAACAATATATCAGCTACTGATAAGATAGAGTCCTTCCTTTGAAAACGAAAACCACTGATTAAATAATAAACAGTGAAAACGAAAACCACTGATTAAATAATAAACAGTGAAAACGAAAACCATTGATTAAATAATAAACAGTGAAAACGAAAACCATTGAGACAGCCTTTTGCAATATATCAGACAATATTACTCCCCATTTACCCATGCCAATGCCCAACTGTAACTAAAATTTTCAACTTCTTGTAGCTCCTTAGACTACAAGGTCATCTTCAAATATCTCTCGATTTTATTAATCTTCATACCAAAGAATGTGTATTCGTTTGCATAGCACATAGGCACGAGTAAAATTACTCCAAATGCATTTTTAATTCACACAGCAGCAGACCATAATAAAAACACTAGCCTCTGCTTCCCTGTAAAATAGGAATCAAAGGGAAATTAATTATTTCTTACCAGGTTTTGTGTGAACTTTATACGATCATCCATTCCACACAAACATACACGCGCGCGCACGCGCGCGCACACACACACACACACACACACACACACACACACACACACACACACACACACACACACACACACACACACACACACACACACACCACAGGTTCTTGACCACAGCCTGATTGCACTGGGACATTATCAACAGTCCCACACAGAAAATAAGTTCTCGTCCATCATGGAACCAGTGTAACAACACTGACACAGGAAATGACAGGTCGAGGCCAAAATGCACTGCGTTTGCAGACAACCTGAATAAGACAATTAGGCCTGAGGAGTCTGTTGACTCATAAAATGGTCTCAGTTCAAATTCCTTGTTCTATTTGTCGATTTACTCGAACACCAGTCAAACTGCTTTGATGCAGCTACTGGAATGAACCGGTTCAACTTCCAAGTATCACAGACTGCAGACCACACGCTGTTTGAACCCTATTAATCTGTTCAACCCGAAGGTAGAAAATGACTGCTTCTCGCCGTTGACTTCCTCAAAATTCATGTAGGCTACAATTTCTCGTCATTTGTTCAAAACGAGTGATGAAGGAAATAGGATTCAGCCGGACCAACTTTTGACAATAAATCAATGGGTTTGACATTTTCGTCAGTGCTCCAACCTTGCTTTAATACACGGGCAAGAAAACTTGTATTAGCTAAATGAACCTAGAGGCCACACGCAAGACACTGACTGAAGGGTACGAGTAAAGTGAGAGAATACGTCTTAGTCACATAATAGAAGGATGCAAACCTCCTCGCATGCTAGCATAATTCCGAAGCCAAATAAAGCACAGTTGATGTCGCTAGATATGTTGTTTTCATGTGCTTTAGGTTGTGTATTGTTGTTAACAACAAATACACAGGAATAAACATTTGTGGAAAGGGATATTATTTTGTGATGGATGAAACCATATTACCATTTTGCTTGAGAGGTTTAATCATAGCAGATCATATTTGGGTTTCAAAAAGCAGGAATGGAATGCAAAATATAAAGAAAAGTGCCGGGATAACAGGAAAATTTTGCGAGCAAATAAAACATAATCGTATCAATAATTCCAAAATTTTTTGGCTGTGTTTGTGTTCTGTTTGACATTAAGTAAGATCAAAAAGGTAAATAAGATCAAAAAGCTTATGCCAGTCCTGAATATATGTCAATTTGTGTTTGTTTATTCTCGTCATATATATATATATATATATATATATATATATATATATATATATATATATATATATATATATATATATATATATATATATAGATCAGTATATTTAAAATGCCTAAAACAATTTTTTAAGTGCTCAACCCCTTGGGGAGCAACATTAGATAAAACAAGTTAAAAGAGGAATCTTAAAACTATCTACAGTTTTAAGATTCTGATAGTTTTAAGATTCCTCTTTTAACTTGTTTTATCTCTCTCTCTCTCTCTCTCTCTCTCTCTCTCTCTCTCTCTCTCTCTCTCTCTCTCTCTCTCTCTCTCTCTTCTCTCTCTCTCTTCTCTTCTCTCTCTCTCTCTCTCTTATATATATATATATATAAATAAATAAATAAATAAATAATGAAACAATGAGGTAAACAACAAATCTGCTGTTGTCCAAAATATTTCGGCTACTTAGCCTTCCTCAGCAGGAGTTCTTCGTTTGTAAACAAACGCAACGTCATTATGTCTTTTCGAGTAGTTTTACGTCAATTGATGACGTCATTGTGTTCCTTGTCACATCAAAACATTGAGCCCACGTGGTGCCAGAGTTTTTAGCTTGAAGATCAAGAATTCAAAGATCGCATCAGGTGGAATATCTCTGAACAAGGTTTTTATGGAATCTGCTGTAAAATGTTTGTGTCTCACATCATGCAAGTCCCAACACTCTAAAAGAATATGATTCATTGTGAGTGGTACATGACATGAAATGCACCACGGAGCTTCTTCACTCCTTGAAAGGTACGAATGAGTAAAATACGAATGGCCGGTGTACAGCCAGCATAGAACCGTTTCTTCTTTGCGACCACCAGAGGTAGATGAGAGGAACCCTTTTAGGTTTGGACGGATCTGGAAGAGTTTGTTATCCGTCTGTGTATTTCCAATCCTCCTGCCAGAGGTCTCTGACATAATCATTAACTTTTGGTTTTAGATCTGTGTATGGGATAGATATCTTTGACAGTTTCCCTGTTGTGGCATTCCTGCTCAAACGATCAACCCTTTCATTCCCTCCGATACTAACATGACTGGAAACCCAAGCCAGAACAATGTTCTGACCTTCCACTTTCAACGTGGTAAAAAGGTGTTTTTATTTTTTTATTTTTTTTTATTTTTTTAAAGTGTAGAAGTTCGGGATGATGGAGGTTACGGCCAGCAATCGCCTCCAAAGCTGACAGCGAATCAGACAAAATCAGAAAGTCTTTGTTTGTGGATTGAGATATTATCTTCAGCGCTAGAATTAGGGCTGTAAGTTCAGCAGAGTAAACAGAAACATCTGATGGAATATGTTCTAATAATATTTGAGGAGCACCAGGGCAATAGGCTGCACAGACCTCTCCATCTTCAGACTTGGAACTGTCAGTAAATATTTTCTGAAAGGATGGGAATTCGGTACAGAGACTGGCAAACAATGCCTCGTGCGCCAGATAACTGGTGGATTCTGTGCGAAAAGCAACAAGATCAAAGCGGATTTCTGGTGTGGAAAAGGTCCATGGAGGCTTATCTGGAAACTTGGAGAAGTCATACACAACTTCTAGATCAAGACCTGCATTTTGCGCATGAGGCTGCAGACAAAGTCCAAACGGAGGAGTACAGTCGGGATTGTTTTAGAATTTACTTTAAAACTGAGGGTTAAAAACAGCCATAGGCAGGGTTTTCCGGTTCAGAGAACAGTATCAGATAGAAGTTCAAGGTTAATTTCAGCCTGCGGTTGGAAAACAAGGGTTCACTTGCTTCTGCGTACAGGCTGTACACAGGGGTGGTGCGGAATGCTCCAAGGCAGAGACGAAGCCCTTGATGGTGAATAGGATCCAAGAGTTTCAGATGAGGTCTTGCTGTGTACACAGCACAACCCTAGTCCAGTTTAGAGCGGACCAAGGCTATGTAGAGGTGCAGCAAAGTTTTCTTATCAACGCCCCAGTCAGTGTGTGCTACGACCTGCAGAATGTTCAAAGCTTTCTGGCAAGAGGTTTTTAAGTTTTGATGTGACTAAGAAAGTTGAGTTTTCGGTCAAAAACAACTCCGAGAAATTTGGCCTCTTTCACAGCTGGAATGGGAGATTTCCCCATTTGGATTTCAGGATCCACAAAGAACTGTCGAAAATTATGGAAGTGAATGCACTGTGCCTTAGTAGCAGAGAAAGTAAAGCCATTTTCTTTCGCCCACAAGTGAATTTTGTCCATACAAAGCTGGATCCTGTGCTGGACACTCGGGTACAAGCTTCCAGTTGCACAGACGGCAAAATCATCTACAAACAATGAGCAGTCGGAACCCTGTTGAACTGAATTAACAATCTTGTTGATTTTGATGCTAAAGAGGACTGGAGACAGTATGCTGCCTTGTGGAACACCCAACGCATGTTCGTGAACATCCGAGAGAGTGGTGCCAACCCGAACCTGAAACTGTCGTTCTGCTCAAAAAGTTTTAAACAATAAACACGTGGGGTATGTTTTGCTCCCATAAGGAAACCTAACACAGAGAAACTTTTATTCAAGACTGGCACAGCCTTTTAAACTTGAATAAAGTCAGACAAATACATAGACGAACAATCTAAAAGTGGGGGAAAAACAAGCGCAGACCAACAACTGAACTGTCTGACAAAGATTTGGACTTGAGGGGAGGGGAGAGGGGAGTTTGAAGATGGAGAAACTGGGAAAATGAAATAAAAAAAAAAAAAATTAAATTTATAAAAAAAAAATTAAAAAAAATGTTACAGATATAAAAACTCTTCTCTAGCTGCATAAGGGAACCATCGCAATCCCTTTTGAAGGCAGATATATTTGTATTGCCTGCTCCGAGGTCTTTCGCCCGCTGGATCGGGACTCATCAGGGAGACACGGCTGGTTGTGTCTGCGCTCCCGGCGTCAAATAGAGACACACCACAGTCCATAATACTGTGGTGTTCTCACCACCATGGGTGCAAAAAAGAATCCAATAGCACCCCCAGAGCAGCCAGCGAAGAGTAGTAAATGCAACCAAACGAAAGTGTGGGGAGGAAAACAAGTTGCTGTAAAACTAAAGACATTATGCAAATAATATAAAATGTAGGGGACAGTCTTTGAGCCTACGCCTGAGGATCCACCCAAAGATGCAAGGGAGATCAAAAGACAAACACACAGACGGACAGAAACAAATACAAATAACCTCAATTTAATCAAAGCAAAATCGGAAATGAAATGAGGTAGGGAACAGTAAACGATAAACAATAAACAAGTGGGGTATGTTTTGCTTCCATAAGGAAACCTAACACAGAGTAACTTTTATTTAAGACTGGCACAGCCTTTTAAACTTGAATAAAGTCAGACAAATACATAGACGAACAATCTAATAGTGGGGGAAAAACAAGCGCAGGCCAACAACTGAACTGTCTGACAAAGATTTCCGATTTTGCTTTGATTAAATTGAGGTTATTTGTATTTGTTTCTGTCCGTCTGTGTGTTTGTCTTTTGATCTCCCTTGCATCTTTGGGTGGATCCTCAGGCGTAGGCTCAAAGACTGTCCCCTACATTTTATATTATTTGCATAATGTCTTTAGTTTTACAGCAACTTTTTTTCCTCCCCACACTTTCGTTTGGTTGCATTTACTACTCTTCGCTGGCTGCTCTGGGGTGCTATTGGATTCTTTTTTGCACCCATGGTGGTGAGAACACCACAGTATTATGGACTGTGGTGTGTCTCTATTTGACGCCGGGAGCGCAGACACAACCAGCCGTGTCTCCCTGATGAGTCCCGATCCAGCGGGCGAAAGACCTCGGAGCAGGCAATACAAATATATCTGCCTTCAAAAGGGATTGCGATGGTTCCCTTATGCAGCTAGAGAAGAGTTTTCATATCTGTAACATTTAAAAAAAAAATTTTTTTTTTATAAATTTAATTTTTTTTTAAATTTCATTTTCCCAGTTTCTCCACCTTCAAACTCCCCTCTCCTCTCCCCTCAAGTCCAAATCTTTGTCAGACAGTTCAGTTGTTGGCCTGCGCTTGTTTTTCCCCCACTATTAGATTGTTCGTCTATGTATTTGTCTGACTTTATTCAAGTTTAAAAGGCTGTGCCAGTCTTGAATAAAAGTTACTCTGTGTTAGGTTTCCTTATGGGAGCAAAACATACCCCACTTGTTTATTGTTTATCGTTTACTGTTCCCTACCTCATTTCATTCCCCCCCTTTTTTTTCCAAAAAGTTTGATAAAAAGTGGAGATGAGCCCCAAAAACCAAGATCATGGAGATCACAAAGTATCCCAGATTTCCAGGTGGTATCATAGGCCTTCTCCAAGTCAAGGAAAATAGCTACTGTGTATTGTTTGTTTAGAAAGGCGTTTCAAAGCGAAGGATCTAGACGGATAAAATTGTCCACTGTAGTTCGATGTTTGCGGAAACCACACTGTTCTTTCGCCAGAAGGCCGTCGGTTTCGAGTTTCCACATGAGTCTAGCATTGACCATTTTTTCCCATCAGTTTGCAAATACAGCTAGTCAAAGCTATCGGACAGTAACTTGATGGGTTCGAAAGATCTTTTCCAGGTTTGGGAATGGGTATGATGAGGGCTTTTCGCCAAGATGGTATAAGGAACCCAGTAGTCCATACATGGTTGTATACATGTAGCAGGATGTTTTAAAACATTATAATGGATTTCGTCAATGCCAGGAGAGGAATCGCTGCAAGAAAGTAAGGCAGATTTCAATTCGTTGAAAGTGAAAAGAAGATTGTAGTCTTGCATGTTGTCTGATGAAAAGTTGCAGGTTGATTTTTCTTTCAGGGCTTTTTTTTTTTTTTTTTTTTTTTTTTTTTACAAAACGGGCTGACTTGTCAGGAATTCGTTTCAATAGTTGAAGCCAGCAGACTGGCAACAGCTTTTTTGTCTGTTATTAAAGAGTAAGAAAACTTGAGATGGTTCACAGTAGGGCAGGTGTTCTTCCCTTTAATTTTCTTGATGATTTTCCACACTTTTTCTTCGTTGTTTCGGATGTGATACTTGAGCAAAATTGTTTCCAAGATAAACGTTTATTGGTTTTATAAATGTGTTTGGATTTTGCTCTCGGGTTTCTGATGCGCTCGGACGTTGGGCATCGATGGTCCGCGGGAGCCCAAAAACGTTGAGCTCTTTTGCGGGTTTTGTTAATTTCCTTGCATTCGGAGTTGAACTAAGGAACTTTCAGCATTAGGGGCTTCTTGGAAAAACGTAGGAATGGTTGACTTTGCGCAATTTGAGCATGAAACTGAAAGAGTTCCTGCCGAATCTTCACTTTGCATGATCTTGTCCTCTTCCAGATCATTAAAAAACCCTAGTAGCAAAGATGTCCCAATCTGCTTTGTTAAATTGAGGCTTTCTGGTAAGGCCCTCACTCTCTGTAATCTGAAATACCGAAGCAACACAAGAAAGTGGTTACTACCATGTAGGTCCTTCATCAACCTTCCAAACAAAATCCAGAAACAAAGAAGGGCCACAAACAGAAATGGTGCCATTAGTGGAGTGAAAGAAAGTTGGCGATTTCCCATTCAAGACATAGGTCAAGCTCTGAAAACAATTCTTCTAAAAGCAGACCCTTGGTGAAGATCTCTCACTTCCCCACAGAGGAGGCCTTTTAGATCGCCCAACAGCAAAGGGAAGGGTCTAGGAAACTGCTCCAAGAGTGAAATGAGGTCTTGTTTTGTGATACAGATATTTGGAGAAGGATACAAGCTACAGATAGTCAGTGTTCTATGGAGAGAAACCCGAGCTGCCACTGCCTGAAGCGGAGTCTGCAGAGCAGCTGGGCTGTAAAGGACAGAGTTGTGAATGAGTAAGGCTACCCCACTAGTAACGCCGTGTTCCACAGGTTGTGCAGGTTGATCTAGGATGCTATAGCTAGATAGGGAGAAACTTTTATTAGACCTTAGAAGAGTTTCTTTCAGTGAAACAAGCACAGGCCTAGCTTCACGGCACAAAAGCTGCAGTTCTTCATAATTGGAAAACAGTCCCCTAATGTTCCATTGTAAAATTGTTTCCATTTTGGTTGTGCATTTTATTCATCCATGACAACGTCCTCTTCCTCTTCATCATACAGAGCTCCAAATGCATTCTGCTGTTTGAATTCCGCCTTTTTTTTTAGTCTGTCTGGTGGCACAGGTACTTTCTTCTTCCCCGGAGGGGAAAAACTCAAAGGCTTTCCTTTGTACTCCACCAACGCCACTTTGTTTGAAGCCATTCTCGGGGCACCTCCCTTGGGAGGTGGTCTCGGGGCGAACCCCTTGCTGCGCAGCCCGCACAGCCGCAGGCTTAGTGGATGCACTGGAAATGCTTCCTTTGGTGGGTTTAAGCCCTCCACCAATGGCCGTTTTGCCTTGCGATGTATCAAAAACCGGAAGACATTTCAGCGGATCGAGACCACATGGGTCTGTCTGAACACTGGCTTCCAACTGAGATCCTGTGGGTGATTTTTTGACGACTGTCGAAAAAAGGAGTTAGGTTCCGTTCTGTTCCTGCACCAACGTTTTGACTTAAAAGAACGGAATCTTTTTTCTCTGTTTTTACGCGCCGGATTTCGCTTTCTACTTGCCAAACAGGGCAGTCTTTTGAAGAAGAAGGGTGGTCACCATCACAGTTCACGCATTTCGCGGATTCACATTCGCCCTCATGAACTGCTTTACTGCAGGTGGCACACACCTCTCCCGGGCATTTGTCCTTGACGTGACCAAACCTTTGACATCTGAAGCACCTCGGTGGGGATGGTACATACAGGGCTACTTTTACCTTCAGATATCACACCTTTATGGACCCTGGAAAAGTCGGTTTTGCAAAGGTGAGGAAAAGAGTATTTGTCGGTTTTCTCTCTGCACCTTTTTCGAAAAATCGCCCTCCTGACCTCTACCACTTCTTGATCGGCCAACTCGGCCTTTATTTCTCCCTCAGATATCCCAAACAACTCTCAGCAATGGATGACACCTTTCGAGGAGTTTAGACTTTTGTGAGGGGACACCCGCATTGGGTAATTCACAAGACTTGCTGACTTGAATAA
>CM031607.1:62149462-62199462 GCA_018398815.1 Conus ventricosus | reverse complement strand
AATACAATACACAAACGTATTGAACTGGGGGGTCAGTCCGTAAGCATAGCTTAGCGTGCTTAGATTTTTCTAACTGCTCTTTTATTTTTTTCAGCTCATCTTTGTCCCTTATTATATAATTTTCACTTAAACATTCTTCAAAACTATCTTTGTCCTTAGTGTAAAATAATACAACCGATTTTAACTGTGATCTAAAGTCTTTTAAGACAGCATTGTATTTTGAGTTAAGAGCCACACAGAAACTAAGGCGTGGCGGCCACTAAAGGCTAGCTTTGAGAGAGCTTTTCTTTTTTTAACAATGTCTCGTTCAGCTGAACAGTCATCAATAATAAATAGTGTTTCAGTTCCCTCAAATAGCCTATAGTAATGTTCTAAACAGTTGCTCAGTTTGTCGCTAGGATCAACTAGAAATATATTCTCGTCTGTCCAAATAAACTTCCTTTCTTTGTAAGACTTGTTGTGCTTAATGGTTGTGCAGAATATAACAATGTGCTCGTAATGAAACCTGTATATTGTTTGTAACAAATCAAGTACGAAGACAGTTTTCCCACACCCAGTAATCCCACAGATAAGAGAACAGTGAGGATCTTTTGGCAGAAACTTCAAACTATCCATCTGTTTTTAATAGGTTATTTCTTCTACATTTTAATAAGCTACGTCTTTTAGCCTGTTTTCTTCAATGTTTAACTGAGCATCACAAACCATAAAAACATGTATTTTTATTGGGGCGTTTCCGTCTGCTTTCTTGTGAATATTTATTTTTATACCATCTTGCCCTACCCTTTCTCCACTTCCAAACAATCTGTTGTCAAATGTAGATCTAAAATCCAACCACAGCCCATATTTGGTTATTAAGTAGTCTTCGAGTCTTACATCATAAAGGCGAAGTTTTTTACATACACGATCAACTGTAGGATCCCTTTGCCTACCTCCAGCAAACATCTTTCTTATTTCATCAAAGTGTTGGTGGGTAAAAGTCCACGGCCCGAATACAACTGATCGGACTTGCCATTTATTGCACAGTCAACCTTCTCAATTTTTGGATTATAAACACTTCTGATTCTCTATGAAAAGGAGTTGTTCCTTCAGTAAATAACAAAATTCCTTTTAAAGACTTCAGAGACTGATTTAGATGTATGTTCCAGAGAGTGTCTCGTTTGTTTCTATTTTCTGTAGTGGAGTGTATAACTCTTTCATAGTAAATAACTGTTTTATTTTTATACTGGGTTAAGATTGTTCTGGCCAGTTCAGGGTTAGTAACAACATCAAACTCAAGAGAGATGTCACTAACTGCGTATTTAGCTAAAGGGTCTTCAGACAGAACGACAGAACCGCTAGGATTAAATGTCAGTTCATAAGTAAGTTTTTCTTTTAGTGCGCCTTGGTAATATGGCATATGCGTCTTTAACAGCTCAAAATCTAGAGGGATGCAGAATCTGTTGCCAAATGCTTCTGCTACTGCCTCATCTTCAACATCATTCTTTGCATCCTCCGCTTTAAAGCCTGTGCTTAAGACCGTTTGTGTCTTGTATTCCCTGATAGACTTTCTCTTTTCTTTCTTTATTAGGTAGCCATAGGTCAGAATAGAGGGCAAAAATGTCTGCCTCGTTTAGTACGAAGACTTCTCTACCCTCTAGTTTGATTGCCATATGATTAACGATAGCCCTGCCCAAATTAGCAACAACAGTAGCATTAGGATCTGCTGATGTAATATCTATTTGAATGATAGTTTAGCAGTGCCTGGCATTATAACATCGTCAGCGCCAAGATCAGGGAACTTGACTGTTAAAGCTTGTCCGGGCTGAACTGTTGATGGAGTATTTACACTAATTACAGTCTGCCTTATACCTTTTACACCATGGGGTTCCTTCTCTTTTCTGTATGGGTCGAGGTCGCAACCGTATGAGTTCATTTTTTATAAAACAAAAAAGAATATAAATAAAAAATATGGATGAAGATTTTGACGCGGTTGATCCTGTTGAAGAAGAAGAAGATGAAACAGAATTAGTTCCTTCATTGCGCGAAGAGCTTGAAGGAGCAGCAGAGGGTTCTTCAATTCCTTCATTAGAAGAAGCAGAAACACCCCCTTCAGTTAGCGCATCTCGTGCAGAACTATTAGCAAATAGAATTAACTCATTCTACATAAACTTAGGACTAAAACCGCCAGAAGGCCCCAGCCCTTTTGATTTTACGATTGATAAAAGCAACCATATGTTTATAAGAACTAGCAGAGGAAATTTAGTAAGAGTTACTACAAAGCCAGACCCAACTAAGTTTTTAAAACTAAACACAATTAGACAGAGGATTCCTGTTGCCGACCAAAGGCGATTAAACATTTTAAATTTAAGGCCTGAGGCTGTTAGTCTTTTACAGAACTTGGGGCAAGAGTTGCCAACACAATCTGAAATAGAAATGACCCCTCTTCAAGATTTAGGTCTAAGAATAAATGATGCAGCAACAGAAATTGAGACGAGTTTTAATGAGGAAACGGTCAGAAAAACATTAGAAACAATTGAAGATTCTCCATTGCCTATGCGTGAAATCCTGGGTCTTAATGATCGCCTAAAGTCAATAAGGGGCGAACTAGAAAACAATTTGGCAAAACTTAGTGAGCTAGATAGAGAGATAGAAGAAGAAAAAAATAAACTCGCTGATGCAGATGATAACAATTTAGAGCGAGAAGAAAAGGCCAAAATACAGCAGAAAATACAGGATTTAAGGTTACAAAGGGCGGCTAGGTGTCACGGAACGCTAAGCCGGACGTAAAAAAAAAAACAAAACCCTCCCACAACTAACCCATTAAACACATAACACGCCACACAAGAACTAACAATAAAACAATTTTATTCCCGACACAACAATCAATGACCGGAATCTTCTATATATTCGTCTCAGACCCAAGCCTGAAACACACGGTTCCTACGGCCAAGGCCGCCACAACCAGTTATTTAACCCCTTTTCCAGTCACGGTGTGCAGTGTTTCTCAGATCCGCAGATTACACATGGCATAATACAAATCATTTTTTTTCCAAAACCAATTCCCCAAAAGAAAACAACAACCAAACTATACTAACTTCACTTTAACTATATCCATTTTAACATATAATTCACTGCGCACATTCGCCCCTTCAGTCATACCCTTTTTAATCATCATCCATCCTTCATGTACGCACATCCAAAACCCAATGTCTTCGGGTGTTTCAATGTCACACACACACAAAAAAAACAAAAAAAAAACAAAAAAAACCATGCCACACGACGACAATGTTGACTATCTCACGACGACGACAGCGACGGTGACGGTGACCAGACGAACCTGCCTGCCGAAGACGAGAAGACAACAGTAAACACACCGGCTTTCACAACAGTGGAGTCACAGCACCGGCGATAACAGCAGCGGTGACACTGACGGCGACACAGACGACAGCGACCAGTGACAGTGACACACTGGCTTTCACATCAGTGGAGTCACAGCACCGGCGATAACAGCAGCGGTGACACACTAACGGCGACACAGACGACAGCGACCAGTGACAGTGACACACTGGCTTTCACATCAGTGGAGTCACAGCACCGGCGATAACAGCAGCGGTGACACACTGACGGCGACACAGACGACAGTGGCACCAGCTACGGCACCAGCAGCAACGGTGACACCAGCAACGGCCAGGCTGTAAAGACCCGGTCGGATGGGAGGAACAGGTAAAGGGTTGTAGCACCGGACGGGGTAGGGACTGGGTCAACAGTCCGGCACAGCAGGATGGGGGGAATGCGCCCTCACCTGCACTTGACATAGCTGTTACCCTCTAACCGTAAATATACATAACCACATACATCACTAGGGTAACCCCTTAGTTCGCCCCTTCCCAGGATTTCCTTTACGCACCCCATTCCTAATTGCTCTACAATCGAGTTACCCCTATAATCATCCCACGTTGTTTATATCACAAAATTATATTTCTCGTACACTACGGTATACACAGAGCTACTCCATAATACACCTTCCCCCACACACATTCTCAGTCATATTGTAACAACCACAAATATCATGTCTCGATTCCAAAGAAAACTAATGGGACAGGACAGGTATATCCCCTTGGCAATCACCCAAGGCATTAGCACACTCCCACAAATCAACAATGTAGGAACAAATCTTAAATCTATATTATTGAATTAGGGTACCCACACCCTACAAAACCGCACGGCTTGACACCAATACTTCTTCACACAACTACCCAATACTTATCCTTTCTAATTAACTTCCATGACACGGCACAATCATAACCTCTACAGCACCCAATGGCCAACACACCTTGTCTATGCTTCCCGGAAGCATTTCCGTTCAAACCCCCTGTCACGAATAAGTAAAAAACTCAATCCAAACATCATGATCGAACCAATGGTAACTATTTACATTTCCCTTCAAAACTTCACAACCAAATTTCCTTCGTTCCTTTTCCCTTTCCTTGTTTGCACCTCTCAACACAACCCACTGGTCACAAACCACCACACTTTCTCAGCTTGCTTCGTTTTAGTCACTTATTTTCCCCCCATTTTCTCCCTCTTCCTTTTCCTTAAGAAAACTGGAAATTGATTCAAAATATGAGCACGTATTATTTACACGTTTGTACAAGTCGACAAAAATGTGCACAAGACAACGCCATCCTTAACACTACACTACGATCACCTTAACTAACTCCACATACCTGCCACAACACAAAACGATGACAACAACTGCGGCTGGCCACCCCAGCACCTGAACCTCAGGGTCGCAGCACACCGAAACACAGATGACTTGCACAGCCAAGAGCAACACGCTCACGAGGGCCGGCTCACCATGTCGACCGAAGTCGGGACCCACAGCACAAACGCTGGCACCAAGACAAAAGCCCAACTGCTCTTCACCAAGGACTTGACCGAAGTGATAGCCACCCGGCCCCACCAAACTTTAAAGCCTGATGACTCAGCACTCACTCCTTGCTGAGTCCTGAACTCTACAACACCGCACGTGCAACGGGACTCCACATGACACAAAACAAGAGACGGAAGGCTAACCCCCTCTCTCCCCACACTTATCCTTTCCCTGCCTGTGCCTGGTAGCAAACGCACACCCAGTATATGAATGTAACATACAGGTATCCAACACCCCCACCATCCCTCCTGAACCCGACAACTACCATATATGGCCCGGTAAGCCTACACCCCCATCGTGGAATGATGCCACGAATCGATACAGAGCCGTCGGCGCGTCTGTACGATTTCCGCGCTGATACAGATCGGTGACACTAGGTTAGAAGTGCTTTCTACTAACAGAGCGCAGCTAGCATCACAAACAAGAAGAATAAGAGAAACTATAAACAGAATACTTTATGAAAACACTACGCTAGCTGAAAGAATAAGGACTCTGTTCAGGGAACAGGGGATTACAATAGTTAGTATATTAACAGCTGTTGGGTTTGCTATCTCTACACTCGTTTATGCCTTAACCGGCAGTGCGCCAACGGGGCCAGTAACGCCTCCAACACCTCAGCCTGGTAAAAGTTGGATTAGAAAACAATTACACCACCTAGGAAACCTATTAAAGAAGTTAGCTGCCAAAGCGCTTGATGCTCTGCCTGGCATAATAGGCAGTGTTGTTAGTTGGGTTTTGTCTACTATAGGCAAAGTTGCTGGTTATATGGCTGACCATCTGTGGACGTTAGGAGTGCTAGCTGCTGGATTAATTTTTAGTGAAATAAAGTATGGCTAATCCAGTAAAAGTTAAAAATACAACAAGAGCTGTCTTTTCGCTAGTATGGCTGTCAGTGTGAGGTAGATCAACAGGTGGTGTGCTTTCTGGGCTGCTTTCTGGCTGTGGAACGCTTTCTGGTTGTGGTCGCTTTCTGGTTCTTCAGGGTTAGGGACTTTCTTTAAAATGGATGGAGCAGGCCTTGTGTTTAAGCCTTGATTGTGCCCTAAGTTTTGATCGTCTCCAGCTATAAGGATTTCATTGTTATAATTCTGTATCATGCCAATCTGCAGTCTAAGGTCAGAGGGTAGCATGTATAATCCATGGCCTACAACAAAGTCAACCTTTGACCTAGCATGTGTAAGAACGTCTTGATACCTTTGTATGCTGGCAGGCAAATCAACAGCAGAGTTAATAGCATCTTCTAAATTAGCTAGAAATTGTTTTCTGGCGTCAAAGCCTGTAGACTGATCAACTATGCTAGACTTGGTCTGTTCTTGTGCTCCTAATAGGCACCAAACGTATGTCCTTATGGAGTCATTAAGTCTTTGCACTCCTGGCATTGTTAGGCCTTCACTTTCATCTAAGATAAATGTTGCCCAAGCATTAGGATGTTTTTGTTCTATGGATCCCAATCGAACTTGTTTGTTTGGCTGAAAAGAGGTGTGGCCAGGCCAGTAGTCATAAGCATATTCTCTTTTTGCACCCCACAAATACAATGTGCCTAACCCATGATTGCGGTCTAACTTTTGTCTAAAATCAGTTGAAGGATCAATGTTAAATTCATTGCAGATTCTTTCATATGCATTATTGTCCATTGGGCTGTTGAATGGATTAAACGCGCTGTCGCTTGGGAGGGCTACTTGTAGTTCAGTTAGTATTCGTCTGTACTGGTAATAAACATGAAAGTTATATACTGACCTTACTAAAAGATTAGGATGGTTTAAATGGTTTGCATATGAAACACCGCAGCCAGTAGTTGCGCAGTAAATGGCAAAATTTAACTGATTCTGGTAAAACGTCATAGGGCGAGATGCCCATGCTAATGGCACTCTGTCACTCTTTATTGGCGGATTTAAATATCTAGTTAGCGGATTTACAAGTCCAACTTGGAAGCCGTATGATTCATCTACTGCAATGGTTAAATTGCTGAAGTCCAAAGATTTGGGGTTATAAACCCTCCTACATTGTAAGTAGCACTTTCGTTATATTTAAAAGGTTCCATTTTTTTAAATTAGTATTTTAAATAGTTATAAAAAGATGTACATCTATATAACCAAGCAAAACGAACGTGTGTTCTTAACACATGAAATTGACAATAGGCGCGGGAGTTGTAGGATTGCTCTTAAAGAAATTGGCTTTAAAGTAAAATGGATTAACATATCTGAAAAAGATAAGAATAACTGGGTGGATGTTAAGGATGGGCAAGGCAAACTATTAAAACATTTAAAATACCCAATGGTTATTACAACTTTTGCTCTTTAAGAGAAGTATTTAGCGGATTTGGCGAATTTAGCATCAAGTTAAAAATTAATGAGGCAAATCTTATAATTACTAAAAATTTTCCAGAACTTAAAGAAAAAAGGGAGTATGTTTTTCCTAGAAGCCTTTCTCGAATTTTGGGCTTTTATAATAGTGGCGAAACATATAGCTTCCGCACACACGGCCTTGTAGAATGGGGCATTTATGAGTATTTAGGTAATGAGCATCCGGTGTTCTCGTAAACCCAATTTTGTATGTCAATTTACAACAGTTAAAAACAGCTACTAATTTGTTTAATGGCTATCCATCTACAGTTCTACGAGCACTGCCATCAATTAAGGCAGGGTTTTGCGATTATCAGTTATATAGTTTTGATGGAAATAGTCAATTTAAAGAATTAGTTGAGGGGTCTATAAATTCATTGGATGTAAGAATAACTAATCAAGCTGGAAATCCAGTTAATTGTTATGATTTATTAATACTGCTTGAGGTAGAAGATAATTTTAGAAAAATAGTAAGGACTCAGTCCCGCGACATTAATAGCGGGAGAGAATGTAAATATCTATGTTCACGATAACCCATATTATTCTACACGTAAGCCCCCGTTTTAATGTACTAATTACGGAATTTTTAGAGGTTTTTGCATGTTAATTTTGTTTGTGAAACAGGTGTTGATTTTGGCCAAAACTGATATGAGATGGACGTGATTTCGATGTGAAAAGGGGGGTTTTCGTGCAAAATAAGATGGGTGGTCTTGAACCCGCATATTTACATTCTCTACTTTCGAAAAAGGGGAGACCGTATGCTTTCCATTTTATAGGCATAATAACTAAGTGACGATTATACACATACACTCTCACACACACAAGCACGTACGCGCACACGCTCGCGTGCACACACACAAAGACACACACACGCGCGCGCACTCGCGCACGCGCGCACGCACGCACCGTCGCACGCACGCACACTCACCAACAAAAAAGGAAAGGAGAGGGGTGAGCAGGTGCGGACGGGGCGTGGAATCACGATCAGGTGCGCATATGTGTGCCTCAAGTTCAGTGTACTTGTGAATACAGTTCAACTGACTGTCTTCAAGACAGGAACAATCGGGGCAACTCATGTTTTGTCACGCGCAGAACGTGATGGGGAGGGGACGGGGGAGGGGGGTTATGCACATGTGTATTTTAAACAAGATAACAGACCAGAAAGTAAGACAGGATTGATAAATATTTCAGGGAGGAGGTGGGTGGGGGTGCGGTGGGAGGGATGTGCGCGCGTGGGCACGCGAGAAGGGACAAGAGAAGAGGTTTAAGAAAAAGAAAAAGAATGAATAACTCAAATAAAATAAGGGAGGAAGAAACTGGGAGGGGGGGGGGAGGAATGGAGCGGATCTCCCCGTAAGTAGGTTATATATAAAAAGGTATGATGTTGCCAAAGCCTTTCAAGGGTTTTTCAAACAACAATAACATCAATGACTTCACCTTCATTCCCAAGAACCAATCGCGTCTAAACAGCACCCATCATCCACACCTCTTAATGCCACTCTCCATAACTTATGAACATGGTCCGTCAAAACCTCTTAAAAGAAGCACAGATTACAAGTAACAACTTTTCAAGAAAAAACAAAACAAGCAAACTCAAACATCAGCTTCAATCAGCATAGGCAGTTCCTGGCCCCCATCCATATCATCCATTTCCTTTAACAGCAGTATCGTCCATCGGCTTCGCCTTTAAACATTGTAGACGTAAACTTAATGAAAATATAATTAAATAGTGTGATCACCACACTCATGGCAGTAATAACTTCTTACACCGAAATGAGAAAAATCGTCCATAAGTGTACTACAAGAAAAAGTTGTAGTGGCTTCTAATAAACACTTGTTGCGCGGAAAGAGAGAGGAGCAGAACATAGGAGAAATTTCTCCTCATTACCTTCCGTGCTGATCTAGAAAACTGAAGAAAAGGAAATTTAAAAAAAGGAGGGGGTGGGGGGGGGGGAGGGGGGTGGGTGGGGGCGGAGGAGGGGTGCGCGTGCGTGCACATGAACTCGCGCTTGTCCACCTATATTGATTTGCGACAATCTCTTTTATAGAACATTACTAGTATGTACAAAAGAGAGGGCCCATCAGATCATCAGATCACCAATAACATCTATCAGGTAAGGATTCAACATCTCTAGCTAACCTGATCTGTCAACTCACTCCTCCAAATCATCTTTCAACATAATCAGATGCCATCAACATCCCCCGTGGACTTCACTCGACCTCACATAGCAATATTACTAATCAACCTCATCAGATAAGATCATGTATCAATATAACTAATCAATATGACCTTATCGGAACATTCTTCTACACCATGCGCATATCTTATGTCATATATCTCATTGTCCCCAAGTCATCAATCTGCTTCATCTGCCAACTCCATCCATCAACAATACACATCAACCTCACCCATCAGCATCACCCATTTTACATATCTCATCCAAGTCAGCATGAATACCTTCCATCAACGTCAGCATGACTGCGATTAATGACTGACTCCATCAGCTTCTCTAAACTCATTGACCACATAAGGATTTCATTGTTATAATTCAGTATATGCCATTCTGCCAAGTCTAAGGTCAGAGGGTAGCTGGTATAATCCAGGCCTACACAAAGTCAACCTTTGACCTAGCATGTGTAAGAACGTCTTGATCCTTTGTATGTGGCAGGGCAATATCAACAGCGAGTTAATGCATCTTCTAAATTTAGCTAGAAATTGTTTTCTGCTGCAAAAGCCTGTAGACTGATCACTATGCTAGACTTGTCTGTTTCTTGTGCTCCTTATAGGCACCAAACGTATGTCCTTATGGAGTCATTAAGTCTTTGCATCTTGGCATTGTTAGCTTCACCTTTCTTCTAGGATAAATGTTGCCCAAGCATTAGGATGTTTTGTTCTATGGATCCCAATCGAACTTGTTTGTTTGGCTGAAAAGAGGTGGGGCCAAGCAGTTAGTCATGAAGCATTATTCTCTTTTTGCACCCACAAATACAATGTGCCTAACCCATGATTGCGGCTCTAAACTTTTGTCCTAAAATCTAGTTGAAGGATCAATGTTTTAAATTCCATTGCAGATTCTTTCATATGCATTATTGTCCATTGGGCTGTTGACTGGCATTAAACGCCGCTGGCGCTTGTGGGAGGCTACTTGTAGTTCTCGCAGTTAGTATTCGTCTGTACTGGTAATAAACATGAAAGTTATATACTGACCCTTTACTAAAAGATTAGGATGGTTTTTAAATGGTTTTGCATATGATAACACCGCAGCCGTAGTTGCGCAGTAAATGGCAAAATTATAATGATTCTCGGTAAAAACGTCATAGGGCGAGATGCCATGCTAATGGCACTCTGTTCACTCTTTTATTGGCGATTTAAATATCTAGTTAGCGGATTTACAAGTCCAATTGGTAGCCGTATGATTCATCTACTTGCAATGGTTTAATTTGCTGAAGTCCAAAGGATTTGGGGTTATAAAACCCTCCTACATTGTAAGTAGCACTTTCGTTATATTTAAAAGGTTCCATTTTTTTAAAATTAGTAAATTTTAATAGTTTATAAAAAGATGTACATCCTATATAACAAGCAAAAACGAACGTTTGTTCTTAACACATGAAAATTGACATTAGGCGCGGGAGTTGTTGGATTGCTCTTAAAGAAATGGCTCTTTAAAGTTAAAATGGATTTAACATATTGAATAAGATAAGAATAATGGGTGGATGTTTAAGGATGGGCAAGGCAAACTATATAAAACATTTAAAAATACCATATGGTTATTACATCTTTTGTCTTTAGAGAAGTATTTAGCGGATTGTGGCGAATTTAGCATCGAGTTAAAAATAAATGAGGGCAAATCTTATAAATACTAAAAATTTTTTCCAGTACTTAAAAGAAAAAGGGAGTTTGTTTTTTCCTAGAAGCCTTTCTCGAATTTTGGGGCTTTTATAATTGTGGCGAAACATATAGCTTCCTCCACACAACGGCCTTGTAGAATGGGGCAATTTTTGAGTATTTAGGTAATAGAGCATCGGGTTGTTTCGTAAACCAATTTTTGTTATGTCTATTTACAACAGTTAAAAAACAGCTACTAATTTGTTTAATGGCTATCATCTACAGTTCTACGAGCACGGCCATCAATTAAGGCAGGGTTTTGCGATTAATAGTTATATAGTTTTGATGGAATTAGTCAATTTAATGAATAGTTGAGGGGCTATAAATTCATTGGATGTAAGAATAACTAATCAAGCTGGAAATCCAGTTAAGTGTTATGATTTATTAATATTGCTTGAGGTAGAGATAATTTTAGAAAAAATAGTAAGGATCAGTCCGCGGACATTAATAGCGGGAGGCAGAGAGTAGAATGTAAATAAACAAATCTATGTTCACGGATAACCATATTATTCTACACGTTAAGCCCCCGTTTTATGTACTTATTACGGAATTTTTAGAGAGAGGTTTTTGCATGTTAATTTTGTTTGTGAAACAGGATGTTGATTTTGGCCAAAACTGATATTGAGATGGACGTGATTTCGATGTGGAAAAGGGGGGTTTTCGTTGCAAAATAAGATGAGGTGGTCTTGAACCCGCATATTTACTTCTCTACTTTCGAAAACAAAGGGGAGACGTATGCTTTCCATTTTATAGGCATAATAACTAAGTGACGATTATTTATACACATACACTCTACACACACAAGCAGTACGCGCACACGCTCGCGTGCACACACACAAAGACACACACAACGCGCGCGCTACTCGCGCACGCGCGCACGCACGGCACGTCGCACGCACGCACACTCACCAACAAAAAGGAAAGGAGAGGGGTGAGCAAGGTGCGGACGGGGGTGGATTCACGATCAGGTGCGCATATGTGTGCCTCAAGTTCAGTGTACTTGTGAATACAGTTTCAACTGACTGTCTTCAAGACTAGGATCAATCGGGGCAATCATGTTTTTCACGAGCGCAGAACGTGTTGGGGAGGGGACGGGGGAGGGGGGCGGTTATGCACATGTGTATTTTTAAACAAGCTAAAACAGACAGAAAGTAAGACAGGGATAGATAAATATTTAGGGAGGAGGTTGTGTGGGGGTTGCGAGTGGGAGGGTTGTGCGCGGTGGCAACGCGAGAAGGGCAAGAAGAGGTTTAAGAAAAAGAAAAAGAGTGAATAACTCAAAAAAAATAAGGGAGGAAGGGGAAAAATCTGGGAGGGGGGGGGGGGGAGGAAGGGAGCGGAATCTCCCGTAAGTAGGTTTATTTAAAAAGGTTTGATGTTGCCAAGCTTTCAAGGGTTTTTCAAAACAACAATAAACATCAATGACTTCACCTTCATTCCCAAGAAACCAATCGCGTTAAACAGCACCCATCCAATCCACACCTCTTAATGCCACTCTCCATAAATTATGAACTTGGTCCGTCAAAACCTCTTAAAAGAAAGCACAGATTACAAGTAACCAACTTTTCAATAAAAACAAAACAGCAAATCCAACACAGCTTCAATCAGCAATAGGCAGTTCCTGGCCCCATCCATATCATCCATTTCCTTATTTTAACAGCCAGTGTCGCATCGGCTTCGCCTTTAACATTGTAGACGTAAAACGTAATGAAATCTAATTAATAGTGTGGATCACCACACTCATGGCTGGAATAAACTTCTTACACCGAAATGAGAAAATGTCATAAGTGTACTACAAGAAAATGTTGTAGTGGCTTCTAATAAACACTTGTTGCGCGGAAAGAGAGAGGAGCAGAAATTAGGAGAAATTTCTCCACTCTTTTCCTTCCCGGTGCTGATCTAGAAAACTGAAGAAAAGGAAATTTAAAAAAAGGAGGGGGTGGGGGGTGGGGAGGAGGGGGGTGGGTGGGGGCGGAGAGGAGGGGTGCGCGTGCGGTGAATGAAACTCGCGCTTGTCCTCTTATTATTGATTTGCGACAATTCTTTTATAGTTTCTTTTCTTTAGTTAGTATGTACAAAAGAGAGGGCCATCTGATCATCTGATCACCAAGAACATCTATCAGGTAAGGATTCAACATTTAGCTAACCTGATCTGTCAACTCACTCCTCCAAATCATCTTTCAACATTATCAGATGCCATTCAACATCCCCGTGGACTTCACTCGACCTCCCCTAGCATATTACTAATAAACCTCATCAGATAAGATCATGTATCATTATTAACTAAGCAATATGACCTTATCGGAACATTCTTCTTACACCATGCGCATATCTTATGTTCATATTTCTCATTGTCCCAAAGTCATCAATCTGCTTCATCTGCAACTCCATCCTCAACAATAAACATCAACCTCACCCATCAGGCATTCACCATTTTACTATCTCGATTCCAGTCATTGCATGAATACCTTCCATCAACGTCGGCTTGACTGCTATGTAATGGAACTGTCCTCCCCAGTCAGAATTCTCTAGAAACATCATTGACCACAACATAGTTTACCCAAACATCATCCATGGATATCATTGATGAACAGCAATAATATGCATCACCTTGTATCATTTATTGCAAACTAAACTACACCAACATGGATTGACATTTTTTCTAATTCTATCCATCAGTGACATTCTTCCACATCTCCTGTCATCTTTATATCCATCAGCATCTCCATAACCATCAGGGGTTTTTGTACAACAGGCATTAGATTTCCTTATGACAAATATAAGAGAGAAGAACAAATAGACAAATAAAATTGGTTCGCGTTGCAATGTCTTTATCAAGGTTTGCCATGGAGAAGAAGAAAGCGGAGAGAGAGAGAGAGAGAGAGAGAGAGAGAGTGGAGACGGAGAGTGGCGAGTGAGAGAGAGGGTGGAGTGAGAGAGAGAGGAGAGAGAGAGAGGGAGAGAGACGACTAGGATCGTGATGAGAGAGGGTGAGAGTGGAGAGAGAGAGAATGTTTACATTATCTTCTCACTAAAATGGTTTTTCCTTCGTGTGGGAATCTTCATTGTTGCATACAAAAAAATAAATGGCCCTCCTTCTTCCACCAGTATTGCCATCAATTCACCGATCAACCTCGGCTTTTAAAGATCCACGTTGTTTCTAAAGGCACCATTCAGTATGATCAAATGTATCATATCAACATCATCAATCCTCAAGAAAATCAGCCATAATTCTTCGACTCCTCTCTCAGCTTTGGTCAAAGTTATTCACCAATCTACATCATCAATGAATACCATAAATCATTATCTCTGATTCATACTACCCATCGAGACATTCATCCACTCCATTAATCTAATCCAACATTCGCCATCAGTTTCTCCACCAAGTCATCGACAGCCTTATCTGTCAACATCATTTAATCAACGATTCACATCGTCTCTGGCATCCGCATCTTTTGTCTACAATCTCTCATCAACAGTATCTATCATTTTTATCCTGTTCATTATTCATCAGTAAATATTTGCCATCAACACCACCCCAATCACCCTTTTAAACCTACAGCTTGCGAATCCATTTGTTTACTACATGAGCTTTCTTGTGGTTGTTTCTTGCTAGGCGGAAATACACACCAATAGCCTTTGCCAAAGGCGTATAGAGCTGCGCCCATTGATCAACAATCGCTCAAGAACAGCAATCAAAAGGGGGACAGTTTTTTAAAAAACAACCTTACTTCGCAAGGAAACGTTGCCACAAAAAGTAATTACTTTAACGACTATGCATTTTCACTCACACACACACACCACAACACACACACAACACACCACACACACACACACACACACACACACACACACACACAACCCCACACACACACGGGCGCACGCCCGAAACGTACGCACGCCACGAGCGCGCACACACACCGCACACACACACACACCACACACACACACACACATCTCACACACACACACACACACTCACCACACACACACAGAGCCAAAAACACACACACACGCCACGCGCGCGTGAAAACTCACATACCCTCGCGCCCCACGGCGTACACACTCACACACACAACATCACACTCAAACACACACAACACACACACTCACACACACAACACACACACAACACACACACACCACACACACGCGCGGTACACACACGTACACACACACACGCACGCACGCACTCACACGCACACGCACACACGCACGCACGCACACGCACACACACACACCACACCACACACTCACACAACACACACACCACACAACACACCATTGACACACACGACACACTCACACACACAATTCAATTCAATTCAATTCAAATTGAATCTTAGACCCCTGTTGGGCATGGAGTTACAAATGTAACAAGTGAAATACGAAATCTCGCCTCAGGAACACTGTTTGTGGAACATAGTGCGAATGCTGAATTCTGGTGAATGTAATGATTCATTAAAAATCTTCCCATTTTAAAGAAACTTACTAATATTCAAACAAATGCGTCTTTACTTTTTGAATTAAATTAAAAAGGTGAAACAGACTTGGTTTTAGATATTGTTTAGGGATGATGAATTTTCCACGGAGTTCATTATATTTTGGACTCATTCCATGGTGCAATGAAATTCATCTCCTATTTCACCCATTTCACACACACACAACACTACACACACACACACACAACACCACACAACACACACACACACTCACTCACGCACGCACGCACGCACGACGCACGCCACGCACGCTGGCACGGCACGCACGCACGCCGCGCACGCACGCACGCACGCACACTCACACAACACACACACACACACACACATACACACACACACACAACACACACACGACACACACAGACACAGACACAGACACAGACACAGACACAGGACAACAGGACACCCAGACACACACACAGACAGACACACAACAGGAACACACACAAAACACACACACTCCAACACACACACACACACACACTCACACACACACCACACACACACACACACACACAAAAGCAACGTGCGGCTCGCACAGCGTAGCAAGTGTGTCATATTATGTATAACGCTTCCCCCCCCCCCCCCCCCCCCACCCCCCCCCACGTGTTTTCCCTACCTCATTTACCTCTCCAACACATACAATCCTAAAGACGGGATATTCTTGCCAAGAAAGGTAATTCTATTTTATGTTGGCGACTGGATTAAAATTTTTAGCAGTTACTTTCGTACATGGACTTACGCTGTAATATATGCCTGGGTGATCAGACGCACGAGTCTTTTTTGTGATCTCGTGTCCGTTTCCATTGAGACCGAAAACAGTCGATAAACATGAAAAAAGGGCTTGGCCATGTTCAAAGTGCTCTATCAGACCAAACATTGCTGTACAGAAGCACAGTCAACATGATAAAAAAAAAAGCGACAACACGTGATCGTTTGGCTCATTTGCTGCAAAATGCTGAACGTTTTACTTGTGTTGTCCCAATGACGTTCAGTCGTTGCTTTTGGAGTTTTTTTCGTGAGGGGATTAGACTGTTTGTGTTTTACGAAATGAAAGCGATTCGGCTTACTTGAATGGACCCATACCTCTCTCTCTCTCTCTCTCTCTCTCTCTCTCTCTTCTCTCTCTCTCCTCTCTCCTCCTCTTCTCTTTTCTCGAAGACCAGGATTGATGAACTAGGCTCTGCTACATCCTGGGATCGACCAAAGGTAATATAAGAGTTCTGAGCTCTCTCTCTCTCTCTCTCTCTCTCTACTCTCTCGCCTCTTCTTCTCTCTCTCTCTCTCTCTCTCTCTCTGTCTGTCTTCTCTGTCTGTCTGTCTCTGTTCTCTCTCTCTCTCTCTCTCTCTCTCTCTCTCCTCTCTCTCTCTCTCTTCTCTCAATGTGTTTATAGTTATATGTGGCGACCGTTAACATTGACAAACTTCTCGTGTGTTATACAGACACCGGTGAGTTTTTGTAGTGGAATGTCCGACAATGTGTCTTTAGTACTGCTTCAGGTGACCTTGGACTCAAATGTCTGCTTCACCGCAAAACTTATGCTGATGCTGTATCGTCCTCCTCCAATATCACAGCTACTTGTGGAATTAAAAATGTTAAAAACCATCTGCATTTGGACAAGACGGCATTATTTTGTTTCCCCCTACCCACCTGCCTGCCATCCTTATATGTCAGTATGAAAAGTGGATACTAATTAAAGAAAAGACTTCACGGTTGCAAAGCGGACACGTCGTCAGTACAGCATTTCTTCACACGATCCGCCCACGTCCCTTTCTCCTCCAGCCCTCTCCCCAACTGAACCGACGAATAACTCATCTGGAAAACAGTCTGTCAACTCTTTGTCTACTTATTCCATTTTTGATGATGATGAATTTACTTCTGTGATTGAAAATGTGTAATAATTGGGTGGGGGTTTGAAAACCGCCACTATAATATGAAACTGCGTATTAATTTTATCGATAAATTTAAATTCCATATGTTCTAAAATTGAGATCTTAATTCTGTAATAACTCATTTGGATTCTGTTAACAGACAATTGATTCAAAGACAACCACCTCTATAAAAGCACAAACTGGTTTCTTTACAAAACGAAATAAAGAAAATCAGAACAAAACAGATATGTCTGTGCAACCACTGGCACTCAGACATCAGAAGACTACTGTCTGTTCAGTCTTCCGCCGAAGCAAAATGTAGTTCACAAACCGACACACCTTGGCGTTGTTCTGAGGGACTAACGGTGTCGTATCACAGTCTGAAATTCTTTCCCACTGCCAGTGCCGGACAATGGTCTCCCAGTCATTGACAGTGCTTTACAGTCCAATCAAAGAAATCACTACCCCTGTATTGATCTTTCACATTGGGGACTGAATCAGACTGACCGTGTACAATCCAAAGGCCAGGCTGAATCCAGTACTAGAATTCCTGTGACTGTGACATCAAGGAGAGTTCAAATTCCCCTCTCCGTTACCCTCCTGTCACAACAGAGATGATACAAATTTACATTTCTCTGTCCAGACTTCCAACTCTCTTTTTCTGTTTCTTTTCTAACTCTGACATGAGACGTGTCTGATTTTAAATCTCAGTACACAGGCTGGTAAGGCTGAAGGAAGAATTGCCCAATGGCCAAGTAAAAGCCCCCTTTCCCGCCCTTCTCCCATGGAAACTTTAGCGTCACATGTCTGTTCCCAGCAGAGCGACTGTTTGTTTACGGATAGGAGACGCCACTATTAGTTTATGGATCCAAAACGTTTAGCCCCAAAGACAAAGAACGACTTTTTAAGATATGTTGTCCCTGGTATGTCAATAAAAATCTCACGCAGGGCTGCTTTCCTTACCAACATCCACATCCTTAAATGACCTTCATAATCCATGTTGGTGTAATCTTGCCCGTCAGGTGTCTTATCCTTTGATACCGGGTCGAAACTCATCCTTACATGTTGTAATACGTTTCCAATGCTCACATTACTTTTCAGCTCTTTCCTGCCAGCTAAAGGAAGAATCCACTCTTCAATAATGCCATATTCCGTCATAATTAGCAACCTTAGAGATGCTGCAATCGCACAGAAGTACGTTTTTCATTGATTCATTTTCCCTGTTTTTTATTCAGATCAACTTTATACAGTGACTCACAATCCATCCCAGTGCGAGAGGCCTGCCAGACTTGCACAAAATCTGAAAACGTGTGGCACAATGTTTCTCGTTCTGACAACTACTATTCCCATGCTCCCTTACCTAATCGGAAACGTTCTGCTGGGCCTATACGCAGCAAAGATTTACATCTGAAAACCCTGTCGTGAACCCTCTTTGTATCATTTCAGATCAGATGCTTTCCTACCAAATTTTGATCTTTCGACAATTACCCCACTTTTTACCCCAGAGCGTCCCATGCAGAAGGCGTTCTAGAATCTATCAGCCTCCAAAAATCATACCTCATACCTTCCCATCCTCGTTCTATCGCACTCATAGCGCTTTTTTCATAGAAATCCTATCGTCCCTCTTGATAATCAATATCGTCTTAGCCCCTTCCCCCCTCCCCCTCACAACCATGGAATAAGAATAAATACATCAAGCGCCCCCTCTTACACCCCTATGCGGAAGCACTTACTTGGGCCGCTTCGCATCTGTTGTTTAAGCAAGTCAGAGTGCGTAATTATCCACCCCACAATACTTTGACGTTTCTTTGTCATTTTTATATTGACACTATTTCAGTTATTAATGTCTTTGTGCTAACTTTCCACGTGCCAAACATATGCGAATATTATTTTCGTAAAACGTTATGGTTGTGCGCACGTGGACATGCATGTGGTGTGTGTGTGTGTGTGTGTGTGTGTGTGTGTGTGTGTTCTGTGTGTGGTGTGTGTGTGTGTGGTGTGTGTGTTGTGTGTGTTCGTAGACCATCACTTAGTGCGTGCGTGCGTGCACGCGCGCCGTGCTTGTGTGTGTTTGTGTTGTGTAAAAAAGGGGGGCGGGGGGTGGGGGCGGGGGGGGGGGGGGGGGTGGGGGGGGGTTAGGGCATTTGTGCGTTTGCGCGCGTCTGCCATGGTTGATTGAGTCTTTGCGAGTGCCTAAGGCGCGCGCGCGTGCGCGTTCTGTGTGTGCACGTGTGGATAAGTGCTTTGGTTGACTAGGTTTTCTCAGGGCTCTCGGACCAACGTAGTATGCCTATTGTTTTTGAATTATTGGTTGATATTGTGGTCTTGCAGCCCAATTATTGGGGTATGCGTTTGAGGCTGTTCACATTCGCGACCTGATTGTATTACATTAATAGGCTTTTTTGATTTTGTTACAAAATCGATAATTCAAACGGCGTATCTCTTCTCTCTCTCTCTCTCTTCTCTCTCTCTCTCTCTCTCTCTCTCTCTCTCTCTCTCTTTTTCTCCTCTGATATTCACTGTAATATCATCATACATTCCTAAGATCGCGATACTATCTGGTGGACGGAATTTGTGACTTTTTTTGTATTTGACAAATTTGTGAATGTGTGTGTATTGTGATTTCCAAATTCATTTGTACTAACCATTTTACTTGCCCACTTTTTTTGTGTTTGGTAGCTCTTGTTTAGTAATTTAACGCTGCCTGTTTTTGCACTTAAGTGGGTATATTTCTTCTTTTGTATTCGTTACTATGATACGATTGGAATCTGACACTGCTTCTGTATTCATTGTGGCCTAAAATGCCTAATACCCTCAGGACAGGCCATCTTAAGATGGGCTTAGAGATTGGTTTTCTGAATTATTACTATATCCTAAATAAATTGACTGATGTTTTCCCTTAGATTTTAGATAACTTGGCAAACATTTCCGTGTATTTGGTTTCGCAAGAGTCTAGAATTGTTCAAAATTACATAATAAGCGGATCGTACTATATGTCCAGGGAGACAATATCATGCGTAAAGAAACCTACCACGAACTATGGATAACAGGTTTAGTTATCTACATCCATCAAAGTGTTAAACTTTAAAAGGATTAATCCTACAATACTATTTTAACATAGTATCATTATGGATACAAATTAAATTCAACGTCTCTCTAATCCTCTTTCCGTTGGATGTGTGTACAGAAATCCTGCAGAGAGTGCAGTTTGCGTTGATACTTTATCTTTGCTAGCGGATTTATTGTTCACTACCCATGAATTAACATTACTGGGAGATTTCATCATTGATTTTGATGCCAATACAAGTCCTGGATATCAATATGGCGGAACTTTTTCACCTTGCGCAGTTAAGCGACAAAGTACAAGTAATAAACTGCTCTTCAAAAAACTTATCGTCAACATATATTACTCTGAAGCTTGCAATATAGCGGATGTTTGTTCACCGAATTATGCTTGTAGTGACCATTTCCCTTAAGGCATCAACTGGATGAAAAGATCGGCGTTAAAATTCCAAAACATTGTCACACTTTGATTGAATACAGGAGTTTTCCTGTTTTGATTCCAATAAATTTTTATCTGAGTTAAAGAAGTCACACATACACGTGTGTATCAGTTTAATGATCCTGAACGAAGCATTCGAAGTTTGGTATCACATTTTTTAAATGTTTACGACAAACATGCACCTTTGAAAACAAGAACGTGTTAGAAGTACCCCTAAGTGCCTGGCTAAGGATAATGTGGAAAACCACGCCCTGGACTTTACGAGATTTTACTATTTCAAACGGGACCGAAAGAAAGAATTGAATTAACAAAGGAATCTTGGTTACATTATTTTAAACGTGCGGCTAAAATGAACTACTTTCAAATCTTGTGTCGTCAGAAAACTGACAGCTAAGTCGATTTGGAAAGCATTAAATCAAATTAACTAATAATAAAGTCACTACCTCTAACACTACTATATCAGTCAGCAATATGTCGCCAGACTTAGTCAACATTTATTTCTGTGGAATAGTAGTGCAACTGTAATGTAAAGATAAATCTGCCTATAACGAACTTAGAGATGTCCGTGAATTCTGTGTAACTCAAAAGATAATTCCTCTGATTTAAACGTTCCTTTAAATGGCAGTGCATAAGTATACAATCACTCACTCATTTAATGCAATCATGGTTTACGACGGACTGGATGTATTGATAGTAAAATTCTTAAAAATTTCAGCACCAGTTATTTCTGAAACCCTTACGTACATTTTTCTACAACTTGGTGCATCTCAAAAATAAAATTCCAAAGGCATTTTAAGTTGCAAAAGAAATTATTCCCTTATATAAATCAGGAGGGACCATTCAGGCCTTCTAACTTAAGGGCCTTTTTTTTTCTATTAACCTGTCTTGTCTAAACCCTTTGATAATGACATTAAAAAATTCTATTTCTCCATATTTCAATTTTTACAATCTTTCCATCCGGAACCAATCAGGTTTCAGACCAAAACTTCTCCTGCCATAGTGCACTGATATCCTTAGTAGACAAATGGTTGGACCTAATATCAACATGACAAAATAACAGGTGCTCTCTTTGTTGATTTCACTAAAGCGTTGATGTACTTCACCATGCACTCTTCTAAAAAAAAAATTAGATCTATGTTTTGTATTACTGATTCATTAGAACTCATGTCCATCTTCCCAGTGGTAGGAAAACACTCAGTAACGTTTAGTGGAAAAACATCTTATGCATTGCCTGTTGATTAACGGTGGTCCTCAAGGTTCTGTCCTAGATCCTTATTATTTTCAATTTAACATTAACGATTACCTTTAGTTCTTACTGCCAGGTATGCGAGTTATTTTTTGTGCTGACGACACAACCTTCACACAGTAGCAACAAATGTCGTCGAGGGGTCTCAACTGCTCTTCAGGAAAATATTACCACTTAGCCGAAATGGTCTGAACTAAATCCACCTGTGTCCACATCCACAGAAAACGAAATTCATGCTTATTATAACAACTCGACAAAACCGTCAAAAATCTTCCTGATAATTTATCTTTTCTTTACTTAAATGACAAAAAAGATTGAAGAATAATAGCCACTAAAGTTCTTGGAGTTGTCATGATAATAATTGTCATGGTCAGATCATATTACAAAGGTATGTAACATTATTTCTAAAAAAGATCTTCAACTCTCTAAAGTGAAAAAATCTTGACTCTAACACAGTCGAAAAATGTTCTTTGTGCTTACATAGAATCTTTACATTAAATTCAAGGTTTCATTTGTTTGGATCCGCAAGCATAATATCATGACACCTTAGTATGTATACATTAGACGGAGCGTTTTGAAGATTGGGCTTTTAAAAGCCGTCGACGCTGATTAGCGTCTGATTATAGTTATTGAATATTTTGCCAGTAAAAATGACATTTGAGTGGGAGTATAAACAAAGCTGTCTTCATGTTCAAGTACTGTCCGGAAGAGACCACACCCCGTATAATATGTTTTCAACAAAGAGTAATAAACCATTCTGTTAGGATTAGATACCACCGGTCCCGAATTGATCTTTTTAAAACTATTGTCTGAGTTATCAGGGAGTTGTTTGTGGAATGCCCATTATTAATTAAAATCGAGTTGATATCAGTCTCAACCTGTTCAAAGAGAAAGGTATCACTCGTTTATTATGAACTGAATCAGAAAACAAAAAGTCCATGTGTCGGGTTGTTTGTTATCCTATGTTGATCTCCTTCTTCTTTCTCTTGTTTGTTTGGAGTTGGGGCGGGGGGGGGGGGGGGGGGGGGGGGGGGGTGCGTTGTTTTGCGGTGATGGGGCTATTTCTTGGGTGTTTTCAGATTCAATTCTTCTTTTTGCATGAACTATTGATTGATTTTGATACTCCCCTTTTTTTCATGGTATTTTGTCATTGGATGTGGCAAATTTTGCGTATGTCTCTCTCTCTCTCTCTCTCTCTCTCTCTTCTCTCTCTCTTCTTCTCTCTCTCTCTCTCTTCTCTCTTCTCTCTCTGTGTCGATCTGGCTGTTCTGTCCCCTCCCTTCTCTCTCTCTCTCTCCTCTCTCTCTCTCTTCTCTCTCTCTCTTTCTCTCTCTCTCTCTCTCTCATATTTTTTCATCTATGGTTGATTCCTCCTTCTCCTTTCTTGTCGTTCTTGAAGTTGGGGGAGGGGGGGGGGGCGTGTATGGAATTGTTCTTGCTGCTGAGTTAGGCATTGTCTGGTGTCTTTCAGCATGTTTTTTTCCTTCATTTCATGACTTGATGTTTTACCACTTCTTCTTCATTGTAGATTGTCATTTTTGATGTGACAATTTTTTTTATGCTTCTCCTCCTCCTCCTCCTCCATCACTCCTCCCTCTTTCCTCCTCCTCTTCTCTTAGTCTTCTTTTTTCATCTTCTTTTTCATCATCTTCTTCTTCTTCGTCTTCTTCTTCTTCTTCTTTTCTTCTTCGTTTTTTCTTCTTCTTCTTCTTCTTCTTCTTTTTCTTCTTCTCTTTCTTCTTCTTCTTCTTCTTCTTCTTCCTTTCTTCTGTCTCTCCTTGTGTTCAGCGACCTCCGTCTCCTTTATTCTGTGTCTCCGGTCCCCACCTCTCTCTCTTCTGTGATCGCTCTCAATCCCTCCCTCTCTCCCACACTCTTTCCTCTAGTTATATTGTGCATTCTATTATTCTAAATTGCCATGTAATTCATTGTTGTTTATGAGTTTATATGCAGTTTCGATGTCAATGTTTTCTACCATGTATTTATTGTTTGAGGGCTGGATGAAAAAAGCACTGATGGGTGCTTATTTCTTTTCCTCATTAAACAACATTTCGTTCGTTCGTTCGTTCGTCTCTCTCTCTCTCTCTCTCTCTTCTCTCTCTCTCTCTCTCTCTCTTCTCTCTCTCTCTCTCTCTCCCCTCATACTCTCTCTTCTTTTTTTCTCTCTCTCTCTCTGTTGTAACTCGAACGTGACTCAACCCTGAGTAATACTATTTGTTTCCATGTAGAAAACATGAAAACACAGAAAAAAAAGAGCAGTCAACATAGCAGAATCTAACAAATCCTTTTCTGACGTCCTTATGGACAAGAATTTTAAACAGCTTTTCACGCGTAACTTTCGCCAGGAATCTCATTCTCTTGTTTATCCGCTCGTTTTTAACAGTTCACAAGTGTACTTGCTTGCATGCTAGTTACAATTAGTTTAATCATTTACCCCGTGACTTTTAGGAACAGCCAGTATCTGAATCACGTGGCGCCCACACGCAATTAACTGGTATCGGTATGTAACGCCCTTTTGTCAAAGAACGTCCTAGAACAGAAACCTGACACCCGCGTGTGTAGTCATGGAAAGCCTACATCTTCACAGACTGTGGCGCTCACCACTGGTCTGGCAGCAGTCAATGCAGGAGTGCCAGAGTGTTAGATGAATCCATCCGCATTTCACCATAAGAGGGACCCCGGGCAGTGAGGTAGGACTGCTAAAGGAGGCCAGTTGGTTCCAAGAAGTTGTACGTTGATAGTTGTTTAAATAAGTGTTCCTGAGCCAGAACTTGCCGATAACCTCCACCACTAAAGACTGCTGTTACACCCGTACCTCTGTCCTCCAGTTAGGAATATTAATTTTTGGACCAGCCGCCCGTAGTGAGTGGGTAGTGTCGTGGACGTGTGAAGGGACGTCGTTTGGTTCGCTATTCATCCAGAGCTATTTATTTGTGGGGGTTTCTTCTTCCAGACGAGCTCCTTAACCAGAGTTCAATAGTGTTGGCTCAAATAGGTATACTGGGACTTACACAGTTAATAGATTGTCTGTGAGTTAATGTGTCGTTGAGAGTGTTTGCTCAAATTTTCCGACTAGCACTGCAGGTGCCGATATCTCTCGGGTCTGACTTATGGCCTGTATGTTATGAAAGTAAGCGTAGATTACAGATCTGTCATGCAATCTCAAGGCCTGAAGGAAATCCGTAGCATAATCTCGTCCTCATCGATCGGCGTGTGAAAAACGTCCAACTTCTGTTACCCTTCAGGCCCTCCTGTCATGCCTGATCTCAGTTTTTCTGGATACCTCTCCGCGTCTATTCCCTTCGTTTGGTCCTGTCGAGGTTACCCCTACCACAAATTCATAGTTATTGTTGTTGGACGGATGTGGTGGCGTCTCCGGCGGGAAGGCTCCACTCACTTTGCTCCACGACTAAGTTTGTTATTGTCGTCACGAGGGGGCCTTGGTGGGTGAAAGTCCTGCGTTTGTGGATCAGAACGGGCACCACTGCAACACCCTCGAAGTGACTGGGCCAGTGTGGCTGCGTCTCCTGGGTGGGTTGTCTCATGCACAGTCTTGACGGTGGATTGCCGGTGCTGGGGCTATGACGGGACAGGCCAAACTGTAACTGTGGACGGAGTCCGAAATTAGCGGCGCGGGTTTACAATGCCAATGAGGTGGCACGAAAATATATCAAGGGGAAAAAACCAACGACACAAAAATTCTTTTTTGTGAAAAAACAAGCATCTTTTCTGTGGTGTTCTCGTGGTTTTTCGCCATAGTTTACTATCGGGCTGATTGTTCTGTATGCAATGAAAGTCAAGAAATCAATGCAAGCTGTCAGCATTAGTCTTTACCTCGTGGCTAGGGAAACCCGCCTTGAACTAACAGACACTCATACATGAGAATTCAACCACGGTATTCCATGCGGATTAAGGGTGGTAAACTCTATTCAGTAAACAATAACACCACTCTTAGCGTTCAATGCGTTATTGGCCATTCTGTCAGGCGCCATAAGTTCCATTCATTTTGAATCCCTTGAACTATGGTGGATTGGCTTTCAATTCGCCTGAATGGTAAAAGAATATAGTCTGTGAAAAACTGACTGTGACTGTTGGGTTAACAAGCATGGAAGTTTTCTGGTATCTCTGGGAAATCAATACAGAACCAGTATTGCAAGTGTGTTTTCTTGGTTTTAGGAAGTCTGCAGTAAAAACTATAATTCCGATTTTTAGCTATGTCTATTGGAGAGAGCATCGTCAGAGATGTTTTTTATATCATTGATATTCTCGTTGACTGCTTGTTAAAAGGTGATAGACCCTGTACAACTTGAAACTGTGTGGATAATTTCTTCGTGAACTGTCAATTTCCGTGTCTTTGTGTGCTTGGCTGCGATTAAATATAGCCCTCCACATTTTTACCTTCTAGGTATGAAATATTTTGCTCCCCAGCTTTGTTTTATTCGTGGGTCTTATCTCCATATGTTCTCCCTTCACCATCGTGTCCACTCTCTTCTGTGATCTGCATTGGAAACTAAAACATTATGTCTCTTTAATTTGGTTAATATCCGAATGTGTACTGTAACTACTCTCACCCAAGCTGGCGATTGCTTGACGCCCCATTTGCCTTTTCCTTCTCCACACTAGCACCTGTAACCTGCTCTTCAGTGTCAAAGTAGCCACCTGGTGCTGTAGTCAACTCTGATGACATGCTGGAGGTCGTGGATTGCATTCCCATCGGAGGGCGTTTATTTTTTTGATTTTTTTCCACCCTCTGTGTGTGTGTGCTGGTGGTGTGTGTGTTGGGTGTGTGGGTGTGTGTGTGTGTGTGTGTGGGTGTGTGTTGGGTGTGTGTGTGTGCTGTGTGTGTGTCATTCGCTGTCTCTCTCTCGTTCTCTCTCTCTCTCTGGAGTGTGTATGTGGGGAGGGGGTGCGTAACGTGTATGTGTGGTGTTGAGAATGTGTTGTGTGTGTGTGTGTGAGTGGGTTGTGTGTGTGTGTGTGTGTGTGTGTGTGTGTGTGTGGGTGTGTGCTGCGTGCGTCGTGTGTGTGTGTGTGTGTGTGTATGTGTGTGTGTGTGTGTGTGTTGTGTGTGTGTGTTGTGTGTGTGTGTGTGGGTGTGTGTTAGTTATGATGTGTGTGTGCATGTGTGTTTTGTGGTGTGTGATGTGGTGGGATATGGTTGTGGTTGTGGTGGGGGGGTGGTGGTGGTGGTGGTGGGTGGGTTGGTGGTGGTGTGTGAGTGTGTGTGTGTGTGTGTGTGTGTGTGTGTGGGTGGTGTGTGTGTGTGTGAGGTGTGTTTAAAAAACAATGCGTCGTCATGGACCGTGGAAAGCTGTGGCGTGGATAATAAGAATGCCATTGCCTCAAAGCCTGTGTCCCAAGTTCACCCCTGCATGGACAGAAGCATGCATAGCGTCTTAGGTCAGGGGTGTTGCTGCCACCACTATTGCTTCCCGTCTTCTCTGTCTCGTCTTATCTGTCTGTCTGTCTGTCTGTCTGTCGTCTCTGTCCGCTTTCTCTCTGTATCTGCCAGTCTGTCTGTCAGTCTGTCTGTCTCCCCCTCTCTCTTCTCTTCTCTCTCTCTCTCTCTTCTTCACACACACGCATCAACTCACCACAACACACACACACACACACACCACACACACCACACACACACACACACACCACACACACACATACACACACACACCACCACACTCAACATAACACACAGGAATACAAATGTGAAAGTTGTAATCAGTTTAAGCCATCATGTGCAACTGGAAACATCATAATGTTCACCTTAAAGAAAACTTACCATGTTAAAAAGAACTGGGCATGATCAAATAAAAATTACATACTTCCCAGAGAGAGAGAGAGAGAGAGACGGAGGAAGAGGAGAAGAGAAGACGGAGAGAGACGAGAGAGATGAGAGAGAGGGAGGGATGGATGAGAGGAGAGAGAGAGAGGACACCAAAACATTGGCTGCCGTAAATGACGGAGAAAAGAGCAGTCATTTATTAATCATCCAAAAGAAACACACAGATCAGTGTCGGTTCAATGTGGCTTTCCTTCTCTTTTAACTGAAAGTCCCAGCCGTTTCAAAAACTCGTCGTTTTGACTTGTCGATCGTCGTTCCAGCACCCAGTTCAGCAGGTACAGGTACGGCGTGCCAGCTTGCGCCAATGAAATAAAGGAAAATGGAAAACTGATTCGTTACCACCGACCGTACATCTGGTGACGTCATAATCGCGCACATGGTCACGACATACCAGCAACAAGGAATCTGTTGACAGCCCGGGGAGATAACTCCGACGTGCCGCCGTGAGGTCACGTGCCTTGTCGTCACAGGTCAGAAAAGCCATAAGCACTATTGCGGATAACAGTGTAGATGTAGATTTGACCAGCATAGTCAAACGACATCAACGTTTTTGCTGTTCAGAAACTACAGGAGACTGAAGGCGTAGTGATGTCCCCCTGGTCGATCAGTGGGCACAGGCAATTGGGACACCAGAGACTGGTCTGACTGAAGGCTTTCCCCTGAGGATGGCTATGGGATAGTGAGGGAGAGACAGACCCGGTCCAGCACGCCAGCAGGCAGACAGGTAGAGTCGCCTTCTTTGTCCTCGCAGTTCCCACTCTCTCTGACCAGACGAGAACTATGCACCTGTCGAAGGTCATGCTGACATTTACAAGGACGCCTACCTGGTTGGTAACAGAGAGAGAAAAATCAGCCATGAACTGTTTCATGTTTCTGACCTTCGTTCAAGTTTTGATGACTCGAACCGAATTCGTATCAATGTGTATATCTGAAACTTTGATGGGACTGTATACTATACAGTGTTTCAAAAGAATATTTTCTTGTCTGAAATTCAAGTCTTAGGACTCAGTTGGGAAGACTGGGACCACACAGTCGAGTTTCATCCACTTAATGGATGTGTTTCTGAGAGTGTTGCTCAGACTTCCTGACCAACACTGCAGGTGCCTGTATCTCTCGGGCCTGGTTGACGCCGGGATATATTATGAAAGGAAGCGTAGAGTACAGCCCTGTCATGTAGTCTCAGACCGAAATGGAAATCCGTAGCATCATCTTAATCATCCTCATTCTCATTGATCAGCATTAAAAAAAATGTCTCAAATTCTGTGGCCCTTCATGCCCTGCTCTCATGGTGACCTCGACTTCGATGTCCTCTCCACGTCTGTGGCCTTGGTTTGGTACCGTCGGGGTCACCGGTATCGGCGAGTCCATGGGGGCTGTCGTTGGACGGACGTGGTGGCGCCCTCCGGAGGGCGAGCTCACTCACGCCGGCTCCGCGACTAAGCAATTATTGTCGTCAGTAGGGGGCTTAGTAGGTGGTGTCCTGCGTATGTTAGATCAGAACAGGCGCCACTGAACACCACTGAAGTGACTCGGCAGCAGTGCAGTGTCTCCTCCGGTGGGTTGCCTCTTGACGACTTGACATTGACTGCTCCCTGTGAATTGGTGGTGCCGGGGCTGCGGCGGGACCGACCGGGCTGTGGCTGTGGGCGGGGTGTCGGAATGAGCGGCGTGGGTGCACTGCCTCTGAGGTGGCGCAGATGTTGGGACAGCAAGGGAAAAAAAAATTGCAGATGCAAAACTGAATTGATCATATTACTTTTCCGCTCAAAGAATCTTGCGGCTGTCACAAACTTGATTTAAAGCGCACATCGACTTTTATATATTGTATAAGCTTTCTTTGATTAATATTGTGCAAACGTCCTACTCATGAGCCACCCGTAGGGGGTGTCATTCAGATCAAGAGCTGGATTTGTAAGGGAGAAAAAAAAGAGTAGTTACGTTTGTGGTTAAGACAAAAACAAAGTACAGCAAAAGTAATTCTGTTATTAAAGATATGGACAGTATGTAATAGGCTAACAAGATGATATTGTGAGAAATCAGAAAGATATCATTCAAGAAATACACAAAGTTTGTAAGTCACTATATGCAGAAACTGAAATGGAACCTTGTGGAGTAAATTTGGCGGATAATATCCCATGCTTTCATTAACTTGAAACAAGACAATTCGAGGGAAAAATAACCGTAGCTGAAACAGCATATGTTTGAAGAAGATGAAGAATTGATTAAATTTCCAGCACGACGTCTACATAGCAGTGATTTTTTTCATTAAAAAGTATTCTGTAGAAAAATCCTTGTGTGGTCAGATAATTGAATGAGTTTCAGATTAATAAATTATGTTGCGTACAAACAGAAGTGATTATTGGGGTCAGCATGGTACACATCTGTATCCCTAAAAATGATATGCTAATGCAGTATATTAAAAAAAGAACTGGAGGTCAGTCTCCGTAAAAAAAATGATACACTTAGGCAATATAAAAAACAACAACTGGAGGCCAGTCTCATTGTTATATATGATTGCTAAAATCAGATCATCTTTACAGACTATGTAAACAAATGGAGGCGACCCTCACTGTTAAATGTGGTTTATGAAATCGGATCATCTTGTATTGTAAAACATGTACTTCCAAAAATAATCAATGAAGATCAAACGTTGGGTGATACTTTAAGATTGATATATGACACACTTGCCTCTCTAGATGGACGCAAGCTACCCGAACTGCTGTTGAATATAGATTTTGAAAAAGCTTTGACTCATTAAATTGGAAACGTACATTTAACGGATAAAAAGCACTTAGTTTTGAAGAAGACATGTGTATAGATGGATTAGTACTTTGCATACACAAAAAAGTTTTATATCTTGTGATATCATTAATAGTCAGATTTAGAACTGCTTTCAAATTAAAAAAGGCTGCAGACATGAAGATCCTGTATCCCTCGTCTTTTCATGCTTTGAAATATTAGATACGAAAGTGAGAGAAAACTCATAAAATGAAGGAGTTACAATCAACATTGTTGGATACGATCTGATTTAGAACGCTGGCTGCACATATTTCTTATAAAACCAGAACTGCTAATGCATCCACATGTTCGAATGATAATTTACCGATTGAAACCCCCATCAAACAAACACACGAGTAAACAAACCCCCAGCTTAATGTCGGTCTTCGTAAGCTGGCATCAAACCGTGCCCAGACATTTAATTGAATTGCTGTTAACACATCTTGATGTCCTTAAGAGAATGTAAAAAATGCGGGTTCAAGACCACCCCTCTTATTTTGCACGTAAACCCCCTTTTCACATACAAGTCACGTCCATCACATATTAGTTTTGGCCAAAATTAACACCTGTTTCACAAAAAAATTAACACCTCAAAACCTCTATAAATGACGTAATTAGCAAATTAAAACGGGGTTTCCGTGCAGAATAATATGGGTGATCGTGAACGAACATATTTACATTATCTCCAGAGACATAAAATCAACTAAATACTTATATGGATTGGCAACTCCAACACAGACCGATTCTAATCAATATTGGTGTTGCAACTGTGTGCAGCGGCGCATGCAACACGAGAGCTGCTAATAGTGAATTATTAATCATCACGTGACAGCTCACTCATCACGTGCGCATGCTCACCCAATCGGCAGGAGGTATAACGTCATTTCTGCCGGGGAGAAAGATGGGCGTGAGGCCAGCTCATTGCTCAGGTGACGGTCCACAGTGTAGACGCGTTTAACGAGAGCCTTGCTCAAAACCAACCTGGTCAAAATAGAGCTTAAATCTTTTGTAAGCAAAACAAGGAAAACGTGAAATGACAGTAAGTGAACTAGATGATTTTTTACGTAATTGTTTTGTAGAGCAACTTGATTATGAGCCGATTGACGAAGGTTCTTTCATGAAGCTGAAAAACATAACTGAAATTACGCCTGTTTTACTGAAGGCTGGTTCTGAGATCAAAGCTGAAAATCATAAAACTCTTTAACAATCTTTGCTTTTTTGCTATTGGTTTGAAAAAAAAAAAAAACTTTTTTTAAAAATCTCCCCAAAAGCCCCCTGGGAAATTATTTAAAAACGAATTCGGGGAAAAACCCCCGGGCGGGGTAGAAACTCCCCTGCAACCCTTTCCCCGTGAACGCCACAAACAAATTGGGGGGGGAACTAACAATAGTAAGGTTTTAAACCAAAACCCCCTTGGCTATTGTTTCGGTTTTTGCATTTTTCCCTTTTTTTTCCGTCCGGCCCAAAACTGCGCCTCCGCTTTCGCTTAAACTCCCCGAAACTACCCTGCAAGATCCCCGTGCGCCACAAACAAAATAAAGTGGGTTTAAAAATTTGAAAGGGTTTTTGGCAAAAGCGCTTGGCTATTGTTTGGGCTTTTTGGTTTTTCCCTTTGTCGTCCCCCGGGGTTGAGCTGCCTACGTCCGTTTTAACTTTCCCCTCCCAAACACCCCCCCGTCTTTTGTGTGAATGTTTTCTCGGGGTTTTGTGTGTGTGTCTGTTTTTGTTTGTGTGTCTGGGCCCCCTCTGGGTTTTGTGAGCCGCGCGGGGTTTCTTGTTTTTTTGTTTGCCCCTTTGCTTTCTGTGTGTGGGTTTGGGTGCCCCTTGGTTTTTGCTTTTAAAGGGGCGTGTGCGTGCATACTTGTGTGTGTGGAGAGAGAACCAGAGGATGAGGGGGGGGGGGAGAAGGGTTTAATTTTTTTTTTTTTAATTTTTATGATTTTTCTGGTTAAAAAAAATTAAACCCCCAAACGTAGTTAAAAAGTTACAAAAATTTTTTGATGTTTTGGGGTTTGGGCGTTTAAAATGCGGGGGTTTGATAAAGAATTTTTAAAAGGACGTGTTTTGATGAATGTTTTTAAACAAAAACTTTTTAAAAATTTTTTAACCCTATTCGAAAAACCCCCGAAATTTGAAAGCTGTTAGTAAAAAATCCAAAAAGTCTTGGCCAAACCCCCAAATTAAAAAATTTGGGTTACTTTTTTTAACTTGATTTTTTCCCTCCCGAAAAATGCTAAACTGCATGTTTTATGATGATCTTAAAGGGGGAAAACTTTTTCCTTTTAAAAACCCTGTTTCATTTTTTTCGTTTTAGAAAAAAAATAGGAGTAATAAAAATATTGCTAAAATTTTTCAATTTTTTTTTTTAAAATTTATTTTGATTTAAAATTGGCTCCCCAAAAAACTCAGGGGAATCTGTTTTTAAAAAAGGGAAAATTGAACTATTTGACGAAACAAAAAGCTTTTAAACTTTGGGATTTTAGTGTTTTTTGGGTTTGGGAAAATTGGGGTAAAAAATATAATAAAAGATAAGTGAACAAATTTAAAAAAGGGCAACCAAAGCGATGAAACTTTTACTGTAGTGTTTTTAAAAAAAAGTTTTAAAAAAATTTGAGGTGTTTTTTTTAGGTTAACTTTGGGTTTGGGTTTGTTGCAACGCTTGGGTGAAGAAAAAAAAGCGCGTTTTCTTACTTTTATTACATTTTTTTTTTTAATCTCCCGTAATATTGGGGTTTTTTAAAAAATTGACAAACCAAAAAGAAAAATCCGAGGGGGAAAAACTATATAGATGGAAGAAATTTTTAAAGTAGGAAAAAACAATTAAGAAATATGTTTAGCAAAATAGCATGGGAACTTCTTTTAACCCCCAAAAATTTGTTCATGAAGCGTTGCAAAAAATGCTATCTCTAAAATCCCAGAGCCCTCTTCAAACGTAAACCCCAAGTAAAAGGGGTTTTTAACCCGGGTTTCTGTTGATTTTTTAAACCCCTGTTGTTTTACTAACAGGGAAAGGGCTGGGTTTAAAACAAAACGAAAGAAAAAAACAGCTTTCCGATTTTTAACTCTGACTGGGCTGACACATTTTTTTACACATTTTAAAACCGGAAAGGTGGGGAAAAAGGAAAGGGGGTTCTGGCGGGTTAAAGGGACAGCCCTTAAAATTCAGATTGAGACAAAAAAAAGTTTTTCCCTTTTGGTTGGCAATTCTTACATTTTTTCTCCAAAAAGGTTGTATTTTAAAACGACCCTTTTTTAAATTTTCATAATTCGCAACATGTGCTTTAGGTGGTGGGTTGGGGTTTTTCCCATTTTTTAAAAATCCGGGAAAACAGATTTCCCCAATTATACAAACGGCTGAATTTTGAAAATTTTTCCTTTCCGGTAATTTTTAAAACAGTTTTTATCCCAGTTTAAAGGGCAAAAACCCAATCCTGTAAAGTATCCCAAAATGGTCTTTTGGAGACAATTATTTCCCTCAAAGGTTTCTCCCTTAAAGCTCCTTTTTTTGGTGATTAACTTAAAAAAACATGTAGATTGTTTGGGGGTTTAAAAAATAGTACAAAGAGTCTTTAGCTTTTTTTAAAAACGTAAGCAGCTTATGGGTTTTACATCAAAGCATAAATCAAAAACAAGATTCTGTAGGGGGTTTGTCTGGGTAGTTTTTCTAAACCTATAGAAGAAGCTGCAAGCTTAAGAAACTTTTGAAAAAAGGTTTTTTTAGACTGTTTGAAACTAAAACCCTCACCCCTTAAACCAGGGTTAAAGTTTTTAAAAAATTTTAAAAAAAATTTGAAAGGAGCCCGAAACTTTGGGTTTTGCCGACTTTGGGGAATTTCAATTTTGCCGCGTATTTGGGCCCCCCACCCGGAACAAAAAAAAAGTTTTTTTAACCCCCATCAGTTTTTGGGGCTTATGCGTTTATTGTTTTTTAAGGCAAAGAGGGGTTAAACCACAACACCCGAGTTTTCAGGGGCCCCCCACCCCGCGTTGTAAAATTTTTAGACAAAATAAAACCAACTTTCCCAATCAGTTTTTCCAAACCAACAAAATTTTTTCCAGCCATTGTTATGACCCCTTAAAGCCCCAAGAACCTTGACTCATCTACACCTTTTTGGATATGTAACAGAGAATTTTTTAGGCGACGTTGTTGGGGCCCACGTTTCACATTACTGGAAAGTTCAGGGGGCCCCGCACACAATTTTTTAATCTTCGGGTTAAAGGGGTTGATCCTAAGACAGGGAAAGGGCCCTGCCTTTCTTCTTTCAAAACTTACGAGGTTTCCGATTCTCATTTTACATGAAACAGGGGAATTTCTTTTTTTAAAAGGGGGGTTAAACCTGCATTGCCGTTTCCCGAAATTTCAGATTTTCTTTGTTGTTTACCCTTTAGGGTTTTTCCCCCCAACATCTATGGCATTTTTGGAAAGTAGCAAGTTCTTAAAAGATTTTCCCAATCACAAAAACCAATACTTTGATCCTTTTTAGTGCGAAAAGGGAAAGGGGTTTTAATTTCCTTATGAAAACATAAAACCGGGGGAAAGGGTTTTTGACGAAGACTCGCTTCCTCCAAAAGGGTTTCTTTTTTTTCTAGTTTGGGGCCCAAAAAAACTTTAAACTGTTGTAATATGAATAGGGCCTTTTTGGGGGCCCAGAATTCCACTGAAAAAAAAAAGGGGGGAGATTATCCGATCCAAAATTGAGGGCCGCGTGTGTTTTTTGGGCCCGCTTTCTTTCTTTTTTTTACAGTTCTACAGCTTTGAACTTTATTTTTGGGCTCATCACTTTACATTTTCGCACCTCCTTTTTGGGATGATTTTTTAAAGTTACAACCATTCTTTTTGTTTTAAATTTTTGACCCTACCCACACCTTCAGTTGATTGAAGAGGGTTTTTGAGGGGGGGTTTTTTGCATGGCCTCCCCTTACGGGCCAAAGCCAACAACAAATATTTAGGGGGTTTATAAATCCCCCCAAAAACCTTTTTAACTTTCTAATGTTTTTAGACAACAATTTTTTATGGAGGGGGCCTTGGTTCAGCCGCTTCCACTTAAAAAACTTTAAAATTTTTGCGGGGGCCCTCTTTGATGTTAACACTGTTTTTGGGTGGGGCACAGTTAAAGCCTGATAATCCGCAGGGACAAATTTTGGGGAAGTAGTTTTGGAATTTCCTAAAAATTTTTTCCACGTTTCCAAAACGATTACCCACTTTGCGGAAGAAAGATTAAAGGGGACCCCCCAAAACCCTCCTAATTGTTCCCTTTCTTGGGCACAAAACTAAATATGTGGTCTTTACGGCCCCTTTAAAAGTTTTCCCCTAAGCCCGGGGAAACTAAAACCCTTAAAAAGCTTTTTCACAAAATTTTTAATGTGATCAAGACCCCTTTTAGGAGGCCATACTTAAAGAATTTTTAATGTTTTTTTGGAACCCAAGCATGACCCCCTCAGAAAAGGGACGTTTTTTAAACTGTTGAAAAACAGCTTTTTTTAAAAAAAAACAAGGAAAAAATCCAACAAACGTAAAGATAAAAAATTTTTTTTACAAAAGAAAACCAAGCAATTAAGTTTGCCTTTTAAACCCAAACTTTCAAGATTTTTAAAAGTTTTAAACGACAGCTGGTTGGAATTTTTGTGGAAAAAGGTTTTTTGTTGGACAACCCGGTTTTTTTTTTTGGGCCCTTTTACCGTTTAGGGGTTGTTAAAGTTTTGGATGTTAATTTCTTTTACGTTTTCCCTTTAAACCACGAAACCCAGAAAGCAAGGCCCTTTTTCCCAACCGGGAACTTTTTTATTGCGCCCCAACTAAAAAGGACTTCTAAAGGATTTAGAAACTGGGTGGTAAAGGAAACTGATGGGGGGCGACACTTTCGCCCTACCCCAAAAGGTCCTTTCCCATTCAACTAAAAACAAAAAAAGTGTTGGGTTTAGAAAAAGGATGAATTTAAATTTGGAAAACGTTATAAAAGAATATTTTGGGGTTTGGGTTTCGAAAGCTTTGGCTGGCCCAAAACTTTGGTAATAAAAAAGGAAAAGGCCTTAAAAAAGAAGATTTTGGTCAAAAAAAATTTTTAAACCCAAAAACCTACAAGCAAAGCTTTTTTGGGAAAACAAAGTATTTCTTCACCTTTGTTAATCTGGCCCTTATTTCCTTTAATTTAAAAAACCCCCCCCCCCCCCAAAAAAAAAAAATAATGGGTTTTTTCTTTTAAAAAAGGAATTTCTTTCCCCGGGGGGTTTTTTTTGGGCGGGTGGGCCCTTTGGGTTTTTTTGTTTAAACGGTTGGATGTTTAAATTGTATTAATTGCTTAAAAGCGATTTAAAGGGGCCCTTTTGGTCTTTTTGGGTTTATTTTTAAGCCTTGGTCTTTTTAAAAACTTTCATTCCTTTAAAAAAGTTAAATTTTTTTGGGAAATTTTATTGTTAAAATTTTAAAAAGGGTTTTTGGCAAATTTTGTTATTCGGGTATTACGGGGTTTAAAGTCTTTCTGGTTCTTCGACTTTTGTCCTTTTTTGGGGCTTTCGGGGGTTTTAAAAATTTCCTTTAGAAAAGGGGGGTCTACTGCAGGGGGGTTTGCCCATTTTTTTGCAGAAGGCCCTGGTTTTTCTTTTTTTATGTGGGGGCGGGGGGCCCTTTTGCTCCCAAAGGGATGGTTTGGGTTTATTGTAGGAAAAACTCCCCCCCCCCAAAACGGGCCCCCCAGTACAAATAAAACTTTTTATTGTTTGTTTGTGTTTGGTGTTGTTAATTTGTGTTGTTTTTGGCGGTGGGAGCGTTTTTGGTTTTACTTTTAAAATTAATTTTTGTTTTTTTTTTTTTGGGTTTTCCCTTTTCTCAGTCTGTTCCTTTCGTAGTTTATCCCCCGCCCCCAACAGGGCCAGGATTTTTTAGCCTTGGGGGGGACATTACCACTTGGGGTACATTCCTTTTGGAAATTTTCATTTTGTGGTACTTTCCCCCTGGGGGTTACATTTGGCCCTGCGGGGGGCCCCGGCGGCGTCCTCCCGGGGGTTTCTTTCCCCTCTTTTTTTTATTGCGTTTAAATTTTTAAATTTATAAATTAAAAATTTAATTTGTTTAAAAGAAATTCCCCCCATGTTTGAAGGGGCATAACTTAGTCCCAAAATTTCTGTAGTTTTTTTTTTCATGCAAGAGTTTCAAAAGGATTTTGGTTTAAAACCGGGTCTTGCGAAAAGTCTTTTTTTAAAAACTTCTTCTAAATTAAAAACCGGGGACCCTTTCTTATTTAACTAACTTAGCTTAAAAAACTAACCCCTTTGTCGGACCTACTGATCAAAACCATTTTTGCCCCTTTGCTGTCCCCTTGTTCCTAGGGGTTAGTTTTTCTCTTGTTGATGGGGGGAACAGTTGCTGAATCGGGTTCAAAAACTTTTTTTCAGTCCCCAAATTTCTGTTTAGTTTTTAAAAGGGGCCCTTGAGATTTTAAAAATCTTTTTTTTTTGGCGGGGGGTTTTCGGGAGGTAGTCTCCCTTGTCTCACATTTTAAAAATTTTTTCGTCACAACCCAATTTTAAAAACAATAAAAAAAAAATTTAATATTTAAAAAAACCCATGGTTTAAATTTGGGTTTGGGAATTATGCAGTGCCTATCGTTGGCGTTAAAATTTTTTTTAACCCTTGCAAAATGGTTTTTTAGGAAAAAACCCCCAAAAACATGGGAAAGATAGAAGTTTGGGCCAAAAACTAGTTGCAATTTTTTTTTGCTTTAAAAAACAAAAGTTTATTTGATTAAAAACCCAAAAAGACGCCCTTTCTTATTATTTTTTTTAATTATTTTTTTGTTAATAAAAGATGACTGAAAAAAAGATTTAAATTTACGATTTACCATTCTGGGGTTTAATTAGCGGCCTTAGTAAGGTTAAAAGATTGTTACCCAAAAAAACATTTTTTTAAAAATTAAAGCCGGGGGATTTGGGAAGGTTAGACATTGGGGGAAAATTTTTAAAGGTTTTTGTTGTAATTACTGCGGGGATTGCGTAAAAAGGCTTTCTTTTTACACAGGGGATTTTCCCCCAAAGAAAAATGTTGTTCATAAAAAGTTTAAATTCTAGAAAAAAAGGGGATTTATAAAAAAGGCCCCGGGAAATTGGTTCTGATGGTAGGAGGGGTTTATTGTTAATGCCTTGGCCTTCTCTGGAAAGCAATTTTTTGGGTTTAGTAAATTGCGGCCCGAGGGAAGAGAAAGAACGTAAAAACCAAGGCAATGAAGATTTAGCTAAGGAAAAGAGACGTTATGAGAAAGGCGAATTGCCCCCTTAGACTTTATTAAAAAAAGTTAAGGGGCGGGGAAATTGCGGGAGCACACTTTTCGGGACGTTGAGGGCGCAGGAATGAGTTTTTTCTTAGTGACAGGAAAAAAAAAAAGTTTTACACCCACCCCCGCCCAAAAACCTGTTGACTTTTATAAACCCAATTGAGGAGCAAAAACTGAAGGGTAGCTTTTTTGCAGTTGGCATGCCTCGGGTCTATCTTGTTGCTCATTTCTTTGAAAAATAAATTTTTTTAAAATAGAAAAAAAATTATATTTTTCCCCTAAAGGGTTTTTGGGAAAGGAAAAAATCCCTATTGAAAAATAAGTAAAGCTCCCTGGGAGTTCTAAAATAAAAATGCAAAAGACGGCTTTCAAAAAAAGGAAATTTTGGGGGCAAATTATCTGCCTGCCCCCAAAAGAATAATAAGGCCTAGATTTTTTAAACCCTCATTTTCCAATGACACCACCAGATGGACTTGTTGTATTTTCCCAAATGTTTAAAGTTAAAAGGGAAAAATTTAAGTTTGCTTTTGACATTTGGGGGACAGGGCTTCAGGTAAAAAGACGCTGACCCTTTTTTACGGAAAAAAAGCTAAATTTTACTGGGGGGGGGTGGCTTTTCAACAAAATAATTGGGGCCCATTTAAATTTACCCTAGGATGCCCCAGGTTGATGAGGAAAAAGATTTTTTAAAGGTTTTGGGAAAACCCCGCTGTGTTTAAACATCTGTTCCCAGTTAAGAGGGGGGAAATCCCAGGCCCCACCCGATCACAAGCCTTATTTAAAAAACTTTAATAAGAAATCTACCCTAAACCCCCCTGTTTCCCCTAAAATATCACGGGGAAAAAATTTATGGACAGAAAACGCAAAACAAAAGGGGTTTGGAAAAATTTGCCATCGTTTTACGGCCATGAAAAATTTTGAATTTTTAAGAAACCCGGGCCCTTAAAACCTTTTTAACGAAAACCCAAAATTAAAAAAAAATTTTAGCATTACTGAAGATGTGCAGGGAATCAAAAACTCTTCCCGTTTGGACAAAAAAGTAAGATCCCTGTATGTCCTGGGGGGAAAGAAGGCGTTGTTAAAATTTTAGAGCCTAAACCAATATGGAGGGGAGACGTTTATGAAGTTGAAAGAATATGAAAAAAACCCCTCCTGTTTTTTTTTTAAAAGGAGGGCTTCTCTTTGCGGTGTTCTAGTCAAAAAAGGCCCCCCCAAAAAGATCGTTTGTTCGCGAAGAGCTGCAAGGTTCAGCCAAAACAGTGAGTTAACAAAAAAAAAAGTATTTTTTTTTAAACTTTTTTTTTGTTTAAATTTTTTTTGGGCCCTTTTTTGGGGTTTTAATGACATGGGGTTTTTTTTTTCAATGTTTTTTTAAATTGCTCGTGTCTACCTTCCCCGAAGAAAAACGTTTTCTCCCCCCCTTTTTGAAGTTCAATTTTTTTGCCGTCTAAAATCATCCCCGTCAGCCATAAGTTTCAAAAATTTCTTCGTCGTAATTTTTTTTCATCTTTTAAATGTTTTGCTTATTTTAAATTTTTTTGAAAAAATTTTTTTGCTGATGCTTGGGAAAACAATGGCGTGTGCTTTTTTAATTTAGGGGTTATTTTTTTTAAACAGCATTTTTACAATCATGACATGGCCCCCCAAAAACCCCAACCCGAGACTCCCAAATGCTAAAGGGATGGCCGCCCAGCCCCAGTAGCTAAAAGGGCCCCACTAGAACCAGCATTAAAGCAGCTACAGCCGATGAGCCATTTAATTACATAAAAAAAAGAGTATTTAAAGCTTTATTTTTATTTTTTTTTTGGGTAATCTTTTCTTATCCAAGTCGCTTTCTATTTCCTTTTGAAGTCCCGTTATTTGCCCTTTAAAATAAACTGTTGAAAAGGGATTTTTTAAAAAAAATTATTTTTTTTTAAAAATTTAAATTTTTACATTTTTTTTTATTTAAACCCTTTTGTCAAACACTTCATCAACAGAGAAAAACGCTTTTAAAAACAAAACTTAATTGGGAAAAAAAAGTTTGAGTACTTTTTTTTTTAGTTTGTTTTGTCAACCATTATAGTAACTTTGGGCGTGATGAAAAAGTGTTTATTTCATCCCCGTTTTTAGTAATAAAACAATAAAAAAACTTAAAAAGGGGCAAACCGTTTTAAACCTTTTTTTTGTATGCCTCTAATAAAACCCCCTTTTTCTGGCAAAAATAGTATCTCCCCCCCTTGGAGTAAAAAATAAGCGAAAAATCCCTCGTCATTTGCCTTTGGTTGTGACTGTAGCGTTGGGGTAAAGGGGTTTTGCCTACGGGGGTCGCCCCCACTTATCTTGGAAGCTTTCTCTGGGGCACAGATTCAGAAAACCTGCTTTAGTTTTTTTCAAACTGCTTTTTTTTGGTTTTTGTTCCTGGGGGCAAAAGGGTAACAAGAAAAAGGGGGGTTCATTTAATTTTCTTTAAAAATTTTTTTTTATTTTCATAGTTTTTACCTTGGGCTTGTAGTTCAAAATTTAAATTCCCGTCAATTTTTAGGGGGCAAGCCCAAGCTTCTCTTTTTTTGAAGTTTGTATTCATATTTGCCCAAAAACGGTTTTTGCCCCTAAATTTCTTTTTCTCTTCTAGGGTTTGGATATTTCCCGTCGTTTTTGTCTTCAATTTCGTTCGTTTGTAAACCCCTTATTTTGTATTCAAATCCAAAAAAATTTCCGGGCCCCCTACTTAAAATCAAATTTGGCTGTGTCGGTAGGTTTTAGCTCTTTCTTTTCCCGTTGCTTTTTGGGCTTTTTCCCCTTTTGTTTTTGGCCCTGAAATTCTTTTTATAAAAATTTATAATTTTAAAATTCCCCCCAATTTTGTTATAAGCCCAATTTAATATTTAACCAAACTACAATTTAAAAAAACGTATTGAACCGGGGGGGCCCCCCCGTCCGTTAAAACATTTTGCTTGGCGGGGCCCTTTGTTTTTTAACTGTCTTTTATTTTTTTTTTGGGTCAAACCCTTTTCCCTTTTTAATTTTTTTTTTACTTTAAAAAATTCTTCAAAACTATTTTTGGGCCTTTGTGTAAAATAATACGACCGATTTTAACTGCGATTTGAAAGTCTTTTAAGACAGCTTGGTTTTTTTGGGGGTTTAAAAGGGAAAACAGAAACTAAGGCATGACGTCCATAAAGGCCCCGCTTTGGGCAGAGGGTTTTTTTTTTAATTTAAGTCTCGTTCAGCTGAAACCGTTTATCAATAATTTAAAAAGTGTTTCAGTTCCCCAAATAGTCTATAAATAATGTTCTAAACAATTTTCTAGTTTGTCGCTAGGTTCCCAACCCAAAAATTTTTTTTCGTCTTCCAAATATAAAAACCTTTCTTTGGGAAGAAATTGGGTTTTGCTTAATGGTTGAGCAGAATAAACAATGTGTTCGTAATGAAACCTGTTATTTTTTTGTTTAAAAAATTTAAGTACGAAAACAGTTTTCCCCACCCGTAAATTTCCCCCAGATAAGGGAAGTGCGGAAACTTTTGGGAGAAACTTCAAGCCCTCCATCTTTTTTTTAATAATTTAAAAATTTCTTTTTACATTTTTAAAAAAGGCACGTCTTTAGTCTGTTTTCTTCAATTTTAACTGAGCATCAAAAAAAACCCTAAAAACGTTTTCATTTGTTTTTGGGGGTTTCCGTCTGCTTTTTTGGGGAAAATTTTTTTTTTTATTCCCTCTTGCCCTACCCTTTCTCCACCCTTTAAACAATCTTTTTGTCAAAAATGGGTTTTAAAAACCAAACCCCAGGGCCCCTATTTTGTTATTTAAAAGGGCTTGAGTTTTTCATCATTTAAAAACGAAGTTTTTTTTTAATTTAAAGGGTCCAAAAGCAGGATCTCTTTTTCCTACCTCCCGCGAAAAAATTTCTTATTTCATTTAAAGTGTTGGTGAAAAGGTAAAAAATTTCCCCGACCCCGAATACAACTGATCAGACTTTTCCCATTTATTGCACAGTAACCCTTTTCAAATTTTTTGGTTATAAAACGCTTTGATTCTCTATAAAATGGAGTTGTTCCTTTTAGGAAATTTAAAAACAAAAATTTCCCTTTTTTGACTTCAGAGACTGATTTAAAATGTAGGGGGCCCGGAGGTTTTCTCGTTTGTTTTATTTTCTGTAGTGGGGTTTTTATAAGTTTTCATAATTTAAATTTTAAAGTTTTTTTTTTACTTTGGGGGAAGATTGTTCTAGCCAGTTCAGGGGGTTTGTAAAAACATCAAACTCAATGGAAATGTTTGCTTAAATTGGGGTATTTGCTTAAAAAATCTTCGACAGAAACAACCGAACCCCTAGGTTTTAAAAGCAGATGAAAAAGGTTTTTTTTTTTTTTTTAGGGGCGCCTTGGTAAATGGCAATGGTTTTTTAACAGCCCCAAAATTTGGGGGGGGTTTCAAAATCTGTTTTCCAAATTTCTTCTGTACTGCCCCAATCTTTAACATCATTTTTTTGCATCATCCGCTTTAAAGGGCCTTTTGCTTGAGGCCGTTTTGAGGGTTTTTATCCCCCGTAAAATTTCTCTTTCCTTTCTTTTTTAGGCAGCCCTAGGTTTAGGGAAAAGGGGCAAAAAAAGGGCTGTCGGGCCCAGTTTAAAAAACGCTTCTGCCCCCCAGGGTTTTTTAATTTTTGATTAAAAAATAAACCCCACCCAAATTTTTGCAAAACGTTTGGGGTTAGGATTGTCGTTTTTAATTTCTATTTTGAAAGGGTAGTTTAGCGTTTCCTGGCATTATAGCTTTGTCAGCGCCAAGATCCGGGAACTTGACTATTAAAGTTTGTCCGGGGGCTGAAAAGGGTTTTTTGGAGTATTTTCAATAATTTCAGGGCTGGGGTTTATTTCCTTTTTCGTCAAAGGGGGGTTTCCCTTTTCTTTTCTGTTTGGATCGAGGTCACAACCGTATGAGTTCATTTTTTTTAAAAAAAAAAAAAATTTTAAATTTAAAAATAGGATGAAGATTTTGATGCGATTTATCCCCGTTGGTGAAAAAGAAGAAGAAAGGAACAGAACTAGGCCCCTCATTGCCAAAAAGGCTTGAAGGAGAAACAGAGGGTTTTTTCAATTCCCTTTATTTGGAAAAAAGCAGAAACCCCCCCTTCAGTTGCGCATCTCCCCGAGGAAAATATTAGCAAATAGAAATTTTTCTCTTCTCGTAAACTTTGGACTAAAACCGCCAGAAGGCCCCCGCCCTTTTGATTTTTCGGTTTTTTTAAAAGCAAACCCTTTTGTTTTAAGAACTAGTGGAGGAAATTTTGTTAAAAGTTAATACAAAGCCGACCCCAAATAAGTTTTTAAAAAAAAAACAAAAATTTTGAAAAGAGGATTCATGTTGCCGACCAAAAGGGGATTTTAAAAATTTTTAAAATTTTAAAGGGCCCGAGGCTGTTAGTCTTTTACAGAACTTGGGGCAAGAGTTGCCAAAAACAATTTTGAAATAGAAAAGACCCCCTTTTTAAGATTTAGGGCCAAAAAATAAATGATTTCAGGAAAAAAGAAATTGAGACGAGTTTTAATGAGGAAAAAGTAGAAAAAAAATTTTGAAACAAATTTTTAAATTCTCCATTGCCTTTGCGTGAAAATCTGGGGCCCTTTTTGATCGTCTAAAATCAATAAGGGGGCGAATAGAAAACAAATTTGGGAAAACTTTGTGGGGCTGGATTGAGAGATAAAAAAGAGAAAAAAATAAACTGGTGGTGCAGACAATAAAAAAATTTAGGCCCAGAAGAAAAGGTTATAATACAGCAAAAAATTTCAGGATTTGGTTTTCAAAGGGCGGCTTGGGGTTTGAAGGGTGGGCTACTAACCCGAGCGCAGCTAGCATTAAAAAACAAGGGGGTTTTTGAGAAACTATAAAAGAATTTCTTTATGAAAACTACTAAAGCTTGCTGAAAGAAAAGGACTCTGTTAAAGGGAAAAAAAGGGGAAATTTCAATAGTTAGTATTTTTCAGCTGTTGGGTTTGCTATTTTCTTTAAATCGTTTATGCCTTAACCGGGGAGGGGCGCCAACAGGGTCAGTAACCCCCCCCAAAACCTCACCCGGGGAAAAGTTGGGGTTTGGGAAAAAAATTTTCACCACCTAGCAAACCTATTAAAAAAAGGTTTTTCTGCCAAAGCGCTTGATGCCTGCCTGGCCCTTTTTTTTTCAGTGTTGGGTTTGGGTTTGGGGTTTTTTCCCAAAATAGGCAAAGTTGCTGGTTTAAAATGGCTGGGCCATTTTGTGGACGTTGGGGTGAGCTGCCGGATTAATTTTTAAATAAATAAAATATGGTTAATCCCGTAAAAAATTAAAAAAAACAAAAAAGGCTGCTTTTCAAAAGTTTTGGCTTTTGTGTGAGGCAGATAACAGGCGGGTTTCTTTCTTTGGGCTTTTCTTTTGGTGTGGGGCGCTTAAAAACTGGTGGTGGGGTTTGCTTTCTGGTTCTTCGGGCTTGTTCTTTTTTTAAAAAGGATGGGGCAGGCCTTGTGTTTAACCTTGATTTTTGGGCCTAAGTTTTGTTTGTTCCAGCTATGAGGGGGTTTTAGTTTTATAATTCTGGGATCTTTCCAAACTGCAAATTTTTAAAGGGCAGGGGTAGCCCTGTATAATCCTTTGCCCTACAACAAAGTCAAACCCTTTTAACCAGCATGTGTAAGAACTTTTTGATCCTTTGTATGTGGCAGGCAAAAACAACGAAGGGGTTAATAGCATCTTCTTAAATTTGGGCCCAAAAAATGGGTTTTTTAGCGTAAAGCCTGTAGCTGATCAACTATGCGCTTGGTTTTTTGCTTGTGCTCCCAAAAGACCCAAAAACGTATGTCCCTATGTTTGTCTTTTAAATCTTTTTTCACTCCTGGCATTGTTTTGACCCTTTTCCCTTTTACTAAGATAAAAGTTGCCCAAAACAATTTGGTTGGGTTTTTTTTTATGGTTCCCCAACGAACTTGTTTGGGGGGGGGGAAAAGAGGTGTGGCCAAAGGCCCGTTGTCATTAGCTATTTTTCTTTTTTCACCCCAAAAAATCCAAAGTGCCTAACAAAGTTTTCGGTCTAAAATTTTGTTTTAAAAACAGTTTTAAGGTTTAATGTTTTTAAAATTTGTTTTCAAAATTTTTTCATATGCCCTTATTGTCCATTGGGGCTGTTGAATGGAAAATTTTAAAGCGCCGGGCGCTTGGGGGGGACATACTTGTAGTTCAGTTTTTTCGGGCTGTTTGGTAATAAACATGAATGTTTTATACTGGGCCTTACCCAAAAGTTTTGGGGTGGTTTTAAATTGGGTTTTCTTTTGGGAAACCCCCAAGCCAGTGGTTGGCAGTTTTAAAAGGCCAAAATTTAACGATTCTGGGAAAAAAATTTTTTGGGGTGGGGAAAGACCTGCTGATGGACTCTATCTTTTTTTTTGGGGGGGTTTTTTAAATTTCTTGGGTTTGTGGGTTTACAAGTTTTTGACCCGGAAGCCCTTTGATTATTTTACTGAATGGTTAAATAAAATGAAAGGGCTAAGTTTTTGGGGGTTTTTAAAAAGCTCCTTTTTTATGTGGCGGCTTTCGGGTTTAAATTTTTTTAAAGGGTTTTTTTTTTAAATTAGTTTTTTAAATAGTTATAAAAAAAATGTTTCATTATATAACCAAGAAAAAAGAGGGGTTTTTGTTTTAACCGGGACCCCAAATTTTAAAAAAGGCGCGGGTTGATTGTAGGGTTTCCCCTTTGGGGAAATTTGGGTTTTTTTTTAAAAAGGTTTTCTATCCCGATAAAATTTTTTAATTTAAATGGGCAGATGTTAAGGATGGGCAGGGGAAGCTATTTTTAAAAAATTTAAAAAACCTTGGGGTTAAATTAAACCCTTTTTTTTTTTAAGAGAAGTATTTAGTTTAAATTTTGGTATTGATTTAAAAAATTTTTGGGGGCAAAAAAATTTTTTAAATTTCTTTGATTTTTCCAAAACTTTGGGAAAAAAGGGGGATTTGTTTTTCCTAGAAGTCTTTTCGCTTTTAGGCTTTTATGATAGTGGTGAAAAAAAAATCATATTAAAACAAATATGTACTTAAAAAAACGGCCTTTATGGTTTTTTAGGGGGTAGACCCTTGATTTTTTCGTAACCCAATTTTTTTATGTCCATTTACAAAGGTTTTAAAAAAAGAAAGCTTTAATTTTTTTAATGGTTTTTCCATCTGTTGGGCTACGAGCATTGCCAACCGCTTAAAGGAGGGTTTTGCGTTTTTAGTTAAAAGGTTTTTGGGGGAGACATTTTAATTTAAAGAATTAATTTAGGGTTTTTTTAAATTCATTTGGGTGAAAAATAGGGGAATCAAGACGGGGAAAGGGCCCGTTGTTTGTTCTAATTTATTAAAAGGTGCTGGAAGAGGGGAACATGTTAAAAAAAGTGGCAAGGACTATTCCCGTGGAGTTAATTTTTTTTTCCTGGGAGAATGTAAATTCGGGTTCACGATCACCCAAATTTTTTTAACGGAAACCCCGGGTTTTTAATTTTCTAAATTTCGTCAAATTTTATAGGGTTTTTAGGTTTTTAATTTTTTTTTTGAAACAGGTGTTAAATTTGGCCAAAAATTTAAAATGAGATGGACTTTAAATTTTTAGTTTTAAAAAAGGGGGGGTTTTTGTGCCAAAAAAAAGATGGGGGTCGTGAACCCGATTTTTTACTTTTTCTCCTTACCCCAAATTTATACCAGGGGGGTGGGGGTTAAAAAAAAGGGGGAAAAGAGAAAAGAGAGAGAGAGAGTGGGGGGGGAGAGGAGAGAGAAAAAGAGAGAGGGAAAAGAGAAGGAAAAGAGTTGAGAGAGAGAGAAAAAGGGTTGGGGGGGAGGAAGAGGGGGAGAAAGGTGTTGTGTGGGTTTTTTCCTTTTCCTGGGGGGGTTGGGGGAAAAGGTGCGGGAAAATTTGGAAAAACTTTTTTTCTTTCCCCTTTTTTACAAATTTTTTATTGGAGGTGCCCCAAAGATTTTTTCCCATCTTTTTATTTGCAGGAAAAACATTTCCCCCACAGTCTTTTGCCCCCCGAGCCGCCCGTACTTGTTCACTTCCTTCAGATTTTCTAAAAAGGTGCACAGAAATTACTATGTTTCTCTTACAACGTGGGTATCCTAATGATATCATCCAAGCTGCTGTAAACAGAGTCCATTCTACACCCAGGACAGAAACACTTCAATACAGACCCCAAACCACCTCCAGTAGAGTCCCTTTTATTGTGACCCATAATCCCTCTAATCCTCCCCTGCGCAAGTGGCTACAGGAGTACCAGAGCCTTCTCCACACCAGCCCAAGGATGACAAAGGCAGTTCCTGAGGTCCCGCTGGTGGGGGAGCGGATACCGAGAACACTCAGGAGCATCCTGATGCCATCATCTCTACCACTCAGCACCTCTGACCACCTGGACCCAGGAAGCTGGAAATGTAACAAATCTTGTGTTTTGTGCAGAGAACATTTAATCAGTACTTCCAGATTTCAGAGTGATGTTACAGGAGAGACTTTTCAAATCAGACATTATATGTCATGTCACACTGCCAATGTAATTTATTTGTTGTTCTGTCACTCCTGTAAGAATGCGCAATATGTTGGAGAAACCAAAAATGCCCTCAAAACTAGATTTTATTTACATAGATCACACATATTAAAGAACACAGGCACTCACATTGCTCACCATTTCAACTCTGTTGGACACACACTTCAGGATATGCAATGTATACCTATAGAAAAAGTATTTTCAAATGAGTATGATGTTAGGATTCAAAGGGAGAAATTCTGGATGAGCAAACTCAAACCTATTTATCCTTTTGGTCTCAACACACTTGAGTAACTCCTCTTCTTTTTGGTTTACAGTCTATCTGCATGTTTTCCAATCTATCATTATATTTTATGCTGTCAGGCAGATCTGTGTGTGCGTGCGTGTGTGTGTGTGTGTGTGTGTGTGTGTGTGAGTGTGAGTGAGTGAGTGAGTGTGTGTGCGTGTGCGTGTGCGTGTGTGTGTGTGTGTGTGTGGGAGGGGTGTGTGCGCACGAACGCGCGCATGTATGTGTGTGTGCGGGCGCATGCAGGCATGTGCGGTTGCGTGTGTGTGTGTGTGTGTGATTGTGTGTGATTGTGTGTGTATGTGTATTTAGGTTTGTATGTGAGTGCGTGCTTCATTATGTGTGAGCGCATGCATAAGTGTGTATTATATTTATGTAATTGGTGTGTATTTATATGCATTATAGTAATGTTTGATGAGATGGCATGTATGTGATATGCATGAAGTTGGAAATCATGTAGAGAATACGTAGTCTATCGCACGTTTTCTCCCCTTCCTTTCTCCTCCCCGACGTTTCTGCCCTCTATTTCTCCATTGTCGCAATCGATCCCCGCTCCCCCCCACCCACCCCTTCCCCATCCCCTTCTCCCTCCCCCATTTATTTCCCTACTCCCCTACCCTCACCAATCCTCCTTCAAACCTCTCCCCTCCCTCTCCCACGTACCCATCCATTATCCCACCCCAGCACTCTCCCTTCCCTCCCCCCCTCCCCCTCAACATTTCTGCATTCTTTCTCTCCTTCCCCTCTAAACTCCCCCTAGGTCTAATTGTATGTCCTAGAGGGTGTGTTCTACGCATGTGCTCGTGCGTTTGGGTGTTTGTGAGCATGTACACACTGACGTGAGCTCAGAACAATAATGGTTCCCGTGCGTGGTCTCCTTTTCAACATCCCCCATGAAACAGGCACATGGTGGAAGTTTTTCTTTTGCTGCTTTTCCGAACGTGGAATTCCCCCTCCCCTTCCAACCCCCCCCCCCCCTGCACGCTCTCTCTCTCTCACGCTCTCTCACGCTGCATATGTCAAGATCGTGGTCTGTGGTGGCAATCAAAAT
>CM031607.1:62129462-62144462 GCA_018398815.1 Conus ventricosus | reverse complement strand
AGCCTTTAAATAAAAACAGAAAATAAGAACACTCCATCACAAATTCGGTCAAATTGGGATTTTTGGGGGGTGGGGGATTGGAAGTTGGGGTAAGGGCTGCAGAATGGAAATCAGTGAAAGTACCAGAAAATTCAAACGCGAAATCAGTAAAAGTCTCTGGAAGGCAAACAAAATCCAAGTGTGACACATGATTCAGAAACAAAATGCCCGTCAATTTAGGATGCAAATTTTCAACATAATCATTAATGAGAAAGATGATAAATGTCTTGGATGGCGATGCTTTTCTTATTGCTTTCTTGACTGCAAATTCCTGTTACTCTGCCCCCTCCCGTCCCTTTCCTTTCTGAAATGTTCAACGTCGATTATTCCACAATGTCACGCTCTTCATTTCTTACGTCATTCCCCACATATAACATCACCTTCATGATCCCTACCTGACCGCCGTCACTACAAGGAATCGGCTTTTCAAAAGGACATGGCGGATGAACGCAAAAGTCCTCATCACTTCCATCAAAACAATCCGCATGATAATCACAAACCAGGGTGAAAGGGAAGCGCTCTTTATTGCCGGCACAAAGGAAGTACTGCGATTCTGACGTGTTGGGTGCCGCACACCATGATGACGTCACAGCAGTGATGTCATCAAAGGAGGATTGAAGATCGACGTCATTGTGAGCCCAGCAATGACTTTGCAAGTCACAGGCCAGAAATTCTGGTATCAAGTGATTGCCAGGACAATGAATAGATGTCACACTGTGCGTGTGATCAGAGGAAGGGACGCTGGCCAGTTTGATTGGGTCTTGTTGCTGCTGGTGTCCTCTGTCAGGCTGGTTGGAACCAGACGGACTGTCAAATTCACACAAGTAGAAGTAATGTTTCTTTTGACGACACGTGTGTGACATGAAAACAAATTCTTCAATGTAGCGAAGGATGGCCCCACACTGAGGGTTAGGATACCTGAAGGCTGTTGATGAAATCATAAAATGATACCACACACATAAGCGTACATAGGCAGACAGACAGACTGACAGCCACACAGATGATTACATCTTATCTCAAACCCTGTCCCCTATTTTTGTCTCTTTTATTTCGTTCCCCCCCACACACTCACAAGCACGGACGCACTAACGCACGCACGCACGCGCACGGACGCGCACAGACGCGCACGGACGCGCACGAACACACACACACACACACACACACACACACACACACACACACACACACACACACACACACACACACACACACACACGCGCGCGCGCGCGCGCGCGCGCGCGCGCACACACACACGCAACCACTCCCCATGCATTCCGCTCTAATTTCCCCCCTTCACACACACACACAAGCACGCACGTGCGCACGCACTCACCCCGCACGCATGCACGCACGCGCGCACGCACTCACGCACGCACCCACACACGCACGCACGCACGCACGCACGCACGCACGCACGCACGCACGCACGCACGCACGCACGCACGCACGCACACACACACACACACACACACACACACACACACACACACACACAGATGTTCGCACTTTCTTTTAGTATGCGGTTTGTACTTTCACACGAAATGTACTCAGAGTACACTATTCATTGACTAATTGTACCCGCAGTACTTCTCGCGTACATAAAATGTACTTTTTGGCCGCGCTGATCGTAGTTATTCTCTTCATGCGACTTTAGCCCATAGCCACACTAAAATACACTTTTCTGTGATTTTCTTGCACTTGAAAATTGGACTTCAACGGTGTAAGAATAGTGTGCATATTTATGGTATATCTCTGTAAATTGGGGGTATACAAGAATGTCGAACGAGTTAAATACTTGTGTTTCAAACCGATGCACTATAATTCCTTGATTCAGATGTTTAAAGTTCATCGTGACATCAGTTTATCAGATGACGTATATGCAGACGATGTAATATGTGAATTTAACTCAGTTTTCACCATAGAACAGTGCAAATACATATTTAAAAAAAGTCACGAAGTGCAACGGAAAGCTTGAAATGAAAAAAAAACAACAACTCAAGGGAGAGCTTGACAGCAGCAGGTCTTCAGAGAAGATTTCTTCTCTACCCCCTCAGAGAAGCGTTTTCACACTGAAGTCCTCACACTCTTAAACGGCTGGGCCGCAGCCAGGTCATGGCTTCAGTGTTCGTTTCTGCTGTCATAAATATGTTTCCACTTGCCAGGATTCAAACCTGCACATTCTGGATGGGTTGGGCGCCTCAGAGTGGAACGTTTTACATGGATGTCGTACCCTTAAAACTGTCAAACACCTGTTCTAATCTGGGAAATTTTCGTCTGATGAAATTCACTTTTGTTTCTCCTCTTCCTCCACCAGATCCAGCTGAGGCTCTGGTTTGCTGCCTCTGCCTTTGCCTTTATAGTTCTCGTTTTAACTAGAAACGTGGAGGAGACCCAAAAGATCCTAAGCTGAAGAGTCAACACGCTCCTTTGCTCCTGCCTCTATGGTGAGGTCTTTGGCTTAAACGCCGGATTCCCTCAAGCTGGCTAAAAACCAGCATTGTCTTATCGATAAGTTCGCTGCATTCTGTTTTCAGATGCCACAGTGAGTTCAGTAATGATCATTTGTTATTAATCTGGACAGAGTACTATACCCGGTCTTATGCCACTTTCTCTGATGTTCTCTGCATGTGTTTTTATTGTTTTTCAATTCTGAAAATAGTGCTGTGCTCTCCAGCTTATTCACTACATTCCGAAAACTTGCTGCCATATCCTTCATGTCACAGTTAGTCGAGACAATGGCATCATCTTGCCTTCAACTCTTGCACTACCACGTTTCTCTTCGTTCTCCTTATTTGCGTTTGACCACCACTTCATTTCTGTTTATCCCAGATCCTGTCTGTTGGTTTGAGTGTTTCCAGATCTTTCTCAGAACTTGAGATTTCCCTTTGCCACACCCGCTGTCTGACAGACTTGACATCTTCTGCCTGTCTGTGGCTTGGGGTCGATTGATCTCACCTGCTTGTCTCCTGAGTCTTTGCTTAATCCGCTTTATACTCCTCTAGGATGATTTCAGGGTTACCTTTAGCTCTGCTTGGTGGGAGCAGAGCCAGAGCGCAACGTTGGTTAGATCAGGTAGGATACCGAGCAGTTTCCTTGTGTATTTGTTGATTTTGGCCTCTGGTGATTCAACGGTGCTACTGCTGATATTGTATATAAACAGCGATCAGAGGAGTTTTGCCTATAATAAACGTGGCTGTTTCAGCTACCTTTCTCTCCCGCAGGGAGAGGCTTCATGGCGTTTTTGGCTTGAAACTTATCCTGGGTGAAGTAAATAATTTGTCTAGCTGCTTACGTACTTTGTGTGTTTTATCAACCTTGGAGGAAAGATGTTATGTCATCCATGAAGGCTTTTGTAAGGCACATTTGGTATCAACTCCCGAGGCCTTCTGAAATTGTATCGCTCATGCCTGCCTTCAAGACAACCCCCATTGCCAGCACAAACATCAGAAAAAACTATAATGCTCAATGCTATGTTGGTCTCCAGATTGATTCGGTCTGTTTTGTATTCCTTTGTTGTGAACTTCACTGTGAAGCCACAGATATAATTAAGAGTTTCTCGGTTGTTCTTTTGGAAATGAAACATTTAAAGGGCCAGATGAATCATCATGTATGGTACTGGTCCATAGAATGTGGAAGATCTAGTCACACCACTCCAAGCTCCCTTTTCTTTGCTTTAGCTTCTGCGTTCCAAATCATGGTGGCATGTTCTCGACAGCCAGTCACTCCTGGGAAGCCTCATTTATAGACTGATGAATCCAAGTACTCATTCCTCGTGAGATGTAAGTCAGCCTGGCTGTCAAAAGAAAGGTTAGACGTGATAACAGTCTGAACTGGTTGATGTCTGTCGAGTTTCTCTCTTTGGGAGTATAGACCCCATCAATCATCACCCATTGGTCACTGATCTTCAGTTCCTCCAGGCTTATCTTATGAATTCGTGGAGCCACTTCAGAACATTGGGACATTTCATAAACAACAGATAGGATTTTCCATTAGGTCCAGGCAAAGATGTGGCCGTAGCTTTCTCAGTCATTTTCTTTACTTCATCCAGCGTTGGTGGCTTGTTACTGAACATTTCCTCTGGTGTCATAGGCCACGCTAAACCCTAAATTTCAAGTGTTAGGTCACACCGAGGGTCGGAATAAGTTTTATGGGATGGTGACCAAGAGTTACTTTGTGCACTGTGAGTGCACCTGATTCTGGGTGCTCGAATAACTTTCTGGCGAACTGGAAGGAACTGGAGCGGACACCGCCACCATCACCACCACTCCCCACCAGTGCCTTTAATCGGATCTTTCCCAGTGTCATCCGTTCTTTCCCGAACGTCATCTGCACTAATCCTGAATTTAATGGTCTGGCCGTGTGTCGGTAGGAGGAAACCCTTGGCGGAGACAGGCATATAATTTTTCTGGGACAGTTTGAATTTTGTTCGATCTGCAGCTTCGTAGTAACATATTTGGGTTCGGAATTTGATTTTTAGTTTGGCTGTTGGATGATTTCTTTTGCTGGACATCCATGAAGTGCTGCAGAGTGGTTTCCCATGCAGTTAGTGTGGCACAATTTTTAAACGAACATTTACGCTCATACATATATGTCCATATATATGTCCATATATATATAAAAAAAAACCCATTACTTCGTTACCTTTTAACAGATCCAACCTCACCACTTTATAGAATTTACATGCTAGTGTTTGAAATAAAGGAAGTTACCCTCAGTTGAACACAAAATTGATCTTGGGTACTGAGGAAATCTGGCGCAAATATTGATTTAGAATACTTCAGCTCCACTTGTTTGGACGCTGTGTTTACCAGTACACATTGGTTCATTCTTTCAGCATTACTCCATCGCGTATAAGACAAAACTGACGTCATGTGATACTTAAATTGGCAGAATAATCAGCAAATTTATCGTAAGCCATGGATAGAAGAAGAAAATATTGCTTCTTCCTCTTTTTTCTTCCTTTTCTTCTTCTTCGGTAATTCAGTTATAGAGAAATGAAATAAAAGGAATAATAGAAAACAAATATTTCGACGAAAAGCAAAACGACGCCCCAGGATCAATCATAATCAGTGACAAATTCATAGAGACGTATTAACATTTTCTTAAACTCACAAATACATTCGCATTCTTTACCGTCAAGGTATGACTATACCCATGCTTTATGATATAGGACACACAATGATTATTCATTTCCGAGTGATGTGGGTATGCACAGATCCGTTCTTCTTATGTAAAGATATTGATGAATAACCTTTACCGCATAGTTGGGTGTGCATAAACCTATACTTGTTTATGGGACTGCTTATACAGTATGCGTTTTATTCACACTCACACACCATATAGAAAGGCTTAAACTTAATTCATTTTCCTATAAAGTCTGAGTAAAACTACAGCCAAACACAAATAAACGAAACAGAAGACAAAACACGACGGGTTTTAACCTCCTGTGTCTTCTTTCAAGGCAAGATAAACAAACCCACTCAGGACAACGAAAATGACGAACGAGCAATCACGTATCTCGTCAAATTCGGCGGAAGATCGGCGTTGAATGAAAACGAGGCCATCGGGAAGAAGACAATGCGAGTTAAAATAGTAATGATGATAGTGATTATACTGATATCAATAACGACAATGATGATGATAAATATATTGAAAAAAATGATAGAGAGAGGATTAATATCACTTATTATGACAATATCAGTCGTAGTATGGGTGAAATGAGAGGGGTCAGAGGATTGTCGAACAGCATGGTTGTCTTGGCAACAGTGTTAGTGGCGATGATGATGGCGATGATAATGGTAATGATGGCAATATTAATGATAACACTAATATTAATGATAATGATAATAATACTAACAATAACAGCAACGGTAATGGCAATAATAGCAAAAAACATTTTGTTTGTTTACATTAAATTTTGTGTAAAATAAGGAATTCTTATTTGGACACAAGATGGGTGCATGGATACTTATATAGGCCGTTAACAAATTCTGCTAGGAAGAACAATAAACGTGCAAATTCTCATCGTTTGAATGTATGCCTGGGTACACGGTCACCCGAGGCATTCGATGAAGGTTAAATCACCTGATGATCTTTACTGTGATGGCCGATACAATAACGACAAGTTGATTAATACGCAACATGACACACATGAACAGGAAATATGGAAACATACTCATCCTAGACAAAGCTGAACTTCAACTGAATATAAGCAACGTGAAATGAAATGATTTTGGCGATAAGCAGCTATTTCCTGTACTGGCTGAACCTATGGGCGAGTCACTCTCTTTTTTGTGCTAGACTGCGCCCTCCCCCTGTTGTTCATCGCTGTCTCTTCCGGTTACGACGGGCAATGTACATCCCTAAGCCCCACTCGCTCTTTAACTGACAGGTGAAACCAATATCTCTACAGACACAGCAAAGCTTTTACCACACGGTCTACCGTGCCGTCTGAAGTGAATTCCTATTTTCAACAGGACTTTCTCTGTGGTCGTGGGTCTTTCCGCACTGTCACTGGGCCTTTCTCCAGAGTCGGCCAAAAGGCAGGCGAGAAAATGTTACACCCAAGGGTGTCACTAGAACCCAGAGAAGTACTGTCCTCAATTGCCAAACCAACTAACAAGGAACTATCCAGTTCCACCGTGGAAGCCTCCGCTGCCTCATTCCTTCAAGACCTCAATGGACATATTGTGATGGCCACTGGGCACAACACAACAGAACCTCCGTGAAAGCGTCCGTATGAAGCAAATTGCTGCTCACATCCCACAGCCCATTCTTTGCTGTATCACTGACAGGTGGAACCAGTGCGAATCCAGACACAGCCAAGTTTTTACTACACAGTCTTAAACAGCAGTGATTTATCATAAATCAGTCCAACAGTTTAGTGTTGAAAAGTAAATATAGGAGTTGATTTTCATATCCCCGACGATTATAAGTCTGACAAAACAAACAGATATCTAGTGCTGATAAACTCTGTTGTCAAATGTATCTATTTGGCTCAAAAGTACACTGGAGGGATTCGATTATCGTATAAAACTTGAACAATGTTATGCAATTTTGATACTGTTTGAAAGAAAACATTCACATCAGATATGCACGTTTGTTTGTTTGAGAATAGACTTTGTGAGGTGTGGTTGCAAGCAATTATAATTGACTTGTAAACATTTTTCGCCAAAGTCCCAATTGAAGAAGACATGGCTGGATACTGTCAGCAGATCTGCTCTTCGTACCGTGCAGACTAAAAGCGCCAAGTATCCCAAAAGAGCGCACCTGCAACCTTGAATTCCATTGTGTGTTTAGACTGAGCTGGGGACATCCAGGGCTTTTGGTCCTGAAACGACACATTGGTATCTAGTGAGGAACGCACCGCCAGGTCTAGGGCTACTTTTGCTGTGTGTAGTTTTGTGTCTGTGAGCCAAGATTGGTCCAGTACTTTTGGTGGGTGCAAGTGGAGTGGTAGACAAGTTCCATATGCCAGCAAGTGCCGGTTAACGCTCGAAGATCGGAACTAAGGACAACGCTGAGACAAAAGCAAAAGGTTCGACCTTGGGCCTTGGAACAACCCGAAGCTGGTGCTCATGTCTAAATCACTGCCAGTCCGGGCTGATGTGACCACTCGTGCCCGGCATTTACTAACCCTAGGGACTATGCTGGAAGAGACTGGATCTACCGTCCAGGTTCAGAAGCCTTCACTCTCCCTGCCAGCTGTAAATATCTTTAACTCCATTATCCCACCCGCCTGACTTTCACTCGCCTGAGGGATGACGTCTGGAGGTGAGGGAAGTAGGAGGGGCGAGGAGCAATCATTTGGCCTACTTCACACGCTGTCATGAAAAGTTGTGTGTGTGTGGGGGGGGGGGGGGGGGGGGAGGGGTGTTTCTCCATCCAAATTTTAAGAATGATTCTTAGTAGTTCCACCAAAAAAAAAGACAAGGACAAACAAATTAAAGATGATCGTCTAGAGAGGTTCAAAGGCAGAGCAGAAAAGGTTGTCAGAAAATGGGGGAATATGTAGCACGGAAATTGTAGCAGGTGAAGATACGGATTTAACCAAAGATCAAGTTGAATGCCCATGATCTGGTGATAATGGAAATAACTTATCTGTTTCCAGGCTATGTGCAGCCTGTGGGCTACAACCCAGAGTCTGAGATGGATGAGAATAATATGCTGTTGGTGCGTTTCAGTCACACCTTACACCTTAGCGTCCTGGATGGCCATTCCGTCATGGTCAGCTTTCGCTATATGTACCTACAATGTAGAGCCGGTGACCAGTTAACTTTGTACACCATGGGAAAAGGACAGAAACAGACACATCGGAGGCGTTGTGGAACATTACCTCCCTTGCCAGAAGTGTTGAGCGACGTAAAGAAAGTATTGATAGGAATAGAGATGGAACTGTATCGTGTGATAAATACCTTCGCAAGTGATGGGCTGTATTCAGTATGGAGAAATAGAGGATTTCGGATGCTTTATAGCTTGCATAAGGTAACAGGACCATATTTTTACCAGTGCTTCTGCCACTGATGCTGCTGATGCTGCAGCAGCTGCTACTACACTACTACTACTACTACTACTACTACTACTACTACTACTGCTGCTGCTGCTGCTGCTACTACTACTACTATTACTACTACTACTACTACTACTACTACTACTACTACTACTACTACTACTACTACTACTACTACCACCACCACCACACCACCACCACCACCAAATGTTATACTGGAATACACAATGATGAATTCATCAGAGGGCTGGTTAATGGTGTTTCAATAACAATTTCTGAAACATGCTGTTTTCATTAAGAAAATGAAAAACAAGTTAAGGAAGTGAACAGAGGAAAGCAAGCCTATGTTAGGAAAATCTGGAAATCAGTTGAACAAGTGAAATGAACGTTTGGGCTTACAAAGTAATCTTCAAACAATACAACAGTTGCGTACAAATGATCCCGATAATTAATATTATCAACAACAAATTACGGAAATAAACGAGGGGGCGATATATCATCACATGAGAAGCTACCTGAGCTCAAACAAGGGTAAGAGTTCAATCAATAGAAGAAACAGAAAAAAATACGAAATAATTTCTCCGCTTCGAAAACGTTCATGGCAGTCAAAATGCAATCACACAAATGCAAAAGGAAATGTTGAAATACTTACAAATCAGTCGGAAGTATTAAAAGAACTACAAACTATATTCAGCGTTATGCTTTAAATCTGAAGAGGAAGAGGAAAATATGAAAGAAAAAATTAAACGGTTTCATTAGAAATGGAGCATATACACATTTAAAAGACTAATTGTCTGTTACATGGGAAGGTCTGATGAACGAACAAGAATATGAATTTGCTTTGAATAACATGCATCATGGATCCGGCAGCTCATGATTGCCGAACAGCGGAATTTATTCAGGTTTTCCGGATACATATAATCGTAACGGAATCGTTCAGCGATTCATTTGGACAAAATGAATGTCGTACCGTTAGAAACAATGCATTACCGTATTACTTAACAAAGGTAATGACCTTCCATGAGAAAAAGTAAATAACTGCAGACCGATTACAGACTGTAAAATTCTAGCAAAAACTTTCGCACTTTAAGGAGTGAACAAACTTACTGACATATTAATCATGAAGACCATGTAGGGAATTTGAAGGGTTGAGAGGACGTGAATTGTGTGTGTGTGTGTGTGGGGGGGGGGGGGGGGGGGCGGGGGGGGGAGGGCGGGGGGGGGGGGGGGCGGGGGGGTAGGCGTGTGCAGATGTGTGTGTGTGTGTGTGTGTATGTGTGTGTGTGTGTGTGTGTGTGTGTGTGTGTGTGTGTGTGTGTGTGTGTGTGTGTGTGTGTGTGTGCATGCTGTTGCGTCCGTTGTTGTGCGACATGGTGTGTGGGATCATGTGTTGTTGTGTGTGTGTGGGGGGGGGGGGGGGGGGGGGCAGGGGGGTGTCAATATGCACCCTTGTTTGTAGATGCATGGTACTTATTGCAATATTCATCTTCTTAATGGTTTCATTTTTGTTTTCTCTAACCTTTTATGTATTTGTAAGCGCTTAGGGCTTATGATGTAAGATTAAGCGCCATAAATAGTCATTATTATTACTATTATTTATTTATTTCAGCAGTCATACCAGATATAGACAATGTTTAGTGTAGCCCAAAAGTGCGAATTTCTATTAGCACTAGATTATCAAAAGGCGTTTGCTTCTATCGGCTAAATCGTTTGTGTTACAAACTTTTGACATATTTAGGTTTAGGAATCTGTTAAAGAGACGGTAAGTGCGATAACACGGAGCACAGTCAGCAGCACAAATCATGGAGGCTGGATCTCGGAATCATTACCTGAAAGTTGTGGAATCAGGCAGGGCTGCCCTTCTAACCTCTGGCTTTCGTTCTAGTTGTGTTAAAATACTCGCAAGAGAGATTCGGAATAGAGCCAGTTTAGCAGCCGCACTCCGAACTACTGAAAACGAATCGGTAAAGCTCAAAATAAAACAGTCAGCAGACGACACAAGACTGTTTCTGAATAGAAGGATGACATGATAAAACCACGTGACATAACTTCGCAGTTGCTTCTAGTCTGAAATTAGATTTAAAAACAAGGGCAACGAGACTTGAAATTTTGTCCTAAGTTTGCATCCACCCCTGATTCTAAAACTGATAAAATCCCAAATCACAAAGTGCAACTGAACCCCAAATCATTAAGAGAAAAAGATAAACTTAAATGCATAGTCGTAAATTTTCAATCTCTTTTCAAGAAAAAGGAAGAATTCAGTAATTTAGTCACCGAAAAAAACATTGATGTTGTAATTGGAACAGAAACTTGGCTAGAAACTGGAACATCCAGCAGTGAACTTCTAATGGAGGATTTTGATATTTATAGAAAGGACAGACTTGGAAAAAGAGGTGGGGGAGTCTTGATTGCCATTAGGAAGAACTTAGCCAGTGAGTTTTTATATCAAGGCAAAAAAAAAGTGAAAGTTTATTTTGTAGGATTAATTTTAAGAATAAGAGACCTGTCATTGTTGGATCAGTGTACAGACCTCCAGACTCAGATGAACATGTATGTTCGTCTATATGCAGAGACATTTCTAACATTGTTTTGGCCAATAGGAAGGCAATATTATGGATTGGTGGAGACGTTTACTTACCAGATATTGATTGGGGTGAAGATGCCATACTTGGTAATCAATACAGTAAAAATATTAATACTCAGTTTTTTGATACCACCAAAACCTTGGATTAGTGCAGTCAGTTGAAGCACCAACTCGTGGTAAGGCATTCCTGGATTTATTTTTAACCAATTGTCCAGGCGCTTCAGGCAATCAGGAATTAATTGCAGGCCTGGGTGATCATGACATAATTCTCTTAGAGAGCAACTTTCAACCCTTTCGAAGAAAACCCCTAAACGTACCATCAGACTCTGGAACCAAGCAGATTTACCAAAATTGCGCAAGAATACTCATGATTTCAGTCGTCTTTTTTTGAGGTCCCATAGTGTTAAAGATAATGTCAGTGACCTTTGGAAGTGTATAAAAACTAACTTGGAATTTATTATGGATGACAACATACCTACTAAAATAACTTCAAGCAAGAACACCAGCCATGGATTACTACAAAAACTAAACGTTGTGAGAAGGAAACATCGTTTCTTTAAGAAATTGAAACTACATCCTAATTCAGAAAGATTACTGGTTAGGTATAAACATATTAAGAGAAGGTGTCAGAGAGAATGTAGGCTTGCTCACTCCAATTATGTTTATTCGATGATTTCAGAAGGTGATCATCAAAACAAGAAATTATGGTCTTACATAAGGAGTAAGAGACAGGACAACATTGGGATTCCAGACCTGAGAAACAACCAGAATAACCTAATACAGGACCCTGAGGAAAGCAAACTTACTAAACAAGCAGTTTTGTTCAGTTTTCTCGAATCCCAAACCTTTAATTAACGTTAGACTAAAGGATGGTGATAAACTCCTGAAATGCAAAACATCAAAGTAAACAAAGCAGGAGTATTTAAGTTACTGACCAACATCAATGAAAACAAAGCTACTGGTCCCGATGGCGTTCCTGGCAAGCTCTTAAAATTATGTGCCAGTGAATTGAGTGAGGTATACCAACTACTTTACCAAGTCCTCCAGGGCACGCTGGAAGGTGGCAGACGAAGGGGGACGAAAGCCAAATGCTGGATGGACAACATCAAAGAATGGACCAGGATGGATGGCACTACGCTGATGCGACAGGCAGAGGACAGGGCCGGATGGCGGTGCCTGGCTTCGAGAGTGTCTCTCATCTCTCCTCAACGCCCATCATGGGCAAGAGAATGATGTTGATGATGATTACCAAGCTTCACTGGACCAGGGAGTAATACCTGATGAGTGGCGAGATGCGAGCATTGTTCCCTTATTCAAAAAGGGTGACAAAACAAAAGCAGAGAACTATAGACCTGTATCTCTTACATCCATATCAGCTAAACTACTTGAACACATAATATATAGTAGCATAATGGACCATCTTGACAAATATGACTTTTCAAATAACGCCCAGCATGGTTTTAAACAGAGAAGGAGTTGTGAGACTCAACTTATAACAACTCTCAATGATTTTAATAACTGTCTTAACAACAGACAGCAAATAGATGCAATTTTATTAGACTTTTCTAAAGCCTTTGATAAGGTTGACCATGAGGGCCTGCTGCTTAAATTAGAACACATCAGCATTGGCGGTTCTTTGCTAAAATGGGCTAGATCATTTCTCGTTGGGAGAACGCAGAAAGTTGTTGTGGAAGGGTCGTCATCCTATTGTAAACCAGTCTTGTCAGGTGTACCACAGGGAACTGTTCTGGGGCCCTTGTTTTTCTTAATTTATATAAATGACATAAGTAGAAATCTCTTCCTGGAACTACTATAAGGCTTTTTGCAGATGACAGCTTAGTATATAGAACAATCAGAAGCAAGAATGATACACGCATTCTACAAGAAGATCTAAACGCTTTACAAGAGTGGGAAAGTACTTGGAAAATGGAATTTCATCCCAAAAGTGCCAAGTGTTGCGTATATGTAACAAACGCTCACCAATTAGATCAGATTATTCTATCCATAATACTATTCTTAAAGAAACTAATGCTGCAAAATATTTAGGCGTGATTATAGATAGTCGTCTCAAATGGAAAGAACATTACAATTTAGTATGTAAGAAAGCAAATAACATCTTAGCTTTCTTGTACAGGAATATCAATGGGCTGCCCCAAAAGGTTAAAGACGACTGCTACAAACACTGGTTAGACCAGTACTGGAATTTTGGTTGCTCAGTTTGGGATCCTTACCATCTAAAGGACATTGATAACCTCGAAAAGATTCAGAAGAGAGCAGCACGATTCGTGACAGGGAACCCCATCAGAGAAAAGGGGAATACTAGGAAGAACATGAGGAAATTAGAATATGAAACCTTAGAAGAGAGAAGAGCTTTTATCAAACTTAACATCTTCTTCAAAGGCAGAGCTAAGTAATCGATATTCCAATGGAACAACTAGTATTGAATAAAAGTAGCACCCGGAGTGGCGGTCAATGTTATACCATACCTGCATCAAATATTGACAGCCACTTACATTCTTTTTATCCCAGTTCTGTACGGCTGTGGAACTCACTGCCGGGTGCCATCAAGATTGCCACAAATGCAATCTCATTTAAAAAAACAAATTGATTCGACAGTTTTGAGATCTGCATATTGACGATTTTCTATTTTTACTTCCCCAGATATTTTACTATTACCTGGGCCTGAATTTGGCCATTGCTTTTAACTTCTTGAATATCGAGTGCGACCCCTTGTTGCCAATTTGCTCCAGGGGCCAACAGTCTGAGTCGCACTGTTTCATGTTTTATGTTATTTTATTTTACTTTTTAAACATGCGCGCTGGTGACCTACTCGTTTTTGAGTGAACCAGTATTTTAGGAAGAAAAAGAAGACTAGGGATACAGACAATAAAATGCGTTTGAACAACACGAAGATAAATAATGGAAGCCGGTATTAGTCGAGGAGTGTCGATCAAACATTCTAGTACACAAGAAAGTTTTATCTACAAAAGATTGGTAGATAATCATGGCAACAACAGATAACTGGCGCTACATTCTTAAATCACGTCGTAATAGTGGTAGGCAACAGGGGTGCCTTTGACATAAACTGTACGTCAGAAATCCCAGCACCATGTTGACAAATTAATAACCCATTTTCGTTAAAGCGTTCTGTACACGCATTTAGATCACAAAACGCTGGACAATGAAACTGGTATATCTTGACAAAATTTTTATAAACACCTACTTTGAATTATTTCACTTTTGAATTATTTCACTTTTTATATGTAAAGGCAAAATTATTCTTTCCTTCTTGAAAGTGAGCAGGAATAGAACGAGTCTAGGACATTATCACACAGAAAACGAACATATACTGCTGAACAAGGAGGAAGTTCTGGAGAAGGTATTACAAAATACAGCAAACCTCTTGTTTTAATATAGTACCCTGTAAATTCAGTTTCTGTGTCCTGGATAACTGGATAAGTGAAAACCTTCACCCATAAGAATGGATAGATGAATTTGAGTACAAGGCATTTCTCAGTTTGTATATCTGTGAAAACTATTCAACCAGTTTGCAACTTTGAGAATGTGCCAACTGCCATGTGCTATAGTCAGCTCGTTTACATGAAATGTGCATATCAAATTCAGTAGGCACGCTCTCTCTCTCTCTCTCTCTCTCTCTCTCTCTCTCTCTCTCTCTCTCTCTCTCCTCTCTCGCGGGGTGTGAGCTGGTGTGTTTCATGTGTAGTCGCACTTCCATTGCTCTGTTATTTGTCAGTTCGTTCGACTGGATTAAAAAAGATTTGTGCAGTGATTCCGTAAGGAACAATGCCTTCAAGTGCCACCGATTTCAGGGCGACATGTTGTTGCTTTCTGCTGGCTTTTCAGTGCT
>CM031607.1:62091962-62121962 GCA_018398815.1 Conus ventricosus | reverse complement strand
TCAAAAAATATTGTTCTGTGAAGGCTAAACAGTGCTGGAGAGGTGGTCATTCTTTGTATGAGCGTAAATGTTCGTTTAAAAATTGTGCCACACTAACTGCATGGGGAAACCACTCTGCAGCACTTCATGGTGTCCAGCAAAAGAAATCATCCAACAGCCAAACTAAAAATCAAATTCCGAACCCAAATATGTTACTACGAAGCTGCAGATCGAACAAAATTCAAACTGTCCCAGAAAAATTATATGCCTGTCTCCGCCAAGGGTTTCCTCCCACCGACACACGGCCAGACCAGTATATTTCAGGAGAGTGCAGATGACGTTCGGGAAAGAAAGGATGACACTGGGAAAGATCCGATTAAAGGCACTGGTGGGGAGTGGTGGTGGTGATGGTGGCGGGGTCCGCTCCAGTTCCTTCCAGTTCGCCAGAAAGTTATTCGAGCAGCCAGAATCAGGTGTACTCACATTGGACAAAGTAACTTTTGGTCACCATCCCATAAAACTTATTCCGACCCTCAGTGTGACCTAACACTTGAAATTTAGGGTTTAGCGTGGCCTATGGCACCAGAGGAAATGTTCAGTAGCAAGCCACCAACGCTTGATGAAGTAAAGAAAATGACTGAGAAAGCTACGGCCACATCTTTGCCTGGACCTAATGGAAAATCCTATCTGTTGTTTATGAAATGTCCCAATGTTCTGAGTGGCTCCACGAATTCATAGATAAGCCTGGAGGAACTGAAGATCAGTGACCAATGGGTGATGATTGATGGGGTCTATACTCCAAAGAGAGAAACTCGACAGACATCAACCAGTTCAGACTGTTATCACGTCTAACCTTTCTTTTGACAGCCAGGCTGACTACATCTCACAGGGAATGAGTACTTGGATTCATCAGTCTATAATGAGGCTTCCCAGGAGTGACTGGCTGTCGAGAACATGCCACCATGATTTGGAACGCAGAAGCTAAAGCAAAGAAAAGGGAGCTTGGAGTGGTGTGACTAGATTTCCACATTCTATGGACCAGTACCATACATGATGATTCATCTGGCCCTTTAAATGTTTCATTTCCAAAAGAACAACCGAGAAACTCTTAATTATATCTGTGGCTTCACAGTGAAGTTCACAACAAAGGAACACAAAACAGACCGAATCAATCTGGAGACCAACATAGCATTGAGCATTATAGTTTTTTTCTGATGTTTGTGCTGGCAATGGGGGTTGTCTTGAAGGCAGCCATGAGCGATACAATTTCAGAAGGCCTCGGGAGTTGATACCAAATGCGCCTTACAAAAGCCTTCATGGATGACACAACATCTTTCCTCCAAGGTTGATAAAACACACAAAGTGCGTAAGCAGCTAGACAAATCATTTACTTCACCCAGGATGAGTTTCAGCCAAAAACGCCATGAAGCCTCTCCCTGCGGGAGAGAAAGTAGCAGAAACAGCTACGTTTATTATAGGCAAAACTGCTCTGACCGCTGTTTATGTACAATATCAGCAGTAGCACCGTTGAATCACCAGAGGCTCGGTATCCTATCTGATCTGACTACCGTTGCGCTCTGGCTCTGCTCCCACCAAGCAGAGCTAAAGGTATCCCTGAAATCATCCTAGAGGAGTATAAAGCGGATTAAACAAAGACTCAGAAGACAAGCAGGTGAGATCAATCTACCCCAAGCCACAGACAGGCAGAAGATGTCAAGTCTGTCAGACAGCGGGTGTGGCAAAGGGAAATCTCAATGTTCTGAGAAAGATCTGGAAACACTCAAACCAACAGACAGGATCTGGGATAAAAGAAATGAAGTGGTGGTCAAACGCAAATAAGGAGAACGAAGAGAAACGTGGTAATGCAAGAGTTGAAGGCAAGAGGATGCCATTGTCTCGACTAGCTATGACATGAAGGGCATGGGAGCAAGTTCTCAAATGTAGTGAATAAGCTGAAGAGCACAGCACTCTTTTCAGAATTGAAAAACAGTGAAAACACACGCAGAGATCATCAGAGAAAGTGGCATAAGACCTGGTATAGTACTCCATTCAGATTAATAACAAATGATCATTACTGAACTCACTGTGGCATCTGAAAACAGAAATGCAGCGAACTTATCAATAAGACAATGCTGGTTTAGCCATCTTGAGGGAATCCGGTGTTTAAGCCAAAGACCCCACCATAGAGGTAGAAGTAAAGGAGCGTGTTGACTCTTCAGCTTAAGATCTTTTGGGTCTCCTCTACGTTTCTAGTTTAAAACGGAGAACTATAAAGGCAAAGGCAGAGGCAGCAAACCAGAGCCTCAGCTGGATCTGGTAGAGGAAGAGGAGAAACAAAAGTGAATTTCATCAGACGAAAATTTCCCAGATTAGAACAGGTGTTTGACAGTTTTTAGGGTAATACATCCATGTAAAACGTCCCACTTTGAGGCGCCCAAACCATCCAGAATGTGCAGGTTGAATCCTGGCAAGTGGAAACATATTTATGACAGCAGAAACGAACACTGAAGCCATGACCTGGATGCGGCCCAGTCATTAAGAGTGTGAGGACTTCACAGTGAAAACGTTTCTCTGAGGGGGTAGAGAAGAAATCTTCTCTGAAGACCTGCTGCTGTCAAGCTCTCCCTAGACTGTGTGGTGTTTTTTGTTTGTTTGTTGTTTTTTTTTCATTTCTTCTTCTTCTTCTGCGTTCGATTTAAGCTGGATGCGTCAGACTTGTAACCCGGCCGCCATGATGAAGCCCGCGGTCTTCTCCAGGTCGGAACGGGCTCCCCAAAGCTGCGCCTGTAACTCCGCTCCCCCCGGCCAGGTTTTGTGTCGTAGAGCTGCGTGAGTAGGACAGCGCAGTAGGACATGTTCAGGGGTCTGGGGTCCAGTGCCGCATGGACACTGGTCAGTGTAGGTGATCTTCAGGCGGTTAAGGTGGCTCAGCAGTCTGCAGTGGCCGGTCCTCAGTCTGAAGAGGATTGTCTGCTGGTGCCTTTGGAGCTGGTGGATCGGGTCAGCACCATTCTCTGCACCCAGCCTTCTCTTCCACTGGGACTGAAACTGGTTGTGGATGATGGTCTTGGCCTCCCTATAGGTCACGGGGTGGCTGAACTGCTCCATTTTGCTGCCTGCCTTGGAGAGAGCATCAGCTTTTTCGTTGCCCATGATCCCACAGTGAGACGGAATCCACTGAAGTGTAATGACAGACTGTTTTGAGAGTTCATGGAGGGCAGCCTTGATGTCTTGCGTATGTTGTTCATTTCTTGTGTTCTGAAGTCCCTGCAGCAGAGATCGGCAGTCTGTGAAGAAGACAACCTTCTGTGATGGGATGCCTGGTCCCAGAAAGACCCTCACTGCGTGGTGCAGTGCTATTGTCTCCGCTCTGTAGTTGGAGGAGATCTTTCCGGTGGGGAAGGCCTTGTGTGTCAATCTTCCATTGGTGTGTCTGATGAAGAACCCTGCTCCTCCATTCTTGACTGCTCCTTCTGAGGATCCATCTGTGAAGACGTGGATCCACTCACTGGGGTTGTATTGGTTTTTTCATTTCAATCTTTCCGTTGCACTTCGTGACTTTTTTTAAAATATGTATTTGCACCGTTGTATGGTGAAAACTGAGTTAAATTTACATATTACGTCTGCATATACGTCATCTGGTAAACTGATGTCACGATGAACTTAAAACACTTGAATCAAGAATTTATAGTGCATCTGTTTGAAACACAAGTATTTAACTCGTCAGACATTCCTGTATACCTCCAATTTACAGAGATATACCATAAATATGCACACTACTCTTACACCGTTGAAGGCCAATTCTCAAGTGCAAGAAAATCACAGAAAAGTGTATTTTTGTGTGGCCATGGGCTAAAATCGCATGTAGAGAATTACTACGATCAGCGCGGCCAAAGAGTACATCTTATGTACGCGAGAAGTACTACGGGTACAATTAGTCAATGAATAGTGTACTCTGAGTACATTTCGTGTGACAGTACAAACAGCGTACTAAAAAGAAAGGCACAGCTTGTGTGCATTGCCGCGCGCCCCCCCGCACCCCCGCCGCGGGCGCGCGCCGTGCTGAGTGTGTGTGTGTGTGTTGGGTGTGTGTGTGTTTGTGTTTGGGGTTGGTGTGTGTGTTGTTTGTGCGTGCGGCGTGAGTGCGTCGACGTTGCGCAGCGCGTGTGTGTGTGAAAGGGGAAAATTTGAGCGAATGCATGGGGAGGGGTTGCGTGGGTGGGGTGTTGTGTGTGGTGTGTGGTTGGTGGTTGTGTTGTGGCGGCGTGTTGCTGCGTGCGTCTTCGTGCGCGTCCGTCGTTGTGGCTGCTTGGAGTGGTGGGGTGGGGGTGGGGGGGGGGGGGAGAAAAAAAAGAGACAAAAGAGGGACAAGGGTGTGAGAAAGATGGTAATCATCTGTGTGGGCCAGTCTTCTGTCTTCTTGCCCTGTGTACGCTTAGTTGTGTATCCATTTTATGTGTTCATCACATGCCTTCAGTAGCCTATCCCCAGTGGGCCATCCTTCCGACATGGAAGAATTTTGGTTTCATGCACACAACTTCGGCAAAAGAAACATTACTTCTACTTGTATTTGACAATCCGCGTTCCACCAGCCTACAGAGGACACCACACAAAACAAGACCCAATCACATACTGCCAGCGTCCCTTCCTCTGATCACACGCACAGTGTGACATCTATCATTTTCCTGCAATCACTTGATACCAGAATTCCTGCCTGTGACTTGCAAAGTCATGCTGGGCTCTCAATGTCGTCGATCTTTCCAATCCTCCGGTGATGGATAGCACGCTTGACGTCATCATGTGTGCGCACCAACACGTCAGATCGCAGCACTGTCCGTGGTGCCGGCAATAAAGACGCTTCCCCTTCACCCTGGGTTTGGGATGGAGCATCCGGATTGTTTGATGAATTGTGATGAGGACTTTGGCGTTCATCCGCCAGTCCTTTGAAAAGCCAGTCCCTGTAGACGCGCAGAAGATCAGGAAGTGATGTTATATGTGGGGTATATGACGTAAGAAATAAGAGCGTGAAATGGAAATAATCGACGTTAACATTTCAGTAAAGGAAAGGACGAGGGGGCAGATATACAGGGAAGTTTGCCAAGTCAAGAAAAGCAAGAAAATACATCTCCCCCAAGACATTGTATCATCTTTCGCATTACTGATTATGTTGAAAATGGGCATCCAAATTGGAACGGGCTTTGGTTTATAATCATTGTCACACTTGGATATGTGTTGCCTTCCAGACGCGGTTACGGATTTCCGATTAATTCTGTACTGATTTCGCTGTTTGAATTGTTCTGGTACTGTCACTGATTTCCATTCAGCAGCCCTTACCCCACCACCCCCAACTTTCATCCCCCACCCCCAAAAACCAAATTTGACCGAATTTGTGATGGAGTTTCTGAGTGTTCTTTTTTATTTAAAGGCTTAGAACAAAATCAAAGAGACTGATAGAAATCTATACACGATTCATAAAGAAAGAAATGTTGCTGATTTATAAGACCATCAGTTTGGTAGCCTTTACATGACGTGAGTTTCCCTGAGACAATCATTCAATAGAAAACTGGATTTGAGGTGTTTCAAGAGAAACCTACAAGTTATTGAAAAAGAGATTGGATTTCAGTAGGTGGGGATTTGAATACAAAAACGTTTTAAATAAACAATAAAACATTGATGAAGGCATAGCCATAGTACATACCAGGATTAAAATAATCAAGAAATTAAACAATCTTTATCACATATAAAGACACGAGTTAATTGCCTTGGATAGCACTGGCAGACTATGCTTTACGTTTTGATGTTGTCATCTTGAAGGGAATTGTGAGCGATAAAAAAAAGCGAGTCGTTGGGTTCATCACCCTAAGTTAAGTTAGAGTGCTTTTGTTTTTTTTCGGCTTACGAAAGAGAGCCGGAAAGCCATAAAATCAAAAAGCAATGCACACGAAAAGGTGGGCATTCCCCCCCCCCAAAAAAAAAAAAAAAAAAAAAAAAAAAAGAATGTGAACAACGATCTTTGTGGACGAAAATGCACAGATGTTATCAGAGGAATGGAAGAATGACCGATTTTTTATTGGGGGTGAGAGCAAATACTGGTTAGTGTTCACTCAAATACAGTTTTGAAAGTTGCTCCTGATAGTCATGGAGCGCTACATGTTGCTCTACCACAGGAAAAGGTTTAAAGCGTGTCACGATATGTGCTTGATAAAAAAAAACGAACCAAAAGACAAAAAGAAAATTGTTAAAAAATATCAACAGAAAGTTGTTATACTCAAAATTCAGCCTTATAGACATGAAAGAATGCAAAATAAATCATCTTCATAAGAGACAGAAAACGGATTTTACAATAGTAAACAAGTTAAACGATTCAAGCAAGCAAATCCTAGTCGTTTGATCCCTGATTCAATAAATGTTAATAGAAATGTTTTTTGTTACAACAAAATTGACATTACCACAGTCGCCGACCACTTATTCCGCGTGTCAACGGAAAATGTATGCGCTATTCTGAAAGATTGATGAAGGTGAAAATTATCACGTTGATATGTCGTAAGTGTGGACAGGGACCTTGACTCATATCCAAGTTTTTAAAGCGGAAGTTATGGCAACAACTAATACCTTAATGAATGCTAGCGACGTAGTCCGAAAACAAATTAACCAAACACAACAAATAAAATATGCACATTCTCTGTGTGTCGTCCGAAGAAAAAGACACTCCCACCACACACAGACACACGCACCACGCACGCACCTCATACACACCCATGATGCAACGCACATGTTAACAAATAAGAAGCCGCTCTGATCTTTCCGTGCCATCCCCAGGCTGATTCAAAATAATTGTTTATTCACTCATCACACGAAAGTGAGCTTCACTCATAAGCAAACCATCCGCGTCCTATCCAATCCCAAATCAGGTTCACTTGCGGTATCTCACACCATAATTTGATTTCGTTGCACACATCTGTACAAACAGCGGGTCCTACCCCACAAGTGCAACAGTCACCAAAACATTATCCATATTTTTCCAACATCATTACATCAAATACATTTCCAATACGAGGACATGACACCAGCAATCACTAGTCCATACATATGAACAACAAACAATTATAAATGAGTTGATTGACTGGAAAGAAAAAAAAACACTTTGCATCGCAGACAGATAGCGAGAAAGCGTTCCTCCTCCCATAAGTTTACTGATAAAAGAGTGATCAAAGACTCAAGACTCAAGACCATCATAAACTTTATTACTCAGATAAGATTTTAGACATGCCTATTCTTCCAATCTGTCCGTGCTATTCACATCATTCAACTAAACAACTGCACAGATTAATAATGACAAAACAATGACGAAATATGCCAACATTATAATATTAACACTAACAATAGTAATAATGAAAAAGAATTAGAAAAGTAAAAAAAAAAATTCCATAACAAATTACACAACCCAATCAGACATTACACGCGTGTGCTCACTTCAGCACGATGCCCACCACATATACGCCACACAGTGCCATACCCACAGCCTCACACCACACACCACAACACACACACACACACAACGCACACACACACACATCACACATCACACACACACCCACACACACACACCACACACACACACACCCGACACACACACACACAGCACAAAACACAACACAACACCCCGACACACACATTTTCATTAGCTAATAGAGATGCAACATAAAAGGTAGGCGGTGAGACGATGATCAAAGGTAGATTATTTTCAAGTAAATGTTTAAGTACTGCTGATTTGAAGGCGGCAGTGATTAACATTTTGCAACGAAAAGATTCCACTCAGATGGACCAAAAAATGCAAAACTAGATTTGAACAAAGTCCATGCGACACGTGGTAAAATGAAATATTTGAATCTTATCGCGTGTTGTTCCATGTGATATACTCAGCAAGATATGTTGCGCCATGTTGGCAATGGACGTGTATTAAACAGTAGACTGCCTTATTATAGGCCAGTTGCTCTGCAGTGGAACAGAATTTGTTTTGTTGCGAAGTGTCCCTGGTGATAGAGACTTTTCGGAAGAATCAGCTTCATTTTCCCCGTCTATCATAAGTAATCTTTTTTAAGTGATGTATACCCGCACCACTCCAACAGTGGAACGCATAGTTGATGTGAGAAAGGCAAATGGCTTTCAAAAAAACAAGTTTCCGGATGTTGTTCAACATAATAACTAGTTTATTGAGTAAAACAAATTGCGAGCCTACTGTTTGCCAAACATGATTATTAAGTGATTGCCATTAAAAGTTCTCAAGAACACGGTGTTCGGTAACCCTGCTCGATCTAGGGTTTCACTCATTTTTAGCTCAACATAAACTTGTCGGTGATGTTTCTGTCTCGATCAGGACAATACATTTTGTTTGTGCGGAATTAAGGACATGCTGGGGGTCACCATTCTAAGACATCATGATACTTGTTGATACGATATTTTGTAAGACCATGAGGTTGTAATCACTACAGTGAAGAGAACTATCTCAGCGAACAGATCACAGCTGACATCATTGAGATAAAGTGCATAGTAGTCATTTATAAAATACAGAAGAGAAGAGGGCCAAGACAGAAGCCTTGTGGAACGCCACAGCTCACAATCCTTCAGACGAATACTTGTACCGTTTAATAAACACTGCTTGTCCTGCGTTGCAAAGATTTGACTGAAAGAAGTGACTCCTTCCATTTTGAACATATCAGTCAGTTTTTTAAAGAATAGTTGTGCTACAAGATCAAACCGTCTTAAAAGCGAGGAAAACAGTTCCAGTGAGGTTCTTTCGTTGATGCTGATACCATGGTACACAAGGCGGTTAAGAGCCTGTGGCATGAGTATTTCGGAACGAAGCCTGACCGAAATGGGTGGAACATTTTTGGTGTGCCCATATGTTTAGGTAGCGGTTTCTTGTGAAGGATGCATCTCTAGAGGTTTCGATACAACATAAAAGAGATTTGGGTTCTAAAATTGGTTTAAATCATGAGGATCTCTTGATTGGTAGGGGAATTCACTTTTGCTGCCTTTAGACCACATGGAAGACAGTCTGACAATACACAAATTATAAAACATACTAAGGGTATCAACAATTAAGGTAAAAGCAAGCTTGAGTATTGAAGCATTTAAGTTATCTGGACCCAGTGCTTATCTTTTTAAGTTTTGAATTAAGGAACCAACTTTCATTAATAGCAAGCAAGGGGATGCCTAAATAAGCACTATATTTAATCGTTCTGTGACAAAACTTTGAGAACAGCTGGAGTTCTCATAGCACTAAAGACTTGACAACAGGCAGTCCGTTGTACGGATCAGTTACCGAAGCGAAAGGATTGTTAAAGTGTTACAACCACATATCGCAGTATTATCGGATTTCTGTCGTCCTCTGGTCATGTATTTCATTAACAGCACGGCCATAATGATGCCTGCATCCCTGGTGCGTGAGCAGGGCCCAAATTGCTCAATTATTTTGATTTTCTAACTAATCTTATACTCTGTTTCTTCTCGTGTGTATAGTCATCTACTTTTTGCGTTTAAGTGCATCCCTTATGCCATGTCTATAATATGTCTTTTGTCAGCCACGTGGAAGTACCGATAATCTTGTTTGTAACCCTTTTCAATCGAAGTGGCATGGTTATCACGATTGAGCAGAACGTATTAGACCAGTGATCATACCTTCAGTTAGCTGTGTATTTGAGGACTTCTCAAATGAGCTAAGCCTTTAGTCGAGGAAAATTCATCCGTACTGAAATTTTTGAGCACGATATTGAATGGTTGTGTGGCCCTAATATGCTTTTGCTTTGAAGTTTAGCAAGACCAAGTGGCACAAAAGAACGTGGTTTTTTTCCCCCACCCCGCCTTATGCTTTTGTTGCCCACTGTTATTTGGATGAAAACAATGGCGTTGTTTTCGTGTAATAGCGATCCAGGCAATGTAGAAGATGTCGTGCGATTCCTAGTTGAGTATGAATAAGCGTATGCAAGCCAAAAGTGGGGTGGTCGCCATCCAGGCAGGCTGCCGTTTGTACAAATCAGATCAATGTTAAAATCACCGAGAAGAATGACATTTGATAGCTCTTAATTACATCATCCATCATACAAATTTGTCATACCAAAGAAATGGCACGGATTCCGGAGCACATATCCACCAAAAGGGCGAAAATGGAAGGTTTTGACCGACAGCCACATGCATCAACATTAATCAACTATATAGTCACGCCGCCTTTTTGGACAGGAGCGATGCTTTGAGAATATATATGCCAATCCCTGTTTCACCAGAGATGTGCTCGCGTCGGACAAAAGTTATATTAGTTTATGATAAACTGTATCAGTGAAAACGGAGTCAAGGCGAGGTTCACTAAGAACCACAAGCCCAGATGAATAGAAGGGAAGTCGTTTAGAAGAAAAACAGACATCATGAATCAGTATTATTTGACTAAGAGAAGAGAGAGAGAGAGAGAGAGAACAAGAGAGAAAAGAAGAGAAGAGAGAGGCAGAGAAAGAGAGAGAGACAGAGAGAGAGAGAGAGGACGAGGAGGAGGGGAAGGCGTGGAGGTGAGTTAGAGGGGGGGGACCTAGGGAGCCTTTTAGAGCTGCACTTTTGTATTGGGGAGATGTCGAGCCGCTACTTCACTATGCATACGAATTACTAAGTGTGGAATGGATTTATGACCGAGAGCATAGCGAACGCGAGTCAAGACAGCCCGTATTACAAAATCCATTAATCGAGCTGTACACGACTATATTCGGAGTTAGAAGGGTTTACATCATGACACAAATCAAGAAACATCAGCTTATATCACGAGATATATAGTCCGCTAGACTGCAGAACGGAGTGACAGGATCAACGATTGCATAGTTGTAGATGGCAGGGATTAGGCAACAAAGCACGCGTCAGCAGCCCTCGCTAGAAAGACATGCTCTGTCAGCAGTACATCGGAGCAAGACAGAAAGCACAGGACAAGGACACAGCTGCGAGAGCATACAGCTCGAGAGAGCGACTCTATTTATTAGGACAGAGCTAATCTTCATTACTGTAAGATAAGGCACATGTGAGATAGTTCCTGGCATGTTCGCTTGTAGTTATCTCGGGCGTCAAGAGTTTCTAGCGAGTGCATTAGTAAAAGGAGTCATACTGTCCAGGTCCTTTATATGGTTATATCTAATACCACTAAAAGAAAGAATAAACAGCAACAATCCACCAATAAAAGATAACAGTAACAGGAACACACATTTAATCATTGTGTAGCTGACATGGCTTCCGAAATATGAATGGACTAGAGTAATCAATGGCAATCACCAATAAAAACATCACACCAATTAAGTTTATCACCATGTAATCACAATGATAATAAAAACCAAAGTAAACATAATTCTCTCAATATCCATACCGGTTAACAAAAATCAGTATTGAGCAGAGGGAAAAGAGTACAGTAATATAAGAACATATGAACCTGCTGCATTTCACATGAATCTCAGTTAAGAGTGCTGTAGAACAAGCTACAGGCCAACACAAACCAGAGCACGCCATGTCGATTGGAAACTTCTCCCGATGAGTTGCTGTTGACACAACCTCGGTTGTCAGGATCGAAATAATGATCAGCAGGAAGTGTTTTCCTGTTTATACTAATGAAGTGGCTCCTCAAAATAAGGGTTGGTCAATAACTACAAAACGCTTTTGCAAAAGCACAAACACTGCGCCCAATGTTCATGTCAGAATACTGCTACCACTTAGCTACTAGGTTTGTAGTGCTGTTGACAGAATGAGTTTTCTGAATCCCGATTGTTTCGGTTAGTAGATGTAGGTCAAGATGTGGTAAAGATCTTGTTTATGCTTGGTGCCCAAACTTACAGAACTGGCAAAACGATATGTCTGTAAGTTCGAGAGCTCAACGTCCCCAGATTTTAAAATGGATTCACTTTTGCAACTTTGAACTGAGCGGGAATGGCATTGCCATTCCATAAAATAATCATATACGGATATTATACGTGAACATGTTATAGCACAGAATGGTTTTGTCAATCCGTCAAGTCTGCGACTTTCTGTCTGCCTTCAAATGAAGTAAAGCTAAATACAGTTCAAACTGTCGGAGCGAACGTGAATCTAATATATTCCTTGCATTTTTTAAAATCGTTTGTGTTCAGTTGGTCCGTGTATTTTTGTCTTTGACAACGATCTGCAATTGTTTGACTGTCTAGCACGAAAACTTTCCACGAAGAAAGCCATGGTGACGATTCCCATTTGTGGCTCCATTTGGGCCGACACTTCAAGATGTTAAGAAAATGATGTAAAATGCACAAAACCCAGGGGGTCCAAACTTCTTTTATTCACAAGACAAATGCATAACTCCTCACACCAAACCATCATCGCATCCACATGTATTCTGTGTGGTCTTTTAATTGAATCAAATCATTATTGGCCAACATTTCACCTTTTTGCCATACATGACACACACACACAACGCATGCACGCACGCACCACCACGCCCACGCACGCACCACGCACGCACACACACACACACACACACACAGAGATATATATGCATATATATATATATATAATATATATATATAATATATATATATATAGCTATAATAATATTGACTATATATATATATATATAGATAGACATATATTTAAAAAGGCTAAAACAATTTTTTAAGTGCTCATCCCCGTGGACCAAAACATTATTAAACAATGTTAAAAGAGGAATCTAAACGATCTACAAAATTTTGTTTCGAGCGGGTTGAGCGCTGGCAACCTATGTTTAACTGAAAAATGGTTTAATACTATGCAAACCACACTTAGCAACTTTAAACTACAAAACAGAAAATAGTAAACAACTGCCCATCAGAATGGAAAAGCGTTGTTTAGTGAACACACCAAAACAAAAACCTAAAGCCCCATCCCCCCTCAACCCCCCCCCCCCCCCAAAACATGTCAGCCAACCCGCACGAGCATACAACCGCAAACGGGAGCCCAACACTCTATATAACAGCGCTGGCAAACAAAAACCACCTATGACAGCGCAACACCTCGAAACATATTTGTAGATAGTTTTTTTAAGATACCTCCTTTTAACTGAGTGTTAACTCAATATATAATATATATATTATAGCTATATAATATATTTTAATAGACATATACATAATAGATAGAAATATATATATATATATTAGGATATATATACTGGAATACACGAAAAGATATATAGTATATATATATATATATAGATATATAAATATATATATATATATATATATATATAACCACAAAAATAACTGCAGGCACTACCAACCACACACTCTTCATGTTGTTTTAATTTTTATGAAAGATATACAATAGTGACAATAATCAAGCACTGGTTTGGCATTCATCCGTCTCGAGAGACATGTGTTGCGCCATGGAGCAGTCCAGAATGAGATTGCAGTGCTCTGTGGCTGAAGAGCACACGCCCGAGCAGCAACTGTTCTCACTACTAGATAGTTATGCTAAGGTGGTTAAACCACAACACAGAAGCTGATGCTGGGCCACCCTTTTTTTACTGATGGAGCTGCGTCATCTATTTTGGACACGTTTCAGACACCTCTTAGTTTGATTCACTAGCGCTTGCTCAAAAACCACCTGATTTTTAGATACTCTCACTCATACAGTGCAGCTAAATAATCAAAGCCAACACCCCCCTCCCCCTTCTCGTTTGTATGTTGGTAATTTGGAAGTTTAATCACATGAATTTCTTCCATGCTCTTGCCCAAATTTACAAAAGCAGCTTTGACACCATATTTGCATCTGAGAGCAAAGGACTCATCTCGTCCTTTTCTTACAAATCCCTACTTGGAAGCCCAACAATGTAATGCATGTGTTGACATGCAGATGAAACACGCAAGCCTATGCTCCAGGTGGGGGGCAAGCGGGAGAAGTCATTTACTAACCTTCGTGTAGATCATGCCGTGAAGTACAGACTTACTTAGGGCAGCACACAATTTTTGCTGGCAGAAAAGAGATCTGACAATCAGAAACGGACAACAATGATAAAAATGTTGCGTCACACCCTGCTGCAAGTCGAAATATACATTCCGCTGTTTGAGACAGAATGAAAGAGATTTTTGTGCTGAAAGTCAAATTACAAACAGTGATCGTTCTGTTGCTGAGCATGCAGTGTGTTTATTAGATCAGAATGTCATCAACCGCTAACCCCAATATCAAGTCAAGTGTAAATGGCGGATGGAGTATCGCAGTGCTTAAATAAGGAAAATCCGATTCATTCTTGGAAGTAAAATGTTGAAACATTTATTTGTACTGCATAGCTCTGAAATGGTAGGAACAAAAGCATATGTACATTGTAATGAATAACATACAGCCCTTGACCGGTGAATCCCAATCGTAACCGTCATTTTTGTCCATGGAACAGCACATCACACCTCTGAAGGGTAATTTACTACAAATTTTCCCTTCGGCAGCACCCATGTTGGTCAGTGTTACTCTGTGGCAATGGTAAAAAGCGTGCTTTCATAATGATTCAGAATAATGCAACAACTTAAGTCTGAAAAAGCGCTGCATACCCTGCAGCCAGGCATTGACCTTTTTGCTTCAGTTTAGCTCACACCAGACACAATATGCTGCTTTCAAACCGGACTCCCACAGGTGCCCGCAGTAGGTCGTTCTCATCAGCAGAATCGTTGTAATAGCTAGCGTACCCATATTCCACATGACTTGCCCATGGCTTACGTGGTATCAGAAATCTAAAAAAAAGACCATGCAAGGGGTGTTCCTGTATCCTATTGTACTGATATCGCGCTAATGAAGGGCCAACGGGCAGAAGATTCTAACACTTTCCAGCAGCCGATAGCATGGGAACAGCCCCCCAAGACACCCTGTGGCTGGTGCATGTCTCGTCCGAGAGACAATACCATAGGCCATGGTTGGCCAGCCAGCTTGCATCCCGTCTTGAAAATTTCTCGAGACACGCGGAAATAAAAGTTTTGTGCAGACAAAAATCATTTGTTGTCTCCACCTTAGTACATTTCTCAAAAGATGATACTGTGTTGTTTTGGTTTTATGAGAAACAATTACAGTGATAACAGAATCTTTAAAAGCGCTCCTTCAGCTTTCTGCCATAGTGTGAATGGAGACCAATAGGCGTGTAAGCCAATTTTATCAATGCGAAATACTTTTGCGAACAACTAGCGCTTCCAAGTAGATAAATAATATGTTAAATACCCCCCTACCCCCCGCCATTTTTAAAATAGGAATTACCACGGCTGTGTTGGTGTATAAAAATATCACTGAACGTTCTCACTTTTTTAAGTGCATGTACTCCATGTTTCGTTACATGACAAAGACAACAGCTTCACAGTTACCGAAATGCTTCATTTAGCATTTATATTCAAAACAATTGTTATTTGTACAAGTCAAAGGCAGTTCTACAGAACCTCAAAATCTTAACATAAAATACAGCAGTGTGCTAGCATTGTGCAGGGAGTATATTGAGGAGGTCTGATGAGCGAAGACACAAATGAGCTCGGTATCAGTTCTGCCAAGCAGCATGTCCCAATTCAAGAAAACACAAATTGATTAGAGAATTCAACGACTGGGCAGATCGTATGAACACGAAAGTTACACGAGGAAAATTGATGAAATGTCAGATCTTTCTGTAGAAAATGAGGTTCAAATTGGTGGAGATGGGTTGTATTCGCACAATGCGCGAGAGCACAAAGACAACCATCAGATCTTTGTCATTAACGTAGCAATAGGTAAACGAGTAGCTGGTGTTACAAGTTGAAACGCACTGCATAAAAATAAATATATAATTGACACTACTGGTTGCAGGCGGAAGGGAGTTGCCAATTCACACCCGTGTCAACACCTATACAGCAGAAACCTACTCTGCACCTAGTTCAAATATTATGTACTGAGCAACGTAACTTTTAACTGTGGATAATTTTTTCTTCTTAGTAATCTGGATGTAAATTTACTGCCTATAGTATCTGATTTAGGAAGCGTTGTTGTAAAATTACGAATTATCGCCTTTTTTCCTCATCCCAGGGCGGTAAGGGTCCACAGACACCGGATGATATGTGCAGAAGCAGCTTCTCGATCGTCTTCGTCACTCTCACAAGCGGTCCCAGGACTCGTCAGGGGTGGGCTGCCCGTGCGCCTGCCTTTCATGTCCTTGTATCGCAGAAAGTCTCCATTCAGGTGGCCTCGTGGTCACTGCTGTAAAGGCACTTGGGTGACCGCTGGCCACCAGGCATATTACATGTCTCGCCCTTCGCAACTCAAGTAGTAAATTGAGCTGTAAATCACATTCTAGAACCTGAAGGTCAGACACAGTAGTTCGCACTTGAATGTCCGATTGTTGGGAAGGAAAGCCTTTTCCAGCTGACGGATGCGCTGTCGGTAGGAGGCACAGGTCAAAACAATACACTGTGTATACTCAGGCTGATCTTGCACGCAGGTTAGAGAAGCTGACCTCGATGCACGCGTGGTTCTTATGAGCAGGCTAAAGCAGCACCGTCGTCGCAATTCTAGGGCTTCTGTTTTGTTTTCTCGCTATGCCGTCTTCCACACCTTGATATTTGTGTTTGGAATGTCAACAGATGAATCACACAACAGCTCAAAACATTTCAAAATGAAAATGGCTTGGGCTGGAAGACTAATGTGAAGCTTAGACAACCCACGAATTCTGCAGCCTTCTTGACATTCTGCAATGGCACTGCCCTGAATCTGTATGAGCAGTGTTGACAGTGGGCAAGAATCCAGCAAATCCGAGTCATGTTGTAGTGCGGCCGGTGAACGACGTTTACACAGCCATGTCCTAAAGAGGAAATGGAGTTTCATAATTGCCTCATAGCATTTTGGCAGAGGTTGTTATCTTAGCAACGTCCCTATCTGTTCCTTCACCACTTCATCACAACGTACATGAACACAAAGTGGTTGCTGTGCTCCCTAACTGCCAGGAACAACACCGGACAGGAAAAGAAGTAGTATAATGAAAAAAAAAAAAAGGAGAGTGCGTCTTCCCCAATCTTTCCACATCCCCTACGACGCTCAAGGGGCCGAGACTGCCACATGCTCACTGTCCTGTGAATAGCGCTGTAAAATCACCATTACAGTTACTTGGGAGGGAAAAAAAGTAACCCTCTGCGTGATTACCGTTGGGGCTTCATTCGGAATCTTCTGTTTCGGAATGCTGCCAACCAGACTGATTGTGTACTCGACATCTCTCTCTCTCTCTCTCTCTCTCTCTTCTCTCTCTCTCGCTCTCTCTCGTCAACTCGCTCTCTCTCTCCCTCTCCTCTCTCTCTCTTACTACTTTCTCTCCTCTCTCTTCTCCCTCTCTCTCTCTCGCTCCACCCTCCTCTCTCTCTCTCTTCTCTCTCTAATGATTTACTGTTGTTAGTCAAGGAATGGGCCCTAGAATTATCAGGGAGGGAAAGCAGGGGATTCCTATGATGGACCAATCGAGCGAGCTGAGTGCTGTGGCCGGGGCAGAGACGTACGCTTTGCTATCAACACGTCATAGGCCCTACAAAATCCACTAAACAAATCTAAAAAAAAGAAGCAGATAAGATTGCATTTTAAGGTTAATTTGGATAAAACAATGTAGTGTTTTTTCGTAAAGGAGGCTAATTGAGTAAGGAAAGATGGACATACGGAAGTGTCGCATTAAAGATATCAAATACGATACAAATACTAGTCCTGGTAATTTACCACAAAATAAAGTACGAGAGTCTCTCTTGAAATGAGTAAGAAAAGGTAAGAAGGGAGTGAGGGAAACCTGAGATCGTTTTCGAATTACGTGCGATGATCCATTCTATGCGGGAAAACGGGGGGGAGCCCAAATGAACCCTTCTTAACTGATCACAAATCTGGGCGGAAGATTAACAAAATAGAAAAAGTTCATACGTGGGCGTGAATCCGGGGACGGCCATTGCACTCTTCCAAACAAAATGTTTTTGCGAGAACAGAATATCCGTTATCTGTCAGAAAACAATAAAAATCTGAATTCTGGATGCCGATGAGTGAGACTGCCGAGGATGAGAATAGTCAGACAACTTATGAGATGATGCTAAGCGGCTAGAACATGAAGTTTTTTACTGCTTCGGAGAGTATAGAATATCTTAAATATATAGGCGGGGGGAGATCAAGAATGCCAAGACAGCTTATATCATCGACAACTAAAATGCACTCGAGATGAAAACTAGCGATAAATACTCATGGTTTATGCATTCTAAATCGTGTTTGAACCAGAGAATTAATTTAACTTTAATTATCAAACAAAAGAATGAGAGAAGCATTGGGGGGGATGCTGGGGGGGGGGGTGCTGACAATTTAGATCAAGGTACACGCTTTGGATTGCAAAAACACTGGTGATGGAATAGGAAGTCTCAAACTGTGTATTGTGTGGTCAAATGTTTTTGAAATGAAGAGTTTTCTTTTATTTTCCATGCAACTGTGCGCAGACCATTTCGTCTGTAAATACACCGTCGTTAAATATGATTCAATCCACCATCAATAAATGTATAAGGGATCTTTTAACAAATGATAATTAACCATTGTTGCCCTTTGCTAAATATATAGGTGAAGCTACGAATATTAGAAAGAAGAAACTAAAACCTAATAATTAAATAACTAAGTCTGTATCATTGGATGGTCCGAATGTTGTTGGCCAATGTGCATGCGTTTGAGAGGGTTGGGGCGTGGGGAGGGGGGGGGCGAGGGTCGGTGGGGGTGCGGGAGAGGGGGGGGGGGGGGTGAGGGGTGCGCGCGAGGAGTGAAGAACAGTTATATTATGAAGGGGGGGGGGGGGAGGGAAAGGTGGGGGAGTGGTGAACAAGCTGGGAAAAAAAAAAAAAAAGCGGTGTTTGTGCGACGTACGCGTATGAGTAGCGTGTGCTCTTTTTTGGTTCTCTATGTCTGCGTGGAGTGTTGTCAGTTAGGAACCTGAGGGGAGGGTAAGAGAGTGAGGGTCAAAGGAAAGAGAATGGCGGTATGGATAGGAAAAGCAAGAGTGGGGGGGGGGGGGGGGTGGCGAGAGGGGGATGGGGTGGGGTTAAGGGTCGGGGTGCGGGTACGATAGGGAAGGAAGATAGTATATTCTACGAGTGTGTAATTTTATGTCCCTCCTTATAAATGTTATTGATGACCGGACAACATTGATACGCAAAAACTTTCTAATATTTGTTTATGACTGTAAATGTTTTCTACCATGATTGATTATTGTTATGCCTTGTGAATGATGCGATTGCTAAAACTATGTGTGAACCCCCTTGCCTTTATGGCTAACTTCGCTGAAGGCAATAACACATCAAAGGCGTCAAATGCGCTCTCTCTCCTCTCGCTCGTCTCTCTCTCTCTCTCTCCTCCTCTTCTTCTCTCTCCTCACACACACACACACACACACCATCACACACACACACACACACTCACACACACTCACACACACACACGTACACACACATACACACACAAACACACACACCACACACACACACTCACACACACACAACACACACACACACAACACACACACACACACACACACACACACACCCACACAAAAAGTCACACACACAAACGCACCCCCCACATACACACACACACACGCACGCACGCAACACACACACCACACACACACCACACCACACACACACACACACACACACACACACACACACAACACACACACTCACACACACACACACACAACACACATGCGTGCGCACGCGCACACATACATATACACATCATGGAGGTCCGTCGTGGTCGACGTAGACTCAGTGAGTCCACATGTGAGGGAGTGCAAGCCAAAGCTGGCCACACAGATACGTCCCACACTCTGGCATGCGACAGCTGCATTGGTCAGGTCTCCTCTCTGTGCGGCTTGGCGCTTCTGGTCCAGTTGCTGCAAAAGCGCTCTTAGAGCCTATTTTATCTCCTTTGTGGACAGCACGGGAGGGGGGGGGGGGGGGGGAGTCACCAGGCACTGCGGTCTGTGCAATGGTTCCCACCCTGAAGCGGGATGCCAAAGGGTGGAGAGTTGTTGGGGTATTTTGTGGTGTGGGTAGTATTTATTTTTGGCAGAAAGAGTGAATTTCCAGTCTAGTCCTTTGCGTTTTGAGTGCCGCCCAGGGTCCCTGTTATGCTGCCACGCTAGGAAGAAGGCAGGGTGGACTCGCTGTCGTCCCAGGCGTAACCACAGCTGCGAGGCGAACTGACAGATCTGCAGTTGTGCCCCTGTACATGTTCAGGTCTCACAGCCGTAGAGCAGCAAGGGACAACTACTGCTCTGTTGACTGCCAGCTGGTACGTAGAGTGATGCCACGCTCGCCCCCACACGCTCTGGTCCATAGCCGGCCGATGAAGCGCCGCGTTTGCCAGGCGTCGACACTTCTTGAGCAAGCCACACGATAAACAACCACTACCCCAAGTAGGTGAAGTTGTCAACATTGTTCAGGTCGTGTTCGCGATGCACATCCTGTTGGTTTCTGGATGAGAGCGGCCGGGCTGGTTTGAGCATCACTTCAGTCGTCCACAGCGATCGTAAACAAGCCTTGCTGCTGAGACAGGCAACGGACAAGCGCGCGCTGGGCGGGCGTTAGTGCTGCGAGTGGCACAGACATCGCAAACAGTAAATATCCTCACAAGGGCCTCAAGAACTTTGTTGTGGCCTCAAGCGCCTATTATTGGATCTTACTGAAAGTTTTGAACGCAGCGATATTGAATGGTTGTGTGGCCCTTATTCTGTTGCTTTGGAAGTTTACAAGACCAAGTGCACAAAATGAGACAGTGGTCGCTTATGCTTTTGTTGCCCACTGTTATGTTGGATACAATGGCTTTGTTGTTCGTGTAGATATGATCCAGCAATGTAGAAGATGTCTTTGCGATTCTAGTTGGATTATGAATAAGCTGATGCAAGCCAAAGAGTGTGGTGGTCGCATCCCAGGCAGGCTGCCGTTTTAACAGATCAATGTTAAAATCACCGAGAAGAATGACATTTGGATAGCTCTTATATACATCATCCATCATGTGTACAAAGTTGTCATACCAAAGGAAAGTGGCAGCGGGATTCCTGTACACATATCCAACCAGAAGAGGGGCTGAAATGGAGGGTTTGACCTGCAGCCACATGCATTCAACATTATCAGACTAAAGGTCACGCCGCCTTTTTGTACAGTGAGCGATGCTTTGATGAATATATATTCCAAGTCCTGTTTCACCAGAGTGATGTGCATCGCGTCGGACAAAGTTATAGTTAGTTATGGATAAAGCTGTATCAGTGAAACGGGAGTCAAGGCGAGTTTCACTAAGACCAAGCAGATGAATAGAAGGGGATTCGTTTAGAAGAAAACAGACATCATGAATCTTATTTGACTAAGAGAGAGGAAGAGAGAGAGAGAGAGAGAGAGAGGGAGAGAGAGAGAGAGAGAGAGAAGAGAGAGAGAGAGAGAGAGAGAGAGAGAGAGAGAGACAGAGAGAGAGAGAGAGAAAGAGAGAGAGAGGATTATAACATACCTTTTCTGAAATATTAACAAATTACTGACTGCTAAGGATTTTAATTAGGCAACTACAACGCATCAATAGTATCAATACATTACACACATATTCATGATGTAGTTACAATGCATGAAAAGAACGAACAGTACAAGAATAAGTTATCAGTTGACTACTTATATATTACTCAAGTCTAGAATTATATTAAGTGACACTACATCAATAAGTAGCTGTAAATACGGAGAGAGAGAGAGAGAGAGAGAGAGGAGAGAGAGAGAGAGAGAGAGAGAGAGAGAGAGAGAGAGAGAGGAGAGAAGAGAGAGAGAGAGAGAGAGGAGAGAGAAGAGAGAGAGAGTCGGACAGAGATTTTCTAGCGATTTCATTTTGGAAAATTATCATACTTCCAGTGTCATTTTATTAATGTTATATGCTAGATACCACTAAGAAATAAAGAATAAACAGCAACAATCCACCAATAAAATAAACAGTAATCAGGACACACATTTATCATTGTGTAGCTACATTGCTTCGAAATATTAATGGACTAGGGGAGTAATCAATTAGTGACAATGCACCAATAAAAACAGTCACACCATATTAAGTTATCACCATGTAATCACAATGATAAATAAAACCAAGAGTAAACATAATTCTCATTATCATTATCCGGTTAACAAAAATCAGTATGAGGCAGGGAAAAGAGTACAGTAATAAAAGAACGAGTAGTGTAACTCTTGCTGCATTTCACATGAATTCTCAGTTTAAAGATAGCTGAGAACAAGCTACAGGCTCAACACAGAACCTGGAGCACGCCATGTCGGATTGGAAACTTCTCCGATGAGTTGCTGTTGACACAAGCAGTCGGTTGTCAGTGTACTAGGAATAAGTGATCAGCTGGAAAGTGTTTCCTGTTATACTATATGAGAGTTGCTTCCTGCAAAATAATGTGTGGTCAATTACATCAAAAGCCTTTGCAAAATCAACAAACACTGCGCCCCAATGTTCATTTTCATTAATACTGGCTAGCCACTTATCTACTAGGTTTGTATGTGCTGTATGACAAGAATGATTTTTCTTGAATCCCGATTTGTTTTCGTTTAGTAGATTGTAGGGAGTCAAGATGGTGGTAAAGATCTTTGTTTATGCGTTTTTCCAAAGGCTTGGACAGAACTGGCAAAACGGATATAGGTCTGTAGTTCGATGGCTCAGAATTGTCTCCAGATTTTAAAATGGATTCACTTTTGCAACTTTGAACTGAGCGGGGAAGTGGCATTTGCCAATCCATAAATAATCAATATACGTAGAGTTATACGTGTAACAGGTGTTGATAGCTACAGAATGTTTCTGTCAATCCCGTCAAGTCTGCGACTTTCTGTCTGCTTCAAATGACGTAAAGCTAGGTATACATTTCAAACTGTCGTGAGCGGAACTGGTGAAGTTGGGCAAATATATTTAGCCTTGCATTTTTTAAAATCGTTTGTGTTCATTTGAGTCTGTATTTTTGTCTTTGACAACGTGATCTGCAATTGTTGTGGACTTTCTAGCACTGAAGAACTTTCCACGGAAGAAAGCCAGTGTGACGATGTCCCATTTGTGGCGCCATTTTGAGTCGACACTTCAATATTTTAAGAAAATGATGTAAAATGCACAAAACCCATTTTGTTCGCAAACTTCTTTTATTTCACAAGACACATGCATAACACATCACACCAAACCATCAACTGCATCCACATTTTTCTGTGAGTTCTTTAATTGATTATCAAATCAGTTATTGGCCAACATTTCACCTGTTTTCCAGTATCATGGACACACACACACACACGCATGCACGCACGCACGCACGCACGCACGCACGCACGCACGCACGCACGCACACACACACACACACACACACACATATATATATATGCATATATATATATATATATATATATATATATATATATATATATATATATATATATATATATATATATATATATATATATATATATATATAGATCAGTATATTTAAAATGCCTAAAACAATTTTTTAAGTGCTCAACCCCTTGGGGAGCAACATTAGTTAAAACAAGTTAAAAGAGGAATCTTAAAACTATCTACAAATTTGTTTCGAGCGTGTTGCGCTGCAACCTATGTTTAACTGAAAAATGGTTAATACTATGCAAACCACACTTAGCAACTTTAAACACCAAAACAGAAATAGTAAACAACTGCAGGCATAAATGGAAATCGTTGTTAGTGAACACACCCAAAACAAAAACCTGAAAGCCCCCCCCCCCCCCCCCCCCCCCCCCCCCCCCCCCAAAACATGTGCAGCCAACCCGCACGTGCAAACAACCGCAAACGGGAGCCCACACGCTATATAACATCGGCGGTGGGCAAACCAAAAACCATCCTGATGACAGCGCAACACGCTCGAAACAAATTTGTAGATAGTTTTAAGATTCCTCTTTTAACTTGTTTTAACTATATATATATATATATATATATATATATACATATACATATACATATATATATATATATATATATAATATATATATATATATATATACTGGAAAACACGAAAGATATATATATATATATATATATATATATATTATATATATATATATATATATATATATATATATAACGCACAAAAATAAATGCAGGCACACCAACCACACACTCTTCATGTTTTTTTAATTTTTTTATGAAAGATATACAATATTTACAATATCAGCACTGTTTTGGCATTCATCCGTCTCGAGAGACAATGGTGTTGCGCCATGGATCAGTCAGATGTGGAGTTGCAGTGCCTGCTGTGGCTGAAGAGCACAATCCTCGAGCAGCAGACTGTTGCTCACTACTAGGAAAGTTAAATCAATGGAGGGTTAAACCACAAACACAGAAGCAGATGGCTTGGTGTCACTCCTTGTTTTACTGATGGTGTGCTCGTCATGCTAAGTTTGACACTTTTCAGACACCTCTTAGATTGAGTTCACTAGCGTGCTTTTCTAAAACCAACTGATTTTATAGATACTTCTCACTCAGTACCAGTGCAGCTAAATAATCAAAGCCAACACCCCCCTCCCCCCTCTGCGTTTTGTATGTGTGGTAAGTTTGAAGTTTTATCACATGATTTCATCCATGCTCCTTGCAAATTTACAAAGCAGCTGAAACCAGTATTTGCCATGCTGAGAGCAAAGGGACACATCTCTGTCTTTTCTTGACAAATCCCTACTTGGAAGCCCAACATATGTAATGCATGTGTTGAACATGCAGATGAAACACTGCAAGTCCTATGCTCCATTGGGTTTGGTTTTCATTCTGGAGAGTCATTATTACAACCTTCGCGTTAGATTCAGTGCCTGGAAGTACAGACTTAACTTATGGCAGAACACATATTTGTTTGGCTGTCAGAAAAGAGAAGCTGACAATCAGAGAACTGACAACAAGTGATAAAAATGTTGCTTCACACCCAGCTGCAAAGTTCGAAATATTGCATTACCGCTGTTTTGAGACAGAATGAAAGAGAGCTCTTTGTGCTGAAAGTCAGAATTACAACAGTGGATCTGTCATGTTGCTGATGCATGCAGTGTTTTATTAGATCAGAAATGTTCATCACCTCTAACCCCAATATATCAAGTCGGGAAGTGTAAATGGCGGGATGGAGTGAGCGCAGTGGCTTAAAGAAGGAAATCCGATATCAATTACTTGGAAGTAAAATGGTTGAAAACATTTATTTGTACTGCATAGCTTCTGAAATTGTATGAACAAAAGCATATGTACATTTTAATGAATAACACGACAGCCCTTGACCGTGTGATCCCAATGCGTACCTGTCATTTAGGTCCATGTAACATCATCAGTCACACGCTCTGGGAATGGTACTTTACTACAAATTTTCCCTTCTGCAGCACCCATTGTTGGTAAGTGTTACACTGTGGCAGATGGTAAAATTCGTGCTGTTCATAATGATTCAGAATAGATGGCAGACAACTTAAGTCTGAAAAAGCGCTGCATACCCTGCAGGCCAAGGCATTGACCTTTTTGCTTCCAGGTTAGCTCACACCAGACACAATATGCTGCTTTCAAACCTGACTCACAGGTGCCCGCAGTAGGTGCTTTCTCATCAGCAGAATCGTTGTAATAGCTATGCGTATCCATATTCCAGCTTGCTTGCCATATTGCTTACTTGGTATCAGAAATCTAAAAAAAAGACCAGTGCAAGGGGGTGTCCTGTATCCTATTGTACTGATATCGCTGCTAATGAAGGTGCTGCAGACGGGCAGGAAGATTCTAACACTTTCCAGTCATCCTTAGCATGGGACAGCCCCCCAAGAAAACCCTGTGGCTGTTGGCATGTCTCTTCCGAGAAGACAATACCAAGAGCAGTGGTTTTCCAGCCAAGCTGCATCCGTCTTGATAATTTTCTGGAGACACGCGGGAAATAGAAAGTTTTGTGCAGACAAAAATCATTTGTTGTCTCCACCTTAGTACATTTCTCAAAAGATGATACTGTGTTGTTGTTGTTTTTATTAGAAACAATTACAGTGATAACAGAATCTTTAAAAGCGCCCCTTCATTTTTTCTGCCATAGTGTGAATGGAGACCAATAGGCTGTAAGCCAAATTTATGCCATTCGAAGATACTTTAGCGAACAACTAGCGCTTTCAAAGTATGAAAAAAATAATATGTAAATCCCCCCCCTACCCCCCGCTTTTTTTAAAATAGGAATTACCACGTTCTGTGTTTGGTGTATAAGAAATATCACTGAACGTTCTCACTTTTTTATGTGCATGACTCCAGTTTCGTTGACAGGACAAAGACAACAGGCTTCACATTTAACCAAAGTGCATGATTTAGAATTTAGGTATTCAAAACAATTGTTCTTTTTACAAGTAGTGAAGGTCAGGTTTCATACAGAACCTGCAGAAATCTTAACATAAAAAACAGCATTTTGCTGAGCATTTGCAGGAGTATATTGAGAGGTCTGAGGAGCTGAGAGACACAAATTAGCTCTTAGTCAGTTCTGCCAATCAGCATGTGCCCAATTCAAGAGAAACACAAATTGATTAGATTAATTCAACGACTGGGCAGATCGTATGACACGAAAGTTACACAGAGGTAAAAAATTGTATTAAATGTCAGGATCTTTCTGTATAAAAGTAGGATACAAATTGTTGGAGAAGGTATGTTATAAGCACAATGGGAGAGCACAAATACCAACCATCAGGATCTTTGTCAGTGTAACGTTAGCAATTAGGTACTAGTAGCTGGTGTTACAAGTTGAAACGCACTGCATAACAAGTAAATATATAAATGACACTACATGTTCATGCGGAAGTGGGATGTTGCCATTTCACACCGTGTTTCAACACCCCATACAGAGAAACTGCTACTCTGCAATATTTCAAATTATTATTACTGATCACGTAATTCTTTTAACTGTGGAATATTTTTTCTTCTTCAGTACTCTTGATTGTAATTACTGCCTATAGTAGTCTGTTTAGGGAAGCTTTGGTTGTAAAATTACTGAATGTAGGCCTTTTTTCCTCATTCCCAGTGTGTTAGAAGTCCAGCAGACACTGATGATATGTGGCAGAAGGCATCTTGCTCGCTCTCTCGGTCACTCTCACATGCTGTCATGGGCTGCGTCTATGTTGCTGCCCTTGAGGCTGGCCTTCAATGTGTCCTTGTATTCATAAGAGGTCTGCCATGTCATGTTGCCTCTTGGTCAGCTGCTGTAAAGGGGCACTTTGGTGACCTGCTGTCCACCATGCATATGACATGTCTCGCCCCTCGCAACTCAGTAGTAAATTGTGCTGTAAATCTACATTCTAGAACCTGAGAGTCAGACACATTATTTCGCACTTGATATTGTCGATGTTTTGAAGGAAGCGCTGTTCCAGCTGACGGATGCGCTGTCGGTAGTAGTCCAGGTCCAAAACAATACAGCTGTGTATACTCAGGCTGATCTGTGCACGGCAGTTTGGTAGAGAATCTGACGCTCGATTGCCGCAGTTTTCTTATGAGCATGCTAAAGGCAGCACCGTCTTCTGCAATTCTTAGTGTCATCTGTTTATTTTTCTCGCAATGCCGTCATCCACAGCCTTGATATTTGTGTTGGTAATGACAACAGTGAGTGGAAGTGCAGCACAGACAGCTCAAAACATTACAAAATTAAAATGGCTTTGGTTCTGTGAAGACTAATGGTGACGCTTTAGGACAACCCAACGAAGTCTGCGATCCCTCTGACGTTTCTGCAGATGGCACTGCCCTTGAATCTGGTATTAGTCAGTTTGACAGTGGGCAAGAATCCAGGAAAATCGAGTCATGATGTATCGTCTGTTAACGACGTTTACACATCTCATGTCCAAAGGGAAATGGAGTGTTCATAATTTCCTTCATATCATTTGGGCTAGAGGGTTGTATGCTTAGCAACGTCCTATGCTGTTCCTGTCACCACTTCAGTCACAACGGGACATGAACAACAAAGTTGGTTGCTGTGCTTCCCTAACTTCCAGTGAACCAACTACCTGACTGGAACAAGAAGTATTAATAATGAAGAGGGAGAGTGCGGTCTTCCCAATCTTTCCACAGTCTACGGACGCTCAAGGTGCCGATACTGCCACATGCTCACTGTCCTGTGAATAGCGCTGTAAAATCACCATTAACAGTTGACTTGGGAGGGGAAAAAAAGTAACCCTCTGCTTGATTACCGTTGGGGCTTCAGTTCGGAATCTTCTTTTTCGTTGAATGGCTGCCAACCAGGACTGATGTGTACATCTACATCTCTCTCTCTCTCTCTCTCTCTCTCTCTCTCTCTCTCTCTCTCTCTCTCTCTCTCTCTCTCTCCCTCTCTCTCTCTCTCTCTTTCTCTCTCTCTCTCTCTCTCTCTCTCTCTCTCTCTCTCTCTCTCTCTCTAATGTTTACTTTTTTATCAATGAATTGGGCCCTAGAATTAATCAGGGAGGGAAAGCATGGGATTCAGATGGTACCAGGATCTATCGAGCTATTTCTGTTGCTCTTTGCAGATGACGTACGCTTGCTATCAGACACGGTCATAGGCCTACAAAATCAGCTAAACAATCTAAAAAAAAGAAGCAGATAGATTGCATTTAGAGGTTAATTTAGATAAAACTAATGTAGTGGTTTTTCGTAAAGGAGGCTACATTGGAGTAAGGGAAAGATGGACATACGGAAGTGAAGCATTAAAGATAACAAATACGTACAAATACCTAGGTCTGGTATTTACCACAAAATTAAGTACGAGTGCTTCTCTGCTTGAAATGAGTAAGAAAGGTAAGAAGGGAGTGATGGAAATCCTGAGATCGTTTCGAAGATTACGTGCGATTGATCCCTTTCTATTCTGGAAACTGTTTGATGCCCAAATTGAACCCATCTTAACTTATGCAGCAGAAATCTGGGGGCTGGAAGATGTAACAGAAATAGAAAAAGTTCATACTTTTGCTATCAAGCGCTTTTTGGGACTTCCATTGCACTCTTCCACAAAATGGTTTATCGAGAAACAGGAGATATCCGTTATCTGTCAGAACAGCAATAAAATGCGTTAAGTACTGGATCCGATTGATTAGACTGCCGATGAATAGAATATGTCGACAAGCTTATGAGATGATGCTAATGCGGCTAGAAACAGATAGTTGTAACTGGGCTTCGAGAGTAAAGAATATCTTAATAGAAATGGCTTTGGGGTTTATATCAGAATTCAAGGACAGGCTTATATCATGCTACAAGCAAAAATGGCACTCAGAGATTGAAACTAGCGATAAATACTCATGGTATTATTCATTTAAATCTGTGTTTGAACCAGAGAAGTATTTAACTTTAATTACAAACAAAAGAATGAGAGAAGCACTGACAATGTTTAGATTAAGGGTACACGGCTTAGGTATTGCAAAAACACTGGTGTATGGATAGGGAAGTCACAAACTGTGTATTGTGTGGTCAGAATGTTGAAGATGAAATATGCTTTATTTTCCAGTGTCAAAATGTTCTCAGACATTCGTCGTAAATACTCCGTCTTTAATATGATTCATATCCAGCCATCAATAAATGGTATAAGGGATCTTTTAACAAATGATAATTTAACCATTGTTGCCTTTGCTAAATATATAGTGGAAGCTACGAATATTAGAAATAAGAAACTAGAACCTAATAATTAAATAACTAAGTCTGTAGTCATTGGATGGTCCGAATGTTGTTGGCCAAGTGTGCGTGCGTTTGAGAGGGTTGGTGGGCGTGGGGGAGGGGGGGGGGGCGAGGGCGGTGGGGGTGTCGGGAGATGGAGGGGGGGGGGGGGGTGAGGGGGTGGCGCGAGGAGTGAGAGAACAGTTATATTATGAAGGGGGGGGGGGGGATGGGAAAGGTGGGGGAGTGGTGAACAAGCTGGGAGAGCGGTGTTTGTGCGACGTACGCGTATGAGTGGTGTGTCTTTTTGGTTCTCATGTATGCGTGGAGTGTTGTCAGTTAGGACTGAGGGGAGGGTAAATGAGGTCAAAGGAAGAGAAT
>CM031607.1:62039604-62091862 GCA_018398815.1 Conus ventricosus | reverse complement strand
TCAAAAAATTTTCTCTGCTAAGCAAGACTAATAACAAAAAAATAACGGCCCTACAAACAAAATATTGTGTAGGATTGTGCGTTTTCAATACTAATTTACTAAACTTTTCAGATTTTAGTTTTTGTTTAATCCTATGTTTTTCCTGATCATTTTCAATAACATCATTTTCGCGCAAACATTCATCAAATGAGTCTCTGTCTTTCATGTGAAATAGAACTACAGTCTTTAACTGTTCTCTAAAAGTCTTTTAAAACCGAGTTATATTTTTGACATAAAATCCACACACTTATCCCAGCATGTCTTCCACTGAAAGCTAGTTTTGACAAAGTATTTCTTTTTTTAACTATGTCTCTTTCTGCCGAACAGTCGTCTATAATAAATAGTGTCTGCGTTCCTTCAAACAGTCTATAAAACTGTTCTAAACACTCGCTCAGTTTATTGCTAGGATCAACTAAATATATGTCATCATCTGTCCATATAAACCTTCTATCATGATATGCTTTGTTCCATTTAAGTGTTGGCAGAAAATCGCAATATGATCAAAATTATAACGATAAACTGTTTGTAACAGGTTGAGGATAAATATTGTTTTCCCACAACCAGTTTGTCCACAAATCAATGAACAATGGGGGTTTTTTGTCATAAAGTTTAACTGCTCCATAGTTTTATAACAGAACTTAATCTAATCCGGTTATTGTTTTTATCATGCCCTCTGTCAAAACTTGTTCAGTATAATAAAATCCTATAAGATCTAAATGTGTAAGATTAATCCAATTTAGTTCTGTAAGATTGTTTCTATTTAGACTAATATTGATTTTGTTGCTTGTTGTTATGACCTTAATATCCTCGCCATTGTGAAGAACGACGACAGTAACTTTAAGTTTTCAACGTCTAAGTTTTGCCAGCTAATTAGAATTCCTTTTAGAAGGACGTCACTGACGCCCACAACCCCATCACTCTTTACATCTTTTAAGACAGAAATTTCAAATATCATTGTGAACGTGTCTCCTAATTTCATTTGTGGAATGAATTGTAATTTTGTAGAAGCATCTTTTAAAACCGTTTCTCTTCTGTGGAGGATGTACTGTTTATTTCCATACGGCTTTATTTCAATCTCTTTCGGACTATTGTCGTCCGGCATAAGACTTACGTGTAAAGGGCCAGAGTTGAATGCTTTTCTGAAACTTTTTTGACGGCCAAAAAATGTAAATGGGCTTATGAATTCAAATTTTATTTCCCATTCTAAATATGGTTCCAAGTGCCATTTGAGGTCAGGTTTTCGAACTATTTTATATTCATACTGGCCAACATTATTTGCTTCTAGATTGCGCAGTTGTTCTAGTTTAGGAAACTTTTTGCTGTCGCCAACCTCTTTGCGTTTATAATCACCATCTTTAGTGTACTCAAAACCATACAAAGTGCCTATTTCACCATTCTGTTCAAAGTCCGCAACGTCTGCAAGGTCTTTTAATTCTAAAGTTATACACCTCACAGGCGCTAATGTAACTCCTGGTTCTTCTGGCCCACGTGACATTATTTTTAGTAGCGTATTATTTTATTTCCAAAACAATGTGCAGGTTATCGCATTTCACAACTTTTCCTGCTTTGTCTGTGATTTTTATATTAAATGATCCGACCCTCCCACAAACTAATCTTTTAAACTGTAAATTAGGGAATTGTATAATTTCATAATCGCAATATGCAGCTTTCCCTGATGGAAGAGCTCTTAAAACAGTTGAGGGCCTTCCATCATATAAGTTTTCATCAGTGCTCAGCTCATCCAAATGAACATAAAGTAATGAATGTAATGCAAGATCGAGCGGATTTTCCCCCTCATAAGTAGTTTTGGTTGGTGTAAACTCTAAATCTATGATTGTTAGCTGCAAAGCCTAACATTTTAGCTAGCTCTTTATCAAAATAGTACCCTACTTCTTCTTCTTCAGGCTTAAAGGTCAACATTGTTTTCAGATTTGCATTGTTAAGTTTGAGAGTAATGTCAAAGTTACTCATTGCTTCTTTTAGTGAGCAAAACCCGTAATAACCATCAGGTATTGTTAACTGGCTAACTAATTGCCCTTTATTATTAACTTTTTAATCTTATTATTCTCCTTGGATTCACTTATATTAAACCATACGACTTTGTAGAATATTTCATGGAGCGCGACCGTTTTGGCCCCGCAATTGTTATCAATAGCATGTTCTAAAATCGAAGGACGGTCTTGGGTTGTTATTGTTACAAACATTTTTTAAACAAATTAAAAATGAGTGCATTCAAATATACTAATGCAAAATATTCTGTTGGGCCGCACTACAATCTTAAAAATATAACAACCGATACTCTTGTCATTTTTGTTACTCAGGCTGACGCCTTTCAAGTAAAGGTGAGTACTCCATTAAGCAGATATCTTAACCCTCCTATTAAAAAAGACTACATCGCAAAAGTGTGGTTTAGTCATCCGATGCAGTTTTATCAGAACCAGTTAAACTTTGCTGTGTTTTGTGCATCAACTGGGTGTGGAGTGTCGTATGCTGATCATTTAAATCATCCTGATCCTTTGGTGAGGTCTGTGTACAGATTTCATTTCTATTACACCTTCAGACGTATTTTGACTGAACTGCAAGCACCATTGCCAAATGACAAACCGTTTAATCCCTTCAGCAACCGAATAGACATGAAGGCTTTTGAAAGGATCTGTAACGAATTCAATATTAATGTTAAGACAGACTTTAGACAAAAGTTGGATCTTAATCATGGCTTAGGCACCCCTTATTTTTGGGGCGTGCACAGAAAGTATAACTAAGCTTGGAATCCTCCTTACACATCTTTCTCTTCAGGCACGGCTGTTCACCTCGGGTCCATAGAGCAAGAGCATCAAACAGCATGGACAACATTTATCTTAGACACTTCTAAGGGACTAACTAAAGCGGGAATAGAACGAATAAACGACTCTGTTCGTACTTACGTTTGGTGTTTGCTAGGCTCGCAAGCACAAACGAGATCGAGCATAACCGATCCTTCTACTGGTTTGATGCACAAAAACAATACTTAGCAAATTTAGAGGACGCCATTAATTCTACAGTTGATTTACCTTCAAGTATTAAAAGGTACCAAAATGTTTTACAATTTGCAAGATCGAAAGTAGACTTTGCTGTTGGCACTGGTTTATACATGCTACCTTCTGACCTCAGACTCCAGATAGGCACAATAATAAACTACAATAATGAAATCCTTGTGGCAGGCAACGAACAGAAAGTTGGGAAAAACGAAATAAATTCTGAGCCAGTAATATTGCAAGCAGTAAACAAACACCCAAGAATAAGTCATCCAATCCCTGTGGCCCAAAGCCCGAAGACCGTTGAAGACTACGAAAAAAATAACGACCATGAATATGAAAAGACAGCGCTTGTTCTTGGATTAACTGGCCTAGGATTACTTGGTCTTTATTTTACTAAAAATTAACCCGACTATTAAGAGAACTAATGTCCATAAGTGCTCGGCCATAAAGCCAACTACTTTGCCTGCAGTAGGACAAAAGCCAGCTAACAACACCCCCTAATATACCTGGTAAAGAGTCTATAGCTTTACGGCTAATTTTTTTAATAAACCCGCAAGATGATCAAGCTGTTTTTTTACCCATGATTTATCAGGTGGAGGCGATGGCGGTGGAAGCACTGACCCAGCACTGCCGCCGCCTGTAATAGCCATCACCAGTGTACTTATTGCAAATCTAAGGCAGTTATAACGCTTACTAATGTGACTCCTTGCTCTCTAAACAGTGTTCTTATTCTTTCTGCTAGTGTTGTGTCTTCATATAAAATTCTTTGGATAGTTTCTCTTATTCTGCTCACTTGAGTTTGCAATTGTTCTCGGTTAGTAGACAACGCTTCTAGTCTTGCTGATCTTTCTTGTTCAAGATCTTTTAGTCTTTGGGTTATTCTTTCTTTAATATCATGCCCTAAGTTGGCGTCATCAGCCTCAACGAGTTTTTCTTTTTCTCTTTTTATATGCTCATCTAGTTCATCACCTAGTTTTGCTTAATTGTTTGTTAATTCGCCTCTGATGCTTATCAAAGCATGATCAAGGGCCGTATTTCTCGCATGGGTAGCGGGGGGTCGTGATAGTTTTTAATGCTGTTTCTTCTGAAAAACTGGTTTCTGCTTCTATTGCTTGATTTATTTTGCCTGCTGATTGATTTAATCTTCAAGTTCCATGGTTTTGTATTTGGTTATCTGTTGGGAGTTCCTGTAGTGTGTTTTGAAGTTTAGCAAACTGCCTCCCTATTTAATTCTGGTTTAGTAAAGCCAAGGCGATTTCGATCTTCCACCCTAAGTCTTTGTCTAATTGTATTCATGCCTACAAACTTTGATGAGTCTCGTTTATCATGTAAGCTGAACACGTTGCCCTTGCTTGTTTTTTACATACAAATGGTCATCTTTTACTTCAATCATCAGGGTATATAGTTTCGGGAGGTTCTAGTCCTAAATTTTGGTATAAATGATCTGACCTTACTTTCTGTTAATTCACGTCTTTGCACACCTTCTAATTCATCATGCAATGTGAGCCCCGAGCGATGCCGCTCCAAGGGGAATCACTCATGTCGTCTTCAGGATTAAAATCATAATCTTCATCTTCAATGCCTGCCATGTTTTTAATAATTAACTTTTTTATTTTGTTTTATAAAAAATGTCACAAACATTATGGTTCATTCTTGACCCGCATAGAAGACTGAAAGAGCCCTTTGGCGTGAAGGGAAATAAACGGAATATTACTGTTCCAAATAATCCGTCTACTATTGATGCAGATCAAATTCTTACTGTCAAATTTCCAGACCTAGGAGCGGATGAAGTGATTGTGCCAGGCTCTGCGCAACTTACTTTTAAAATAGAACTCGAATCGGCAACAGACACAAACAGGACAGTTGTCCAGAATCTAGGACGGGCAATCGTTAAGAAAATTTCTATAAAACTTGAGGGCAAGAAATATTTTCTTTACACAATGCAGACATATTTTTAAACCTATTCTGATCTATGGCTAACCGGGAATGAAAGGGCTGATCTTGCGTTTCAAGGAATCGAAAATAATGAAGCACTAAAACACAGAATAGGCGCTGAAGATGCTAAAGACGGCAAAAAGTATGTAGCTGTAAGTTATGCGTATGGAAATCGCTTTTCCATCCCCTTGGATTTTGAGTTGTTAAGTGCGCATGCGCCATACTTTCAAGGAGCATTAAAAGACAGATTGTCATATGAACTAACTTTTAATGAATACAAACGTGTTATCAGATCAACAGACACCGAAGCAAAGTACAGCATTTCTGACATCGCGTTAGAGTTTGACGTTGTTAGCAACCCTAACTTAGCGAGGCTGATTGAGCAACAATATCAGTCAAAATTAGCAATAATTACGAAAGAGTGATTCATCATACAACTATCCCAGAAGCAGGGCAGACACTATATGGAATTTTAGTTTTAGTGCCGCAGCAAGATCACTTAAAGGTATTTTATTGCTGTGTGAAGATGAAGAACCATTCAAAGAGGAAGTGAAAAGTTTATTAATCCTAAAATAACGAAAGTACAATGTTTCGATTGAGGGTAGTCCTAACCAAATCTACGCTAGCGGGCTTAGACCTTATCAGCATTTTGACGAAATAGAAAATTGTTTGGAGGTGGGAGGTGTAGAAATCCAACAGTAGACCTTGTGTCTAAAGATCTACACCTTCACAATGTTAGGCTTGATGATTATTTAACAACAAAATACGGTTTATGGATTGACCTAAGATCGACAGAGGATAATCAGTTGCATGGAAGTGGGAGAACTGTTAGAGACGTAATAAACATTCAAATTGACAAAGAAAAAGATGACGATAAACCGCTAATGCACATTTGTTTTTAATATATGATGCGCAGCTGAATATTCAAGATAACAGATTAAAAGATATACAATACTAAATTATTTTTATTTTTAAAAAAAGCATGTCTGTTCAAGTTTATCCAAATGTGCCTACAGCACCGGAGCCGCCAAGAGAAGAGATAGCCCCTAACATAAAAACTTTCAGATTAACAAACATTACACAAATGCAACAAAAACTAGAGCAGGACCTTTCAAAATACAGCAAACCAAACGAAGGTATTCTGCTGCCTTTAATGCTGTTACATATGTTAATACTGGAGCATCAACTGTAAGTGCACTATCGGCAGGGACAAGTGTAGGTCTCTTAGCAACAGGTTTTGGTTGCACCTGCAGCTTTACCTCTAGGCGGTTTGTCTTTAGCTCTTGGCCTGTGTTCATTAGCTGTAGGTGCTGCTAGCAAAAAATAAAAACTAAACTCCAAAAGCACACAGCTATGGTTCAACTAATAACAGCTAAACTTAGTTCGTTCAAACTGACAATAAATAAAGCGCTAGCTGACTCCAACATCACGGATGAAGAATTTAGTCGTTTACAAGCTGATTTTGATGACTATAAAAGACAAAAGTTTGATCTTCAAAAAAAGGCAAGGGCAAGTTTTTCTCAACAGCCAGACACAGAGCAGATAAAAAAGGAATGTTTAAAAAAAAGTAACGAGACATTAAACTCTGTTCTAAACAGCTCACAATAACAACATCAAAGGGCGTTTATACTTTAGTTTATGAGTCCAAGCACAAAAAGACCGTTGATATTGATTAATTTTTTTTTAATTTAAATAAATATTTTGAGTTAGAAAAGAAACTCAACATGGATAAGTTATATGAAGGACCGGAAACGAATTTTTTGAAGCAATGCAAGAAGATTTATCAAGAGCACTGAATGATATTGATTTAGAAGTCATTAATCCAGCAAGCGTACAGGCAAGTGTTGCTCATGCTATTTCTCAAGTTCCAAGTAAACTAACAATAGACCCACCAGTTAAAGTAATGTTAGCTGTTTTAATCGACTATATAACAATAAATGAAGAAAATCTAGAAGTCTGGGTCTCGACTAAACAGCAGACTATTCTTTCTCATAATGACTTAACACCTGGATGGGCAGACCAACTGCTTACACAGTTTGATGTGGCCGCTGAAGAAGCCAAAATGAGAGGCTCTGGTTGGTCAGAGGGCGAAGTCTTAGAGATTAGATTAAAACAGTCTAAGTATGCACCGATTGTAGGCAAGGCTTACATTCCACTACCTCCAGCATTAGTTGCAAAAAAAGCAGTTCTAAAACATAAAGAATACAGACAACAAATGTTTTATGTGGTGTGTTCTTGCAAGGCTGCATCACGTCCGCAAAAACGCAGAGAGAGTGTCTAACTATTGGGATTACATTAATGATCTTAACTTCGATGGAATATCCTTTCCTGTTGGTATAGACAAAATTGATCAGTTTGAAGAACAAAACAAACCAATAACTGTTAATATCTACACATGGGATGAGGAAACAAATTTGGTGCCTATTAGAGTGTCCAAGAACAGCCCAACAATAGGTGATCCAGACAAAAATCATGTTGACTTACTACTGATGCTTTCACCAGCAGGGCTACCACATTACACATTGATACGAACAATGAGTAGATTATTGGCGCATACTTCAAAAAACACTAACAAACAAAATTCTGCAGAAAATGTTTAACAAGAATTCCATCCGCTCAAGCCGCAAGCGAACATAAAAAACATTGTATCGGCCCAGTTGACTGTAATACAGAACTAATTACACCCCCATCCGGATCTAAAGTTAGTTTTAAGAACTGGAAAAAAATGCAAAATTCTCCATACGTTGTTTACGCAGACTTCGAATCACTCATTGTTCCTTATGAAGGGCCAGCGCCACAAAAACTTCGAAAAACAGTCTTAATGAGTAATCATCAGATTTGTTCATTTGTTTTCGTTATTGTCAGGTGGGAGGGCGTTCATCAAACCGAATTAATAGGGGACCAAAGCACAGAAGATTTTCCCAGCGCATGCACAAGTGCGAAATGATTTTCAATAATCGAATTTATCTGAAATTTCATTTAATGACGCCTGAAACCAACAACATATGACTCACCACCCTTTGTTGGTTGCGGTTTGGGGGCCCCAAACAACGCAAGAATCCAACAGTAAAACCATGACACATTAGGGGAAATTTAAGGAGCACACACAAAAAAGAAACCCAAACAAAGTTTGAACCAAAGACATGGAAGCCCTTTATTCTTTAAAAATTTGCGGGGTTACGACTCCCATCTAAATAAAGCAGTGGGCATGCCTTCAGGGTGTCATGCATCCCATCATCAAAAATACAGGGTTTCCCACTTTAAATAACAGTCTTTTTATGACTCTATCAGCACATGATGGTTCATTAGAGTCCCGGCTATGTCCTAAAGTCCTCCCCAATAACGAAAATTTTTGACCCAACTCTTTTTTAAAAAGGCTTTTATCCTTAGAAACGAACAGTTGGAAAGGTTTGATAAGATACATTTCCGCCAAAGGGCGTTCTTTTCTAGCTCAAGAAAGGACTTTATGATTCAATTCCCAAACATCTCAAACGGGGCAGAAGTTAATGTAAAACAAGGGGAGACTATCAGACCCTATTTGATGGCTGATGATGTTTGTTGGCGGCGCTTGAAAATTATAAAAGACTTGCATAAAACATTATACCGGACCCCGCATTACTTCGCCCCCGGGGGAAAGCGGGGACCTTTTTTAAAGTTTACTGGAGTACAATTGATTTATTGTAAATTTACCAAGATTCAGATGATGAAAACGGATTGCGGGGGGGAATTAGTAGGGCGCCCCATCATTACGTAAAGCAAACAACAAATACTTGGACGACTATGCCAAGAAAAGGTCTAACATCTTTGTATTTGAGCAAACAAATCTGTATGGGGGGCTATGGCCAATCACTTCCTTTTAACGAAAATTTAAAAATGTACCAGGTCAATAATATTCAAAAGGCTTTAAAGTTTGAACATTTTGACGCCAGATCAACAGCGTGGATACTTTCAAAGTTGACTTAGAAATCCCATAACTCCATGGCCTACATAATGACTATCCCTTAGCACAGAAAGCTAAAATGAAACCAAGAGGCCGCCCAAACTTGTGCCTAACTTCGAGACAAAAAAAATTATTTCGTCATTACAGACTTCTAACAATTTTATTTAAGACATGGGTTTTAAGTGACAGCTGGGTTTATCGTAAATTTTTTGAAAGAAAAATTCATGAAACCAAAAATAAAGAACCTAAACCAAACTAAACCGAATGCTCAAAAAAACTTTTTTCAAGCGATGAACAACACGTTTTTGAAAGACATGGAAAACCCACAAACGTAAAGTGTCAGATTGGCCCAGAAGAACGAACAATAAGCGAAAATCAAAACCTAATTTTTCAGGACTTTAGAAGATTTCATGATCACCCTTTTTGGGATAATGATGAAAAAAAGAAATCAAAATTTGGGCAACCGTAATTATTGGGGTTTTCTGTTTTAGAATTTTCAAAAATTTTAATGTTAGAATTTCTTTTTCTACTTTTAAACCCCCGATCCAAGCCAAAACTTTTAAAAAATCAGATATTTTTTTTTATAGATATCCCTACTAAGACCTCATAAAGACAGGAAACGAAGTAGCGAAAGCATCGGGATGGGAGGCACATCCGATAAACCCAAAGATTTTGCCTTTTCTTTAAATTTCAAACAAGAAGGTTTAGGAAGATGAAAGAGAATTATCTGGAGGGTATCAAGAGATTGGGGTTAAGCAAAAAAGTCAGTATTTCGACCAGGAAAAAACCATTAAAAAGCAAAAGGGAAACTCGCCGTTTTGCAGTCAAACATATCGCATACAACTACAAAGAAGCATGTTTAACAATAAGACTTTTTATCAGACAACGTAAACTGCGATCTAATCTACATGAGATCAACAAAAACGGTTTTTAACAAAAAAGTCATTAGAAGAACAAACACAAAACGGGTTTTTTTAATCCAAGTTTCATATGCAATCGGGACGGAGGGCCGCATAAACGGGGTTTTTAATTTTTTCATAAAATTTAATTTTAAAATCAATCATGCTTTATCCAAATTCATTTAAAACTTTTTCTCATGTTTGCTAGCGTTCGAATTTTTTTTTTTTATTTAAGATATTCTTTTTCCCAATTTGGGGTTAGTTGTAGGGGACTGGGGATTACAGCATTGATTAATCTTCACAAATGTTCCCCTAATACTTACACCATCAAATGATTCCCCTATCTTTCAAGGTCTCTTCCTTTACCCTTTTTTTTCGTTTTGCACTTCCTTCTGAGCTTCCATTTTAAACTAAATATATTTTGTAAATTAACTAAGCAACTGGAACTGTGTCCCGGGGGAATTTTTTTCTTTTCTTCCCTTTACAAAAGATCTTTTTGGGGGTGGTTTTTTTTGTTGGTTTATTTTTTCGAATAAACACGGGCGGATTCATCTTTACAATTCTTTTTATTTCATATGGACAACACTCCAAACTGATCGTTGCCCTGAATGCGAGTGCCCCTTCAGCTTCCGTCCCCCCCCGGTAAATAAAGGTACCGTTTACTTTTCAAGCCAATGGTAATAGATTGCTGGGTGTACTGGAGTCTTCAGAGCATCATTTATTGTTTGTTTTTTGATTCTTGTACTGGTTTTAGCCCATTAAATCTTCATTATTCAATGCGCGCAAAACTGAGGGCAAGTCTTCTAACCCTACCTGTGTTGCGAGAATTGTCAATCAGCTCACCTGTGATACTGGTAGGAAAAAAAGTTCTTTCAGCTAACTGTTTAGATTAAAGTTTTCAACTAAAGCCTGTGATCTGTGAACTCCCGGAATGCCTCTTTTAATGGTAACACTATGTTTTAACATAATTGATTCACTTGGCCTTTAATTCTATTCCATCATCAGACTTGAATCATGCGAGGAAAGTTAAAGGACCTCTGTGGTATATCAGTTGTATAGCGACAGCAACAGCAAGCACTCATTTGTGTTAATGTTCCGCATCTTTGTATCTCCAAAAGAAGCTATGTCAATGACTGTGAGTGCGACTTAAATCTTTTCGTCAAAGTCGTATCAAGGGGTAAATATAGAAAGGTCCATATTGATGGTGCGTTCGGATTTGTATTCACCAAGTGTGGTCCTTCAGTAATTTGTTTTAGTGAGGCGCTGTAAAAATCAATTGCCCAAACGCTTGTTTAGATAACCATTCTTTTTGCTGTTTGTTCACAGACTCCCGCTGCTTCGCTTAGCTTTTTAATTGCTGTATTTCCCTTCCAATAACCTTTTGGCGAATAATAGATTTTTGTTCATTTTTTAATTCAGCAATAATATGCGGCAACAAAATACACAACAGTCATACCAACGACAATAAACGCGATTTCTTGCATCTTTTGGTTTTTTCTGAAGGCTGATAAAATCACTGACTTTTGGATGGGGCAATGTTTCGATTGGTATTGCCTGTTACAAATAATATTCTTTTATTGCCTGGTCAACATCTTTAAATGTGGTAAGGCTGCATGCCCCAGTTTTTTTTCAGTGTTGTTTATAAAAAATCTAAAACTGCTCAATTCTCGGCTTTTCATAACCGATCTTGTTCTGCAGCTAGTTGCACCATATCTTTGTTATGTCCCCTTTTTTCTCTCGCCGTCATCCCGCAGTTTTACTAAAAACGCGTAATTACTTCCGCTAAAAGCAAGCGCATTCACCACAGCGCCAGCCTAGTCATCAATCCAGAGTGAAACTCATTTTTTATAAATGTATCTTTTTAAATTTTACATATTGATACTGTCAGGAATTATTCCTTGCTTAACTAAAAATCTTTCGTAGCAAACGAAAGCTGCAATGATAGCAATCAGTTTAGCTGAGTCTTGCAAAGTCTAGTTTGCCAAGATCACTGGTTTATTTTTACACAGGCTTTTAAACCAAAGCAATTTGTGTATCCTATACTTAGGCCCCCAATAACAGCAGAATGGTCTACAAGGTTTGGCAACATTTTTCGGCGTCATTTTTTAAAAATAAAATAATTTATAATTAATAAAAACATGAATCGCGAACGATCTATTAAACCTTCCGTGAACTTAATGATATACAAATACCAGGCAGATGAGCAAGCTATAATGCCCAAAAAGGAAAGGCTGATTCTTTAGCAGCAGTGTGAAAAACAAACAGATCCTCGGAATGGAAATTCAGCATAGAACAGATTCAACAGATGTCGCCGCAAGACATTTTTTAAAAGTATACATAACAGGTATGAACGCACTTGGATCAAGAATGGAAAAAAGTTAAGGGCAAACCTGGTTCTTAGTTTGTGTACACTAAACTATGTCAGTAGATTTGCTCCCATTGATTCTGATCAAGACTTACTATGATTTAACGCAAGATCCATTTTTAACAAAGTCCATTAGAGTCTCTAAGCTGTGAATTATATTAACAGATTTGGAACATTGGTTATCGCCGCTACTCATGGGATAAAAACTTTTAATCCATATAGAATTTTATTTCCCTTCAGAAATGACGACGCCAAGAAACTCGCAGAATCAGAAAACACTGAAAGTCAGGTGGAAGGAAAGTAACCAAGCCAAAATCAGCAATAATCAGAAAACACTGAATCAGGTGGAGACCAGTGAAAGCAGCCTCATAATCCTGGGCGAGTTAAAAGCAGGAAAAAAATTAGCAGAGTGAACATACAAAAATAATAATGTACAATCACAGAATATAACTCATAAATGAAAACATAACACCACCAACGCCAGAACATGTGATTTCATGCCAGCTATAAAAACTCCACCATGTGATTCAAGGGCACCAAAGTCTTCATGGAATATGAACTTAAAAACTGTTGTCATTTTTGGTGCTCTTGCTGCTGCTGCTGGGCGGTTTATTACGGTTATAAATATATAAACAACGACAGGCAAAAACAAAAGCCCAACAATCTCCACCGCTAAATACTGAAGCCGAACACAACAAGCACGCCAAAACCTACAATAACAAAACATCATTTGATCATTTAAAATGCAATAATATTTAAGAACTTAAATTTAAATTTTTAATAAAACATGGCGGATTATTTATTTGTTTAAAATGATGAAGTCAATACATAAAGACAATGGAGTCATTAAAAGACATTAACCATAGACCAGAATTGTAATCAATGTGCTTGCTTGGATGTAAGAACTCATTAAGATACAAGCGACCATTTCGCCAGAGGCGCTGAGCAAGACATCCTCGACGATGACGCGTTTTTTTGAGGCGTGTGTGTACTAGATTAGGCAATCTACTATTTAATATAAAAACAAAGATTGTAATTTTTTTTTGATAATTATAATATAACATGAATAAGAACTTGGTTGATACTTAGAAGATGACTTAGATTAGATTCTTAGGTTGACTTGAGTAGAAACTTGAGGATGACTTGAGACATCTTCAGTTAAGAACTTAGAATGACTTGAGGATAACTTGAGGATGACTTGAGCAAGAACTTGAGGATGACTTAGGAAGGTTGACTTGGGGTAACTTCAGTTAAGAAACTTAGAAGTGACTTTGGATGATTAACTTGATAAGAACATGTGGAAGACTTGAGGATGACATGAGTGTGTGCAATGCGGGGTGGGTGGGGTGGGGGTGGGGGTGTGTCGCGTGCGTAGTGTGGGACAAAACACACCACACACACAAACAAACAACAAACACAAACACAAACACACAACAAACAAACAACAAACAGACACACAAAAATAGACAGGACAGTGCTTGTGGGAAAGTGAAGGGGGCTTTTGTTGTTCCATAATACTTGGACGTCGGAAATTCAAGACAGCCACCGAAAGCACTTTTCAGAGTCTGAATCAATAATCCCAGATCTGTTTAAGTTCTATCGGCGGCCACCCGAAGGCAGCCTGAAAAGGAGGTGTGCAGTGACATATGAAGCCAAGGTTTTCAGGAGAATGTTGCAAGCGGTCCGCGTAACCGTTACTAAATTTTAGAAGCCCTCATACTATCGTCAGTAAGTCCAAACCCCACCACGCAGGGCCTCAACGCTGTTAGTCGTCCCTGTGGCCTCACACCGAGCCTTCACTGCTAGCCAGAGCGGTATACGCTAACCGATACAATTTTTTAGAAAGCCAGTCACAGTCTCAGCGAGGTAGAAGGCTTTGTAGTTCAAACGGCAGTGTTAATATAGCTGTTTCTGTTATTCCAATCGTCAGTAGTTCACAAAACTTGCCAGCATTTAATAACCGTTGCTTTACGAGCCGCTTCAATCATTTTTTTCAAAGTAAATCTTATATTTTCTTTAAAGCATTTCTATTCTTCCTCTGTCCACAATTCCGTTGGGTTGGCGTGGTAAAGGAAGATTTTGAGCTTGTTGGGACAAGTTTTGTAGCTGATTCCATGTCTCCCGCACCCAAAAATTAATCTATAAAGTTTGTTGAAAAGAATATGGTGATTCAAGAATCTCTAACTCAGAATCCACACTGTCTTCTGAAACTTGCGCGCTATATATTGTGCCATAGCTAACACCTTCCTCTCACAGAAAAGCACCACACACCGCACAGCACAACGCCACCAAGTAAAATGACAAACATCTAACGGCCAGTTGCCAACGTCAACAACATGTTTTGGGGCGGATGAACGTCTTTTAAACGATCACATAGAATAAATCCTGACTTATGAAAGGAGAAATGTAAGAAAACATGTCTATAACAGTTTTACCACAAGGCGGGAATGACTGAGCAAAATCCTTTCAGAGCCACTTAAAAATCTCGCCTATTCAGAAACTGCAGGCAATAGAATTCGATCGCTATTCATAACTGGCACCTGCACCCTAGAAACGTAAAATGCTGCGGCATTAGATCAACCGCCCGAAACTGCATGCCCTGTGTGGATTTGCTGTGAAAAAGTTTCTTTTCCATTCAATAGGCTTATTGAAAAGTCAATGAATATCCCTGCGGCGGGCAAGCGGGGAGGTATGGTATCACTTCATCGCACACGTTTGTGTGCAAGTGAGCGGTGTGGTGTACAATAGTCTTTCAGTGGAAGACATGCTGGGATAAGTGTGTGGATTTTAATGTCAAAAATATAACTCAGTTTTAAAAGACTTTATAGAACAGTTTAAAGACTGTAGTTTTATTTCACATTAAAGACAGAGACTCCTTTGAAGATGTTTGACGTGAAAAATGATGTATAGAAACGAACAAAGAAAAACATAGGATTAAGCAAAAATTAAATCTGAAAAGTTTAGTAAATTATTTTGAAAACAATAACCCTACACAAAAATTTTTTGTTTGTAGGGTCGTTATTTTTTTTGGTTATTGAAGTCTTGCTTATTAGAGAACTATTATTTTGTCTGGTTCTGGCTCGGAGCTCGAACCGGCCAAAGGCCGGTGGAGAGCGGGTGAGCCAAAACAGACAAATAATAGTTCTCTATATTCCTGAGCTTTCACATTTCTTTCGGCTTCATCGGGAAGGGGATTAAACAAATACATACCATGACTGGACTAAACGAAAAATTTAAATGTTCAAAGCTTGCATTTAAGATTCAATATAAAAGTTACATGAGACATACAGACGTCGGAAATATATATAATATATATATAATATATAATATAATAGTTAAAACAAGTAAAAGAGGAATCTTAAAACTATATAATAGTTAAAACAAGTAAAAAGAGGAATCTTTAAAAATATCTACAAATTGGTTTCCGAGCGCGTTGCGCTGTCATCAGGATGGTTTTTTTTTTTGCCCACCGCCGATGTTATATAGCGTGTGGGCTCCCCCTTTGCGGTTGTTTTGCACGTGCGGGTTGGCTGCACGTGTTTTTGGGGGGCTTTCAGGTTTTTGTTTTGGGTGCCTTCACAACAAAACGATTTCCATTTATGCCTGCATTTGTTTACTATTTCTGTTTTGGGTTAAAGTTGCTAAGTTGGTTTAGCATAGTATTAACCATTTTTCAGTTAAAGATAGTTTGCCACCTTTTGAAACATTGCTGTATGGTGATGCCTTTTTAATGATTTCCAGGATATATTGTAGCTGTTTTTGCGTCTTTAAGTTTCCAGATATATTTGCTCAGTTCTGTTTGGTTTTTATATTTTTTCTTTATTAAATGACTGTTGTGGTTTGCATATCTGGTTTTTAAGTGGTTTCAGTGATCCCTATGTATGTTTTTTTTTCATTTTCTGATGTCACAGTAGCCTGGTATACAAGTTTTGTGAAGACATTTATTGCTTAGTGTGGCACTGCTCCCCTTCCTGGTGCAATTGCAAGATTTCCTTTCTTCACCCTTCTTTGCTGTGTTGATTTCATTTTGTTGATGCGTCAATTTGTTTTTGAGGTTGGCATACATGAGTACGATAGCTTGAAAAGTGTTTTTGTTAAATTTTTTGGACAGTTTTTTGTTCTTTTTGGGAAATGAATTTGTTAGGATTTTGAAGAATTTTTTCCCCTATGTTTGTTTGATTTTTCCCGTCGTATGGGGGTTTTAAACCATTGATTTTTCTTTTCCTTTTTTTCTTCTTTTATTTGTGTTTGTTGTCGGGGTTGTTTTGTAATTTGTAATTGTACCATTTTGTTTGTAGTCCCTCCTGGGTTTCTACTGCGCTTGTTGAACACTCCTCACTCAGACAGGTTTTTTGATAGTCCTTTTTACCCAGGGGTATGGTTTTTAATACGAGGGTGGAGGGTTTTACTTTTTGGTGTGTACATAAAGAGGGGATCTTTTTGGGTTTCTGGTAGGTTTTTATTGGTTGTTGAATCCATTTATGCTAAGTATTCACTACCTTTTTGTTTGCTTCAAAAAAACCCCCGGAGTAGGCTGACGCCACTCGTGAGTGTGGGGCACTGCTGATCCGAAACTGGCCAGTCACGAAAATACAAAAATAATAAATGCAGCCCCCCCCGCCCCCAGTCATCTTTTTTTTTTTTGTTTTGTTGTTTTTTTTTAAAAAGAAGCTTTCGCCTTTATTTAGGCTTCGTCACACGCAACAGAAACAGTTTTGTATACACACTCCCCCCACCCAACCACGCACCCGCACAAACAACCATACACCCCCCCCCCTCTCAAAACACACACACACACACACACACACACACACACACACACACACACACACACACACACACACACACACACACACACACACACACACACACACACACATTTCTTTTACACCAAGATGTTTTAACTCCGTTTTAAATCGGTAGTTTTTAATATAATAGTCTTAAAAGTAATATAGGTACATTATATTATTATTTAGGATGACAGTTTGCTTTGTGTAAGATGTGAGTGGAGTTATGCTAATGGTTTAACTTAACCTCTTTACTGCTATTGTGTGCAGCTTCTATTACTTCCCGTGTGCTATTGCTGATGTTTTGCGGGGTCTCGCTACTAAATAACTTTACCCTATAACCCCAAAAAGTCATTATCAAAAGAAAATGTTAGTTTTAGGGCTGAATGTAAGATGATTTTAGGATTTTCCTCATGCCCCCCTCCCCTATGCACATCCCACATTGGGGTGTGTTTGTGTGTGTGTGTGTGGGGGGGGGGGTGCTTTTAATATAGTGAAAATAAGGATAGAGAGGGTAGCCTATGCGGGGGTGAGTGGGGAGGGGGAGATGTCTATACTGTTAGTGGCTCAACTTTTAGAGTTAAACCTGGGGGAGCCATGATAATATGATATAGTATGTTGTGAGTGTGTGTGTGTGTGTGTTTTGTGTGTGTGTGTGTGTGTGTGTGTGTGTGTGTGTGTGGTCTGTGTCTGTGTGCGTGTGTGTGGTGTGTGTGTGTGTGTGTGTGTGTGTGTGTGTGTGTGGTGTGTGTGGGGTGGGGTGTTTTGTGTGTGTGTGGTGTGTGTTTTTGAGAGGGGGGGGGGTGTATGGTTGTTGTGGGGGTGCGTGGTTGGTGGGTGGAGTGTGCATATACATAACTGTTTTCTGTTGCAGATGCTGACGAAGCCTAAATAAAAGGCGAAAGCTTCTTTTTTTTTAAAAAAAACCATGAAGAGTGTGTGGCTGGTGTGCCTGCATTTCTTATTTTTGTATTGTATATATATATATATATATATATAAGAGAGAGAGAGAGAAGAGAGAGAGAGAGAGAGAGAGAGAGAGAGAGAGTGAGAGAGAGAGACAGACAGAGGTAGGGAACGAACGAACGAACGAACGAACGAAATGTTGTTTAATGAGGGAAAAGAATAACACCAGTCATGGCTTTTTTTCATCCAGCCCTCAAACAATAAATACATGGTAGAAATCATTGCATCGGACTGCATATAAACTCATAAACAACAATGAATACATGGCAATTTAGAATAAGAGAATGCACAATATAACTAGAGGAAGAGAGTGTGGGAGAGAGGGAGGATGGAGAGCGACACAAAGAGAGAGGTGGGACTTGGAGACACAGAATAAAGAGACGGAGTCTCTGACACAAGGAGAGACAGAAGAAAAGGAAGAAAAGAAGAAGAAGAAGAAGAAGAAGAAGAAGAAGAAGAAGAAGAAGAAGAAGAAGAAGATGATGAAAAAGAAGACTAAGGAGAAGAGGAGGAGAGGAGGAGGAGGAGGAGGAGAAGCATATAAAAAAATTGGCACATGACAAACTACAATGAAGAAGAGTGGTAAAACATCAAGTCATGGAATGAAGGGGGGGGGGGAAGCTGAAAGACACCAGACATGCCCAACTCACAGCAAAGCAACAATTCCATACACGCCCCCCCCCCCCCCAACTTCAAGAACGACAAGAGAAGGAAGAAGGAGATCAACATAGGATTAGGATGACAAAATAGAGAGAGGAGAGAGAAGAGAGAGAGAGAGAGAGAGAGAGAGAGAGAGAGAGACAGAGAGACAGAGAGAGAAAGGGAGGGAGACAGAGACAAGCCAATCGACAGAGAGAGAGAAAAGAGAAGAGAGAGAGAGAGAGAGAAGAGAGAGAGAGAGAGAGAGAGAGACATACCAAATTTGCCACATCACAAATGACAAAGTACAATGAAAAAAGGGTTAGTATCAAAATCAAGTCATGCAATAAAGAAGAATGAGCTGAAAACACCAGAAATACCCTCAACAGCAAACCCCCCCCCCCCCCCCCCCCCCCCCCGCCCCAACATCAAAACAACAAGAGAAAAGAAGAAGGAGATCAACATGGATAACAAACTCGACTCATGGACTTTTGTTTTCTAGTTCAATTAATAATAACGAGTGATACCTTTCTTTGAACATGTTGAGACTGATATTAACGTCGATTTTATTAATAATGGCATTCCACAAACAACTCCCTGAGTAAATCAGACTAGTTTTAAAAAGATCAATTCTGGGACGCGGGGGTACTATCCTAGACGAATGTTATTACTCTTTGTTGGAAACATATTAGTAAGGGGGTGTGGTGCTCTTCCGGGCAGTAATTTTGAACATGAAGACAGCTTTGTTATACTCTAATTTCATTTTTAATGGCAAAATATTCAATACCTTATAATCAGACGCTAACAGCGTCGACGGCTTTAAAAGAACCAATTTCAACGCTCGTCTATGTAGACTTACTAGAGTTTCATGATATTATTGCTTGCGGAATCCCAAACAGTTGAAACATAATTTATGTAAGATTCTATGTAAGTACAGAAGAACATTTTTTCGACTGTGTAGATTCAAGAATTTTTCACTTTAGAGAGTTGATAGATCTTTTTAGAAATAATGTTACATATCCATGTAATATGATCTGACCATGACAAATTATTATCAATGACAACTCCAAGAACTTTATGGCTATTAGTTTTTTTTCAATCTTTTTGTCATTTAAGTAAAGAACAATAAATTATCAGGAAGATTTTGACGTTTTGTCGAGTTGTTATAAGCATGAATTTCGTTTTCTGTGGAGTGGACACATGTGATTTAGTTCAGACCATTCGGCTAAGTGGTTAAATATTTTCTGAAGAGCTGTTGAGACCTCGACGACATTGGGGCTACTGATGTGTAAGGTTGTGTCGTCAGCAAATAACTCGCATTCTGCAGTAAGAACTAAAGGTAAGTCGTTAATGTAAATTGAAAATAATAAGGATCTAGGACAGAACCTTTTGGAACACCGTAATCAACAGGCAATGCAGAAGATGTTTTTTCCACTAAACGTTACCGATTGTTTTCTACCAATAGGAACGATGACATGAGTTCTAATGAATCAGTAGACAAACGATAGATCTTTAGTTTTTTTTAGAAGGAGTGCAAGGTCAAGTACATCAACGGGTTTAGTGAAATCAACAAAGAGAGCACCAGTGATTTTGTCATTGTTGATATTAGTCAACCATTTGTCTACTAAGGATTCAGTGCAGTATGGCATGAGAAGTTTGCTCTGAAACCTGATTGGTTCGGATGGAAAAGATTGAAAAATTGAAATGATGGGGAATAGAATTTTTAATGTGATTTCTAAGGGTTTAGACAAGACAGGAAATAGAGAAATAGGCCTGTAATTAGAAGGCTCTGAATGGTCTCCTGATTTGTATAAGGAATAATTTTTGCAACTTTAAATGCCTTTGGAATTTTATTTTTTGAGATGCACAAGTTGTAGATGTACGTAAGGGTTTCAGAAATAACTGGTGCTGAGATTTTAAGAATTTGCTATCAATACCATCCAGTCCTCGTGAACATGTTTGCTTTAAATGATGAGTGCATTGTATACTTCATGCACTGCCATTAAAGGTACGTTTAAATCAGAGGAAATGTCCTTTTGAGTTAAAAGAATTCACGGACAGTCTCTAAGTCGTTATAGGCAGATTTATCTTTCTTTACAGTTGCACTACCTATTCCACAGAAATAATTGTTGACTATGTCTGGCGACGTATTGCTGACTGATATAGGTTTATTTAGAGGTAGTGACTTTATTATTGGTTAATTGATTTATGGCTTTCCAAATCGACTTACTGTCAGTTTTTGACGACACAAGATTTTGAAAGTAGTTCATTTTAGCCGCACGTTTTAAATATGTAGCAAGATTCCTTTGTTTATTAAATTCTTCTTTCGGTCCCGTTTGAAATAGTAAAGAGAGAGGGAGAGAGAGAGAGAGAGAGAGAGAGAGAGAGAGAGAGAGAGAGAGAGAGAGAGAGAGAGAGAGAGGGGGTGAGAGGTGCGGGGGAGCAGAGAGAGAGAGAGAGAGAGAGAGAGAAGGAGAGAGGGGGTGAGAGGGGAGAGAGAGAGAGAGAGAGAGAGAGAGAGAGAGAGAGAGAGAGAGAGAGAGAGAGAAATTCAGATGTTTATACTTACAGACCTTGGCCCCATCAGAAGCATAAAAAAGTTGCATTACCGAACTTATAATTATGATCACACAATGCGCAGATCTGTCTCCTTTTGAAAGCTTTTAATAAATTTTTTAACGCACAATGGGTAATTATAGAAGAAAAAGAAACACCCGAAGGTGCTGGGGAGGACCCAGAGAAGCACTGTCTTCACCTGCCTTTAGAGCAGTCCTGTACCACCCTTGGAGGCCTGCGCTGTGTTGACGATGGGTACAGGCACGCGCAGGACACTCCATTAAGATATCAAGGGACATAACTGCTCCTGAACAGAGGTAAATTAGACTACAGGATGCAGCTCATAACAGCCTTAAAGTAGCATCCCCATGGGTGTACCAGCCCGTATTTCATGACTGCAGAGCCCACCGGCGAAAAACACCACCCTCCAGCTGCCGAGCACACCCCACAGACCCCAACCACCCCTGCCCACGGACAGATGAAGACAGTGCCACTCCAGACACAGCCAAGCTTTCGCCATACGGTCTTATGTGCCCTCAACGCACAATGGGTAATTATATCAATACATCATTGGATATTAAAAACACATCACATTACATCAAAATGTATGTATCCATACGCATGTACACATACACTTATATTTACCCACACATATACATAAACAAACATAACGGCACAGACATTAGGAAAGATCAAACCTTAAAGGGACAGAGAGAGAGAGAGAGAGGAGAGAGAGAGAGAGAGAGAGAGAGAGAGAGAGAGAGAGAGAGAGAGAGAGAGAGGGTGGATATCGATTCGTTTTGCAGCTATTTTTACATTTGGATTCACGGTTTTACTTTTTCTTTTTTTGCCTTTTCCCCTTCCATCCCTTTTTCCCTTTTTTCTCTCCATTTTTTCCTTTTTTTCTTTCCCTTTTTTAATTTTTTTTAAAGACCTGTGGGTTCGAATCCCATCAGAGTCATGTGGGTTTTTCTGCCCCGACCGGCTCCTACCCAGAGTTGAGTTTGCTGCGGACTCAGTTGGGAAGACTGGGACCACACAGTCGAGTTTCATCCACTTAATGGATGCGTTTCTGAGAGTGTTGCTCAAATTTCCTGACCAACACTGCAGGTGCCTGTATCTCTCGGGCCTGGTTGACGCCGGGATATATTATGAAAGGAAGCGTAGAGTACAGCCCTGTCATGTAGTCTCAGACCGAAATAGAAACCCGTAGCATCATCTTAATCATCCTCATTCTCATCGATCAGCATTAAAAAAAATGTCTCAAATTCTGTGGCCCTTCATGCCCTGCTGTCATGGTGACCTCAATTTCGATGTCTCCCCACGTCTGTGGCCTTGGTTTGGTTCCGTCGGGGTCACCGGTATCGGCGAGTCCATGGGGGCTGTCGTTGGACGGACATGGTGGCGCCCTCTGGAGGGAGAGCTCACTTACGCCGGCTCCGCGACTAAGCAATTATTGTCGTCAGTAGGGGGCTTAGTAGGTGGTGTCCTGCGTATGTTAGATCAGAACAGGCGCCACTGAACACCACCGAAGTGACTCGGCAGCAGTGCAGTGTCTCCTCCGGTGGGTTGCCTCTTGACGACTTGACATGGACTGCTCCCTGTGGATTGCCGGTGCCGGGGCTGCGGCGGGACCGACCGGGCTGTGGCTGTGGACAGGGTGTCGGAATGAGCGGCGTGGGTGCACTGCCTCTGAGGTGGCGCAGAGGTTGGGACAGCAAAAAAAAAAAAAAAAAAAAAAAAAAAATTTTTAAAGACCTACTGTTTACTGTTTCAGTGCGTATTTCTGAATAGCAATTCATATGGCATCCATATTTTATTAAAATCATCCGTTTTCCATGATAATCTGGCATTGTGTTGTTCTATTCTATGTCTTGAAGAAAAGTATCTTTCAAAGGTTATTATGTTAGGTATGGACTTTTCAAATTTACATTTATAAATATACATTTTACCCAGAAGTATCAATAAATCAAAAACATAGTCCGTAACTATATTATTTACTATGCCAAATAATACTATGTTTCGAGTTATACTGATGTTTGTACATGTTGTACATTTTGTTTTTAATAAATGTTCAAGGTTTTTCCAGAAGATAAGATAAGATAAGATAATGTTGCTTATAGCCCAGCCGACCGCAAAGGGCCACATCAGGGCTGTCACCACGTTAAAATCAACTCACCAGTCATAAAAAAAAAACCCAACCAACTTTCACACATCTCGTTAAATGACATCGTCTACAAACGGACCAGAAACTTTGTTAAAAATCTTTCTGCCGTAAAATCTTAAATCAGATGAAAAATGTTAATCTCTCTCAAAAACTCAAGGATCACGTCAGGCGGGACATCCCTGAACAGGAACTTCATGGCCTCCGCTGTAAAATGTTTGTGTCTCACATCGTGCAAGTCCCAACACTCTAAAAGAACATGTTTCATTGTGAGTGGCGCATGACATGGAATGCACCACGGAGCTTCTTCACTCTTTAAAAGGTAAGAATGGGTAAAATACGAATGGCCGGTGTGGAGCCGGCACAGAACCGTTTCCTCTTTACGACCACCCGACGTAGATGGGAGGAAGTCTTTAAGGTTTGGACGGATCTGAAAGAGTTTGTTATTCGTCTGTGTGTTCCAATCCTCCTGCCAGAGGTCTCTCACATAATCGTTAATTTTGGGTTTCACATCTGAGCAGGGGATATAAGTGTTGGACAGTTTCTCTCTTGTGGCGTTCTTGGCTAAACGATCAACCATTTCGTTCCCGCCGATGCCAACATGGCCAGGAACCCAAGCAAGAGTAATGTTGTAACCGTCCGCCTTGAACTTGCTAAAAAGTTCCCAAAAAAAGTAAAAGTTCTGGATGCTGAAGGTTGCGGCCAGCTATGGCCTCCAAAGCTGACAGCGAATCCGACAGAACCAGAAAGTCCCTCTTCGAAGAATGGGAGATTAGGTTTTTTCCAGAAACGATTTGAGATGTTGCATGTCCAGAATATATGTTCAATACTGTCTTTGAATTCTCTACAGAAATCACAATTATAACTGTTTGTAATATTCATTTCTTTCAGTACAACATTTGTCCCGAGAATTCTATGTACAATACGCATCTGTAGCCATTTCAATTTGACATCTTGTATTTTATGCACTTTTTAAATACCTCTTTCCACTGAATACCTATCCCTAACTTATCAGTCCACTTTTGACAGGAATTGGGAGGTTTGTTATCATTGATTAAGATGTCATAGAACAACCTCGTACCTTTAGATATGGAATATATTAGTTTCAATGCCCCTGGGATATCATGTGCGCAATTGTTTATTTCATTTATCTTTGTTAATTTTATATATTTCGTAATGGACATTTTACAGCCATTAAAAGCCAGAAAATGTATATTCATTCCAAATTTTCTATTAAATTCAGTATGTGTAAGGAAATTTCCGTTGTTGTCAAGAAAATGTGCAACACAGTTGACACCTCTTTGGATCCAATTTTTATGCTTAATCATATTGCCTCCAATTTTAAATTTCTCATTATAAAATACTGGTTCTGAAAGTAATTCTGTTTGTGTTTTTTGGTTTTACTAGATTGCAAAAATGACTGTATGCCACATAAATATGTTTCCAAAAGATGTTGTTATGATTTTTATGTAAACCGTAGCTTGGGCCATATTTTTCGATTTCAGTAAGAAATGGCTATAATTCCAATGCAACATTTTTCCATTTATGTTCGTAGTTTTCAACCTTCTGATCCAACTGAGTTTCAGTGCAGCAATGTATGCTCTGATATCCGGTACATTTAAGCCACCATATTTGACACCTTTCGTTACCGTATTTCTGCTAATTTTATCTCGTTTACCGTTCCAAATAAAACGAAAACACATTTTCTGGAGATTATTCACAAAATCATCTGGTGGTTGGGAAGCAGGATCCAGAGGTGTATTAATTTTGATAGTATTAACGATTTTAATACAGCAACTCATCCAAGAGGAGTTATATTTCTTTTTATCCAAATATTGAAAAGAGCTTTTATTTCTGACATTTTTTCGGCATAATTAGCCTGATCACAATCTTTCATGTCATTTGTAAACCATATACCGAGTATTCTAAATTTTTCTGGATTCCAAATTATACTTAGATGTTGCATGTATTTTGTTTTTGAATTCTTTTTACTTCCAAGCCAGATTGCTTGTGTTTTGTTTTCATTCACAAACAGCCCTGAGAAATTTCCAAATTTTAAAATCAACTGAATAGACTTTTCAAAGGATAATCTATCACCATTATTCATTAGCTGCGCATCATCAGCAAATTGAGATATTTTGTGTTTTTCATGGTTGATGTCAATGCCTTTTATATCTTTGTCTTCTCTGATCATAATGGCTAAAATCTCTACGCAGAGTATAAATAGATAAGGGGAAAGTGGGTCTCCTTGCCTACATCCTCGTTCTATTGGAAACCAATCAGCTACTTGACCATTGACTATAACTGCTGATTTGATATCAGTGTAAAATGTTCGTATCCATTTACAGATACCCTCTCCAAAACTAAAGGATTCCAGAACTGTAAACAAAAATTGCCAATCCAAAGAATCAAAAGCTTTTTCAAAGTCTAAACAGAGCAAGAGACCAGGCCTATGTGTTGTGTCAAGATAACAGATTAAATCATAAATCAATCTGATATTGTCTCCAAGATATCGGTTGGCTACAAATCCAGTCTGATCCTCATTGATCAATTTTTCAAGAGTTTTCTTAATCCTGTTTGCAATACACGATGCTCCGATCTTATATAAGACATTTAATAATGAAATTGGTCTCCAATTCTTTATGTGTTCTTTATATTTTTCTGGTTTGGGAATGCAAGTAATAAGCCCCTGTTTTTGTGTTGCTGAAAGTTCTCCGTCTTTGAACGACTGGTTTAGAGCACGCACAACGAATGATCCCATTTTTTTCCAAAAGAATTTATAAAATTCAGCTCCAAATCCATCCGCACCTGGACTCTTTCCATTTTTCATATGTTGTAATGCATAACCTGCTTCTTCTAAACTTATGTCCCCTTCTATAGAGTCCCTCTCTTCCTGTGATAATGTGGGATGCTTATTAACTAAATCACTTATTTCACATACATTTAAGCTTTGTCTTTTGTATAGCTTACAGTAAAACTCATTTACTTCGGTTTTTATTTGCTCTGGTTCATCAAGCAAATCTCCGTTTTGATTTACTAGCTTTGTCATACTTTTGTTTACGAAGTGCCTTTTTTCCAAGTTACAAAAATATTTTGTTACCTTTTCCCCTTTTGCTATCCATTTTGCCCTAGACCTTAATATCACTCCTTGTATTTTTTTTTCTCTGAGTGAAACTAGCTCTTGGTTCGTTTTCTTTAACAATTTCATGTCTTTTTCTGTTTTGTTTTCTTTTTTTTCTAATTCTTCAATATTTTTAACTAGGTTTTCTTCTTTTTTCAGTAGCTTTCTTTTTCCTCATAGTAGCATAAGCAATAGGTTTTGATCGAATTTTCATTAATAAAAAATCTATAAATAATTTATCAGACACGGTTAATTCAATTTCTGTCAAAGATGTATCGTTAATTGTAGTAGTATCATATTCGTCGGATGAATACTCACATATGACCTCGTCTATCAGTTTGTTTATTTCATCTACATATTGTTTGTCTCTCAATAGATCATAGTTAAACTTCCAAAAAGTATTTCGTTTCAAAGTTTTCCCACTCTTTAATGTAAGTAAAATCATAGAATAATCGGATCGATATCCTGGAATGATATCCGAGTCTTCATAGTTCCATATAAGACTCTCTAAAATTAGAAAATAATCTAAACGACTTTGTTTTAACCCGGATTACTCTCCCTCCACACATCTGCGAGACTTAATTCTAATATCATATTTTCCACAGCATCTTTAGCCCTAGGGTTATTTATATTGTTGTAATTGTTGTAATCTAAATATGGATCAAGAACTAAATTCCAGTCACCAACTATTAGAAAAATCGTGACCGTGGTAGTTCATTATTTTTTCTTTTAAATTAATATAAAAATCAGGATTGTCTACGTTCGGTCCATATAAGTTTATTAACAGTATGTCTTTATCCATAGCTTTTAAAGATAATATAATGTAGTTACCATAAACATCCCTATCAATATTGCTGATTTTAAATTCAAAATTATTATTAAACAGCACAGCTACACCTCTTGCGTTGGATCTATAAGAGGCAAAGAGACATGTATAACCCCATTCTGATGTAACATATTTTTTCTAATTTGGGGGTAAACTGTGTGTCTTGCAAACAGTAAATGTTACAGGACTTTTCCTAAGATAGTGGAAAACATCCCTTCTTTTCTGAGAGTCTCCTAGTCCCTGACAATTCAAAGATGATATCGTAATATTTGCCATGTTATCTTACAAGAAGGATTATAACTTTTTGTATCGCACTGCCATATAACTGGAAAGGAATAACCAGCTTCTTTACACAGTAATGTACACATTTGCTTTGGGAAATATCACAACAATACAAAGATTGCAAAACAGCATGGTCATTAAAAATAATAAGACAGACTACCCAAACAAAATAGCATAAACATAATGATGACCAAATGAATCTTTTCCGTGACAAACAGATTAAATTTCTGCAGCAAAAAGAAATTGCTCTATATAACACACTTAACAAACTTACAAACATAAAGTCACATCGACAACACGGCACGAAACACATAAATGTTAGTAGACTCAATAACGATCGCTCACGAGCGAAATGCACAGCTTCTCTGTGTTACTGATAGTCACAGCAACGAATGTGTCGAGAGTTAAGAAAGGTAGGTTAATTCCAAAACCATTGACACCTAAAGTGGTATATGGAGAAAAAACAAACAACACAAACAAAAACCACTATCCTACAAATGTTTATGCCATTTTTTTCACCAACTCCAAAAGTTCAAACAATTTTTGCGTTTTTTGCAGAAGTGAGAAAAAGGCTATAGGAGAAATAATACAATGTCATACACGGTGTGTGACAGCGTACATGTGTCTCCCGATAGGTGAGTGTAAGCAAATGAAAGCAAACGTTTTCCCCCAAACCCCCCCCCCCCCCCCCCCCCCCCGTCCGCCCCCACCCCACCCCCACCAAAACATAAATATGTGTTAATGTATATGTCTGCATATGTGTGGTGGAGTGGGAGAGGAGAAGGCAAAGACGCTGGGGAGGGGGAGGGAGGGGCAGGGAGACAGGAAGGGCACGGGGGTGGGGGGGCGCGAGAGGCAGGACAGACAGGAACAGGTGGGGAGGTGAAATCACCCATCTTTAAATTGATCTACAAACACATCGATCAAATATAAGCAAACAATTCAGTCAGTCATAAAAAGACACTCACAATCAAGTAAACAGCCAAATAATACACTAGGCTGTATAATAACTTCCACTAAACAACTGAACAGTGCAAGTCCTTTCCATCAAGCATCGATTGGCTAACAAAACTGCGCCTGATTGGACTTCCGCTCGCGCTGGCGTTCGGACGTGTTTTGTGAGCTCTGCGAAACAGTCTTCTTGTGTTCAGTATGTAGAAACAGAACGCAGCGCATTACTTAGGAGAGCGCGGGGCGATGTGTCTTCATGCGGTGACGGACAGCAGTGTTCCCTTCTCCAGCTATTTAGAACATTTTCTTCAACAATGTCACGGAAGTGTTAGTAAGTACAGAACTTTTATATCATCCTGTCCGAGACATGTCTACTTCAAAGTACTTTGCTGCAGAAAAAGGGGGAAACAAACGAAAACCCTCCTCCACATCATCTACGAGTGATAGTGGTGCTAGTCCAACTCCAGACAGTGAGAAATCCAAACAAGTGCAAAAGAAACACAGACAGGATGGCGAGAGTGAAACAATTATAGAAGACAATCTGAATATAAAAGACACTTTACAAGATATTAGAGACTCGCTTCTTGCATTTAAGAATGAGATGGTCAGGCTGACAGAAACTTTAACTACAAGGATTGATAAGTTGGAAGGTGATTTATTTATCGCGCAAAGAGAAAACGACAAACTCAAATCAGACATGGAAACGTTGAGGGGGATCAATAAGGATATCAAAGAAGAATTAGTCCAACGATCAAATGAGATGGCCAGTTTTAAACGTGACATGAATGACACTGAACAGCATGGCAGGTCGTGGAATGTACGTGTTCACGGTATTCCTGAGAGTACGGCTGAAACGGTGGAGGACTGTGTAAACAAATGTGTTGACGTGATAAACAAACAAGTAGGCATCACTTCAATCTCTACAAAAGACGTAGAAAATCGCACACCGTTCCGGTAAGCCAGGGGATAGGGGCAGACCACGACCTGTCATACTTAAGTTCCTGTCCAGGCGGCAGAGAAGAGAGGTGTTGGCAGCAAGGCGGAAATTAAAGGGGTCGGGAATTTCCATCAGCGAGGATCTGACTCGTGCAAACTACCAACTGCTCAAAAAGATTTCCAACCACTCTGCAGTCATGTCATCATGGACATCCAATGGAAAAGTGTTATGCAAACTGAAAAATGGAAAGACAATCAGAGTTGATCTGGGCATAAATGTGGAGGACCTTTTCCGACGAGAAATGTGCTGAGATTTTTTTTTTTTTTTTTTTTTTGGGGGGGGGTTTTGTTGTTGTTGTATCGATGTCTTGATAGTTTGACAGTTTGCGTGTGTTCACGGCAACTTTGCTTCAGTGTGGCATTGAAAAGAATTTTCTCGATTATTTAATGTTGATTTGCTTTTGATTCTCTATTATATTGTTGTACTTATGTTACTTATTAGAAAAAAGATAAATGAAAGAAAAAACATGTAATTAAAACTTTTTTGATCCATGTGTTTAAGTATTACTTTATGGCATCCCCCCCCCCCCCCCCCCCCCCCCCTCCGCCACCTTCCCCTCTGTCTACGAATGGATATCATAATTGATGAAGTTCACTTTCTCTCTCTCTCTCTCTCTCTCTCTCTCTCTCTCTCTCTCTCTCTCTCTCTCTCTCCTCTCTCTCTCTCTCTCTGTACATATTTTTGTCTACCTTAACCTCTTTCTCTCCCCCCTCCCCCTTTCTCTATTCCCCTCTCTCTCTTTCTGTCTCTCCCTTTCTATTCAGTTTCTTTCTCTCCTTCCTTCCTCTGTCTGCTGTCTACACCGATCTGTTTTCCTCCCTCCTTCCCCTCCCTCTCCTTTTATCTCCAACTCATATTTCTTTTTTCCATTTTGATGAAATCATGTTACCACTTATGCTATTAGCTTATTGCTTTGTGTGTGTGTGTGTGTGTGTGTGTGTGTGTGTGTGTGTGTGTGTGTGTGTGGTGTGTGTGTGTGTGTGTGGTTCTCGTTTACCCTATGCAGGTGCTGTACACTGCATATTCTCAAATGGAATACAAAAGGTCGTTTGTGTGCTTGACGATGGGGATGATGCAGATAATGTCAGTGGTGGCAACTATTGGTTATTGTTGTTGTTATTATTGTTATGATCTCAGGGTGGTGTTTTGTTTTCATTCTTGTCATTGCTATTGTCATTGTTATTGAGATCCATCCTTCTTACTTCGAAAATGGTTGTTTTTGTGGTGTGTGTGTGTGTGTGTGTGTGTGTGTGTGTGTGTGTGTGTGTGTGTGTGTGTGTGTGTGTGTGTGTGTGTGTTTTGCATTAGTACTTTGTGTTGGCTCATGAGTAAAGACATGTGCGCGCGTGCGGGCGTGCGTGCGCGCGCGCGTGCGGGCGTGCGTGCACGCGCGCATGTTCTTATACACACAGGTGCATGCGCGTGAGAGAACGGTAAAATGCCGGCTCTAGCTCAACTGCCTCAACCAGTTTCGGGCGGTTGAACCTAGAGCCGGCATTTTACCGTTCTCTGACAAGTAAGACTTCAATAACCAAAAATATAACGATTATCTACAAACAAACATACTGTGTAGGGTTATCCGTTTTTAATACTAATTTACTAAACTTTTGAGATTTTAGTTTTTGCTTAATCCTATGTTTTTCCTGATCATTTTCAATAACTCATTTTCGCGCATACATTCATCAAATGCGTCTCTGTCTTTCATGTGAAATAAAACTACAGTCTTTAACTGTTCTCTAAAGTCTTTTAAAACGGAGTTATATTTCTGACATAAAATCCACACACTTATCCCAGCATGTCTTCCACTGAAAGCCAGTTTTGACAAAGTGTTTCTCTTTTTAACTATGTCTCTTTCTGCCGAACAGTCATCTATAATAAATAGTGTCTGCGTTCCCTCAAACAATTTATAAAAGTGTTCTAAACACTCACTTAGCTTATTGCTGGGATCAATCAAATATATGTCATCATCCGCCCATATAAACCTTCTATCATTATATGCTTTGTTCCATTTAAGTGTTGGGCAGAAAATTACTATATGATCAAAATTATAACGATAAACTGTTTGTAATAGGTCGAGGACAAATATTGTTTTTCCGCAACCAGTCTGTCCACAAATCAATGAACAATGAGGGGATTTTATCATAAAGTTTAACATCGGCATTGACACCAAAGTCGTCTGCTCCATAGTTTTATAACATAATTTAATCTAATCCAGTTATTATTTTTATCATACTCTCCGTTAAAACTTGTTCAGTATAATAAAACCCTATGAGGCCTAAATGTGTAAGATTAATCCAATTCAGTTCTGTAAGATTGTTTCTATTTAAGCTAATATTGATTTTTTTGCTTGTTGTTATGACCTTAATATCCTCACCATTGTGAAGAACGACGACGGTAACTTTAAGTTTTTCAACATCTAAGTTTTGCCAGCTAATATTAATTCCTTTCATAAGTATGTCACTGACGCCCACAGCTCCATTCCTCTCCACATCTTTTAAGACAGAAATTTCAAATATCATTGTGAACGCGTCTCCTAATTTCCTGTATGGAAAGAACTGTAATTTTGTAGAAGCTTCCTTTGAAACCATTTCTCTTCTATGGAGGATGTACTGTTTATTCCCATACGGCGTTATTTTAATCTCTTTCCGACTATTGTCCTCTGGCATAAGACTTACATGTAAAGGGCCAGAGTTGAATGCTTTTCTGAAACTTTTTTGACGGCTAAAAAATGTAAATGGGCTTATGAATTTAAATTTTATGTCCCATTCTAAATATGGTTCTAAGTGCCATTTGCTGTCAGGTTTTCGAACTATTTTATATTCATACTGGCCAACATTATTTGCTTCTAGATTGCGTAGTTGTTCTAGTTTAGGAAACTTTTTGTTGTCGCCAACCTCTTTGCGTTTATAATCACCATCTTTAGTGTACTCAAAACCATACAAAGCGCCTATCTCACCATTCTGTTCAAAGTCCGCAACGTCTGCAAGGTCTTTTAATTCTAAGGTTATACACCTCACAGGTGCTAATGTAACTCCTGATTCTTCTGGCCCACGCGACATTATTTTTTAGTAACGTATTATTTTATTTCCAAAACAATGTGCAGGTTATCACATTTCACGACTTTTCCTGTTTTGTCTGCGATTTTTATATTAAATGATCCGACCCTCCCACAAACTCTTTTAAACTGTAAATTAGGGAATTGTATAATTTCATAATCGCAATATGCAGCTTTCCCTGATGGAAGAGCTCTTAAAACAGTTGAGGGCCTTCCATCATATAAGTTTTCATCAGTGCTCAGCTCGTCCAAATGAACATAGAGTAATGAATGTAATGCAAGATTGAGCGGACTTTCCCCCTCATAAGTAGTTTTGTTTGGCGTAACGCCAAAACTATGAACGGCTCGATTGGCAGTTGTAAAGCCTAACATTTTAGCTAGCTCTCCATCAAAATAGTAACCTACTTCTTCTTTTTCAGGTTTGAAGGTCAACATTGTTTTCAGATTCGCATTGTTAAGTTTGAGAGTAATGTCAAAGTTACTCATTGCTTCTTTAGTGAGCAAAACCCGTAATAACCATCAGGTATGGTTAACTGGCCAAGTAATTTTCCTCTTTCAATTTTTGAATCTTATTATTCTTCTTCGATTCACTTATATTAAACCATACGACTTTGTAAAAAATTTCATGAAGTGCAACCATTCTGGTTCCGCAATTGTTATCAATAGCATGTTCTAAAAACGAAGGACGGTCTTGAGTTGTTATTGTTACAAACATTTTTTAAACGAAATAAAAATGAGTGCATTTAAATATACTGATGCAAAATATTCTGTTGGGCCGCACTACAATCTTAAAGATATAACAACTGATACTCTTGACATTTCTGTAACTCAGTCTGACACCTTTCAAGTAAAGGTTAGTACTCCATTGAAGAGCTATCTTAACCCTCCTATTAAAAACGACTATATCCCGAAAGTGTGGTTTAGTCATCCGATGCAGTTTTATCAGAACCAGTTAAACTTTGCTGTGTTTTGTGCATCAACTGGGTGTGGAGTGTCGTATGCTGATCACTTAAATCATCCTGATCCTTTGGTGAGGTCAGTGTACAGATTTCATTTTTATTACACCTTCAGGCGTATTTTGACTGAACTGCAAGCACCATTACCAAATGACAAACCATTTAATCCATTTAGCAACAGAATAGACATGAAGGCTTTTGAAAGGATTTGTAACGAATTCAATATTAATGTTAAGACAGACTTTAGACAAAAGTTGGACCGCAATCATGGCTTAGGCACCCCTTATTTTGGGGCGTGCACAGAAAGTATAACAATGACTGGAATCCTCCTTACACATCTTTCTCTTCAGGCACAGCTGTTCATCTTGGGTCCATAGAGCAAGAGCATAAAACAGCGTGGACAACATTTATCTTAGACACTTCTAAGGGCCTAACTAAAGCAGGAATAGAACGAATAAACGACTCTGTTCGTACTTATGTTTGGTGTTTGCTAGGTTCGCAAGCACAAACGAGATCGAACATAACTGATCCTTCTACTGGCTTTGACGCGCAAAAACAATACTTAGCAAATTTAGAGGACGCCATTAATTCTACAGTTGATTTACCTTCCAGCATTAAAAGGTACCAAAATGTTTTACAATACGCAAGATCGAAAGTAAGTAGACTTTGCTGTTGGTACTGGTTTATACATGCTACCTTCTGACCTCAGACTCCAGATAGGAACAATAATAAACTACAATAATGAAATCCTTGTGGCAGGCAATGAACAGAAAGTCGGAAAAAACGAAATAAATTCTGAGCCAGTAATATTGCAAGCAGTAAACAAACAAGATGACCCCCCAAGAATAAGTCATCTAATCCCCGTGGTCCAAAGCCCAAAGGCCGTTGAAGATGCGGACTCTGTTCGTGATGACCATGAATATGAAAAGACAGCACTTGTTTTTGGATTCACTGGCCTAGGATTATTTGGTCTTTATCTTACTAAAAATTAACCCAACTATTAAGAGAACTAATGTCCATAAGTGCTCGGCCATAAAGCCAACTACTTTGCTTGCAGTAGAAAAAAGCCAGCTAACGACACTCCCTAATATACCAGGTAAAGAGTCTATAGCTTTAAGATGGTCAAGTTGTTTGTTTACCCATGATTTATCAGGTGGAGGCGATGGTGGTGGAGGCACAGGACTTTGACCACCGCCACCTGTAATAGCCAACACCAGTGTACTTATTGCAAATCCTAAGGCCGTTATAACGCTTGCTAATGTGACACCTTGTTCTCTAAACAGTGTTCGTATTCGTTCTGCTAGTGTTGTGTCTTCATATAAAATTCTTTGGATAGTTTCTCTTATTCTGCTCACTTGAGTTCGTAATTGTTCTCGGTTATTAGACAACGCTTCTAGTCTTGCTAATCTCAGTTCTTCAAGATTATTTAGTCTTTGCGTTATTCTTTCTTTAACACCAGGCCCTAAGTTGGCGTCATCAGCCTCAACGAGTTTTTCTTTTTCTCTTTTTATATGCTCATCTAGTTCACTCAGTTTTGCTAAATTGTTTGTTAATTCGCCTCTGAAGGTTGTTAAAGTACGATTAAGGGCTGATAATTCTCTCATAGGAAATAAAGAAACATCAATTGTTTTTGGTACTGTTTCTTCGGAAAAACTGGTTTCTGCATCTATTTCATTTATTATTTCATTTGCTGATTGATTTAAATCTTGAAGTTCCATGTTTTGTATTTGGTTATCTGTTGGGAGTTCTTGTAGTGTGTTTTGAAGTCCAGCAACTGCTTCCCTATGTAATTTTGGTTTAGAAATGCCAAGGCGATTTCGATCTTCCGCCCTAAGTCTTTGTCTAATTGTATTCATGCCTACAAACTTTGATGGGTTTCGTTTATCTGTAAGCTGAACAATTTGTTCTCGGCCGGGCAGCTTTTCACAAACAAATGACCATCTTTTACTTCAAAATCAGGGTCTATAAATTGGGGAGGTTCTAGGCCTAAACTTTTGTAAAATGCTCCGGCCGTACTTTCTGTTAATTCATGCCGCAATGAGGGCGCTGAGCGATGCTGTGTCAAAGGGATCATTTCACTCATGTCGTCTCCAGGATCAGAAACATCATAATCTTCATCTTCAATGCCTGCCATGTTTTTAAATAATTAACTTTTTATTTTGTTTTATAAAAAAAATGTCACAAGCATATGGCTCGATTCTTGACCCACATAGAAGACTGAAAGAGCCCTTTGGCGTGAAGGGAAATAAGCGGAATATTACTGTTCCAAATAATCCATCTACTATTGATTCAGATCAAATTCTTACTGTTAAATTTCCAGACCTAGGAGCAGATGAAGTGATTGTGCCAGGCTCTGCGCAACTTACTTTCAAAATAGAACTCGAATCAGCAACAGACCCAAACAGGACAGTTGTCCAGAATCTGGGATGGGCAATCGTTAAGAAAATTTCTATAAAACTTGAGGGGCAAGAAATATTTTCTTTACACAATGCAGACATATTTTTAATCTATTCTGATCTATGGCTAACCGGGAATGAAAGGGCTGATCTTGCGTTTCAAGGAATAGAAAATAATGAAGCACTAAAACACAGAATAGGCGCCGAAGATGCTAAAGACGGTAACAAGTTTGTAGCTGTAAATTTTGCGTATGGAAATCGCTTTTCTATTCCCTTAGATTTTGAGTTGTTAAAAGCGCATGCGCCATACTTCCAAGGAGCATTAAAAGACAGACTGTCATATGAACTAACTTTTAATGAATACAAACGTGTTATCAGATCATCAGACACCGAAGCAAAGTACAGCATTTCTGACATCGCGCTAGAGTTTGACATTGTTAGCAACCCTAACTTAGCAAGGCTGATTGAGCAACAATATCAGTCAAAATTAGCAATATATTACGAAAGAGTGATTCATCATACAACATATCCCAGAAGCAAGAATGACACTATATGGAATTTTAGTTTTAGTGCCGCAGCACGATCGCTTAAAGGTATTTTATTGCTGTGTGAAGATGAAAAAGAACCATTCAAAAGACAAAGTGAAAAGTTTATTAATCCTAAAATAACGAAAGTACAATGTTCGATTGAGGGTAGTCCTAACCAAATCTACGCTAGCGGGCTTAGACCTTATCAGCATTTTGAAGAAATAAGAAAATTGTTTGGGGGTGGGAGGTGTAGAAGTCCAACAGTAGACCTTGTGTCTAAAGATCTACACCTTCACAGTGTTAGGCTTGATGATTATTTAACAACGAAATACGGTTTATGGATTGACCTAAGGTCAACAGAGGATAATCAGTTGCATGGAAGTGGGAGAACGGTTAAAGACGTAATAAACATTCAAATTGATAAAGAAAAAGATGGCGATAAACCACTTAATGTACATTTGTTTTTAATATATGATGCTCAGCTGAATATTCAAGATAACAGATTAAAAGATATACAATACTAAATTATTTTTTTATTTTTTAAAAAAAGCATGTCTGTTCAGCATTATCCAAAAGTACCTACAGCACCAGAGTCGCCAAAAGAAGGAATAGTAGAAACCCCTGACATAAAAACCTTTAGATTAACAAACATTACACAAATGCAACAAAAACTAGAGCAAGACCTTTCAAAATACAGCACAAACCAAACGAAGGTATTCTGCTGTCTTTAATGCTGTTACATATGTTAATACTGGAGCATCGACTATTAGTGCTCTATCAGCAGGAACAAGTGTAGGTCTCTTAGCAACAGGCGTAGGTGCACCCGCAGCTTTACCTCTAGGTGGTTTGTCTTTAGCTCTTGGCCTGTGCACATTAGTTGTAAGTACTGCTAGCAAAAAAATAAAAACTAAACTCCAAAAGCACACAGCTATAGTTCAACTAATAACAGCTAAACTTAGCTCGTTCAAACTGACAATAAATAAAGCACTAGCTGACTCAAACATCACGGATGAAGAATTTAGTCGTTTACAGTCGATTTTGATGACTATAAAAGACAAAAGTTTGATCTTCAAAGAAAGGCACGGGCAACTTTTTCTCAACAGCCAAACACTGATCAGATAAAAAAGGAATGTTTAAAAAAAGTAAACGAGATATTAAACTCTGTTCTAAACAGCTCGCATTAACAACCCCAAAGGGCGTTTATACTTTTGTTTATGAGTCCAAGCACAAAAAGACCGTTGATATTGATTCTGATTAAGACAACTTTGGAGACGATGTTGTTGTTGTTGTTTTTTTTAATTTAAATAAATAGAGTTAGAAAAGAAACACATCATGGATAAGATACATGAAGGTCCAGACGAATTGTTTGAAGGAATGCTTAAGGAGAGCGTTTGTCAAAAGCTTTAAATGATATTAATCTAGAAGTCATTGATTCAGCAAGCGTACAGGCAAGTGTTGTTCATGCAATTTCTCAAGTTCCAGGTAAACTAACAATAGACCCGCCAGTTAAAGTAATGTTAGCTGTTTTAATCGACTATATAACAATAAATGAAGAAAATCTAGAAGTCTGGGTATCAACTAAACAACAGACTATTCTTTCTCATAATGACTTAACACCTGGTTGGGCAGACCAACTGCTTACACAGTTTGATAAGGCCGCTGAAGAAGCCAAAATGAGAGGCTCTGGTTGGTCAGAGGGCGAAGTCCTAGAGATCAGATTAAAACAGGCGAAGTATGAGCCGATTGTTGGCAAGGCTTACATTCCGCTGCCCCCAGCATTGGTAGCGAAAAGAGCAGTTCTAAACATAAAGAATTCAGACAACAAATGTTTCATGTGGTGTGTTCTTGCAAGGCTGCATCACGTCCGCAAAAACGCAGAGAGAGTGTCTAACTATTGGAATTACATCAATGATCTTAACTTCGATGGAATATCCTTTCCTGTTAGCGTGGACAAAATTGATCAGTTTGAAGAACAAAACAAACCAATAACTGTTAATATCTACACATGGGATGAGGAAACCAACCTTTTGCCTATCAGAGTGTCTAAAGACAGCCCAACAATAGGTGAACCAGACAAAAATCATGTTGACTTACTCCTGATGTTTTCACCAGCAGGGCTACCGCATTACACATTGATACGCACAATGAGTAGATTATTGGCACATACTTCAAAGCATGAACATAAACAAGAATTCTGTAGAAAATGTTTAACAAGAATTCCATCCGTTCAAGCCGCAAGCGAACATATAAAACATTGTATCAGCCCAGTTGACTGTAATACAGAACTAATTACGCCGAAAGAAGGCAGTAAGGTTTGTTTTAAGAACTGGAAACGACTGCAAACTAGTCCATATGTTGTTTACGCAGACTTCGAATCACTCATTGTTCCTTATGAAGGGCCAGCACCACAAAAACTTCGAAAAACAGTCTTAATGAGTAATCATCAGATTTGTTCCTACGCTTTTATTGTTGTCAGGTCGGATGGTGCCCATTCAAAGCCAGAATTGTATAGAGGACCAGATGCTGCAGAAACATTCTTAGAATGCATGCGGCAAGTGCGTAATGCCTGTTCTAATAATCTAAACTTATCTGAAATAATAATGACGCCTGAAGACCAAGAGCAGTATAAATCAGCCACACATTGTTGGATTTGTGGTTTAGGTCTCTCCTCAGACGCAGCGAATCCGACAGTAAGAGACCATGATCACATTAGTGGAACGTTCAGAGGAGCAGCGCACAACAACTGCAATCTTCAACTAAAGTTTGAACCAAAGACATGGAAGCTGCCTATATTCTTTCACAACTTGCGAGGTTACGACTCTCACCTTATAATGCAAGCAGTAACCAGTGCCTTTAGGGTGTCATGCATTGCACAGTCATCAGAAAAGTACATGTGTTTCACTTTAAATAACATGTCTTTTTATGACTCTATGCAGCACATGAGGGGTTCATTAGAGTCACTGGCTATGTCCTTAAAGTCCTGCCCAATAACAGAAGAATATTTTGACCCAACACTTGTTAGAAAGGGTGTTTACCCTTATGAATACATGAACAGTTGGGAAAGGTTCGAAGAAGATACACTTCCTCCTAAGGGTACGTTCTGTTCTAGTCTTAAAGGAAAGGAAATTAGTGATTCTGATTACCAGCATGCTCAAGATGCGTGGCAGAAGTTAGAGTGTAAAACAATGGGAGACTATCATGATTCATATTTAATGGCCGATGTATGTTTGTTGGCAGACGTCTTTGAAAATTATAGGAAGACCTGCATGAAACATTACAGCCTGGATCCTACGCATTACATTTCTGCGCCCGGGATGAGTTGGGATGCTTTCTTAAAATTTACTGGAGTACAGATTGATTTATTGTCTGACCTACCAATGATTCAGATGATTGAAAACAGATTGCGGGGAGGAATTAGTATGGCGTCGCATCATTACTGTAAAGCAAACAACAAATACCTAGATGATTATGATCCAAGTAAAAGGTCTACCTATCTCATGTATTTAGATGCAAACAATCTGTATGGATGGGCAATGGCGCAATCACTTCCATTACGTAACTTTAAAATGCTCACATACGACGATCTGAAAAATATTCAAGGGGTATTAAAGTGGTTGAGCAGTTTGACGCCAGATCAACAGCGTGGTTTCATTCTAGAAGTTGATTTAGAATATCCTCATGAACTCCATGACCTGCATAATGACTATCCATTAGCAGCAGAAAGTCTAAAGATGGCAAAAACAGAACCACCTAAACTTGTGCCTAATCTCGTGGCAAAAAAAAATTATGTCTGTCAGTACAGACTTCTACAATTTTATTTAAGACATGGTTTAAAGTTGACAGCTGTTCATCGTGTAATTGCTTTTAAACAAGAACAGTTCATGAAACCATACATAATGAAGAACACTGACCTCAGAACTAAATCCACAGATGCTTCAGAAAAAGACTTTTTCAAGCTGATGAACAACAGCTGTTTCGGAAAGACTATGGAAATCCACACAAGCGTAAAGATGTCAGATTGGTCACCAGAGAAAACGATGCATTTAAGCTGACTTCAAAACCTAATTATCAGGACTTCAGAAGATTTCATGATCAGATTTTTGGTATAATGATGAAAAAAAGAAAGTCAAATTGGATAAGCCCGTTTTTATTGGGTTTACTGTTTTAGAATTATCAAAGCTTTTGATGTTAGAATTTCTTTATGACTACTTTAAGCCCTTGTATCCTGAGTCCAGAGTACTTTACACAGATACAGACAGTTTTGTTATAGATATTCCTACTGAAGACATCTATAAAGACATGGAAATAGAAGTAGCTAAAGGGCATGCGGGATGGTATGACACATCTGATTATCCTAAAGATTCGCCTTTGCATTCAACCGTTAACAAGAAGGTTTTAGGAAAGATGAAGGATGAATTATCTGGAGGGGTGATCAAGGAGTTTGTTGGTTTAAGGTAAAAAATGTACAGTATTTCGAGCCAGGAGAAAACTATCAAAAAAGCAAAGGGAATATCTCGCAGTGTCGTGCAGTCAAACATATCACATGACAACTACAAAGAAGCATTGTTTGACAAAAAGACTTTTCATCATGACAACGTAAAACTACGATCTAATCTACATGAGATCAACACAACTGTTGTAACAAAGAAGTCATTAGATAGGACAAACACAAAACGAGTATTTAATAATCCAGAGTTTTCATATGCAATTGGGCACTGGAGAACGGCATAATTATATATCTTCTTCATCCGCGGGTTCATATTTTTCCTTAACTTTATCTAGAAGCTCAATCATATCAATATCCAATTCAGACAAATTTTTTCTCATGTTTGCTTGATGTGCTCGAATTTTTTTTATTATTTCAAGATATTCTTTATCCCATATTGATAGTCAAAATTTGGGATTTTGGGCTGTAAGCGATCTGGATGCATTGCCATGTGCCGATGAATCCCCGTAACTGTTTCCTTAATAGCAGAACACGTATCATATGATTCTTCTATTAATTCCAAGGTCTCTTCCTTTAGCATTCCTGCAGGCCAACTGCTTACACGTGTGAGGATTCTTTCATGTAAGGATTCTTTCTTTTGGCTTCCATTTTAACTCAAATATATTTACGTAAATCAGTTAAAGCGGAACTGTGTCTGGCGGGATTATTTGCAGTTCTTCCTTCACAAAAGATCTTTGGGGGACTGGTCGTTTTGTTGTGTCAGTTTCTCGTAAATAATACATGGGCAGATTCATCTTACAATTCTTTTTATTTCATATGGGTCAACACTCCAAACTGGATCGGTTGCCCTGAAGCGAGTGTCCCCTTCTGCTTCTCCCGGCAAATAAAGGTACCTTACTTTCAAACCAAATGGAAATAGTTTGCTGGATGAACCGGCGTCTCCTTCAACAGCATTTATTGTTTGTTTTTTGATTGCTTGTACTGGCTTTAGACCTGTTAATTTAAATTCTTCATTATTCATTGCACGTAGAACTGAGGGCAGTCTTCTAACCCATTCTGTGTTGCGAGAATTGTCAATCAGCTCTCTATGATACTGGTAGGAAAAAAGCCTTTCAGATAACTGTTTGTTAAAGTTTTCAACTAAAGCCTGTGATCTGTGAACTCCCGGAATGCCTCTTTTAATGGTAACTCTATGTTTAACAATAATTGATTCACTTGGCCTTTAAATTCTTTTCCATCATCGACTTGAATCATGCGAGGATAAGTTAGCGGGCCTCGTTGGTATATCAGTTGTATGGCAACAGCAACAGCAGAAGCACTCTTTTGTTTAATGGTTCCGCATCTTTGTATCTTGAAGCTATGTCAATGACTGTAAGTGCGTACTTAAATCTTTTTCGTCTAATCGTATCATGGGGTAAATATAGAAGATCCATTTGATGGGTGTCATTTGGCGTTGTGTTCACAAAGTGTGGTCTCTGTATTCGCTTAGGCGCTGGTAAATAAATTTGCCAAATCGCTTGTTTGGATAACCATTCCTTTGCTGTTTGTTCACTGACTCCAGCTGCTTGGCTTAGCTTTTTGATTGCTGTTATTCCCTTCCAATATCCTTTTGGCGAATAATAGATTTTGTTCATTTTTTATTCAGCCAATATTATGTGCAACAAAATACACAACGGTCATACCAAAGACAATAAACAATATTTCTTGCATCTTTTGTTTTTCTGATGGATGATAAAAGTCGCTGAATTTTGGTGGGGCAATGTCTCGATTGGTTTGCCTGTTACAAGATAATATTCTTTTATTGCTTGATCAACATCTTTAAATGTGTAAGCTGCATGTCCCTTTTTTTCAGTTCATCGTTAATAAAATCTAACTGCTCAATTCTCTGCTTTTCATAGTAATCTTGTGCTGTGGCTAGTTGCTCCATAGCTTTGTTATGTCTTTTTCTCTCTTCATTAGTTTGTAGTTTACTAAACGCGTAATTACTTCTGCTAAAAGCAAGCGCATTCACCACAGCGCCACCAATCATCATTACGAGTGAAGCCATTTTATAAATGTATTTTTATTTTACATATTTATACTGTCTGGAATTATTCCTTGCTTAACTAAAAAATCTTTCGTAGCAAACGAAGCTGTAATAACAGCAATTAGCTTTGCTGAATCCTCAAAGCCTAGCTTGCCAAGATCTGCTGGTTTTATTTTTAACAGGCTTTTACCAAGCATTGTGTATCCTACACTTAGGCCTCCAATAACAGCAGAATGGTATACAAGGTTGGTAACAGTTTTTTTTGGTGCTCATTTTTAAAAAATAAAATAATAATTATATTTAGTAATAAAACATGAACAGCGACGATCTACTACAGCTACAGGGTAGCCTAAACCTTCCTGAACTTATGACTACAAATGATCAAGTTGATATGCCAAAAAAAGAAAGGCTGTATTCTTTGGCAGCATGTGGAAAAACAAAACAGTTCCTCGGAAATGAATTCAGCATAGAACAAATTCAACATTTGTCGCCACAAGACATTTTGAAGTATCCCAACAGGTATGAAGCGCAACTGGGATCAAGAATGGTAAAAAGTGTAGGAGAAACGGTTCTTAGTTTGTACACTAAACTAGTTAGTAGATTTGCGCCCATTGATTCTGAACAAGATTTTATGTATGATTTAACACAGGATCCAGTTTTAACAAAGTCATTAGAGTCTCTAGGGTGTGATCTGTATTACAGATTTGGAACATTATTGTCACCGCTAATCATGGGATTAATTACTTTTAATCATATAGATTTTGTTTCCCTTAAAAATGACCGAGCCAGAAAATCAGCAGAATCAGAAAACAATGAATCAGGTGGAGAAAGTGACCAGTAAAAAGCTTCCTCATCCTGGGCGTGTTGCAGCAGGAAAAAGATTAGCAGAGTGGAACAAACGAGCAAAATTAATGTTACAATCACAGAATATAACTCATAATGAAAAAGTGCTAGAGCCGCACCCAGTTGTTTCAACGCTAGCTATAAAAACACCAGAACAAGTTGATTCAAGACCTACAACAACAACAGGGCTGCCTACACCGCCAAAGTCTTCATGGAATTTTCTTAAAGCAATTGTCATTTTTGGCGGCATTGCTGCTGGGGTGGTTATTACGGTTATAAAATATATAAACAACAACAGCAAAAACCAAAGCAGTCCAAACAATCTCAACCACTAAATACAGAAGCCAAACAAAAAAGCATGCCAGAACCGCCAACAACAAAAGATTATTTTGATCCATTTCAAATGCAATAATAATTATAAATTGACTTAAATAAGAACTTGGTTGTACTTAGAGGATGACTTAGTTATGAACTTGAGCTGACTTAATTAAGTACTTGAGCTGACTTGATTAAGTACTTGAGGTGACTTGGGATGACTTGATTAAGAACTTAGAAGTTACTTGATTAAGAACTTAGAAGTTACTTGATTATGAACTTGTGGTGACTTAGGATGACTTGATTAAGAACTTATAAGTGACTTGAGTAGGAACTTGAGGATAACTTGAGTAAGAACTTATAAGTGACTTGAGTAGGAACTTATAAGCGACTTGAGTAGGAACTTGAGGATGACTTAGGATGACTTGAGTAGGAACTTATAAGTGACTTGAGTAAGAACTTGAGGATGACTTTGGGTGGGTGAAGGTAAGAGCTTAGAAGTTACTTAAGTAAGAACTTGAGGATGACTTGAGTAGGAACTTAAAAGTTACTTGATTAAGAACTTGAGAATAACTTGAGGTGACTTAAGTTAAGAACTTAGAAGTGACTTGGGTAGGAACTTAAAAGTTACTTGATTAAGTACTTGAGTTAAGAACTTAGAAGCGACTTGATTAAGAACTTGGTGTGGGTAGAGGGGCGGTGGGTAAGAAGGCGTTAAGTGTGACAAAGCGGAGCTGGTAGGGGGAGCGCTTGGCTTAATGCCAAAGTTGCTCCTTCAAGAGCGGTTTTGGGGGTGTGTAGGGCGTTGAAGCAGGTTTTCAGTCAGCCTGGCTGAAAAGGAGGTTGCCCGGCCCCTGAAAGAGAGCCAACCGCCCGTGACAAAGCGATCCCCTCCCCACAGCACACAAGTCAACCTTGACAGGGCGGTTTTACTTCGTTAATGCGTTAATGCGCATGCCCAGTGGAATCAAGTCTACTGAGTATGCGTGATTGCTGTGATAAGAGTTTCTTTCAATTTCAATAGGCTTTTGAAAGTCATTGAATTGCCTGCCCGGCAAGCGGGGAGGTATGGTTTCACTTCAGCACACTCGTGTGGTGTGCGTGTGTGTACATATAGTTAAAAAGAGAAACACTTTGTCAAAACTGGCTTTCAGTGAAGACATGCTGGGATAAGTGTGTGGATTTTATGTCAGAAATATAACTCCGTTTTTAAAAGACTTTAGAGAACAGTTAAAGACTGTAGTTTTATTTCACATGAAAGACAGAGACGCATTTGATGAATGTATGCGCGAAAATGATGTTATTGAAAATGATCAGGAAAACCATAGGATTAAGCAAAAACTAAAATCTCAAAAGTTTAGTAAATTAGTATTAAAAACGGATAACCCTACACAGTATGTTTGTTTGTAGATAATCGTTATTTTTTGGTTATTGAAGTCTTACTTGTCAGAGAATGGTAAAATGCCGGCTCTAGGTTCAACCGCCCGAAACTGGTTGAGGGCGGTTGAGCTAGAGCCGGCATTTTACCGTTCTCTCGCGTGCATGCGTGCGCTCGTGCGCTCCCGCGCGCACACTCTCCTTTTTTATGTCTTGTTATTTTGATAGTTAGCATGTGTTCATGGCAACTTTGTTTTAGTGTGACATTGAAAAGAACTTTTTTGATTATTTAATGTTGATTTCGTCTAATTTCTGTTGTAGTATTGTACTTACGCTACTTGTTAAAAAAATATAAATGAAAGAAAATGATAATTAATGTAACATGAACATTTTTTATCCATGTGTTCAAGTATTGCTTTATGACACTTTTCCCCCCTCTGTCTACGGATGGATATCATAACTGATGAAGCTCACTTTTTTTCTCTCTCTCTGTACATATTTCTGTCTACCTTTACCTCTTTCTCCCCCCCCCCCTTCTCTATCCCTCTCCTCTCTCTCTCTCTCTCTCTCTCTCTTCTTTCTCTCTCTCTCTCTCTCTCTCTCTCTCTCTCTCTCTCTCTCTCTCTCTCTCTTTCTCTCTCTTTCTGTTTCTCTCTTTTTCCTGTTCAGTTTCTTTCTCTCCTTCCCTCCTCTCTCTGCTGTCTACACTGATCTGTTTTCCTCCCTCTCCCCCCTCCCTCTCCTCTTATGTCCACCTCCTCCTTCTTTTTTTCATTTTGATGAAATCATGCTACCACTTATGCTATTACGCATACACATACAGATACGATGGGGATGATGCAGACAATATCAGTGGTGGCAACTATTGGTTATTGTTGTTATTATTGTTGTTACGATTCTCAGAGTGGTGGTTTGTTATCTTTCTTGTCATTGCTTTTGTCACTGTTATTGAGGTCCATCCATCTCACTTGGAAAAAGTGAGTTTTGCATTAGTACTTTGTTTTTGGTTTATGAGTAAAAGCATGTGTGCGCATACAGACACACGTGCGCGTGCGCGCGCGCGCGCACACACACACACACACGCGCGCTCGCGCACGCACATAGCGCACGCGCGCGCATGACACACACAGCGCACATGCTGTTTACTATTTACAGTGACATTACTAACTGATTAAAAATTAGCCTTCTCTTGGACATTTTTAAAGATAAATGATAACATTTGTGAATATATCAACAAACGATGTTTACTTATTTCAATCATGTGTTTGTTTGATTCTTGATTTATGTATTCATGCATTAGTTCATGGCATTTTTTCACTTGACTACGGATGGATATCATAATTAATGAAGCTTACATGTTTCTTTTTCTGTCCTTCTTTCTGTCTGTCTTTACTCTTTTCTCACCCCCCCCCCCCCCCCCTCTTTACTCTTTTCTTCCCCCTGCCCACACTCCCTCTCTCTCTCAGTCTCCCTCTCTCCCTCCTCTCTCTGCCGCCTACTCCATTTGTTTTCCTCCCTCTCCTCTCCCCTCCCTCTTCTCTTACTTCCTCCTCCTCTCTCTCTTCTATTTTGATGAACTCATTTTACCACTTGACTTACGCCATTAGCTGTTGCTCTGTGTGTGTGTGTTGTGTGTGTGTGTGTGTGTGTGTGTGTGTGTGTGTGTGTGTGTGTGTGTGTGTGTGTGTGTGTGTGTGTGTGTGTGTGTGTGTATGTGTGTGTGTGTGTGTGTGTGTGTGTGTGTGTGTGTGTGTGTGTGTTGTGTGTGTGTGTGTGTTCTAGTTTACCCCATGCAGATGCTCTGTAACTGCATATTCTCAAATGGAATACAGATGGTCACTTGTGTGCATGACGATGGGGACGACGCAGATAATGTCGGTGGTGGCAACCATTTGCAATTGTTGCCATTTTTGTTATTTCTTGTTCTTGTTCTTTCTCAGGGTGGTGGTCTTTGTCTTCTTTTCATTGCTATTGTTATTGTTATTGAAATTGCAAGGTGGTTCATATCCATCACACTTGAAAATGTTTGGTTTATCGGTGAAAACGTACATGTGTGTGTGCGCGCGCATGTTCGTGCGCGCACACACACACAAATACAGAGATGAATACATGCGTGCAGGTAAAGAGATTTTTTTTTCTCTTCCCTCCCTTCCTCTGTTCATCTGCCTCCCTGTCTGTAATAGCCCTATTTCCAATATGGTATTATGTTTGGATTTGTGCCTTAATTAACAGGTAATCAAAGCCCCATGCTCTCCAGTGCGGTTGTCATTTATAAAGAATATGTTTTCCCTCCATTCTTATGTTTGGTTATTAGGTTGTTGTTGTTGTTGTTGTTGTTGTTTTTCGTACACAGTATGCCTTTTGTGCGTATGGTTTCTTCATATATCGAATGCAGTGTATTGCAAAGAATTGGTTTCCTTTTTAATCCAGCCCACCTCAGTTTCATTTACCTTTTATCAACAGCAATGCATTTCTGTTGCTATAATTGTTTGTTGTTACTACCAAGATGAAATGATTTCTCACAGACAAAAATTATGGACTAACTTATTACTTTTATGTGAAATACCACATTGTTTTTTAAATTTGTATAAGAAGTGATGTACGAGTAACTTATTTATGCAAAATGCCTTACGACTTAATATGGCATCAATAACGATTTCGTCCCTGAATTGCCAGGGACTAGGAGACCTTCAGAAGAGAAGAGACGTATTTCATTTTCTTAGAAAAAAGTCACACTGTATCTACTGCCTTCAGATACTCACTTCAATGAAAAACTTGAAAGATATGTAACGTCTGAATGGGATATAGATGTTTCTTCTCCTCCTTTAAGTCAAATGCAAGGGGAGTTGCAATATTATTTAATAATAATTTCGAATTTAAAATTAACGAAATAGAAAGGGATTCAAATGGAAACTATATCATTATGTCCATGACAAGCTTCGAGAAGAAGATTCTGCTGGTAAATATTTACGGTCCTAATAAAGATAATCCTGAATTTTACGAAAACTTAAAGGGCAAAATACAGAAATATGAAAATCATACACTTGCTTTAGTTGGTGACTGGAATCTTGTCCTCGATCCCTACTTAGATTATGATAATCATAGCAATATAAACAATCCAAAGGCAAAAAATGTGTTGAAAACATGATGGCTGATTTCGCTCTGTCAGACGTTTGGCGAGATAATAATCCACAAGTAAAACGCTATACATGGCACAGATCATCACCTTTAAAGCAGAGTAGGTTAGATTTCTTTCTTATCTCAGAAGACCTTATGTTGAATTTTGAAGATGCAGATATTACACCTGGATATCGAACAGATCATTCAATGGTTGTTCTGAAATTGAAATTTGGGAAAGCTATTAAACACAACACATTCTGGAAATTTAATTGTGAATTGTTAAAAGACAAACAATATGTAGACGAAGTACATAATTCAATCGATGAAATCATTTGTGAACATTCGAAAGAACAGTATGACGTAGAAAACACTCTCTCAAATCCCACTTAAAGATGTTGAACTTACTGTATCAGATAAAGTTTTTATCGACTTTTGCTCATGAAAATAAAATCGAAAACTATTGCCTATGCTACTATGAGGAAAGAAAGGCTTTAAAAAAAGAAGATGATTTATTAAAAGAAATCGCTGTATTAGAAAAAGAAAATAAAACAGAAGATGATTTTGAAAAGAGGCACTATGTTAATAAAAGTATGACAAAATTGGTCGACAGCAATGGAACACTTATAGATGAGCCAAGTAAAATAAAGAAAGAAGTTCATTTATTTTATAAACGACTGTATTCCAAAAGAAACCTAGATACATGTGTCGTAAAAGACTTAATTCAAGAGTGTCCAAAACTATCTAGAAGAACAAGATTCCTTAAATGGAAAAATAAGTTTAGAAGAAGCCGGCTTTGCTTTGAAAAACATGAATAATGGTAAAAAGTCCTGGTTCAGACGGTTTTGGAGCTGAATTTTATCAATTTTTCTGGAAAAAAACTTGGTCCTTTTGTAGTTCGTGCTCTAAATCAGTCAGTGAAGGATGGGGAACTGTCAACCACATCAAAAAGAAGGAATAATCACCTGCATACCTAAACCGGTCAAATCGAGAGAGAATATAAAAAACTGGAGACCTATTTCAATTTTAAATGTTCTGTATAAAATTGGGTCCGCATGCATCGCAAATAGAATATAAAAAAAAGGTTCTTCCGAGCCTAATAAGTGAAGATCAGACAGGTTTCATTGCAAATAGATATCTTGGGGATAACATACGGCTTATTTATGACCTAATAAACTATCTGGAAGTGAGACAATTACCCGGACTTTTACTCTGTTCAGATTTTGAGAAAGCTTTTGATTCTCTGGACTGGGAATTTTTGTTTAAAATTTTGAGAGAATATGGTTTTGAAGAAAGTATATGTAGTTGGATACAAACATTTTATAAAAACATAAAATCAACTGTTATAGTTAACGGTCAAACTTCGGATTGGTTTCACATTGAAAGAGGTTGTAGACAGGGAGATCCACTTTCGCCTTATCTATTCATACTATGTGTAGAAATCTTAGCAATCATGATAAGAGAAGATAAAGATATAAAAGGTGTTAAAATAAACAACAAAGAACTTAAAATATCACAATTTGCCGATGATACACAATTAATGAATAATGGAGATCGAATATCTTTTGAAAGATCTGTCCAATTAATAGAGAGATTTGGAAAGTTTTCAGGACTTTTCCTAAATGCAGATAAAACACAAGCAATATGGTTAGGTTGTAAGAAAGGCTCAAAAATAAAATATATGCAACATTTAAATATACAATGGAACCCTGATAAATTTAAAATGTTGGGAATATGATTCACAAATGATGTAAAACACTGTGAAAAGATAAATTATGCTGAAAAAATTATCAGAAATAACAGCCTTGTTTAAAATATGGATGAAAAGAAATATTACTCCTCTTGGACGAGTTGCTGTGTTAAAATCGTTGATTTTATCTAAATTGATTCATCTATGGATTTTACTTCCAAATCCACCAGATGACTTCATAAATGATTGCCAGAGAATGTGTTTTAGGTTTATTTGGAATGGTAAACGGGATAAAATAAGTAGAAAAATTGCAATAAAAAACATAAAGGAGGGGGGTTTAGGCATACCCGATATTAGAAAGCATATCAATGCTCTAAAACTTACCTGGCTGAGAAGATTTAAAACAACAAAACACAAGTGGAAAAATATTGCTTGTGTAATGTATCCCTTTTTCGAAGAAATAAAAAATATGGTCCTTGTTATCCTTTGAATAAATATAATAATGTATTCTAGAACCATACATTCATGGCATATAGAGATTTTTGCAGACACCTGAAAGCAAAAACACAATCGGATGTACTGTCCGAGCCAGTCTTTCATAATGATAAATTTAAAATTGGTAATAATGTAATCAAATATAATTAGACTTGGAAAGGAGTTTACTGTGTTTCACATCTTTTGAAAAACGACGGAAGTTTTCTAAGTCTAAATGAATTTAATAGAAAATATGATATGGGTGTATGCTTCTTGGCTTAGTACGGCTGTGTAAGTTCTATTAGGAAATATATACAGCAAACTGGTCTTAATATATCAATTAATCAAAATATAAAAGAAAAACCAAGAGCTCTAAAAATAATATACTCTATATCCAAGGGATCAAGACTGTACTATGACGTTTTCACACTTGACAGCAAACTTCCTAATTCGTGCCAGAAATGGACTGAAAAACTGGAACAGAAATTTCTTGCGAAAAGGTTTTCAACCAAATTTATAAAATACAAGAAATAAAACTAAATGGCTGCAGCTTCGTATCGTACACAGGATTCTTGGAACTAACGTAGTTTTAAAGGAAATGGGGATTGTGGGGAATAACAATTGTGATTTCTGTAGAGAAACTAAGGACAACGTACAGCATATTTTCTGGGAGTGTGATTACTCAAAACAGCTTTGGAAAAATTTGGAGAGATTGCTAAAATCAAAATGCTTTCCAGGTACGAACTTTACATTTTGTGAGAAAGTTATACTTTTTGGATATGATGAAATCATATCTACAGACTCGGTTTTAGATTTAATAATTCTTTTAGGTAAACAGTATATCTATAAATGCAAATTTGACCATTGTCTTCCTGATATAGCCTCCTTCCAAAGGTACCTACTTTCACGTTATAAAATAGAAAAATACAATGCAGATATAAATTGGAATGGACAAGTTTTTAAAACAAGATGGTTACCATATTTACCACTTATAGAAACGGCATGAAAAAAAGGGGAAAAAAAGAAGGAAAAAGATGAAAGAAATATGAAAATTATAATTACGTAAAGTGATTTTTTCTCCTGTAAAAGTTGCATTGATAACATAAAATAATACTTTGGGTTGGATCATCAGTGATTACAATGTTTAGAGTGCATTACAATTATGAACATACATGTATACAAATGTCTTTATTCTTGCTGATGTTGCTGTTTACATCTATATGTTGATCGATAGCTGTTCGTCACATAGATGTACGTGTACGTGGGTTGTTTGGGTTTTTTTTTTTTTTTTTTTTTGAATAGCCCTTTTTTTCTTTGTGTATGTTTGGTAAAAAATTATTAATCTTTATGTACCAATGTTGTTATGTTTTTTTGTACATTGATTAAAACGAATTAATAAAAAGTTTTTAAAAAAACAATAAGAAAACAATGGATTTGAAAGAGGGAAAAAAAGGGGAAAAACTGCGCCTTCACATGTTACTGACATGGAGAGGTAAGTGCAAGAGGGGGCGTGGGGGGGGGGGGAGTGGCGGGGGAAGAAACAGGCAATGA
>CM031607.1:62029604-62034604 GCA_018398815.1 Conus ventricosus | reverse complement strand
GGATGCGAAGATTTAAAGATTCGTTGTTTTCAAAATGGATCAGAAGTCCCGCGACGGGATGTATAGGTCACGTGATCGATGGTTTATGAATGCGTAATGACTTGGTTGATTTTTTGTTTTTCCGTTACTGCTGTTTCATGACAATTGTTGTAAATGATGATTTTGCAACCTGTTATAATTATCGTTTATAATATTTTGGAAATGCTAGATAATAAATATTTCAGAATACATGTTTTTTTTTAGAGAACAATAGTATAAGTGGGCAAGATTGCTGAAGATGGATAAAACTCAGAGGCTAGAGAATGTTGCGGATAGGCAAGCATGGTTTCTAGTGAGTTATTAAATGGGAGTGTCTTCTTGCATAGAAGTACTGCAGCTAGTGATGAGATTGGTACTCATGTGGTTACATAGTAATTGGTCATGTTTGTGCTGATTCAAAACTAGTTGTTTATAATGAATGGTGTCATTCATCATGGAGAGTAGTATAGTTTTGCTGGGTGTCTACTGGAAGTCACCCCAAATTGAACAAAACATAACTAAACTTTTCCATTTTTTTGTGAAACTGGAACTGGGATATTGGGTGGCGTAACCCTAGGAAAAAGGTTCCAGTGCTGTGGTTTACTCAGTATTAATCATACCTCGAGTGTGTGATATTTCCTGTGTAGGTCACACACAGAGGAGTGTTGTTGTTTTTTAATAGGTCTTAGCATGAAATATTTGAATATATGCGTTTTATTGTGAGTTCTACTGCATAATCCCCCAGGTGATGGAATGTGAAATGATGGGGAGTGTAGTATGTGCAGTAGAGGAATGGGAATAGGGATATTGTTTTGCAAGCTGTTTCACAATCCTGTAATTTATAAAGGTTATGGGTTTGTATGTTCCAGGGACACAGATTTATTTGTTTTTTTCCTCTCACCTCACATCCCATGTTGCCGCACTATATCTGTTAACAAAGATTCGTGGTACCATAAAAAATAAACATTTTTTAGGGTTATTTGCATAGTTTACATATAAATTTCTGTTAGGAGTTGTGACAGTAGTATCAAAGAAAGAAAAAGTTGGAATCCTTAAAAAGAAAATTAAAAGAAAAGAGAAAAATACTTGGTGTGGAGTTTTTGTTCTGTGAGCTTGTTCATTGTGGCATTAACTCGAACCCCATAACCCTTAATTCAGAACCGCCATCTGAAGAGTGGGTTACACAAAATGGCGCCGACACAGAATGGATCCAAAGAAAATTACCTACTTGAACCCCGAGCTCAAGGTATACATCAGAGAACAAAACAAATTCTGCTTGAAGAATGGGGTGATCTACAGGAAGACAGTCGATTCAAATGGCGATGAAATCGAGCAGTTAGTTATACCACGTTCCCATCGAAAAGAAGCCATGAGGGGTGTCCACGAAGAACTCTTTCACACGCATTTGGATAATGCATTGCAACAGGCAAGAAAACGTTTCTTCTGGCCTTTCATGGCCACTGACCTCAAACGGAAGATTGATCACTGTTTGCGTTGTAAGAAAAGCAAGGCACAGCCACAGAGAGCCGAAATGCAAACTTTAACATCAACATACCCATTGGAACTCCTGTCTATTGATTATTTGACAATTGAGCTAAAGGGAGTAAAACAGAATCTGTTAGTCGTCATGGATCATTTTACAAAATTTGCTCAAGCTTTCCTTACCAAAGATCAGACAGCCAAGACAGTTGCAGCTACACTTTGGAACAAGTTTTTTATGATGTATGGTTTCCCCAGCAAAATATTGACAGACCAAGGAAAGAATTTTGAATCCACGATGCTGAAGGAAGTGTGTAGGTTAGCAGGAATTGACAAGGTACGCACATCATCATATCATCCCCAAAGTAACCCTGTGGAACGTTGGAACCGTACTTTGATCGGCATGTTACGCACTTTGGAGGATGACCAAAAGAAAGACTGGAGGAAGTTTATGCAGCCAGTTATCCATGCGTACAACTCTTCTGTTCATGAAAGCACTGGTTACAGCCCCTATTATTTGTTTTTTGGACGGCATCCAAGGCTACCTATTGACCTGGTTTTCGGCATCGAACTCAACAAACGTGGTCAAACGACCAAACAGTATGTGAGGGAAGTAAAACAGGCGTTGGGAGAGGCATACCAACGTGCAAAAGAGCAAATGAGAAAAACGGCCCAGCAAAACAAAGTACGGTATGATGCCAAGGCACATGCTGCAGATTTGGAACCCGGGGACAGGGTATTGGTGAGGAGATTGGGACCCAGGATGGATTCCAAAGTTTGTGACAGATGGGAGAGAGATGTATATATTGTGGTCTCCAAAAAGGACAGTTTACCAGTGTACACAGTGAAGCCTGAAAAGGGGTCTGAACCTGTGCGTACTCTGCACAGAAAGTGTTACTGCCTATAGGAATGCTAAGTGGGGATCTTGAGGAAGAAAAAACAGAACAAAAGGGAGCGAGAAAAACGCGGGAGAATCGAAAAAAGGAGGAAAGCAGTTCGAATGACTTGGAGGGTTGGGGAGATTGCATAGAAGTGAAAGTGGAATTGCCTCACACCAAGTCATTGCGACCAAATGCCCCGGTTTTTGTACCGAAAGGAACAGAGTGGGAACCGGAGTTGTGTGTCCGAGAGACAGAGGAACGGAAAGTCTCAAATGACAAGCGGCAAGGTGCAGGATGCCGGCATGAGAAGACACAAGATGTTGGTGGGGATGTAGAACCCACAGTGGTAGGAGAAACAGAAGGGGGCCGGGTATCAGTGGATGCATCAAAGGGAAGACGCATCAACGACCTGGTTGTGAGTGAGGAAGATGTTCCAAGAGGGACTTTGGGTAGGGGAAGCACAGATGCGTTTCCTACAGAGTCAGAAAATAGTGAGTCAGGGAGGGATGGTTCTCAATCTGACAATACCCAAAGAGAATGGGAAGGAGAACCCCAGTTGAGAAGGTCAAGGAGGATCCGTAAACCAGTAGATCGCTTGAATCTCACACACCATTGTGAAGGGGGTGGTGTTGTTTTGACACATTTGGTTAAGGTCAGAGAAGAAATGGACCAAATCCTCCATAATGGAACCAGTTCAAATTTCCATGTTTCATATTGGACAATAGTGGCTGTAAGAGATATTTGTGAGTATTTTCTGAGAAGTGCAATGGCAGAGTAATGAGCCATAAATGGTCCACAGGTCATGGGATATTGGTTTGTGTCACGAGTTTGTCACGAGGCCTACGACGATTGACCCATCTAGGGTGGCGGAATTATTCATTTGTTTATTATCGTTGTTGTTGTCGCGTGTCCGTCCCTTGATGTGGTTTGTAGTGCGTTTGCACCTTAATGTCGTTCAGCTCAGGTTAGGTTTACTTTCTCTCTCTCTCTCTAATTCCACTGCCCGTGCAATTCATCCTGCAGGTTCACAGGTGGCTGGTACCTTTCTCTCGAACTTGCTGTCTATCGGCCTCTCACCTGTCTTTTCACCTGCCGCACGTGCAAGATTCCTCTTGGGCTTGAGGTATTCTCACTCTGTGACGTAGCGTAGCATGTTGGCCGCCATCGCTTAGGCAGGTTTTCTCTTCACTCGAGCGGAAGATGTCTCTGGGAGCGCCTGCTCCGGTCCTGGTTCTTCACCATTTCGTCGAAGGTACAGTCGGTACCTTCATTTCCTACAGTCGGCCTGTAGGAGAGAGACATCACTTCTTCTTTTTCCGCATCTGCGCTTCTGTCCTCTCGACTGGACAGAGGGCAGAGAGAGTCGTTTGACCCGCCTCTTCTGGGTCACCCACGGGTAGCTGGTAAGCATCAGTTTCGTGGTTTGTTTGTTTTGGTTTTTTGTTGTTAGCCGGCTTATTCTTCTCTTTTGCGCAATATTCTTTTGTTTTCAAAATTGTAAAAGAAATATTGTTTGAGACCTTTTCTCTGGTTAATTCAATCTTTAACCTGGCCATTCTAAATTATATCCAAAATTCTTTCTCCTGTTTATGCATCTGGTGATGCGGTAGTCGGTGGGGATGGGAGAGAACCTGGTGATTCAGGGTTGGTACTTGCTTGGTCTCGCTCGTCCGCCCCTGTCACATTCGCCGGACTCTTATTCTTCGGCCACCGTCTGGTTGTGTGTGCCAGGAGAACGAGTTTTATGTTCGCGAGCGTGCGTACGCATGATTTGTCGTTCGGATGCGTGGTTGGAGATTTGTGTTATTTTGAAATGTGGCTATAAAATGTGATAATTATGCCATTGAATTATTATTTACAAATGTGGTGGTAGTTATAAAGCGATGGTTGCTGTGTTGGTTCATTTCCTAAGAAAGGAAAATGTTAAACGTGAGTGAGAGAAGGATGAAGATAATTCATATTTGTTTTATAGCCTGTTAATTTAATGCAGTCTCTTACCTGCTTCGTGTGAGAAGACTTTAACGAACATTCCTGATTTGGTTGGTTTGCTGTGTTATGCTCAGGTCTGTGTTGAGCTGGTGTTGTTGGTGTATTTAGTAGACCTCCCCTCGCCCATCATGCGAGTGGCTGTTAGGATTTAACAGCATGGGTCAGACTGTACTGACGGCGGGGTTCCAGTACCCTTCCCTCCCTTTCTTCTCTCCTCCCAGCTACCTTTTCCCTCCTCCCGGGGGCTTCACCCGGAGCTTGGACTGGTTGGTGCCACGCGCTGGTTGGGGCCACGCTCTGGTTGGGACCGCGGACTGGTTGGTGCCACGCGCTGGTTGGGGCCACGCTCCGGTTGGAACCGCACACTGGTTGGTGCCGCGCGCTGGTTGGTGCCACGCTCTGGTTGGGACCGCGCACTGGTTGGTACCGCGCGCTGGTTGGGATCACGCACTGGTCGGGACCACGCACTGGTGGAAAAGCCCGTGGACTTGACTGGCCGGTCCTGATCCCCGTCCAGGACCTCCAGCAACAACGCCACGTTTCCCCCCCCACCCCCCCACCCCCACCGGGACGCGCTCTTCACTGTCTGCTTGTGTGTGTCAAGGGTGTCGGCCTTGAACGACTCTCTTCAAG
>CM031607.1:62019604-62024604 GCA_018398815.1 Conus ventricosus | reverse complement strand
AAACGTTTTTTTAAATAAAAAATAGTATTAAATAAAATACGGATAAAAGCATATAAGCCTAACTAATTCTTTTTTTTTCTTTTTTTCGTTTTTTTTTCCTTTTTTTATAAATAAAAAGGCACTATCCTTGCCTCATGTACAAGAACATAATTTTATAGTTGATAAGATATTTTCTACAGGCTAGTTATGTCCCTTGGATTTGGAACACACACTAAAGCTCTCTCTCTCTCTCTCTCTCTCTCTCTCTCTCGCTCTCTCTCTCTATCTATCGATCTATCTATCTATCTATCTCTCACCTTCACCAAAGGGGTTATGAGCTTCTTTTTTTTTCCTTTTTTTAAGGTGATTTAAGATTTTTAAGGCCTTATGAATATAAACAGACACATACAAAGGGAGAGTGAGAGAGACGGAGAAGTGGAGAGTGGGGGTATTCCCCAACAAACAAACTGGCTGACTGACTAACTGACATACATACATACAGACAGACTGATTTGACTGACTTGACTGACTTATTGACTGACTTGACTGACTGACTTGACTAAATCACTCACTCACTAGCTGGCTGACTGAATGACTGATTGATGGATTGATAGATTGATTGATTGATTGATTAATTGTAAAGAGGAAACTGCTGAGTTTTTTTCTTGTTTTCAGTTGCAGAGCAGCCAGACAAAAGTGACCTTTGCGCTCTGTGCAATGGTTCTCTCACTGACGCCAGCAGTGTTCAACTGTATCAACACCAAGAGGCCGGGCTGGTCTGCAGAAAGTAAGCCGTGAAAGAGGCATCAGCAGCTTGTGCTTCTACATCGGTCAGGTCCTTCACAAGAAATGTCGCTCAGATCATATAAATCCTAACTACATTGCTCGTGCCAAATATGCTTACTCCCAACCAAATTCAGTGCCAGGACTTAGATCTACTAAAAGCAAATTTGATTACAGAAACAACTGTATCCTTTGTGGAACAAGCGTGGAGGACAGACGTGCTGAAGAACATTCTGGTCAAAGAACAGTCTTTTCTGTGAGATCGTTTGCTTGCCAGAGTGCAATAGAACTGGCCTGTTTGCTAAGAGATGACCAGTGGTCCCAAGCAGTGAAAGGTCGAATAGAATTCACAAATGACTTACATGCAGCTAATGCAGTCTATCACAACCAGTGCTCTGTAAATTTTCGAACTGGAAGAGGTATCCCACGAGTGTACAGCAAAGGACTCCAACAAGACGCAAGGCCTGCGCCTGGGCGGCCAACGATAATTTGAGGTCAAATGCGTTTGAAAAAGTCATCTCGTACCTGAAGGAGAACGACGAAGAACAAATGACGTTGAAAGAACTGTGTTTAAAGATGGTCAGTACTGTGAGCAGCCCTACTCAGAGACACATGAGAGAGAAACTTTTGGAGACATTGGGTGGGACATTATTATAACCAGTTTCCATGGAAAAGCAAACATAGTGACATACGGAGAAAAGGCAGAAAAAATCCTGGATCACTTTGCCAAAAGTGCAAAAGAAAGTGATAAAACAAAAGAGAAAATGCGAATAATAGAAACAGCTGCAAAACTTTGATATCTGATATCAAAGATGTGACCTGTTCAAAAGAAATATATCCAACAAAAGAAGAAATAAGTGATTTTGGACACAATCTGAGCTACTTGCCATCATCACTACTGTTTTTCCTTCAGACTTTATTCTGTCATAGAAAAGACTCCAGTCTAACTACTGCATCCATTGGTCAAGCTATTATGTCAGTAGTTAGACCAAAGTCATTGCTGCCTCCTCTTCAGATTGGCCTTGCAGTGGAGTTGCACCATTTGTATGGGTCTCGGTATCTGGTGCGGCCGGGTGGAACATTTACCAGATGGCGTTCTGTTCTATATACCGAGAAGTCAAGCTGTTTGAGCAGTGCACTGCTGCCACCCAAGGCACTGACCTGTCAGGAGTTACCCAAGAGAGCCATGTGATCTTCGTTGCCGACAATGTCGATCATAACATTAGAACGATTGATTGGGCAGGGACATTCCATGGGATGGGTATTATTGGCACAGCAACTTCTGGGAAGAAGCAAACTCGCACTATACCTCGTGACACCAGCATGACTGCGAAGAATGTTGTGGACCTTGTTGGTGAAATACTTCAGCGTTTCTTCAGCGCATCTTCGATTGACTTGTCACTGAAGTATGAAGAGCTGAAAGACTTCAGAGTTGATGACCCGACCAAAAAGCTGGACCTTCTGTGGAAGATCACATGGCCTCTTCGCTCCCCCCGACCAGGCTGGTCTGGACTTATGCAAGCAGTGTCTACTGGAGACTACCCAGGTCGCACAGAGGTAACATTTCTGCCAATGATCGACCTTGACCCTACCAACTTGAGCTGCATCTATTCAACTCTGCACTTCGTCTGCGCTTTGGCGGGTCGATACGAGGTTACTCCAGTCATAACTTTCGATCAACCCCTGTGGTGGAAGGCTCAAATGATTGTTGACAGTGAACCAGCTGAAAGTCCTCTTCGATCCATGGTACTGTGTTTAGGAGGGTTTCATACCCAGATGAGTTTTCTGGGGGCGATGGGGCACTTGATGTCTGAATCTGGACTACAACAGCTTATGGAAGTGGTGGTGACTCCAAACACTGCCCTGCAAATACTATCTGGAAGAGTGTCCAAAGAGCTGTTTGTGTCAATATGCTTGTTGATGCTGTTTTGAACGTGTAATATGGACTGTCTACGTTACAGGCGCACCGATTACACCAATGTTCTCTCTCTCTCTCTCTCTCTCTCTCTCTCTCTCTCCTCCTCTCTCTCTCTCTCTCTCTCTCTCTCTCTCTCTCTCTCTCTCTCTCTGTTAAGCACTTACCAATTGAAGCTATATGGAGAAGTAATTGTTGTAAATTAGAGAAGAGGTATTCACCAGAACAATGTGAAGAAAATATTGTCTGGGCTGACGAATATGCTGGTATATTCAGAAATGAACTTGAATGTGATGAATTTCTAGACAGCATGCAGAAAGCGCGTCAATTATTACAAATTAATGTGAACGAGAGTCTAGATAAATTTGTCAGTGCTTTGTGCGGAGCCGCAGCTTGTATGGTTCGAGTTATCGGTAGAGGCATCAGAACATACAATGACTGGTTTGATAATGAGTGCGAACGAAAGAAACAGGAAGTTAAAAGGTTATTAAAAAGATTTCAGAGATGCAAAACAGTCAAGGATAAAAGTAAGGAAAGAGAAGAATACGCTGTATCACGTAAAGAGTATGTTACGCTAAGGAAAACAAAGGAACTGGAGTTTAAAGAAAGTAGGTTAAAGAAACTAAAACAATTCAGTCAGTGATTCTAAAATGTTCTGGTCAGTAATAAGATCTGTAAATATAAAGAGTTTTGTGTATAACGAAATCTCAGTTCAACTGTGGCATGACCATTTTGGGGGCGTTTTTCATAGTTTTGATAACAAAAGTATGGAAGAAGAGACCGGTGTGGTAGAAGAGAATGAATTTGAGCCATTATTTAATCAACCTATTTCCAGTGAAGAAGTCGTTGCTGGTATTACACATTTAAAATTAGGAAAGAGTGCAGGACCAGATAGAATCGTAGCAGAAATGTTGAAGAATGCAAACACAACTGTAATCGATTTCCTGGTGCATTTATTTGCCCAACCTTTTGATAATGGTATCTTTCCATCAGAGTGGACTAAATCAATTATGGTACCAATTCATAAAAAGGAGACGTGAACAATCCCGACAACTATTGTGGAGTATCACTTACCAGCATTTTAAGTAAAATCTACACTCACATACCAAATACAAGATTAACTGAATGGGCTGAAACTGAAGAAAAAATAGTGGAAGAACAAGCAGGTTTTAGAACCAGTTACAGCACCATAGACAATAGATTTACACTATATTCTTTGATTCAAAACATCTGCTCTGTAAGTTGAAGCTCTACATTGCATTTGTAGATTTCAAGAAGGCCTTTGACTCGGTAAATCGGAATGCTCTATGGAATGTACTCCGTAAAAGTGGTGTTAATAGTAAATTGTACATGGCTATTAGAGGGGTCTACAACTCAGTGCTGGCGTGTGTGCGTGTGAAGAGTGAGTATTCAGATTATTTTGATTGTCCAAATGAAGTAAAACAAGGATCCTTGTTGAGTCCACAGTTGTTTTCTTTTTTCATAAACGAACTGGCTGTGGAATTGTCCCGCAAAGGCAGACATGGTATCCAGATAATACCTGGAGCAGTTGCATTAGTTTTATTACTGTATGCTGATGATGTTGTTCTTCTGTCCGGAACAGTTGTAGGTTTGCAAAACCAACTAAATGTATTGAAAGAAGAAGCAGTTCACTTAGGTTTATCAGTTAACTTGGATAAGACAAATACAGTCGTCTTTAGAATGGGTGGCCACCTATCAGTGTGTGAAAAATGGTCTTATGGAAATGCAGACGTTCAAGTTGTTAATTCATATAAATATCTTGGAATGATATTTTCAACAAAATTAACTTTCCGTTACGCATGGGAAGAATCTCTAAGAAAAGGGGAAAAGGGTACTATTGAAATTCTGAAATCCATGAAAAAACTGAATTGTACAGACTGTAGTATATTTTGGAAAATGTTTGATACACAGATAAAACCTCTTCTTACATATGCAGCTGAAATTTGGGGCTTACATACAAATTCGATGATGGAAAAAGTACATACGTATGCTATGAAGCGTTTCCTTCAAGTACCTATTCATTCATATAACATCTTTTTATATGGAGAGATGGGCAGATACCCTTTGTACATAAATACATTTGTGAAATGTATTAAGTACTGGTTGAAGATCTTGAAGCTACCCCAGTCCCGTTTTAGCAGGCAAGCCTATGATATGATGCTTTTAGAAATGGAAAAAGGTAAAGAAAACTGGGCTCCTAAAGTAAAGAAAGTCCTTTCAGAACAGGGTTTTGGAATAGTGTGGATGGCCCAGGAAGTAGGGAATGAGCAACAGTTTATTGCGGAATTTAAAGACAGGCTTA